>CM071157.1:1695000-2895000 GCA_036417725.1 Clanis bilineata
TCTAAGCGCACTAGAGCTTTTGTAATCATACGAATTTAAAAAAAATATAGTCTCTCCCGACTCTTATGGTATACAGGTGTGATAATATGTATGTAATGTAAAAAAATATATATCGCGAAATCACGGAATACAACATTATATCAATATCGATAACATACGCAATTAATCACAACCTCGTCACTAGACCGTCATTCCTGTTGCCGTATTAGTATTACTTTGGCCCGGGGGCGTGGCTTATTGACGGATGCAGGTCTATAGGATTAAACACTTGTATATTGGTTCTTCTTTACTTGAGTTGTCATCCATTAGTAAAAAGAGATAGCATTATTTTTTATGATTCTATCAAATTTTATACTCGATAGGTTGTAATAGGTGGGTGAAATAGTCGTTAATAAGCCTGCTATTCTGTCAACTGTCAAGAGTCGAATAGAATTTGATTTGACATTTCTTCATTTGTGTTTTGTTGTGAATGTGATTTTTCGAATTTAATAAAATGTACCTTAGGAAAGTGCTATTTCTAACTAGAACGGCATGCTGCCATATTTCCCAACTACAGGCTCCGAGTTATTCAAGACAGAAAGTCTGGTTAATTGCAGCAAATTCGGCTAGGTTTTACTCGGCCGAAAATATAGGTTAGTTAACATTTTTGCATTTTGTATTTCAGAATATGTAACATAAAATATTACTAATATAATATAATACTATTAAACATACATTGAATTGATTTTTATTGCTTGAAATTATGCATTTATAATATTTTTTAATGCTTACTATAAAAATTACCAGTCTAATATATTAAAAGGAATCATTTAACCTGATTAATGTCAACCATTTCTGCATTAGAATAATCCATGTCAAAGAAAACATTAAATTCAATATTTATTCAGTAACTAAGCAACTAGGGAATATAATTTGAATCTACCAGTGATTTAAAAATGCCCGCTGGTCTAAGATGAAGCATCATGTAACCCCGCCTTAGCTTGTAATACATTGTCGGTTATTCAATCCCAAATTACTTATTTATCAGTTATGTCAAAATACCATTACTAAAACAAAACTATCAACTATCAATCCAGTACAGAAATTCCCTGGATGAACAACGACATCACATTCAGACATCACTAGGTGGGTGGTAGTTACCAAAAGGTGGAATTTCCAATAGGTGGTACTGACCAATAATCATGTAAGTCGATTTGGCATAAGTCAGGGTTCAACTTGGAACTTCAAATGATTAATTTATTATTTTGGATTACATAATTAGAGTTTTGCAATAAAACACTGGATCCTGTTTCTAAAGGAGACTTAGGGACTTCAATGGACCCATCACCCAACCATATTATATATGTACACTTTGTCTTCAGATAAAAATAAAGAACCAAAAGAGGAGAAGGTAGACATCTTGGGCAGGTTCTTCCCTCAAGCTCCATTGAACACGGAAGATGCTCAACAAATAAAGAAAGAGCAGGAGAAGTTTGAGAAGGAAAACAAAGAGAAAACAGAGGAGAATGAAAAGAGTTGGAGACGCATGAAAATGGGGTATACTGTATAACACATTATTTTACTGTTGTCCTTAATATGATGTCTGTATGTTGTTATAACTTAATGGACTGATTTCAAAACATATCCGATCGTTACCGAATTTATATGGGACCTCCCTTGAAAGTTCCATCAAACACAAAAATAATTCATTGAAATAAATCAATTTTTACGGATTCTATCACGGTTTGGTTTTAATTTTTATTTTCGAAACGTCGGGCTTAAAAATTAAAACCAAATCTTGATAGAATCCGTAAAAATTGTTTTATTTCAATTAATAACATTCACGTAAACCTAAGAGATCATTACACAAAAAGAATTTTAAAAATCGGTCCACATTTGGTGGAGATATCGCATAACATACTCAAAAAAAAAATTAAAACGAATTGGGGACTTTCTCCTTTTTGGAAGTCGGTGGAAAATGAGAAAAATTTGTTAACCTTCACAATTTCTCATAAGTTTCGCAGTGTTCGGTGGCGCTATAACCATGATGGGGGCGTGCCTGGTGATCGAGATGGGTGCCCCACGACGCGGCGACGATGGAGAGCTGCTTGAAGACGAGTTCTCACATCTGCCAATAGTACTCCAGTATCTCAGGCGGACGTGGAAGGAGCTCACTTTCTATGAAAAGGTTAGTTTGTGAGTATAGTGAACATAGTATAAAAATGTTTATTAATGTTTTGATAATATGTAATGGATAGGCCCTGATGTTAAAGTATGGATGTATTACATTTAAGTAATAAAATTGAAACTATATTCATATGAGAGTGGTAGAGTTACGTCTACAGCATGAATGAGCCATCTCGACTGGTTTGATACCACTGTCTCACAGCAAACCGGCGTAAAGTGGCAGCTCGCTGTCGCGTTTCGTCCGGTGAGTGAGATTTCCGGTGGCCCAATTCCCCCCTCCCCTTTCCCAATCCATATTTCCCTCGTTTTAGATTGGCAGCGTTGCCAACCACCCATGATTCTTTTTGTCTTGGGTGTCTATGGATAGTGGAGATCACTTGCCATCAGGTGACCCATCTGTTTGTTTGCCAGTAAAAAAAAAAAACTATACGCACCAGTTTAGCTTAGTAGTTTTTACGATACTAAAAGTTCGTACACACTACACATACAGTCGCGCGGCACCGAAACGCGCGTTTTTTTTTTTTTAGGTTAGGTCTTTGCATGTGTGGATTTTTGTTCTGAGTGGTAGACATAAAGACCAATTAAATATTAATCCACTGTGTCAGTCCATTATAAGGCCATAAAGTGCTTTGATATTATATTCTCCGTTCTGCCTGACGTTATCCTGGCCTTCTCCCAGGGTTCGGTTTGATATTATATGCTAAGAGTCATATATTTCCTTCAGATGATAAAGGAGCCGTCCCGCGAGAAGTTACTCCCCGACCCATTGCCGCCGCCATACCAGCCCACCTACACGCTAGTACTAGAGTTCACAGATGTTCTGGTTCACCCAGACTGGTCCTATCAGACCGGTTGGAGGTAAGGACGTAGTCGCATGCAGATATCTCAGGCAATATGTGAAACAAGCCAAGCCTTAAAAGGCATCTACCTACACATTCATAACTCCTCTGATATCATGATTGTCGAATGGACGAAACGAATGGATGAACCATGATGATTTATTTTTAGCATGTTTGAGGCAAAAATATCATAATCATAGAGGTTAATAATTTGAAACACTAACAAACACAAAATAAACTTCAAAATCAGTTCACTTTTGCCCGTTGAGTAACATACATAAAAAAATACCAACTAATTGAAAACCTCTTATTGTAGTAACCCTTACCCCCAAATGGTCAAACGCTGCCCAAATATTTAGGATGGCCTTATCGATTTAAGCACTCCTTATTCTTCAATTTGGCATGGTCAAACAGAACCTATCTCGTCACATTAAATGTAAGCAGGACCCAGTTTAAGGCCCGCTTATTTCATAAAACGGCATGGTCAACAACTGCCTAAAGTTTGACAGCTATTTAAGGCCCGCTTAACTAGCATTTAATCGAGATTAGTTTGAGAGTACCTGCGACCAATCTCAAATGAAACTATTGTATAGTTTGTGATGATGTATGGATGTTTTGTTACTCTTTCACACTAGAATGTCTGAAGAGATCTGAATGAAATTTGGCACAGAGATGGATTAAAGTCTGAAATAGCACACAGGCTACTTTTTTCCCCGGAAAAATGTATGGTTTCTGTAGGATAGATTTGGGGCCGAATGGTCAAACAGTGCTCAGTCATCCAAGTAATTTGAGCACTACCCAAAGTTAAGCAGCCAATAATTTTTGAGCGGCATGGTCGTACGCACTTGAGAAGACTTGGCGGAAAAATCAGCTGAGGATCAATCATTATGCTACAGATAATAAAAGTTTGTTCTCGATTACAAAATTTTAATAAAATTATATTTTTGTTTCGTTTCACGTAGAATCATTTTATTTAATTTAGTTTTTTTTTTTTAAGATAATTATAATAAATAATTGGCAGAATACATGATTCGATAATGTTTATTTAAATAACTGTGATTGTTGTATGTGAAGTGATTTTGTTTTATGTAATAAACATCAACGAAGATGGAGAGATTATGGAAACTTTGAAGTTTGGATATGGAGGATATTTCTTGGAGCGTTTCAATAAAAGTAGTCTTCTCGAATTTTTCTTGCCAAGGATTGCCGTCCGTCCCAAAAAAAATACTCCGCCCGATCTGAGGATGGAATTCAGGACGTCCCAGTTCACACCGGCTTCATCAGACCATCTAAAAACTATTATATTGGAGAGGAATTCGGCAACATGCAGTAGTGTTTTATCGGATTTAATAAAATGAATCATTGTATTTGTGAAGTGTTTTATTTGTTTTGGCTTCTTCGAGTGCGCTATATTCTAGTTTAGATAATGATATTGAGGAAAAATACATTTTATTGAAATCAAGGGGTAGGTAAACACTACATGGAACACGGACATTATTAAATACAAACCTTTGCCCGCCAGTCCGTTCGCGTGAAATTTTATTTATTTAAACATATCTATCCTACGGAAACCATACATTTTTTCGGGGAAAAAAGTAGCCTGTGTGCTATTTCAGACTTTAATCCATCTCTGTGCCAAATTTCATTCAGATCTCTTCAGCCATTCTGGTGTAAAAGAGTAACAAAACATCCATACATCTTCACAAACTTTCGTGTTTATAACATTAGATTTATTTGAGAGTAGTCGCAGGCAATCTCAAACTAATTTCGATCAAATGCTAGTTAAGCGGGCCTTAAATAGCTGTCAAACGTTAGGCAGTTGTTGACCATGCCGTTTTACGAAATAAGCGGGCCTTAAACTGGGTCCTGCTTACATTTAATGTGAAGAGATAGGTTCTGTTTGACCATGCCAAATTGAAGAATAACGAGTGCTTAAATCGATAAGGCCCTCCTAAATATTTAGGCAGCGTTTGACCATTTGGGGGTTGTTTAAATAAATAAAATTTCACGCGAACGGAATGGCGGGCATAGGTTTGTATCTCATAATTTCCGTGTTCCGTGTAGTGTTTAATAATATATACCTACCCCTTGATTTCAATAAAATGTATTTTTCCTCAATTTATCGCACTCGAAGAAGCCAAGACAAATAAAACACTTCAAAAATACAATGATTAATTTTATGAAATCCGATTCAACACTACTGCATGTTGCCGAATTCCTCTCCAATATAATGGTTTTTATATGGTTCTGCTGAAGCCGGCGTGAACTGGGACGTCCTGAATTCCTTACTCAGATCGGGCCGAGTATTTTTCTTGACACGGTCAGACACAGTCCCTGGTAAGAAATATTCAAGAAGACTTCTTTCATTGAAACGCTCCAAGAAATATCCTCCATATCCAAACTTCATAGTTTCCATAATCTCTCCATCTTCGTTGATGTTTATTACATAAAACAAAATCACTTCACATACAACAAACACAGTTATTTAATTACGAAAATAAATATAAACAAACAGGTCGCCATTTGCCAAATATTTTTTTTCAATTCTTCCACACAAATCATTGGCTAAGGACGAAAGATACATGCTGCCAAGTGGTAAATATTTTAACAAAATACTATAAATTATAAAAAGATCCATTTTAAGTTCCGTTTCTATTATATAAAAATGTATAATAACAAAAAATAGACAGAGATAACATAAACATTACAGAAAAATTTACTACAGATGAAATATGATCGGAATAGCACATGGAATGCAAAAAGGTTAAATAAACATTATCGAATCATGTATTCTGACAATTATTTATTATAATTATCTTAAAAAAAACTAAATGAAATAAAATGATTCTACGTGAAAAGAAACAAAAATATAATTTTATAAAAATGTTGTAATCGAGAACAAACTTTTATTATCTGTAGCAAAATGATTGATCCTCAGCTGATTTTTCCGCCAAGTCTTCTCAAGTGCGTACGACCATGCCGCTCAAAAATTATTGTCTGCTTAACTTTGGGTAGTGCTCAAATGACTTGGATGACTGAGCACTGTTTGACCATTCGGCCCTTAGGTTAAAGAACTTAAAGTGGCCACTTATAACGTTGCAGGTTCAAGAAGCGTCCAGGCGTGGATCAGTTCCTACAATCCGTAGCAAGCTCCAACTACGAAGTGATAATCTTCACGACAGAGAATGCGTTCATGATATGGCCCGTTATTGACAAGCTCGACCCTGAGAACAAGTACATCACGTACCGTCTGTTCAGAGACTCCACGCACTTCGTCGACGGAGTACATGTCAAGAACCTTGATGGACTCAACCGGGACTTGTCTAAGGTGAGATCTGGAGACAGGCGGTAGTATACGAGAATTTCAGAACTGCGGCGCACTCTAGCTGAGTGTGACTGCGAGTCAGTCTTATTCATACACGTCATTGAAGTATATTTTTTTATAGCAGAGACTGGCAAACGAGCAAATGGGTCACCTGATGTTAAGTGATCTCCACCGCCCATAGACACCCAAGACACTAAAAGAATCATGGGTGCGTTGCCAACATAAAAGGAGGAAATGGAAGGGGAGAGAAAAAGGGATTGGGATAAGAAGGTAGGAAAATGGGCCACCGAAAATCTCACTCAACGAACGAAACGCGACAGCAAGCTGCCACTTTACGTCGGTTTTCTGTGAGACAGTGGCATCAAACCGGTCGAGCCTGCCCATTCGTGCTGTAGACGTTACTGTCTACAGCGTAGCTCTTCCACTCACAAATTTTACGTTCACCGGTTTACGCAATTTCGTTCTGTCGCGTATCGTTAGGTAAGTGAGATTTCCGGTGACCCATTTCCCCTCCTCCCTTTCCCAATCCCTTGTCCCTTCTATTCCATTCCCTCCTTTTTGGCAACGCACCCATGATTCTTTTTGGGTCTTGGGTATCTATGGGCGGTAGACATCACTTACCATCAGGTGACCCATCTGCTTGTTTGCCAGTCTCTGCTATAAAAAAACATAAAAATTTAAATGTATATGGAGAAGAAGTGCATAAAGCTGTTTTTTAATGAATTATTTATTTTAAATTGCATCTTTTCTATATGCAAAATGTCATTGAATATGATTCAACCGTTTAAAAGTTCACAATCTGAATAGAAAGCCTTAATTCCAGGTAATCGTAGTGGACTGGAACAAATCGGCGACCAAGTTCCATCCGCAGAACTCGCTCGTGTTGCAGAAGTGGAAGGGAGCAGATGAGGACACCGCACTGCTAGACTTGGCCAATTTACTACAGAGTGAGTGCAATATAATTAACACTAGGCTACCTTTATAAATGACTGCTTCGGTGGCGTAGTTGCATTTCGGCACGACTACCGTCCTGAGGTCTCCGGTTCGATCCCCAGGCCGGGCAAAGTGATATTGGATTTATCCATATCAGCCTGGAGTCTGGAATTTGTGCCCGATATGGCGATAGGCTCGCCCCCTATCACATCTGGGACGGAACTAAGGTCGGCGAAGTGTGGGTGTTCTAGTTCGCTAGTGCACCTCTGCCTACACCTTCGGGAATACAGGCGTGACCTTATGTCATGTTTACCTTTATGAAGGTTGCTGGAAGTCGCTTGGTGCAGGCCGCTTCAAACAGGTCTATCTGGGAATCTTAGGACGAGGGATCTCTATTATGTTTAACAGTGGATGGCCCGTAGCTAATGATCATTTATTTTGTTTGTTACAGCGATAGCGATGTCTGAAGTGGCGGACGTACGCGAAGTGTTGACGTACTACGGGCAGTTCGACGACCCCATCGCCGCGTTCAGGGAGAACCAGCGCCGCCTCATGGAGCAGATGGAGGAGCGCGAGCGAGACACCAAGCACGACCAGCCGCTCACCAGGAACTGGCTGCGGACCTTCACCAGGCGCTAGCACTCAGGTATAATACTAGTTAAATAACTTGGCCAGTTTGAAGCACACTGCGGAGCCTCTACTAATCTTTCTTTCAACATGAACTTATCCCATCTTAACGTGGGGTCGGCGCAACACACTTTTTTAAGCATCCCAGGACCTCCTAGTTCACAGCCCGTAGACAGTATCACTAGATAAAGGGGCGTATAAATTATAATTTCCTGTCAAAAATACTTATTCTGACTACAGTGCAACTCAGTGCTTCCTTATTCAAAGTGCGGTTAATGTGATAAAGTGTGTTGCTCTGACCTCACCGGTGCAATAAAGACAGGTAGAAAAATAATTCTCTGCCAAAAGTATTATTTTCAATTTTTCTAATCCATATCCACAAAATTTACGAAATGTAATAATCAGTGGTGTTTTTTCCTCGCGGTGATACCCTACATTATGAGTATAACTCCCGAATACTCGAACGCTACTCAACTTTAACGACTTCTTATATTTACTGATTTCTTAAGTTTACGCGAATATTATACATTGAAATAAAACTATTTGAAATAACGAAGACTGCAAAGCCTTCGAAACGTCGGGAATAAAAATTAAAACCTAATCGTGATAGAATCCGTAAAAATAGTTTTATTTCAATTACTTCTTATATTGATTTTCGCCATACAATTTTAACAGATAAGGCGGCCTTAAATGACATAATGCGACCTTAAGTGTATGAGTATTCGGCGGTTAATGTGTTTATAACTTGCTTAGATAATCAAAAAAACATTGTTTTATACAGATGACACGAGCAATGATCGACCATCGGGATCTCCACCCAGCGCCGTTAAAAGCTAAGCTTTAAACAATATCTCAGTGTATAAACCTCCTAAATATTGGACATTGGTATACTACGACCACTTTATACAGGTTTTGTGACACTTCAGTTTGTTATACATAGATATTAGTCTCAAAATGAAATGGATGATAAATAATTATCAAATATTATGTAAAAGACATTAATGTAAAGCTTCGAGACTACCTCTTAAGACTTGTTACATTTTAGAATTGAGGTACTGATTATTATATTTGGCATTTTCTTCAATATGGTTAGGGTTAATTCAATTCATTCTCGTAATCTCAAAAATAACAATGAAATATAATTGAGTCATAGCTACTCAACGTTAACGGCTTCTTACATTGATTTTCGCCATACAATTTTGACAAATAAGGCGGCCTTAAGTGTATGAGCATTCGGCGGTTAGTCTCTAAAGCCGCCGTCTCTAAAGCGTCTCCTGCACCTAAACATTACACAAAACATGGTATTTCTAAAACTTTTCGTCTATGGTCCATTATTATATGAGCAAGAGACAATGAAAACCCTTGTTTTGTGTAGGTGTTTTGTGTTTTGTTTCGAAAAAATATGTGCAGGTGACGCGGCTTAATGGAGAAAGGTATACCTATAATAATTGAGCATTTACTTGCTTGACTGCCTCGGTGGCGTAGTTGTATTTAAGTATGACTACGGTCCTGAGGTCTCGGGATCGATCGAGTCGGGCAAAGTGATATTGGATTTTTCCATATCAGCCCGGAGTCTGGAATTTGTGTCCGATATGGCGATAGGCTCGCCCCCTATCACATCTGGGACTGAACTAAGCTCGGCGAAATGTGGGTGTTCTAGTTCGCTATTGCGCCTCTGCCTACCCCTTCGGGGATACAGGCGTGAGCTTATGTTAATGTTAATGTGAATTGTGAATACAGTATGAGTATGAAGCACATACTTGCCATGTAAACTGTACCTCCACTGTATATGTTGGATTCATTTAAAGTGGTCAATTTATATCCAACGCTGGTATTAATTTGTTATTAGTTGAATGATTTTCAACGTATTTTAATTTAAATATCGATGACATTTTAAATATTCTTCTTGGAGCAGCTTGAATAGTACTCTAGGATGAATTAATATCAGAAACTTTTCAGATCCCATTAGATACTAGATCTGATAGAATGATTTCTATGTTGCATTCAAAGAATCAGAAGTTTCGTATAAAATTACCTCGATAAAAACCTTGCCATGTGTTATCATACTAAGGGCCGAATTTTAGCCATAACTTTTATTTTGAGGATTATTTTGTTGTTTGACAGTAATGTATAAAAGATGTGTCAAAGCAACAAAATAATACCTCATTATTATTGAATAATCGGCCCAAAGAATTATTGAACTTATACTCACTTGAAATAAAATAGTACTTAATACCCCTTAATTATAACGATATTTAAGCGCAGCTTATCTTTATACCATAGGTTGTCCCTTTCATTTTTAAACAATGTAACGCAAGGAAAAAAGTGACAGGTTATTCTTAACCATTTGCTCAGCTAAAAATGCTTTTATAAGTAAGGCCCCATATGTATAAGTAAAATAGAGTAAATTACTTTGCACAACATATTACTTGTTAAGTGGAAGAATGTTTAAGATGTCATTGTGGAGCATTTGTTGATGTTTGTGTACATGTTGATATGTTAGAAGACTGAATGGAGCAGTTTTAAGGAACTCAGTCATAGGAAATATAGATGTTTATAATTTAACATGTTGTTTTATTTATATAATCACAATAATGATCACTTTTCGACCGAAAAACTGAATATTTCGGCAACCAACAATGGTTATCAATATCTATCAACAACTTTATCTAGTGAATGACAGCTTGAAAATACTGAAGAAAATAAGCACCTCTTGTTCATACAATTAAAATTATATATTCACTTGAGAGTTGTAAAAGTTTAAAGAATACCTCAAAGTAGAAGTAACAACCTCTACTCAGAAATCCGATTTGCCACATTCACTCAATCAGTGAAAGAAAACTGGATTGTTATCAAAATACTGTTACCAAATTCTTATTTACTGATTTTTCAATCAGCAGTAAAGAACATTTGTGATGCTGTCTGTTCGGCTGGGACAACGGGATCGTCTTTACTCTTCACCCACGCGTCTAACAATCCTGGATCCAACTCTTCATTCTCAAAGGCGTCCAAAATATCCTGCTCTTTAAATTTATTATCTCGGATAGCAAACTTTCGCTCACCAAACTTGTATGAAGGAGGGACTTTCTTCAAACTTCTCCACACATTCTGAATATCTTCTATATGAGTCACAACAAAATCTTTCTTCTTTACCTTGTATAGTTTACTCCACTCACTCAAGCTTTCTATTCCTTCATCTTCAGCAAACATCAACATATTTTCTGGACACAGTGTGTGAGCTGAGATGTCTCCTAATGAGTTCTGCATCATTACACTGTAATTTTCACCTTGTTCCACAGACACTAAGCCTGTAATTGATGTACTTAACCGATTTTCGATTGGGTTGTACATATCCATACACAGCATTTTCTCTTGAGCCTTGTTTAAAATGTTGAATATGCTTGGAGGTCTATATGGTATCATCACACTGCTGATGTCTGTCTGCCTCGTCAGTCTATCTGCATAGTTACTGACTACACACATATCTTCACACCATTGGCTTGACAACCATATTAACTCCTTATTATGTTCAAAGCCACATATAGATAAATATGTGGGTAGACATTGCATGCCATGGGTCCACCTTTGTACAGCCTTTACTCTATTATTTTCGCTTTTATTGTACCTCATGTCTAATAGAAACATGTGGTGATCAGTCCCCAAGTATAACAAAGGCTTGCCTTTACAGTACTTGGCAGCACTTATATCATTACAATGCATGTCATCAGCTATGTTTTTAACATTCTTCCATCTCTCGACAGCATTGTTTGTCTGTTTGTCATACAACGTCAGAGAGTTCTTTGTGACGTGTGTGAAGTGCATTCTCTCTGTGCCAATCACTGTACTCCAATTATTAACTAGAGTTTCCACACCCCCTCTCAACTGCTTACTTCTCCCAGTCATCCTGTCTATATTCACTATGGTCATTTTGTAATCTAATGTTGTTACATAAAGTATATTTTTATGGTATTCGTCAAACGATATGCCTGTAAAAGGCAATTTTGATTCAATGTCTTTTAGTTTTTCTATTGTATATCCATCAGTTGATTCAACTAACTTCAGTATCATGACTTTGTGTTTAGTTCTGATTGCTATAATGTTTTGTGATGCCACTGTTTCAAATATACAGATATCTTCACCAATGTTGTATGTGACTTCATATTCATAATCTATGGTCAGATTGTTTCTGTTGAAAGGTGATAAATCTGAAAATTATGAGAAATATTATTATTGATAAAAAAATACTTGGAACACATATTTTTTTAATTTGAGTTAGTTTAAAAAACTTATTATTTTTATAAAAATAAACCAAGTGCCACCATCAACATCCATAACAGTTTCATTTACTCTATTGTACATGATTTTTTATAGTGTGGCAAAAACCCATGATAAAACCCAAACCATAACAAATGTAAAGTTGAGGAATAGTCTTCTAGATAAATAGAATAAGACAATGTCTTCTCTAAATCATTATTTCATCATTATCATCAGCCATAGGAGGAGGCCTATATTCCGCAGTAGATATCCTATGGCTGATGATGATGATGAATTATTTAAATGTAAGTAAATATTTGTTTACACATCTGAACCATATTGGATTTTTCTATATCAGCCCGGAGTCTGGAATTTGTGCCTGATATGGAGATAGGCTCGACCCCTATCCCATCTGGGACTGAACTAAGCTCAGCGAAATGTGGGTGTTCTAGTTCGCTATTACACCTCTGCCTGGGGTAATGGGCGATACAGGTGTCAGCTTATGTTATGTTATTTGGAAAAATATACTCACATATACAATTCAACTCGCTATGTAATAAGTATTCTTCCCCACTGAGAGTGATAAGATGCATGTTTCCATTGCCTGCATAATACCAGTTGTAACTGGCGTCGAAGTAAATGTCAGGGTTCAGCTCCCAGTGTTCAGCCATTTGTACAAACTCTTGGGAACAGTGTAATGCATTGTCATTCTTCCATTCATACAGTTTTTGTTTACGGCCTATATTTGCTGTAATCATTATTATATTCATAGAGGTGTGACCAGTACCATATATATCACATACCATCCATATACCCTGGAATGATGCAGAAATGTACACCAGCCTGTCTAGCATGCGCGCCATGAGACAATTAAGTCTAAGCTTTTTGTCAGGTGGCCTGCCTCGGTGGCGCAGTTGTATTTCAGTATGACTACCGTCCTGAGGTCTCGGGTTCGATCCCTGGGTCGGGCAAAGTGATATTGAATTTTTCCATATCAGCCCGGAGTCTGGAATTTGTGCCCGATATGGCGATAGGCTCGCCCCCTATCACATCTGGGACGGAACTAAGCTCGACGAAATGTGGGTGTACTAGTTCGCTAGTGCACCTCTGCCTACCCCTTCGGGGATACAGGCGTGCGCTTATGTTATGTATGCTTTTTGTCAGGTTTTAACCAGTTTTCCCTACAGTTTGTATACAGATAGTTAGTGTCTGCATGTTAATGCATCCTCGTTTATTTCCATACAGTATTGTCGACAACATCTGTCCAGTCGGTTATCAAGATATTATCATGACACGCATTAAAGCCAGGTAGGCCTAAATTGTGAGTCACACATGGGTGTAGTTAGAGAAGCATACCCCAAGTGGATAAAAGGTTAGACACCATACTGGGTGTGACAATAACCAGCTGTAATAAAAGTATGGTGCTCATTATTAACTTTATCCATTATCTGATAGCTTTGAAGAATATATAAAATATCAAAATTTTGTATACAAAATGTTTCCTTATTTAACTTTAAAAACTACAAGGGTTTATTCTAGTTTCAGTACATTACATACTACATTTTGTCACTCAAATCAAATCCTTCAAATTGTTAAGAAATTCTTATTGATTCTATTCTTAATGATTAAGATAGATACTGACATATAATCCTCTTATATTGCTTCCAATAGGTGCTCCATTCATTCTTTTTCTTCATTACAGCTGTTACAGGGTCTTCCTTATCCATATGTCGCAAATGTGTTATCATTCGAGGCATCAAGCTCTTGTGGGGGAATGTTTCAAAATACCCAGAGTTTAACCCACCATCCCAATCTTCGCTGAACGAGTTCAAAGGATGGCCAGGGTAGAGAAAATGTTTATAGGTTGCCTTGTACCTCGGCAGTAGGACCTGGCAGTAGTAATTGTACACTTTGTATGCTCTCCGCTTTGAATGGAGCAATTCTACGATATCTTTTATAGGTGCATTATTGTCGAGACTCTCGGCAACTATTGTTTTGTCTTGCTTTTTCTGTGGAATATTAGTTTTAGTTGGTATATACGAATAGTCGTATAGAATAACGGATTATGTATTAAATTACCTTTAGTACGGCGGTTTTACTGTCGTTGTCCATTTTAAATTACCTAACAATTTTCTACATTCACAACAAAGAATTTTAACGCATAATTTAAGGTTTACAATGGTTCACAAGCTCACCAAAGCTCACAGCATAAACAAAACCACATGTCAAAAACACATGTTGTCCACAGACTAATATAGATGCACGCATTGATGTTGTCACTTGTCACCTTTTTTTAAGAATTCCTTATGGATATCAAGTCTTTCAGCCGTATACATTGAAGCTTATTTTCACAGTGATACATATATCGACAGGCGACAAGGTAAATGGGGAACTTGCACGAAAATTATAATGAGAAATTGTGTTGATAAATCAATAAACAAAACCTTGAAATGTGCTATGATGAAATTTGTAGTATAAAATAATTGATATTTTACAAAATATCTTAATTAGAAATTACGTGTAATGGAACGTTATTACAAAACCCAAGTGACGTCGTTGCATTTGGCAGTGTTTCCACGTTGGGGTATTTTTCCCAATTTTGCGGAAAACTGTTGTTATGTTTAGTACGGTACTTGATGAATAAGATTTCGGAGGTCCTCCTCTTTTTTTTTTTTTTTTTTTTTTTTTTATAGCATAGATTGGCAAACGAGCAGATGGGTCACCTGATGGTAAGTGATCTCCACCGCCCATAGACACCCAAGACACAAATCTCTTTCCAAATTATTTTCTTCATGTAACTTTCCCACCTCTCCGCTCAGGATTCAAGGGTGCAACTTATTTTTACTTCGTTATTTAATGAAATAGCTTCAACATTTTTGGGGAATTTTTTGTTCGGCATGGGGAAATTTTAAACGATAGGCAATTATAGCGGTTCAAACGTCATTCCAGACAATGGCACTAGCCGTCAGTGTCAACTGAGATGTCAACAAAAAGGCATTTTTAAGCTGTGTCACGTCCTTTTTTAGCGCGGGGTTTTGTAAGTCATATTTAGACTTGCGATAATTAAATGATTTGTGCATATTTTTATGTTTTTGTTTCTGGTGTGTTTATTTGAGACGTAATTCTTTGCAATGAACCAATAAAAAAATTACACGCAAGTTCCCTATTACACCAAGGACGTTTTATGAATGGATTCGCCACGCACGAATTACTCTGAGGAAGAGATTTTGATAGTTTTTGAGCGGTTTATGGGAATCTTAGATAGGAATGAATACATAAGTGCATCACACTGACTCAAATCCTTAAGTGTAATTACGAACGCACACATATATCAACACAACACATGTAATTTACGCCCAGTAATATGTCAAATACCTCAACATCTTAGACTAAATCTCAACATACAAACAATTCGGAATGATAAGGACAGATGAAATTTATGAAAACTACAGAAAATATGCCGGTGGCAGTGTTCTGTCTTATGTGGCTGTTGCGTGTGGCTCGAGTGCGGCGTGGCGTCCCTAAATGGGCGAGTTAGAAACGTACCTTTCAGATATGTACATCATACATCGACAAAATCCAAAAAGGGTTCTATCATAATTTCTACGAAATCTCACCTATTTCCCTTATCGACAAATAAAACAAAACTTTTTTCATAATTTATTTAATAAATAGTACTCAATTACAGTTAATTTAACATGCCATTATACAAAACTTTTAGAACGATACGTTTGTAATTAACTTGAACACTCACACATGATACAGAGCTTCAGGAAAAGATAAAGCTGCAAATACAGTAATAACTAAAATTGAATATACAGTCACCAAAATGTCCCTTTTCATTTTTAACATGGGATCAAAACTTGGCACTTGAGATTCGCGCTTCACGATCTTCTTGCATCGAATTAATCTTTGATTCACCCTTTTCGGAGTTTCCTTGCAAAGTACAGGGAGTTTAAAAGAATTAAAATCCAGTTTCTCATTCAGTTTTCTTTTTTCTTTACGTACTGTTACACAATGTTTGTCCGAAGCGTCAGTCTTCAGAGGTTTTTCTCTTTTTTCATCCGCTAAGTATTGCGGCAATTGAATAATATTTTTATATGTATTAAAAGAAGAGTTTGAATATAACGTCTGATATTCCATGAAGGAGAACACAGACTGGCTCGAGGGTCGACTTAACACTCCTATAAGCGAGTTAGTTACATTTGTACTCTGATTAACATTCAAGGGAAATATAGAAGGAGCATCCGTGAAGCGATTGATACATTCTGGAGCTCCAATATCCACATTCACTTCTTTATCCACGTACAATGGTTGGCAAGCATCTGTAGTCATATTTACTAGATTGTTACTATAATTATCGTTCTCTTCATCACTTGAAAGATAAATAGTATACATGCTAGGATGGGATTCCAGTTTTCTCAACTTATCTAAGGAAGCGATTGACACTAATTCCCTACGATTACTTGACAAAGCTTCTAAAGCAGCTGCGTCATCTAGAATTGATTCAAGTTCTTTACATGGCTGATCATCAGGATCATTATTAGTTATATGAGTTTGACAGGATGTAATTTTCTGTATTTCATTCAGAAGACCCATTAACATATCTAATGATGTTGTGTAGTCTATGTTTTTTGCATCTGTTTTCTGCGGAGCATCACTGTCATGATCGAGTGCCTTTAAGGTCGTCGTATCGATTTTCTCACACGAGTTAATCGCATGGACAAAGCCCTGTATTAAGTCTATTTTTCCTTCCTCAGCTTTAATTTTCAGTGCAGGTATGCTCGGCTCATCCGTATTTCTTTCTTCTTCAGGGACTTCCACTATTAACAGTTTTGGGTCTTCTTTAATAATTTTGATGTCATTGTTGGATATTAAAGTATCTTTCGAAGGTTCCGTACCTTTATATACTTCATCTAATACTTTTATCATAGTGTTCTGTTCAAAAGGTGACTGGCACTGTGAAAAAGCGTATCCAACAGTAGCTATTTGTACTGGAAAGTTAGCAAAATTCCAATCGAATTCAGTTTTAGACAAGACAGGCAACATTTTCAAATCCTGCATATCGTTGTTTGTATCCAAATTTACAGTCTTTGAAAGCGACGACTTAATGACCAAAGAGCCATCACCACTCTGTAAAAAGAAGACTTGTTTCATAGAGTGTTTAGGCGTCAGCGTCAAATTTTTTATTCTCAGTCGTTTCTGGAAAGCCCCGATAGGCCACTTCTGGCATAAAGCATTCTCCAGCTTTTCTATTTCTGTTGTTGAACTAAGTAAATTTTCTTCGGGAATTATATCAGCATCAGCTTTATTAGGAATATGTTCTACAGCAGTGACAATATGTTTGTCTTCAAACACATCTACTGGATAATCGGAATCTACAGAAGCTCCTTCATCGCCTTTACATAAATCTTCGGCCGTAGACGCGTTGTCAGGTTGTTTGCAGGCGGTTGCGTGATCTTTTAAGGGTGCAGTGAAGCCAGACGGGTCATCGAGCATGGTGCTGATCATGTTGTGAAGTTTGCTACCAACTTCTGTTGACTCTTCCGCAGTATTGGCTGATGTTATTGAAGCTGATACAAAAAATAAAATACGTTTAGGAATTTTTGGGACGGGAATACGTTTACGATACAATATTCCATTAGTAAAGAAATAATAAGCAATTGAAAAATATTGTAACCTTTAAGGTTCCATTGGAATAGGATAAAGTGCAATTGGAAGTTAGGAAGAAGTCTTCTTTATCCTGACTTCCACTTTTATAAATTCCTATTACAAATCTTATTTATAAACTCTTAATTATTACTCAATACGATTGTTCAAGCGTTAAATAACACAAAGCATAATAAGATTATAGAAGTCTAAGCTATAATAAAACAATATTACTCAGGTCTATATCTTTCGGTAGCAGTGGAATGCGCGACTTGTGCCCGAGGGGAGGTCGGTCGCGCACCGGCGACGTCGGTGGCACGCGTCTGTACTGGTTTTTAACGTACGACTCCACAGCCACCATCTTTTTTCTTTAACAACACATTAAAATAAAATAATAAGACAAGATATTTTTACCAGAATTGTATGCGAGATTCATAAAAACTGGGATGGCGGTATTCTAAATACTATATATTTTTCGAGACACGTTTATTCCAAATTTTTAGTTCCTAAATTCGGAGTTTACCCGCTACAGGAAAAAGGAAATTAATCAAGGAAAGCATTCCGTTTCATCCAGTTTTCAGAGACCCATGAAGATATCAATTTTAATAGTAATGGGTACTGCAACTTAGTAATGAAAGTAATAATCACAATGTTTCTGGTGTTGGCGGCACGTTGTTTCTTTTAGACGACGCCACCGGCGATCTCGGTATGCTCGTGCTCTCGGGACTGTTGTTCGCCGATCGCCGCATCCTCACCGTCCTGTCTAATAACAGAGTCCTCTACTTTTTCACATTGATCTAGTATCAACGTACTAAGAATATGGAACTATGGTTCCAGAACGGACAATATTTTTATTTACAATAACAGATACGGAACTAGTACGCGGTGTCCTAGGTCGTTTTGAAAAAGTCCATGGATTTTTGCTTTATTAGAAAGAAAAAAAAATTATGTCTGGTTATATTAATATGTACGTATCAATAAATAATAATATGAACAGCATTGAATTATTTTATAATAGACCACTGTATGGTTCGGGCATGTCTTAATGCACTACTCTGTATCAATTCGAATTGGTTATTAGAGAGCATTTTTGATACACCTAGTCGGTATAAAAAAAATATAAAATGGTAAAATTCACCTTTACACACCTAAAGGCTGCACCGGAGGCGGTTTCACGGACACCGATGATAATGCCTCCGTGCCAGTTTTCTTCGCCTTGTTTCTAACATTCGCTGAGCTCATATTCCTTTCGGATAGTAATGGCCCTGTTGGTACCTTATGTTGTCTATCTGTGAAAGGCCTTGGTCTAATATGGTCATCGATACGAGCTTGGACGTATGACTTCTTCGGCTGCGCAAGAGAATTCAGTCTAGAACTAAACTTTGAAGGGCCTTTTACAGCTTCACCTCTTGCTTCTTTTACCTCATCAATAATATCAATTATTTTCCGTTTAGCTACTTTATCGTGGTTTTCTTCCACCAGAGCCTGTTGACGACTATTTCTTATAATTCCTAAGCTAGTTTTAAGCTTTCGTGGTGATGTTACTTTAGGCGTTTTGTCTAAAACTTCTGTATCTTTCAAATGCAATTCTAGTCGTGAACGTCTTTTGGATGAACCTTGGTGAGAGTTGCTCTTTACATCATTTATCGTTACTTCAGGTTTCTTAGTCGTTTTAGAATCACCAGTTTTTTGTCTGAATTTTTGGACATTATCAAATTCGTGTAGCAATTGTGATATCGCCTTCAGGGGATTATCTTGTGTTTTCAGAATGGGGCTCATCATGGGTCTTTTTGGTTTTTTATTTTTCTCTCCATCTTTTATAATTTGTACTTTGTTACTGATTATAACTTTAGGCACTACTGGAATTTCCGATTTTTTATTTACTGTCTTGACTTTTGGTATATCAATATTTGTCTTCTCGAAGCTAAAACAACTAGGGTTTGATGATGTAAGATGATGTTTCAGACTAGTGCCGCTATCACTACCTTGAATAGTCGAACTTACTCGACGCCCAATAATATTTAGTCTATCCGTATGTATAGTCAGCTTAGTTTTTGGATCACTTTCATCAACATCTCCTTTTTCAAGTTTTTTCATTAAATCATATATTTTGTCAATGCTCTTTCTGCATTCAACAGAAGAGGATGATTTTTTTGCATCATTAATATCATCGGTAGATTCAGTTTCAGGCATATCCATAGAAGTTAAATGCATAATACTTTGAGTGGAAACTAGTGCTTTTAGTTCTTCTTTCTCTTTAACATCAACTATACTAATTTCGTTAGGTCTAGAAACAAAATAAATATTAGAATTGATAATTTCTAATAATTATAATATCAATTCGGGTCGTCCTAATTTAATAAACTTACGACAGCGTCTTTTCCTCAGGAGTACCGTGATTTATTTTGGCATTAAGATCTGTTACGGACGGACCAATTAACTGTGAAAGTAATGTAAGGTTAGCCCTAAAATCACTTGATTCAACAGAAGTAGATGCGGAACAGGCTTTTATTTCACAGCATTCATTTTGCTTTGTCTGTATGTACATCATTTCCGTTTCCGTGTCGTCTAAATAATAGTTTCTGTTTATATATTTCTTAGTATCTGGCGTTAATACTGGTGCATCATGGTTTTCCTCGTGATCTAAAGGTACTTCAGGAATGACATCATTATTTTTACGGCACTTGGTTTTAGGTTGATCAACTGCAACTGTATGACCATAAATAGAATTGTAAAAAGATTTATTTGTTATAGACAATTTTGTTACTGAGCTGGCGGCTTGAGGTATTATTCCTCCCCTGGCATACTTGTGTTTGCTTATTTTGCAATTTTCACTCAATGCCAATTTCTTTCTCTCCCGTTTTTCTCTTATTTCCAACAGCCTTCGCCTTTTCTTTTCTTCCAATATGTGTGATTCGTTTTCATAAGGAGATTTAATTCTGATAAGTGTTGGTGATTTCTTTTTATTTAATGTATTTTGAGAAACGTCCTCTACGCTTTCTTCGAGTAATGAAGAGTGCATATTAAATCTCTGTATAGTTAATGACATTTCATCAGGCGGTGTCATTTCGTATGAACTTTCTGATTGCAATTGTGGCAGATCATCGACAACATCTCGAAACGCGTTATTAGATTCAGTTGATTCTAGATAGCTGTCATTTTTTGAATACATGTTTTCATTATCGCTGTATGGATACTCATTGGTATCGTTATTTGCATCATAAGGTCTCCCTTCATCATCATCACTATCCTCTTGTTTCGGTATCAATTTAAGACAATCAGCGTTATGTTCTATTTCAATAATGTGGAGTTTACTAACTGATTTCTTTTCAGTAGCGTCGATAAAAGAATCTTCTGCATCTTTATACGGTAAAGGTAAAGGGTCACTTACACATATTTCTGAAATTGAATAATAGTATAAATAAAATTGAATTTTCATTATTTATTTTAATATAAAACGATTACCTTGCTGTGTTTTTAAAATCATAATAGAACTGATGTTGCTGACTACATGTCCCGACTGTGACTTCTCTAGTTTTAACACCACATCAACGCGAGAATCCTCTTTTTCCTCCTCAATTATAGAATTGTTTTCTCTCTTACAGCTGATGATTAAATTATCGGCACACCGTCTGCTAAATAACTTGTAAGTACCACAAATCAACTTCGGTACTTCAACAATAATTTTCTTTTCAAGGATTTTCGAAAGGGACCTAACATCTACCTCAGAATGGACAATATCGTCCCAAGCCGAAACATGATTGCTCGTTTTGCGTTCGATATGCAAAGGTATGCTTGTAGACGTTGCCAAAATTTTTGTACTATTAGTCTGATCGACGGGATCGCTGACTTCTCTCCATTTCTCTTTAGCTCTATCTGTTAAATAATCTCCATTGCTTATGCGTTTCAATTGTTCTATCGTGTGTTTTACATATCTAATAATATTGTCCATGTAGAAGTTATAGTTATCTTCGAGGCGTTTGCAACAAATGTAGTCCAAAAGTGTAGCAGGCAGTACAGCGCCTTCGAAATCTTCGAAGCCAAAATTGTAGTTCAATTGATTTTTAATTAAGGGATCTTGAAATAAGTTGAAATGCTGATGGTATTCATTGTTTAGTTTTGGTGATTCGATTTCTATTCCTCCAAGTTTGTGGCACAACGTGTTTTCCAAGGATCCTTCGTTGTTGAATATGTCTAACCGTTCATTGTTATAATCGTAGACATTAACGTCATCGTTGTTGTAAATCTCGCTAGAGTCGGAGTCTTCGGAATCCGGATCATCATTATACACGACTGTCTCGACGTGCTGGTTAGGCCTCTTTGCTATCACACTTGATTCTGACAAGATATTTGCACCAACATCTAAATTTTTGTACAGAAGAACCAAATCACTAGCAGTAAGGGCATCTGAAATAAACTCGTAACGGTACTTATTGATTTACAAGGAAACATAAAGCACAATATTCATAATCATCATCATCAGCCATAGGATGTCCACTGCTGAACATAGGCCTTCTCATAGACTTGCATTTACCTTTATGTACCTCGTCACATCGTAAAGTCCAAAGACACGAGAATATTCATCTCAGTTTCTGATGGAATTATGTAGTATACATATAAGTCTTTGGGAACTATAGAGCAATTCTAAAAATACTATGAGCTTTTCTTACCAGTAGTAGCATTAATCTGGTGCTCCTTGGACATTATATCAAATAGCTCACTAGCAGTCTGGTATTCCTGGGTATGGTCATTCGCACGATCCTCATTTACGTCACCTCTATCATTTACATCCGACACTCGATTTATTAACATTCTCCCACATAGATTTAACTCCTAAAATTGTGCGTAAACTAAAAATATGAATATGATGTAATTGTTTCGTATAAAAACTCACAAAATCATTAATATTGTAAATTTTTAAATAGACATTTTCAAAAAGTACAATTGAGCGTATATTTGACGTTGATTTCAAAATTCGAACGTTGTGATGGTGCGGCCAGTACTACATTTGTAATTTTGTATCAAAGAGAATATAATATTATTATTAAGGCGAAAGCCTTTATACTCGCGAAATTCTTAAAAAAATTTATGTGTTTAACCTTACAATAATCTAATAAGTTAGAGTTGATGTTTTAGGCAGCCCAGAAATAGTTATCTACCTGTTTCTAATCGGCCCCAAACAGATGTACCAGTGTATTCTTTCATGGAAAGACATACATGTCTTGACTTTGAATAAATCAGAAATAAAATAAGAACAAAACAATAAGTTGAAGATTATTTATTTAATTATTCCGTCATGAAAATTAAGTACTTCAAATTAAATAAGTAACAGGGAATGTTGATACTTATAGATTAATATTCGAATAAACATCAGTCTTAAAATAAACATAGAGACGTTTATAAAAAATAATACCTCTACAATTCAGCTAAAATAAATAAGCTTTATATATTAAGATACTTTGAATCACAAGTTGAATACATTCTTGGTTTAATTGATTATCGTATGCTATATTATGTATGTATTTGATTATACATATATTATTTCTTATAACAACAAAAATACTTTTATTTAACAGACGAGTCGTAAATTGTATCGAAAAGATAGAGAAAAACTGATAGGTTTAATAATATAACATTCAAATAGAGAAATTATACTAAAATACTGGCAACACTAATACCATAATCAATTTTCTGATATTTTTGGTTACTACAGAAGTTTTTTCTTTTACATCTGGCCTCCAAGGCCATTAACTTAAAGTTATACATAAAAGTATTTGTTTCCATAATATCTGCGTGTAAAGGAAACTAAGTGGGTGCACGAAACAGTGACTCCAAAAGCTCCGGCTCTGACAAATCCTTCTTGTATTGCTGCGCCAACTCTTGGATCAAATGTCGTCTTCTTACGTGCGGCGGTTGATATCTGAGATGAAATATATATTTTTATACTTGTCCCCGCGTTAGATAGCGAGTCTGTAAGGGTGGCGCGATAGTGCTCCGTCCTTCTGTCATAGGGAACCATTAATCGAGTTATAAGGTAAACCGGTATCCTCAAACCCTTTTTATTCCGTTAACCCTTAAGTTTTGGGTAACCATATTATATCATGTCGGTTAAATTTATAGTATCACTGATTTATCCGAATAAAGGAAGTAGGGAAATATCGCGGTGCTATTTCCGTCATTATGATGCTAATATTTTAGACACTACCTCTGGTAATGCAAAACTGTTTTTATTCCGAAACGAAATTAATCAAAAAGAAAAATAGGGAGCAGTTGGACAATAAAAGTGTGGCGACATCTCTGCAATGCGCGCCGAACTAACTTACACGCATCGAGCGTCAGCGCACAACGATACTGGCTTTAGCTACGGAACAACAGATCGAGCCACCGAATCCTAAATCACGGTGGCAAAGTTTACCGCAGACGTAGCATATATACGACCTCCGAGGATGAACCATCGGAGGGGCCGCGGCGGTCAGGCACTACATCCGCCTGACGAGGAGATCTCCCCTCTGGTGGAGGAACATCGACACCCGTTCCTCTACAAAAGCATTTTTCATGGTAGGCGTGTATCCCTGGTATTGTTGATGTCTGTTCGTAGCGGTGATTACTTACCATTCGTGGTCCGTCTGCTCGACTGTATCTTAGGAAAAAAAATGCGAAGTCGCGTCTCCTGCATTAACACATTACACAAAAAACGTGCCCAAACATGGTTTCGCTACACATTTTTATCTATAGTCCATTGTTCTATGAGCAGAAGACAGCGATAATCATTGTTTTGCGTGTGTGTTTTGTTTCGAGAGAAACAGGTGCAGGAGACCCGCCTTAATACGCACGAGCCCCGAGCGCGCAGCTAGTACAGTACAGTACAGTAGATACGCACAGGTCCGTGTTGAGCCGCGCCCTCCTGGCCGTGTCGAGCGCGGCGCGGCGCAGACAGTGCGGCAGCAGCGGCGGCGCCAGCAGCGCGCCGTCCGCCAGCACGCCGGCGGCTCCGCGGGCGCGCACGCGCACGAGCCCCGAGCGGCGCGCCGACGCGCACAGCGTGCTCACCTCGCCGCGCCGCCACGGCAGCCCGGACTCGCAGTACCGCAGCAGGTCGTCTGTGCGATGCGATCAAAAAACCTGATTTTATTCTAACACACAACATAACATAACATATGCTCACGCCTGTAGCCCCGAAGGGGTAGGCAGAGGCGCACTAGCGAACTAGAACACCGACATTTCGCCGAGCTTAGTTCCGTCCCAGATGTATTAGGGGGCGAGGCTTTCGCCATATCGGGTACAAATTCCAGACTCCGGGCTGATATGGAAAAATCCAATATCACTTTGCCCGACCCGGGGATCGAACCCGAGACCTCAGAACCGTAGTCGTATCGAAATACCACCACGCCATCAAGGCAGTCTTTGTGCTTTTATTCTATCTATTTACATGTAAGTTGTCACTGTGCCATCAAGACCTAAATAATGTTTAAATATTTATTGATTTTAATATAAATACCACATTTTATTTAAATAATACTAAGTTCGGTATGCGACGAAGATACCATATTACTGGCATCTTGCTTTCACCAAATCGTCATTTTGATTTTTCACATACGTTTTTTCCGTAGTCGTACAAAATCCTTATTTTCTTTTGTCGTTGTACAACACGGAAACAACATCACAACCACTGCATCGCACCGCACGCCACCACGACGCCGACATTAATATACAAATCATACCTATAGGCAAATTAAGATGATCTTCAAAATCTTCCAGCCAGATGATGAGAATTTTTGTTGTAAAATCTCGATTGCGTCTGCCACTCCCTGCAACAATTACATTATTTCATCATTACTAATATTTGAGACTGTTATTGGCCCAATAACTGCCCTCTTTAACCTTCCATTACATTCACCCCAGGACTCTTTTGATATTGTAGTGAATGTTTTATTTTTTAAATTACCCGGTAAGGCGGCGGGATGTCGTTCCAGCTCCAGCGATAGTGCCCGCACCTTCTCATTGAGTGAGGCACGCGTGCGTTCCCCCTTATCAGATTCGCTGATGCTGCGCTCGTACGAAGCGGCGCCCGAGCTGCCTCCAGACACGTCCCAGCACGAACCTGCTCCCTTTTCAGAACTCCTGTGGACCACACGCATTCTTTAGGCAAAAAAAGTAAATATGCTAAAACAAAGCCGTATATTATTCAAATAAAACTATTTTATACGTACTGTCGGACCGAACCCTGACTATGAAGCCTGTAAAGCTTTCAAAACGTTGCGCCTAAAAATAAAACAAATCGCAACAGAATCCGTATAAACTAGTTTTATTTAACATTACATTCGCGTAAACCTAAAAAATCGTTACAAAACCGTATTTTGTTTTTAAGCTATTGCATAGCTTCTATCGCGGGCCTGAGCGTGGAGACCGAATCCAGAAATTCCGTAACGAAAATAACCTAACACCCGACCGGCACAGCGGTGATACTTTTTAGTTTTGCCATCTATCGTTGAATAGCAGAACTTTTAATGACTTTTTTGAAATATCACGCTTGTCTCTTTAGTTCAGCAACTCGCCTCTAGGTGGCATTGGTTGTATCGACGTTACTGCGCATGCGTAATCCCACTCTTCGCCCCGCAATCTGGTGACTCATGCCTGCTTAGAGTTTCGGCGGTAGGGCACCTCCTCTTTGTATTTACTTCATGGTACGAATCTACGAAGCTCGCACGAATCGAGACGAGCTGCTCCGAAATCGGACGAATACGTAATCAGCTGTTTGTAAGAAAGTATATAGGTGTATTGATTTTATATGCTATGCAATAGCTTTATCGCGGCAGTCTCTGAGTGCCACACGTCTTTTTTATACTTAACTGTTGAGCATTTGAGATTTGAGTGTAATTCCATCGTGTGTTTTTCACAGTCCTGATAAACAGAACATGAACCTAAAATTTTAATATGTGTCAAAACTACGTGTGTGATTACTGTGACTACGTTTGATTATTCGTAGTCGGTACTCACCTAGCCGACATGCAGGATCCATCAACATCCGACTTCATGTCCGTGTGTGTGTCCACCAGCTCGTAACCTGACGGTACTACGAATGCCACCTCGTTGGTAGCATCAGACCAGTAGAGTACCTGCAAATTGCAAATAATGTGGTACTGTTCTGGTTGTTGGTTTTGTTCCGAGTCGCCTCCTTGTTCTAGTGGCAGAGTATATGGGCTGTGAACCAGGGGGTCGGGGTTTAGATTCCCAGGTCGGGCGAAGCGAATTTTCTAATTTAATTTGCCCGGGACTGGATCCCCCAGTAGGGGTTGACGTCAGGCAGGCAACCGGTTGTAAAATTTTAGCCAAATCTTTTTTGCAATATGCTTGGAAAAGTGTCTTGTGCCAACCCCACATTAAGGTAGGATAAGGACAGGTAGAAAGAAAAAACTATTATTGATTCTGTTCTTACGACATCGTTACATACGAATTGCTGCTAAGGAGCAGCAATTCGTATGTCAATGAGCATGAGATTCAAATCATAGGCATAAACTTATGGCCAAAGGATTTCGTCCAAAGGAATCGACCGACTTCCCAAAAAGGAAGAGGTCCTCAATTTGTCGTTTTTTTTTATGTATGTGACGCGATATCTCCGAATGTGGACCGATCTTCAAAATTCTTTTTGTGTTCGATGGAGCTTACTTCAAGGGTGGTTCCATATAAATTTGGTCTCGTTCGGATTTTGAAGTTGGTCCGTTAAGTTTCTAAAGTTGTGATTATTTGAAGTACCTGTTCCCTGCCGTCGTAGATGGCGGGCGCGGTGGTGTCGACGTGCAGTTCGGAGTGCGCGTGCGCGGGCGCGTGCGCGGGCGCGCGGTGCGTGTCGTAGCTCGTGTCCACGTGACCCGTCCACCCCGCGTGGCCGCGCACGCGCACCGGCTTGCCCAGTCTGACAATCATTAAAATTAAACCATATTCAATATGTAATACAAACTGGCATTATCAAGTACTTGTGTCTCAAGGAACACAAACGTGAATTGATATTTTGGTGATGCACTTTGAATTTATGTATGTCGTATTGTTACAATCGAGGTTTCGGTCTGATGAAAAAAACCGTTGCAAATGGCAGCTCGCTGTTGCGTTTGGGTTTAGTGGGTGAAATTTTCGGTGGTCCAATTCCCCCCTTCCTTTAGGTTGGCAACATACTCTTGATTCTATTTGTGTCTTGGGTGTCTATGAGCGGTGGAGATTACTTACCATCAGGTAACCATTTACTCGCTTGGTAGTCACTGCTACAAAAAAAATGAAACGGTGTGGTTATTCCATGAGCGGAATCGATGTGAAAGGGGATGGTCATTTTACGAAAGGGAACACCGCGCCTTTCCTACGCGTTCCTGTCCATTAGTCGCAGTGGTTACGTGCACGTGTACACAGTACTTGACGGTACAGACCCGCGCAGCATGTGCACGAACGCGGGCTGCAGTCCGGCGGCGCGGCGCGCGTTGGCGACGATGTCGGCGGCCGCCAGCCGGCCCGCGCGCACGTAGAACACGTGCACGGTGAGCGCGGCGCGCGGGGCGCACGCGTCCACGCGCCGCAGCGCCGCGCCGAACCCCGCCAGCGACGAGTCCAGCGCGACCAGTCGCGACGCGCCCGACGACGCGCCGCCCTGCACCGGCCGGGATTGTAGTGGGGAATCAGTGGCTCGGGAGTTTTGGCGGGAATTCTGACGGCGCGAGTGGTCGCTTGTTTTAATGATTTCATATTTTAGTCTAAAGTTGTGTTTGTGGTTTAAATGTAATGTGTATCTAAGCAATAAACATCAACGCACTGGGACAGTATGTGGAAGCTTTTTTTTTTTTTTTTTTTTTTTTTTTTTCATTTATTTAAAAGGCTTTTAAACACAGTTTATGACAGCCCTATACTGTAAACAAAAGAAATATTCTCTGACATATAAACAACCAACTTAAAATATACACCTCTAAATAAAGAAATAGTGGTCAGTGCACATGCGCACCCGTGGACGCCTGTCCACCTCGATGCGCACCCGCACCCCCCACATATTTATAAGTAAAATTATCATAAACACTAATTATCTGTTTCGACTAATTTATACACCATTAGGGCTTCCTTTGAATTCGGGTTGCATAATATAGACTGAAACATTCCAATGTCTTCAATATTAGCATCCAACTTCCTTAGAATGTTTTGCCGCTCAGTTTGGTTCCGGACACATTCCATTAAGACATGGTATACATCTTCCGGTTTATTACACGTTTCACAATTCGGTGACGGTACTTTTCCCATACAGAATGCAAATTTCTTCAGTGGCATGTGTCCGGAACGAAGTCTGTGTGCAATAACAACATGTTTTCTACATATGTCTCCCATGAACCACGGCAGACGAGGTGGTTGACTTTGGATAATTTTGTACCAGATCCCCTTTGTTCTCGATCTTTCATCAAAATACTCTCTCCAGTGATCATAATACATTTTGTTATATTTTGGTAAAAGTTCCGTGTATGAAGGTAAAATGTATATATTTTCTGAGTTGTCTGACACAGCTAATCTAGCTAATTGGTCTGCCACCTCGTTGCCATACAATCCTATATGTGATGGGATCCATTGTAGTACTATTTGGATATTGTTTACAGAAAATTCTTCCAGTTTTCGGAGAATGCTATAGGCTATCGCAGTACCACGATTCCCTTGAGAACAGCTAACTATATGTTGTAATGCACTTTTACTATCACTGTATATTACAATTTTTAAGTGCGAGTTGATGTGGTATTTTATATATGTTAAAGCTTCTGAGATAGCGAATAGTTCCATCGACATTATGGATACATTAGATAAATTCTTAAACCGTTCCCCGTACCCAGAAGCGGAGTCATATAAAGCGGCGCCAGAAACGCCAGAGCTTTTTGAACCATCTGTGAATATTTTAAACCATGTTCTATATTTTACATCTAGTTCACTTAGTATTTCAACTTTTAATAATGTTTTATCATAATCTCTTTTTGCCGTTTGTACACATTCTAAACTGCATTTAACCATATTTTTAACATTAATCTTTGAGGGCCACATGTCAAGCCGAAACATTTCAAGAGGGTTTGACGACGATATTTTTTCATCTTTTATAATATTATATGTCTCCATTAATAACGGTTTTTTTTTATTTGACCAATATCTACTAGCAAAAAGAGCACTGAGCGATTTCAAGCAATTAAGGGTTATACCATTTGTCCATGATTTAGCTTTAAGACAGAATTTAAGTGACAAATATTGTCTTCTTAGAAATAGAGGAGGTACGCAGACCTCGCTCTCCATCACATGTATGGGTGTTGTTTTGATGAACCCACCTATTATTCTAAGGGCTTGATTTTGGACTTTATCTATTTTGTAAGTATGCGATTTTGCGCTATTGTCATATAAAAAACTCCCAAAATCTATACGACTTCTAATAACGTTGATATATAATCTCCTCAAGTGCTTGGGGTGGACTCCCCAGCCAGATCCTGCTAGGACTTTGAGGATATTTAAAAACTTGAGTGACTTTTCTGATACTTCATTAACATGTTTACCCCATCGAAGTGACCGATCTAACCAAATACCTAAGTATTTAATATTGGCTTCACGGGATAGCGGTATATTGTTTACGTTTAATTCTATCTGATGACGTTTATGTCCTCTAGTGTATAAGCAAAATTTTGTTTTATTGGTAGAGATATGTAGACCAATTTTAGCTAAAGTCTTTACAATTATGTCTAAAGAATTTTGAATTATGTAAACGCTATTTTCAATGTTCTTGTTGCTTGTAAAAATAACAATATCGTCTGCGTACTGTGAGATTTCTGATGGAATATTCTGACATATTTGAAAAGTAACAATATTAAACAATAAAGGCGAGATTGGATCTCCTTGGGCGAGCCCTTTCGAGGACCATCTGGCTATGGATGAGCTATCTCCCAAATCGTCTATTATTTTCAAATGTCTCTCACTCAAAAATTCCCATAAATAGTTACATAAGATGGCTCCAACGTTTAGACTGTCCAAGGTCAATACAACCTTATCTATAAGTACGTTGTTATATGCATTTTCAAGATCAAGGTAGCATGCAAGAGTAGGTATGTTATGCGTAAATCCGATTTGAATAGAAGATACTAATCGAGCTACTGAGTCTATACAAGATTGAGCTTTTCTGAAACCGGTTGTAAATGGTGATAATATATTGTTTTTTTCTATAAACCATTCTAATCTTTTCGCCAACATTACATGGAAAATTTTACAGATGCACGATATCAAAGATATAGGTCTTAACTTGATCTCTGTCGAGTCAGATTGAACTGCTTTAGGGATAGGTACAATTTTAATATCTCTCCATTGTTTTGGTACATATCCAGAATAAAATATATCATTATATAAATTAATTAAAAATTGTTTTCCGACTAAAGGTAAATTAAAAATCATTGAATATGTGATATTATCATTTCCGGGAGCCGAATCTTTCTTTTTTAGGCAAATTTCAAATTCATGCAAACTAAATTCTTGTTCTAATATACTATTTCGCGATACAAACGACGGTTTTTTAATTCTAACGTCATCAGGAGCAAGACTACGTAACAACTCTAGTTTCTTTTCAGCGGGCGCTTGAAACTTATTTTTGCGATATCCCTTTAACCACCGCATTCGACGCCACATATCCGATAAAGAGGTGGATTCATTAGCAGAATTGCAGAACTCCCTCCAATACTTTGATTTTGCCAGAGATAATTCTGTTTTAACAATTTTATTCTTGTTTTCTAATATCGTGAGATTATCAGGCGTTGGATTACGACGAAAAGTACTAAGTGCTAATCGCCGTTGAGCTACAATTTTTGATAAGGCAGCGTTCCAGTACGGTTTAGGTATAAATTTGCGCTGTGGATCAGTACATATTTTAAAATTTGGGATACTGTTATCAGCTGATCGGTTAATTATCCCTACAAACTCATTGTATCTATTTTGTATATCTAAATGATTATTACAGGAACTACGTTTTATTGCATGGTCTATCAATTCCGAATATAAACTCCAGTCCGCCTTTTTGTAATTTCGTCTTTTAATGTAATGATTTATATCTTGATAGTTAGTACAAATTTTTATAATAAAGTGGTCACTGCCTAAATTTTCGTTAAGGACAGTCCAATCAAAATTAATAATTATATCCGAAGACGCAAATGTAATGTCTGGAGATGATTTTTGTAAGAAATTATCAACGTATTCGGTTCGCGTTACACTACCATCATTCATGTAAATAAAGCCATGCTCTAAAGAAGAATCCATAATTTTGAATCCTCTATTATCATTTTTATAAGACCAATTCTTATGGTGCCCATTAAAATCGCCGGCTATTAATGTTTTAGTACTAAAGTGTGAAAGTAATTCATCCCAATCAGATTGGGTTGTACAAATCGATGATGGGCAGTAAATGCATACGATTTTTGAAATAAAGTTACAATTTAACGTGCTAATTGCTATGGCTTCAATACCAGTGTTAGTCAAATTAAACGGACAGACCTCAACTTTAATAGACTTGTGAGCGAGTATACCCACTCCGCCGTATGAGTCACATCGATCTTTTCTATACCAATTATAGTTACTTATATTAATATTAATATCGCTATTTAACCAAGTTTCTGTAATAATAGCTATGTGCACTTTATGTTCAATTAAAAAACATTCGAATTCTGACTGCTTCGGTTTGATGCTTCGAGCGTTCCACTGGACTATGTTAATAAAACGTTGTACTGAACAACTGTTATCCATTTTTAATTATGGATAGGATTTTACCAACACAATCCTCTACTTTGAAAATCTCGGTTATATAAGTGTAACACTCTTCAAAAACGACACATAAAAGGTTATTTATTTTATCTTCCAGTGATCTCTCTGAACCAATTATCTCCTTTAATTTATTATATATTCTCATAAAACTAAATCCTGTCTTCTTTGGTTTATCCCCCTTATTATTTATAATTTTATCTTGTAGGTCTCTGCTGCTCTCTGCTTCTATCTCGCTTTGAATTTCAATATTCTCGTTACTTATCTTCTTTTGTTTCTTTTTCTTTAGTTGTCCTTCTTTTTTTGAAAATTCTTCGGTATAGACATTGCCATCCTCGTTCCCGTTTATAGCTGTTGTAGACAACAAAGCATCCCTATACTGTCCCGATTGTATCTGTTCTAAAACATTTTCTGTCACCTCCATCGATTCCAGGTCTATCACAATGACATTATCCTTTGATTGAAGTTTAGATTTTTCAGCTTCTTGATATATATCGAAGGCTTTTTTGTATGAACAGTTTTCATCGCTCATTATAGATCGGATACCTTTTTCTCTATGAAATGCAGGGCATTTCGATTTTTCTATTGACATATGAGGACCTTTACAGTTGATACACTTGAAATCTTTTGTCTCGCAGTTAGAATGATTCAAACCACACTTTGGGCAAAAAATTTTCTTAGTAGGGCAAAATTTTACTCTGTGTCCAAACCTCCAGCACCCCGAACATTGGGAAACGGGAAAAATGTACGGTTCCACCATAAACCTGCAACCATATGCTTCAACATACGGAGGTATAGTGATACCTTTAAAACATATGCGAACAGTTTCGCTTTCGACCCATTTACCTTCACTTGTTTGTCGTTTTAAACGTAAGATTGATACAATTTCAGAATAGTCACATTCAAATATGTTTTTTAATTCTTCTTCTTCTAACTCAAGGTCCACTTTCTTTACGATTCCGTATCTAAAATTCATTTCGTCCGATCCTTGAAATTTATAACCTTTTTTTTTTAATTCTTCACATCTCAATAGTCCCTCTGCCCTCATTTTATTTTCAAAAGAAAAAACTACTTTATGATTACCCTTGTACTTAATTTTTATTATATCTCTGATGTTTAAATTTTTTAACATTTTTGCTAATGCCATTTGCTTAGGCAATGACTCTGTTGAGGTTACAATTACTTCGTACATGTCCCGGGTATGTGTCGGTAACGATCCCCATTGTTTATCAGATTCGACTGATTCCATATTATTTCCATTTCTATAACGCCGCTTTGGTTTGCGAGTAACTGGAATAAATTCGTCCTCTTCGAAATCGTCACTTCTCAGTCGTTTCAATCTCGATAAAGAACTGTCGGATAAGATATTATCCGGCGATAATATAAATTCTCGCTCGTCCATCTCCGCCTCGTTTGCCATAAGTATTTATTCGATACGACGCACTCGCGTGCGCTGCGCCGCGCCGCGCGCGCTGCTAAATAACAATGTAATGAGACGCACTGGTTATCACTCTATACGCGTGCGCTTCTCACACCGATCGGCGCGCGACTGTGATGTGGAAGCTTTGAAATAAGTGATTTTGGATGCTTTTTGTCGGGTGGATGGGTCGACCATGTTCGATTCCTCCGCTGCGAGAAAATCGTCTAAGAACATCAAACAGGAAGGAATTGGCGCCAAAACTCCAGCAAGGCCTTGAAATCGAACACATCCTACTTCATTGCACTTGCGAAAACTTAGATGTAGGAAAACAATTTCCCTAACATGACATTGGCATAATGTATTTCAATTGGTGACTGCCTCGGTGGCGTGGTGGTATTTCGGTACGACTACGGTTCTGAGGTCTCGGGTTCGATCCCCGGGTCGGGCAAAGTGATATTGGACTTTTCCATATCAGCCCGGAGTCTGGAATTTGTGCCCGATATGGCGATAGGCTCGCCCCCTATCACATCTGGGACGGAACCAAGCTCGGCGAAATGTGGGTGTTCTAGTTCGCTAGTGCGCCTCTGCCTACCCCTTCGAGGATACAGGGGTGAGCTTATGTATGTATGTATGTATTTCAATTGCCATAAAAAAAAATCAGTGGCTAGACCATGAGTTTTTTTTACATTTCATAGCGTGTACACACTACACACTGGCCGAACGAAGCCGAAAGAATCTATACCTGTTGCGCTCACACAAACAAACTTTCGCTGTTGTGTGGATGAAACAGGCATGATTCGTTCGCCTTCGTTCATCCCGGTGTGTACCCGCCATCACGTTGGCGACTACGTAATATAATTTCTATGAAAAACGTTCCCTGCGTAACCGCTAGGACGTTCCAGTTTTTGTCATACAAATATTTCACGGAGTCGCTAGTGATTAACATTACTCGCATCAAACTCATGGTTGGCCTACTGGAGGGCGAGCGTATACAAACTTTGTGTTTAACTGTGTTTGTACATATATCATCTTATGACATGACGTTGACCAATCACAGTTAAATCACACGGAAATGTGTGTTACATACGGAACATTCTAAAGGACAGCTTACTTTGCTCGAACTATTTCACCCTTATTATAGCTTATGTTAGCGACGCGCTCATTAAGTTTTAAATTTACATGTTTCTGGTAACACTGTAAGGACGACAGCGACATCTGTCAGTTGTGTGTAGTACCGGGGCGCTGGCGGTGTGTCCACGCGCCGCGTCATTTTTTTTGTATTTGCATTAGTTAAAGTAAATAATGGTAATCACCGTTCTTTTTTATTATCGTTCACCAATTCGCGGTGACCATATCCTACAGCTTATGTATTTCACAACAAACAGTGGACTCTGAGCTATATCGCTTATACACTTATCTATCTTCTTCGTGATATGCACAAACTACACAATACAAGTACGCACACATATAAATAGAACAGCATCGTTTTAAGTATGCTTATATTATATATCCACTGACCTTTTTATCACCCCCAATATTCAGATAACCAAAGTGCGATAGAAACAACCTGGCTGTTTGAAACTCTGTCACAGGCTCAGGTGGGATGTATTCTTCCGGTGCCTATGGAAACAAATTAACTATCAAAAGTTTATACACATACAAATAAAATGAGAAAATGTTTTCAGTCGGTTGAAAACTATTCAATGAAATAGAAATCTTATTAATCGATTTCATGGAAAGAAATGCTAAATTTGTTCAAAACATATCCTAAACTTAGTTTACTTTATTATCGAAAACATCATGCACAAAATCACAGAAATACCAGTAATTATTTGTTCGTGCAAGATAAGTAACTCACTATGTTATCTTCGCTCTCCCTCACTCGTTTCTCGACCGCCGCTTGCTGTTCGAGAAGTTTGAACAGAGTAGTGGCTTCAGGGTCGTTCAGTTGACGCAGCACCGCCTCGAGCGTTGGGAATGCGGAGTCACTGCAAGTCAAATATTTTGTAAAAGCACCGATTTAGGGAACTACGACATTCAAATCTCGCCGGGCTTATTTCAGTCCCTTTACAACTATGTGATCATCTGTAAAGAGTTTATTAATCTCGCGTAAATTATCTGTGATATTTCGAAATGAAAATAAGCTTATATACATAAAATTGCCTGACTGGAGTTTTCACTCAGGTTTTTCTAGCGCTCCCTCTTCTCTCCGCATGTCGACCGGGCGTGTGTGTGTGCGTGTGTGTGTGCGTGTGTGTGTGTGTGTGTGTGTACTCACAGCGCGGTGTGCGGCGGCGTCGGCAGCGCGCGGCACAGCGGCGCGGGCGCGGCGCGCGGCTCGCGCATGTCGACCGGGCGTGCGTGTGTGTGTGTGTGTGTGTACTCACAGCGCGGTGTGCGGCGGCGTCGGCAGCGCGCGGCACAGCGGCGCGGGCGCGGCGCGCGGCTCGCGCATGTCGACCGGGCGTGCGTGTGTGTGTGTGTGTGTGTACTCACAGCGCGGTGTGCGGCGGCGTCGGCAGCGCGCGGCACAGCGGCGCGGGCGCGGCGCGCGGCTCGCGCATGTCGACCGGGCGTGCGTGTGTGTGTGTGTGTGTACTCACAGCGCGGTGTGCGGCGGCGTCGGCAGCGCGCGGCACAGCGGCGCGGGCGCGGCGCGCGGCTCGCGCATGTCGACCGGGCGTGCGTGTGTGTGTGTGTGTGTGTACTCACAGCGCGGTGTGCGGCGGCGTCGGCAGCGCGCGGCACAGCGGCGCGGGCGCGGCGCGCGGCTCGCGCATGTCGACCGGGCGTGCGTGTGTGTGTGTGTGTGTGTACTCACAGCGCGGTGTGCGGCGGCGTCGGCAGCGCGCGGCACAGCGGCGCGGGCGCGGCGCGCGGCTCGCGCATGTCGACCGGGCGTGCGTGTGTGTGTGTGTGTGTGTACTCACAGCGCGGTGTGCGGCGGCGTCGGCAGCGCGCGGCACAGCGGCGCGGGCGCGGCGCGCGGCTCGCGCATGTCGACCGGGCGTGCGTGTGTGTGTGTGTGTGTACTCACAGCGCGGTGTGCGGCGGCGTCGGCAGCGCGCGGCACAGCGGCGCGGGCGCGGCGCGCGGCTCGCGCATGTCGACCGGGCGTGCGTGTGTGTGTGTGTGTGTGTACTCACAGCGCGGTGTGCGGCGGCGTCGGCAGCGCGCGGCACAGCGGCGCGGGCGCGGCGCGCGGCTCGCGCATGTCGACCGGGCGTGCGTGTGTGTGTGTGTGTGTGTACTCACAGCGCGGTGTGCGGCGGCGTCGGCAGCGCGCGGCACAGCGGCGCGGGCGCGGCGCGCGGCTCGCGCATGTCGACCGGGCGTGCGTGTGTGTGTGTGTGTGTGTACTCACAGCGCGGTGTGCGGCGGCGTCGGCAGCGCGCGGCACAGCGGCGCGGGCGCGGCGCGCGGCTCGCGCATGTCGACCGGGCGTGCGTGTGTGTGTGTGTGTGTGTACTCACAGCGCGGTGTGCGGCGGCGTCGGCAGCGCGCGGCACAGCGGCGCGGGCGCGGCGCGCGGCTCGCGCATGTCGACCGGGCGTGCGTGTGTGTGTGTGTGTGTGTACTCACAGCGCGGTGTGCGGCGGCGTCGGCAGCGCGCGGCACAGCGGCGCGGGCGCGGCGCGCGGCTCGCGCATGTCGACTGGTCGTGCGCAGGCGCCGCCCCCGCGCCCCGCACTGCGCGCCGCGCCGCGCGAGCTCAGCGACCACGCGTAACGACCCCACGCGCAACGGATTATCACTGCACAACACAAACAACAGATCTTATATTATGATAATGTATTATTACATTTAGAAAATTAAAAATCTGTTCATTCAAAAACCTAGTGTGTCAAAGACGAACGACAACATGCTCAATCTATTATATTTTTGAACATTGCTTTAGCAGAAGCTGAGCAGTAGTGAGTAGTGAGTACCTATGAGCGTGGGCTGCGGTTCCTGGCTGTTGGCGAGCGGCTCCTCGAGCAGCGAGAGCAGCACGCCGCCGTCCGCCACGAAGTGCCGCAGCGGCCCGTGGCCCAGCGCCGCCAGCCACCGCTCGTCCAGCCGGCACCACGACGAACCGCTGCCGTTCTCGCCCACCTGTACAGTACACCATATCGTTATGTACCTTCAAACCGTGACGACATATAACATACTAAATTACTTTTTGAAATTAAAACTTCATTAGGCGCGCTGGGTACTTGATTTTGTGGGTATTGAATGAGACTGAGTCGTCACGCTTAGCAATGTAACGCTCGTTCGAGTAAAATCGGCTCGAATGGGCTAAGGTACTCGCTCCCCTCGCTCATAGCAGTCACGCGTTGACTATATCTTACACCCGCTTAACCTCGCATTCATGAAGTTGTCACTTATCATGTGATTTTAACTCTTAAGCACACACCGTTTTGTTTTATATTAGTACTGAAAATAGAAACTGCCTCAGTGGCGTGGTGGTATTTCGGTACGACTACGGTTCTGAGGTCTCGGGTTCGATCCCCGGGTCGGGCAAAGTGATATTGGATTTTTCCATTTCAGCCCGGAGTCTGGAATTTGTGCCCGATATGGCGATAGGCTCGCCCCCTATCACATCTGGGACTGAACTAAGCTCGGCGAAATGTGGGCGTACTAGTTCGCTAGTGCGCCTCTGCCTACCCCTTCGGGGATACAGGCGTGAGCTTATGTTATGTGTTATGTTATGTGAAAATAGAAAACACTTGCGGATAATGTCTAGTGGTTTGAAACCCACTTCATTCAATATTTGACGTTTAAAACTTAGTATTGTCATTATACCTGTTCTAATATCTGCATGAGTAGAGATTCAGCTGCGTCACGTACACGCATAGACACCGGCTTCAGTTCCTTTTCGTCCTTCATTTTCGGAGGTTCCCCTGGTTTCCCTAAAAATATAAATAGCGAGCTGCTATTACTGTTTCGTGGCTATATCATCCTCATCTGTTAAATTTTTATTCATAACACAAATTGGAAGTGCAAGTGGCTCACTCAATAGTATGTGATATCTTGACCATAGATACCCACGATAAAAAACAATCATATAGGATTGAAAATAAACAATTTTATACGGATTCTAACACGCTTTTTTTTATTTTTAGGCCCGACGTTTTGAAGGCTTTGCAGCCTTCGTGGCCACGGGCCACGTGGTAATCGTGATAGAATCCGTATAAAATAGTTTTATTTCAATGTATAACATTCGCATAAACTTAAAAAATCCATGCCAATGTTTAAAGAAGGGAATAAGAGTTACAGGCACGTGTACGGCGCCACCACACATGCGCACTGCACGCTGATGTAGTATGTAGTGTGTAGTGTGCAGTGTGCAGTGTGCAGTGTGTAGTGTGCAGTGTGTAGTGTGCAGTGTGTAGTGTGCAGTGTGTAGTGTGCAGTGTGTTGTGTGTAGTGTGCAGTGTGCAGTACGTACCTTGGCTCTTGGTGCCCGAGATGCCGAGCTCGACGACCTCCATGAGCGTGGCGAGGCAGGCCGCGTCCGCCAGCAGCGCGGAGCACAGCCATGCCGACAGGCACGTGTACGCGGCCACCACGCACGAGTGCAGGTCACGCGAGTGCGCCTGCGGCGGACGCCCGCACTGCACGCTGATGTAGTCGCAGATCCAACGCACGGCGCGCTTGCGCTCGATGGCCTCTGCAAAATACGATACCGTTCCCGCTCAAAAGCCTGTCCCACCAACTACATTCAATTGCCTTATAAGATTGCCCAGCAACCGCATTGGATTGCCTCTGTAGGTTGCCCAGCAACTACGTTGAATAGCCTTAAAATATTGTTTCGGGAGTCTGTATAGCGACTTTTCACGACAGCCCTGAGAGGCAAATCAACAACCGCGATTGTTTGCTTTGATAATTTCCTACGAAAAGTACCAATCTCTTGATACCCGTGAATAGGCACTAAAAATATACAGAGCGGCGAAGCCTAGCTAGGCAAAACCTATTAAAGGACTATTATGAAGCTAAGCAGCATAGAACATTACTGCCTCAACTAAGACAAAATATAAGTTTCAATAAAAAAAAGTTCTTATACGCAACTTACCAATTATGAACTCTGTAAGACATGAAAATCATATTACAAAAAAATATTAAAATTTTGATAATGCAGACCCAACTACATATTTACAAATCTCATTGAAGCATCATATCCAAATAATAATATTCTTCAATTCATTGTTCTTTCGGCATCCAAAAACATTTTTGTTGATGACAGGCAATTTACACCATAATATGGTAAGAAACAGGATCGTATCTTACCTGGCTTCGAGGAGTGCAGCTTGGCCAATCCAGAGAGCAGTTCCAAGGCAGCGAGCGACACTTGCAAGTCGCCCTTCCAGGATGATATGAGTCGGTGACACACCAAGTAAGTGGCACGCACCACTAACGCAGCACCTATTTCATCCCGTATTGGACTATAAACTCTTAGGCCCTTATTCATAATAAAACCCTTATCGGAGTTATATTAGTTAAAATGCCTTTTAAGCCTATAAAACAGAACTTCTAACGTGAAACAGCTGATCGAAATCGGCCATATTTTCACTGTCAAACGTTTATAAGCTCTACTAAGTTATTATGAATAAGAACCGTTAATTTTTATCGACATGCCCTTACATGCAATATTTTGACATTAACATCGAACAGGCCAACAACCTGGCTCAGTTTATATCAGAATTATTAAGAAAAATAATTCAAATTCAATTCAAATAAAACAACTTCTTACACAACTGATAACGAAATGGAGATGATAAACAAAATAATGCAAGCAAACAATAAACAAAAAAACATTAAACATGCACTCTGTTAGCTATACACTGGCTAAACTTTATTTTTATCAAAACTATCGATTATTTCCCCAAAACTGTCGACTATTTCGGTACAAACTAACGATTACTTTATATAAAAAAAACTACTATTTGGGTAAAAACCAACGATATTTTATTAGAAACTATCGATTATGTCGTCCAAAACAGCCGATTACTTCCATTAAAAACTATCGATATCGATAATTTAATAAAAATCAATTGACACTTGTCTATAACCCTTTAATAATAGATAGAAATATAACAGACAACGCTACCAAATATAGCTTACAAAGTTATTGTGAAGGAGCGATATTTTTATACACACCATTATTTCTATCGTGTTATTTTAAAAATATCAATATTTTTTAAGACAGTAACCGATAACTTTACTTGCTAATAACATTCCACATTTGTTGGTACAAACAAAAATTGATCGATTTTAATAATATTTGTTCTGTCTTCGTCTTCCGAGATTTATCTAATATTTACATGTAGTAGTCCTGGCTACGCCCATTTCACTCGCACATAGTTTAGCACCCTATATATAAAAAAGAAAAAGGTAGGTACCCCACCTTCCCGCAATAACTTCATTCGTTCGTTTGCGCGCGCGCAACACCGCACGTAGTGTTAAAATAAATCCAAAAAACCCGGAAAAGTGTAACCTTGTGATTATGCCAAAGCGCAAAAACAACAAGGAAGAGAAGTGGAGAAGAAAACTTAAAAAATATGAAGAAAAACTAGGAATGAGACCATCGCCGTCGGTTGAAGGTACCGTTATTTAAAATTATTGTTTGTTAAGGTTTATACTTAAATATTATGTATTCTCCGACCTAACACGTGATGTTAGGCTATAAAAATATTGTTTGCTTCGAGTCAATACGCGATATTGACCAAAAGCTATTTTGTTTTGAGTTATTGCGAGACAATAACCGATTTTTTTTTATGAATCATTATAGATGAGCCGGACCCGGCTCCCATGGTTCCACTGAATGTACAGCGAAATCACCGTCGGTCCCGAGATCGGTCACGTCAGTCCGGATCGCGCCACGTTTCGTCCCTCGCCCCGTGCTGACACACCGTCGACGCCGTCGCCTGAATTAGTACCGGCGACGACGCCGGATCCGGCGCCGCCACCGGCGCATACTCCCGGTGAACAAACTGACCCGCTTTCGAATGAATCACCAGAGGAAGTCCCGGTGCTACCTTCCGCTGACCCTGAGCTTTTACAAGCTTTAGGGATATTCGAGGCGGAAAGCGACGAGTGGGGGCCAGAGATTGTGGCGGATCTAGCAAAACGGTGGGAACCCATTCTTAAAGATGGGCTCAAAAAAGAGGTAAAGGAGGATGTCCTCAAGAAATACCCTCTTCCAAAAAATTGTACACTTATGAAATCACCCACCCTGAACCCCGAAATATCGGCCATTCTTAACGAGTCTGCAAAAAACCGTGATTGTAGGTTGGCGAAAAAACAGACCCAGCTCGGCTGTGCTTTTACAATCTTGGGTAGAACAATGTCAGATATCCTGACCAAGTCCATTAGTACTCCTGAAGTACTTAAAAATTTATCGGATATGGCAAAAATTTTAGCAGACTCTCATTACTCGGAGACTGAAACTCGACGCTCCCTTATAACGCCAATAGTTGATAAAGCCTTTATAGAAACATTTAAGGATCGGAAACGAGACAGTCATTTGTTTGGTGAAAAACTTGGAGAGTTTATTAAAAACTCCAGAGGTATACAGAAGACCGGCAAGCTGATACAACCTGCAACTACGTCTGGCCCGAGTAATTTAAACTCGAAGGGCCCGACATCTCGCTACCAACAACGACCGATATCACGGCAAGCTCACCGAGCCGGCGAGATGCGGGCGCCCCAAAACCAGCAATACCGCCGCCGTGCTCCCTTTCAACACGGCCAGAACAATCGCGTGCTGCCGCTTTCGTCGACTCGGACCACTGCAGCATCGACGCCTCCGAGTCGCAAGCAAACTGCAGCGTCTACGTACAAACGCAAACAGTAGAACCGCAGGTACATGGAGGCCGTCTTAAATATTTCGTTAGAGCATGGTTGAATATTACTAAGGATCAAAGTGTTTTAAATACTGTTTCGGGTTACAAGATTCCTTTTTCTGAGATGCCTTTTCAAGCTCATAATACATATTATTCTAATATATCGCTTCCAAAGGCAGATAAAGCTTATATAACCAAAGAGTTATCACGACTGCTTGAGTCGGGAGCTATACGAAAATGTGAACCATGTGCGGGTCAATTCATTTCTAGTATTTTTCTTGTTCCTAAAAGTAATGGCGAAAAAAGACTTATTTTAAATCTCAAAAAACTAAATAAGTTTGTGTACTCCAAACACTTTAAAATGGAGGATATAAGAACGGCAATGAAGTTGATCACGCCGAATACTTACATGACAAAGTTAGACCTCAGAGGCATATTTTCTTATACCTATGCACGACAAGTATAAAAAATATCTTAGGTTTTGCTTTGATTCTGTTTTATATGAATTCTTAGTTTTACCCTTTGGTTTAGCTTCCGCTCCTCAAGCGTTTACTAAACTTATGAAACCTGTTGCATCCTTTTTGCGGTCTCGAGGGTTCAAATCTGTTTTTTACCTCGATGACAGTTGTTGTTTTGGAGATGATTATGAAGAATGTATTAAGGGTCGTGATGAGTCCATAGCTCTATTTACTAAACTAGGTTTCGTTATAAACTATGAAAAGAGTTTTCTAGAACCTGGTAAAACCTGTCAATTTTTAGGCTTTATTTTGAATGCAACAGACATGACCTTGGTACTACCAGACCAAAAGAAACAAGATATTCTATCACGCACCGAACAAATGCTTAATACATTCAGTCTTTCCATTCGTAATTTTGCTCGTTATTTAGGAATTCTCACAGCAGCCTGTCCCGCTGTCGCGTATGGCTGGTTACATACAAAGAAATTAGAAAGGGCTAAATATTTAGCGTTATTAGACAATGATGACTATGATAAGTTGTTCGAGGTTCCAGATGATTTGCGTGAAGACTTGTTATGGTGGAAAAAATCTATATTGACTTCTAATAATCCAATAAGATCAAACAATTTTGAACTTGAAATATACACAGACGCTTCGATGATTGGTTGGGGAGCCGCGTGTCGCGGAGAAAAAATAGGCGGTTCTTGGAATTCAGAAGAAGCTAATCTCCACATTAATCATCTGGAACTCTTAGCAGCTTTCTTTGGCTTAAAGTCATTTGCTAATAAACTCAACCAGTGTCAAATTCTTATGCGGATAGATAATATAACAGCTATCGCTTATATAAACAGAATGGTGGTGTCCAATTCCCACATCTCAATGATATAACTCGAAAGATTTGGACTTGGTGTGAGAGACGTAATATTATTTTATTCGCTTCGTACATTAAATCATCTCTAAACGTGGAGGCAGATAGCGAGTCTAGAAATATTGATATTGAGTGGGAATTACACCAGGATGCATTCAAAAGAATAACAAATTCTTTTGGCATGCCTGAAATAGACCTTTTTGCTTCACGATTAAATTCAAAATGCGAAAAGTATATTTCTTGGAAAAGGGACCCATATGCATACAACGTTGATGCTTTCACTATCAAATGGGACATGTTTTTCTACGCATTTCCACCTTTTGCCCTTGTTCTAAAGGTTTTAAATAAAATAATTTCAGATAAAGCAACTGGCATAGTTGTAGTTCCAAATTGGCCGTCACAACCATGGTTTCCCGTTTTCAAATCACTTACAATTAAAAAAGTAATTATTTTCCCCCCTGACAAATATCTACTTTCTTCTAATTTCAGGGAACTTCATCCTTTACACCGACATCTTTCCCTGGCTGTCAGCATTTTATCCGGGAAGCGTTCACCAAACAACAAGTCCCACTTGTAGCCTTGGATGTTATGATATCATCTTTATCCAATAGCACATTATCGCAGTACACATCCAGTTTTAAGTTATGGTGGCGTTATTGTAAGGAAAACAATTTAAACTCTATGGAAATATCTGTACACAATGTTTTGAGTTTTTTATCCGAATGCTTTACTAATGGTGCATCGTATGGAACGTTGAATACCCATCGTTCTGCTTTGTCCCTTATTTCTAGAAATAAGGTGGGAGAAGACGAACGAGTTAAAAGATTTTTTAAAGGGGTTTTTAAAATGAAACCATCTTTTCCTAAATACCATAGTACATGGAACCCAAACATTGTTTTAGATTTTTTGGCTGCTTGGTACCCAAACGACTCTTTGACCTTAGAACAAATTAGTAAAAAACTGGTTGTCTTATTGGCGTTAGCTACTGGACAGAGATGTCAAACACTATCTCTAATTAAGAATTCTAATATTAAGGTGTATAATGAAAAAAATCATCATCATAATCACTGATATAACTAAAACGTCAAGTGTAGGTAAATCGCAGCCTATACTAGAATTGCCTTTTTTCAGTCAGCGTCCCGCCATTTGCCCGGCGGAAACGTTGTTATTTTATAGAAGTAAGACTAGCTCTAATAGGATTGCTAGTGATGGCTCGATAGACAAATTTATTCTAACTTTTAAAAAAACCTTTTCATGCTGTATCATCGCAAACAATCGGTCGATGGATAAAGCAAACTCTCACTGCTAGTGGCATCGACACATCGATTTTCAGTGCGCATAGCACTCGTCATGCCGCGACGTCGACTGCGCAGCAAGCTGGCGTTAATGTCGATGTTATTAGACGAACTGCTGGTTGGACCGAGCATTCCGCAGTGTTTGCGAATTATTACAAAAGACCAATTATAGAATGTAGTTCAAATTTTGCAAATACCTTATTTTCCCAAGTTATGTAAAGTCACTCATTACTATTTAATAATTTAGTGGCAAACAGAGTGGATTATTATGTACCTATATAGTACATATTTGATTAAATGTTAATTCCCTTAATATATAATGTCTTTCTTATTTTCACAACATTGAGAATTCTCTAAACATCTACATGTAAATATTAGATAAATCTCGGAAGACGAAGACAGAACAATTGAATGATCAAACGAACTTACCTGAAGTGAAGTTCGATCCATAATTGTTCTGTCTTCGTCGAAGAGATTTAGAGTCCCTCCCAACCCTTAGTCCGAGGACTGTAGTCTCTAAGTCTCAATGTTGTATATTCTATGTGTATATGGTAATACTTGCTCTGAACTAGAATGAAGTTATTGCGGGAAGGTGGGGTACCTACCTTTTTCTTTTTTATATATAGGGTGCTAAACTATGTGCGAGTGAAATGGGCGTAGCCAGGACTACTACATGTAAATATTAGATAAATCTCTTCGACGAAGACAGAACAATTATGGATCGAACTTCACTTCAGGTAAGTTCGTTTGATCATTCAATTTGCCCTCACATCCGACTTATCGTAATCGATGTTCTCGCATAAATCCTTTTCTAAATCAAACGATATTAAAATATAAACATTTTGAAATTATTGCATATCGCTTACGATAAATCATCGGTCATTCTTCGAATAGTTCGTATAAAAATATCGATCTTCACAGTGAATGCAAAACAAAAAAATAATGTTTGAATTACCGAAAAGTGGCGAGGTGGGGTCTAGCTCCCTAACGTCGGGCGCGTAGTCCTCGAGCGAGTGTCCGTCCGCGCTGCCGGTTGCGCTGCCACTGTCCGACCGAGCTACAACACGCGCGCCGCCACCGGTTACATACCATGTGCCCACCAATACTACCCATTCCTACTTCTAGTCTTGTGTATATCGAAACTTTGGCTGGATTTTTTAACAGGATGTAAGTAGCAGTGAAAGAGCATATATGTCTAGCAAAACTATTATAGATGTGAGTTCGACTTCTTGCTATCTCTCTTCGACCGGAGTTAGTGGTTTCATTTAATTTGTTTCATTTTTATTTCACTGCCCAAAACTAGCATAGTGTTACGCCTGCATACTAGAACCATCTCGGATATTCGAATATTCGGAGCGAGTATTTCGACGCGTATTGTGTGCAATACAGTGTTTGATTCTTTAATAAAGTATTGAATCATCTTCGAGAACAGTCGGCGTTTAATTGTTGTCCTGAACCCAGTTAGCCCGTAACAATAGCAAAGATGTCTGTGTTCCAAATTAATCTGACAGCTATGTTTTATGGTCCAAAAATTCGCCAATTAGTTTACCATTACAAAATTACACCAAAATGTCTGCTATAAAGTTGATGTTTCTGCCGCGTCCCATTTATAATGTAGAGATCTCTTAGAGATTGTAATCGCTATTCTTTGTAGACAGGCTGTAGACTGAATGTCATGAAATGTTGCAAAATAAAACGTAGCGTGTACGGAGTGTAACTGTTATGTATGTTTAACACGTGATGCATGAATGCTGCGTGGACACTCGACAATATGCGAAGCTTACTGTGATTATATACTCTAATTCAAGCAATGTATTGATAAACAGTTTTTTTTATTTGCATTAGAATAGTCCCACATTGGAGTCGAATGACATTGAAACATGAAAGTTATTACCAATCATTATTAAACCTGCACTACACGATCGTCCAACAGTCCAACGGTTTGTTTATCCCTCCACATGAAGAGGTACAGTGCTACAGTGTGAATATTGTGCATTACAAAAACCAATGGCAGAAGTAATTTGGTCCTAAAAACCCTCCACTCCTAATTTAGCACAAAAAAATCATGTCAATCTCGATGGTTGATCATTTTCGGAAATACCAAGTTTGTCGATGCCCAATATTTATTAGTATTTATTATATTAGTAACCCCTCTCATTAGTAGAGGAGGCCCGTGCCCAGCAGTGGGACAGTAATATTACAGGGCTAATATTATTATATTAGTAAATGTTTGATGATGTCGGAGATCGTGAGTTTTAGCAGGTTTTAGCAGGATTTTAGGAGTGTTGGACGATGGTGTAGTGCCAGCATTAGCAGGAGGCAGCTTCCTTCCCTAGCAAATTTTTTTTTTCTGCGTGGCATTATCTCGACCCGATGCCAGGGTCCGCCTTTCTACTTAAACGCTTCTATTTCATCCCAATGACTAAAGAAAAAATAAGAGGACCCGGCATAACTACGAAAAATACGTGTTTACTATGAAGCTGGTTCCGCCATTTTAGTTTCGCGATCTATTTACATGTAAGTTATCACTGTGTCATAAGAATTAAATAATGTATAAATATTTATTGATCTAATTGAAAATACTGTGTTTTATTTACAATAATACTAATTTTGGAATATGACAAAGTTGCTTAAATGTTATATTAATGGGATCTTTCTTCCGCAAAGTTGCCATTTTGTTTTCGTACATTAGGAATGCTTCATTTTTTTCGTAGTTTAGTCCTGTCCTCTATCTTCTTTTGTCTGAGATTTCACCCAGTATTGCCCATCCTCCATGGTGAAACGATCGGCTCCCATATCCCATAGTTTGTAAAACGAAATCCGCAGTTGCGGACTTCGTTTCGGACGTTTTGCTCTTTTGTGTGGCTCACATGTCCGACCGATATGGGTGCTACAAGTTTCGTTTCAGAGAATGCTATTCTGTAAACCGTTTGACAGTCCACTCTTCTTGTTTAACATGTATTTGATCCACGTGTATCTATAGTGTCTATATAGTACGGTAGAGTATCGGTCAGATATCGTTCATCCGATAACGTTTTATAGAATAGACACACAGTAGCTTAACCATGAGTTTGTTGCTCGTATTTACGCGAGCGAGGACGTAAAATATTTGTATGGAAAACGTCATCCTTGCGTAACAGCTAGAGGCGTTCGGGTGTTTGTCATACAAATATTTTACGGAGTCGCTAGCGAGTAATGTCGAAAAAACTCATGGTTAGCCTACTGGTTGAAAACTTGTACCTTTATAGTCGTTATATTGTTGTTGTTGCGGTACGGCTAGTGCGGCGAGCGCGTCGTGCCTCACGCACAGGTACAGCGCGGACAGCAGCGGCGCGGCGAGCCACTCGGCCCACTCCACCTGCACGGCCGACACGCACATCACGGAGATCTTGCCGCGCGTCAGCTCGCCCAGGGTCATGCCGCCGCTGACGGACCACAATAAAAGATATTAGTTACGACTGCCTCGGTGGAGTGGTGGCATTTCGGTACGACTACGGTTCTGAGGCCCCGGGTCGGGCAAAGTGATATTGGATTTTTCCATATCAGCCCAGAGTCTGGAATTTGTGCCTGATATGGCGATAGGCTCGTCCCCTATCACATCTGGGACGGAACTAAGGTCGGCGAAACGTGGTTGTACTAGTTCGCTTGTGCGCCTCTGCCTACCCCTTCGGGGATACAGGCGTGAATTTATGTTTCAATTTCAGGATTACATTAAAAAATACTATGTAAGACATGAGAAGCATGTTAAAAAAATACGAACAGAACAGGCAAAATTAATAACTTACCTCTTGAACACGACAGTTTTGACTTCGTAAAAATATAAATGTTTGAGCCATTTGGTGATATACAACATTCAGGATTACCAGATAAAATAGTAAGAGTAAAAATACTAGTAATACCGATTATTGTGTGAAAAAGAAGTGAAAAATTCTAATCTTGATTAGATCGTATTTCGAAATATCGAATTTTCGTTTCAAATAATTTTTAAAAAGAATAAGCTCTATCGCCGTCCACTGCTGGATGTAAGCGTCCAACCATTCCATACCAGCCATAACATTATTAACTTAAAAATTCCCAATTCCAAGTACCTACTTATCCAAAAAATATGAAAAACTAACTACACGACAAAACTTACTATTCATTACAGCCCGGAAACTCTGGCACCGGCAATCCTTTATAATGGTACGGGAATGCGACCAGAGACAACAGCGCGCTAATGGCCGCCTTACGCAACTCTCTTTTGTCTATGGAGCCGCACTCCAACTTCGGTTCACGTTCTGGTAGGATTTGCTCTAGTGCATTCACGAAGTCTGGCACTAAGACTAGTACTCCGTCGAGATCCAATCTGTAATAGAACAACTCATTTGTACTTAAAGCTTAACATAAGCTTATGTTAATGGGCCTTAGTTAAAACAGTATTTTTAGCTGAGCAAATGGTTAAGAATAACCTGTCACTTTTTTCCTTGCGTTACATTGTTTAAAAATGAAAGGGACAACCTATGGTATAAAGATAAGCAGCGCTTAAATATTTTTATAAGTAAGGGGCTATATCTCCAAAGTAATGAGAATGTAACATAAATATTTAATCGATAATGTGGCTATCGATATTAATTATTGTATTGGAATCGATCCTATTCGATTATGTGTATTCTGTAGAATTAATTATATTTACGTATTGCATTCCATTTATTTTGACGGCCTCCGTAGAGCAGTAGGCGAGTGGCCAACTGTGAAACAAGGAGCCGAGAGTTCGATTCCCGCATCGAGACAAATATTTGTGTGATCCACAGATATTTATTTCGGGTGTTGTGAGATTGTGAGTCTCTCATAATTCCTGACGCTCACGACACAAGATTCGTATCTTGTTGAATGTTGTAGTGTGAGTACTACATCTGCGTCGACGTCGTGGCGGTGAGCAGGTCACCTGAACAGGTCCGGCGCGTTGAGCACGACGGCGGCGGCGGTGGCGGGGTCGCGCAGGCCGCGGTGCAGCGCCGCGTAGCACCGCGCCAGGTACGGCGCCAGCACCTCCTCGCGGCACGGCTTGGCGCACAGCACGCGGCACACGGCGCCGAGCGCCGAGGCGCGACCTGCGTGCACATGCAACAACACTATCGATACTCACGACCCTGACACGAGTGCGTAGGTCGTGGGTGAGGACCAGTAGAATATCTATCGACACTCGATTCGATTTCAACTATGATTCGAATTTATTTAGAGACTTAAAATTCTACTGAAATCAAATTAAAAACTGCACTGATGTCGCGTTAAAAATGACCAAATGACAAGTTCTCGAATCCAACGCGACATTAGCGCACTTTTTAACTCGATTTCGGTAGAATTTGAAGTTACTAAATGAAATCAAATCGTAGCCGAAATCGAGTCGAGTGTCAAAAATCTGGACTGATCGTACTAATGGTGCATTGCTGGACGTTTCAGAAGAAAATATGAGAACCAATGGTCTAATTGTGGATACTCGACACCGGGCGAAATGGAGGCGTTAAGATAGGAATGTCCATCCTGGCATGAAGCCGTATATAACACCAGGCAGAAACAAATATTGTTAATACTATCCATATACCAGCATTCAATACTATACGGAAACGGAATGTGAATAATATCGATATAATTAGTGATTTATTGTAGCATAGGTTTCTAAAGTATCGATAATATTGTCACGTGTAATGTAGATAGCATTATCGATAGTTCGACTGTATTTTGGATTCAACTATCGGTAGTGTCCCTATAAATATTTATGCAACACTAATATACTATCAGTGGTGGATATGCTGTCCTCATACGAACTCCACGCACGACCCGCGTTCCTACGGGAATTATACGCGAGTCGTACATAGATCGTCGGGACACGTCCCGAAGTACGTCTAAGCCCATTAGTAAAAAAAAATACATTAAATCAACTTCCGCTCCTCTCTTATAAACAAAAAAAGAAGACAAAAATAGCACACGAAGGAGTGATCAAAATCAATTTACAAACGTTTTAGTACTTATACAAAAGTAAAAATCTTCAATTATTCAATTGGCGCCTTATATACTCAAAGGAAACAAAATCATCAACATTACCTGGCTGGTACGCCACCATGCTCAGTTTGTACGCAGCGTCGGACATCGAAGGCGGCGGCGGTGTACCGTCGGTACGCTCTGAAACAAATAACAAGTATAAAATCGATTAAACTACACCTTCACTGTAATTACCATCACGCTGGGTGTAGTCGCTTTGCTGTACCAAGATGAAAACATAACTATGAGCCTTCACAGAACTTACGATTCAAATTCTCATTTCAAGGTTGCTTAAATTGGTATTTGCATCGAGTTTAGTCTCAAGTTTTTTTAGTTTACTCATGTCGATAACAGAGCGATGAGGTTCAAATAACAATTGTCGGTAGTAGCTATATAACGTGACGTCAATATAACATACTCACGCTGATTGTTGTTGTGAGCGGGCGTGGTCCCAATGAGAGCCGCTTCGAACAACCACTCGCCGAACAAATGGAAGATCGAGTTCACCTTCGGACGCAGCGGGGTCGGCGCGGGTTTCTCTTCACCAACTACGAAACAAAATAAAGGTAAGCTCAACCGGTTCGGGCCTCTGTCTCATGGCCGTACACGGGCTGAACGAAAACGAACGAACCATGCCTGTTTCATTCCCACAACAGCGAAAGTTTGTTTGTGTGAACGCGACAGGTATAGATTCTTTCGCCTTCGTTTCGCCGGTGTGTACCCGCCATCACTCGATATCAACGTGAAATGGTAACTCAGTTGGATTTAATTCGGTGAATGCGATTTTCGGAGACCCAAATCTCCCAAATCTTTAAGTTATTAAAGCCGTCTAGATTATTTTGGTATGATGATTGTCTTAGACAACAACAACTTGTCTACGGGTGGAGGATACATATCACCTGGTAAACATCAGTTTACACTATGCGAAAAAGTCGATATTTTACCTACGAAGGGTAGAAAGAAAGAAATAAACTTTATTCAGCCAAGGCCTTTACTTTATTTTTAAATGCCTATGTGATGATAAATGGGTACCATCACCCATAAACTTTGCAATAAATAAATAAATAAAATAGTTACGGTATTCCTTCACACGCAACAAGTTTGCAATTTCTTAGTATATTTTTCCCTAAAGTATGTCCTAATTTCTGACACCCACGATACAGACAGACAAAGCTATGTGTATGTCTGTGAAGTGTTATTTACTTACCTTGCGACGATATAGAGTTGGGCGGGGTGGTGGGCGCCACGCTGGCCGGACGACTGCTCGTCAGACCGATGAGAGACGTACGCGGGGTACCTACTCAAATATACATTATCAACGGTACTGAACAAATATGGGATACATTTTCACAGCAAATCACTGTTAAAGGTCGTAGGAAGTCGCTGGATGCAGGCCAAACCAGGTCCATCTGGAAATCTTTGGGAGAGGCTTATGTCCAGCAGTGGACGTCCTCTGCCCATGATGATGATGAATCACTGACACAACCAAATGCTAAGGGTAAAATCTATGGAGCAAACATAGACTAAGCCATTTTGAACAAAACATAGGCTAATATGCCTGAATCAATATGGTTCAGCCGTTTCTTAATAGGCCCTGAAAGTTCGACTGGTAATGGTATGTGAACTTTAAATAGTTATGTTTTTATCGACTTTGTTAATAATTTTACCCTAGTTACCTCTCATTCATGCCCTCTAAACATTATAATTTCGTCTACATACTACTCATTTGCATCCACAACGGAAGGTAATGTACCTCTATTTACACTAAAAGCTACTAACTACATACCCCATATACTACACTATAGTAAAAATATAACCACGCTTGCTAACAATATATTATACAGTCATTTATTATATTACACATCATGATTTTTTTTAAATATAATACTAAATTGGGTACTTGACTGAGTTGCATTTTGTACACATATTTAAATGTAATAAAAATAAAACAAAAAGTAACCCTTCTGTAAAAATGCATCGAAATTGATTGAAAAATGTGGCAGTAATTCATATTTTAAATTCTGGAGTGGCATATTGGAGATATCTTGCCAACCCTTTTCAACGCACGTACCGTTATGGCAGTGACGTCATTTTACTGACACTTCTCTTTCCCGCAGTTTGAATGTTACAGCAAATTTCAAAGGCTTATAACTTTTTTATTTTTGAGAATATTTCAATATTTCTTTCTGTTCTATTGTTTAGATGACGTAAATTTCATATAAAATTAATTTTAAAAAATTTGTCAAGTACCTAATTATAAAAGACATCAAAAAATATTATTATGAAGTCACGACAATGATCGTTACGTCGCAATAATTTCTTAACGATATACCATAATATACACTACAGCTTTTAACCAAAAATAAACCAAATAAAAAAATCCAAAGCTGTGCAGAAAACATCTTATTTGTGCATAAAAAAAGGATTGTCAATATCTATAAATAAAATTTGAAACAGACTATAACACATTTCTCTCATAACATTTATAGATTTACTTACTAATATACTATATTTAATTATGGGTTGATAGTGTGAATTGGGATTATAAAAATTTCCATAATATACAGGCTGAAAGAAAGGATGTTTGAAAGATTCAATAAAATTGCTCTTAGAAGTTTCAACAAGTGGCATCCAATTTCAAACTATCATCTCATGTGTATCTTACTTCTCTCTGGAATCTTGTCTCTGGGCTTGGATGTGGACACGCTGAAGGACTTGGCGAGTCGGCGGTGCGCGGGGGGCGTGAGGTCGCCGTCGTCCAGCCCCCCGCCGGCGCCCCCTGCGGCGGTCCCCTCGCCCCCCGGGCCCGCCCCCGTGGCCCCCGCGCCGCCCCCCCACCACCGCTCCGAGCCGCGCCCTGCCACCCGCGCGTGCAACAACACTACTACAGCCCGCCCGAAGGAACTTTCGCAAGGCAGTAGATACGACATTCAAAAGATGTAAGACGAGGCAATAACGTATCCCCACATAAATTGTGTCATACAAATATTTGTTCCGAGACACGAGTGTCGTGACACTAAAGGTTTCTCATTTTTTTTATAAATACAAGATACATTACTCGTATAGTTTTTTTTTTCAAATAAAATAAAACACAGTCGTATGTTGAAAGAGCCGACTAGCAAAGCTGCCTTTAGAGCTCGCTGTTAATTGCAATTTTCTTATTAACTTTTATAAACCATATTTTTCAATTCCCTAAAGAGGCCCAAGTGGTCGCCCTATCTTACATCTTTGGCTGTCTAAGGAAATTTTTACAAAGATATCGATAGATAAGTAAGGTGCCATAGAAGCGAATTCTGTCGTCACCCAAAGTGACAATTCGACACTTAAGCCTAGACCCCATAACTACATTTTATATGGAAAGTCTAGTAACATTAACTTACCATCCAATTTAAATAGAAAATTTATAAACAGTAATATGAACTTACTTTGTGATTCAAAACCGATTACCGTAAGCATTATAAAAAGTCCTAAGCATCGAATTGCAAACACATACACATGACATGTGCATATAGCTTTATACTTTGATTTGCTATATTGGATGAAGCAATGTACAAAAAAGTAAGAGAAGCTAAACCAAACAATATAGTCTAAAAAGGAAAATATAGATTAAATATAAGTACTTACGTACGAAATAATGTCTACTTAACTATAACTTACAATACAACAAAAAAAAATTTAATAAAAATCACGTGCATAAAGATAATATAATAGTATCTACAATCTAAATTACTTTCAAACGTTTTTATTCATTAACTACAACTACCACCGAGCGAGGTGCTTCAAAAAAATTAATAAAAGAATAATACATGTCCATTTTCTAATACATATTTTATGGTCTCATGTTTTATGTATACATACCCGTATAGATCCCTAGAAATGCGTCCACGTGAGCGGCGATACCCTTCATAGCCTTGTGGAAGATGGCAGGCAGGGCTTGCAGACACGGATGCTGGCTCGGATCGCGGTTACCTTCCTCTTGAGTTATAGAATACTGCGGTACATACATATATACATTATCTCAAGCCTATGTCACCACTGAGGTACATCCCATTAGATCTTATTTTGCTATCGCGGGGAAGTGTTTTACCACTGCCACCATGCTTGGGGGCAGACATAACGGTTATCTCGGAGTCACCGGCCTTACGGACTAGCCGCCCTAATGCCCGGGAGAGATGGAAAACATACGGGCGACACTGGGCCGAGTCCCCCCGCTAGAAACCCCGCGGTGGCCATCTTCGGCGCATTTGAATTTAAACATACATATATTATGATCTGGAATTAACTCAAAATGTCATTTTGCCTTCACGATAACTAAACAAGTAGCTGATAGAAATAAAACCATAATATAATAATAATTTTAATCTTAATCAGTAAATAAAAAATGCCCAATTGATGGGGTTTACATTTTGTACCTCTGTTTCTGCAACACCCTGTATAACTAACCTGCAAGAAGTCCGGCGTTTGGCTGATGACGTGCGGTCGACAGAGGTCTACAGGGTTTCCGATGGTGTGCAGGATGCGGTACCACGTCTGTATCACCGCCTCGGAGCTCATGTCGGGTGGAATCAGATTCGCGTCTTCCTCCGCTACCACATAAGATACTTTTTAAATCTACATATATTTTGTTTTTATCTTATTTTTTAAAACTATATTAGTTGACTGACTACTGACTCTTGATTACTAACTTTTAATTATTGACTACAGACTATTGACTGTTCATTATGAGTACTGTCTATTAAATACTAATTATTGACTGCTGACTACAGACTGATGGTCATTGACTGTGAACTATTGAGCAGTGACAAGTGTGTATTGAGTACTGACCGACCGGCATAGCGGGGAACATCGGTCCGTAGAGTATGTTGAGCAGCCTCGCGGTGAGACAGAGCGAGACGCGCGCCCAGTGGTCGGTGAGCGGCGCGCGGTGCCGCCAGCGCATGCAGTGGTCGCGCAGCGTGCGCCACAGCGCCGGCGACGGGAAGCAGCGGTGGCACGCCAGGATCCACACCTCGAACAGCACGCACAGCACGCGCTCGCACAGCTGCTCCCCCGCGCCGTGCGTGGCGGCCGGCGGCGCCAGCAGCGCGCCCGCCGCCGCCACCAGCAGCACCAGCAGCGCGCGCCACTCGCCCGCCCCCAGCGACCCGCGCTCGCCCAGCAGCCGCGCCAGCCGCAGCACGCGGTGGCACAGCACGGCCTGCTTGCTGATCAGGTCGCCGCCTAACCACACCGAACGAGACATACTAGTACCAATTCCACCCACCACCAGGACACCCATTGGACAGCTTATTACAGGTTACATGAATATTATATAGGTACTATTAATTTTTTCACTCCATCATGTGTGATCAGCATGAAAAAATCATTGAGGAGAAAATTAAATCCTATTTTTTTTCAGCTCCATTTTAATTTTCTTTTATATTAGAGGGATTCAGACTTTAAGCTGTTCACTTTTAGATTACAAACAAACACAACTTGTACTTGTATTACAGGTCAAATGTGTCAATAAAAATACTCACCTATCTCCACTTGATATATGAATGTCAGTGCTTGTAAAAGAAAAACGCAATCACACTTTCATTCATCGAATTAGAGTTTAATGCTTATGGTAAATGGAATTAAATTCAAAAGATAAGTACCACTACTCCACATTTTTTTTATAGCAGAGATTGGCAAACGAGTAGATGGGTCACCTGATGGTAAGTGATCTCCACCGCCCATAGACACCCAAGACACAAAAAGAATCATGGGTGCGTTGCCAACCTAAAAGGAGGGAATGGAAGGGGAGGGAAGGGGATTGGGAAAGGGAGGGGGGAAATGGGTCACCGGAAATCTCACTCACCGAACGAAATGCGACAGCAAGCTGCCACTTTACGTCGGTTTTCTGTGAGACAGTGGTATCTAACCGGTCGAGCCGGCCCATTCGTGCTATAGTTACCACTTGAAAATTTCTTCATTTCTTTCTTTCTGCCTGGCGTTATACCGGCCAGGTGCCAGGGTCCGCCTTCCTACTTAAACGCTTCCACTTCGCCCGGTCTTGAGCATCCTCCACAGTGAGACCATTGACTCTAATATCATCCTCCAAAACGTCCAGCCTACCACTACTCCACACAGTACACAATAAGTAAATGCTTTGCTACTCACTCTCATTAGGCCTGGGTATGAAGAGGTTGTGCAGATGGCTGAGTATCTTGCGCGCGTATCTATGTGGCGCGGCGAGCACGGGCGCCGGGATGGCGGGCGGCGCGGGCAGGGCGGGCGGCGCGGGCGGCAGCAGCGCGCCCAGCCACGCGCACAGCACGCGCACGCAGTCGCGCAGCGCGCCGTGCTCCGACAGCGGCAGCGTCAGCCCGTACCGGATCACCTCCAGCACCCACTCCACCTGCACCAACCATCCACAAACAATGGTGAAATAATTCCAAGAAATAAGCCGATCACCCATCTGTGCGACTGCAGACTTCCCCACCATAAATAATCCACAAACAACAAACAATAACAACCAAACCAACAAAATACATGGAAAATATAAGTCAAAAACACTGGAATTACACTAACTAATGACAAGTCGCACTTCATCAATCTGCTCTTATTTCACTACATGGGGGATCAGTGGAACAAGTTTTCGTAAGTAAGGATGGGTTTTGCTTTAGTTTTATGACTGGCCTCCTGTGTGACCTGTCCTAAGCAAATCGAAGAATGTGCATTGTCTGACCTGGGATTCTAACACAGTCTATAGTCATAATACAATTCAAGGAAACTGCTGCTGCAAGCACTCTCAGCAAAACAGATTGATAGATGCATCATACCTCAGCGTCAGTAGTGAGTGGACTGGGCTCATGTGAGGCGAGCTGCTTTACGACCGCCAGCACCACCTCCCGCCCGCCCACGGCACCGAGCACCCCCTCCCCGCCGCCGTCCAATGGCAGCGAACTCCATTCCTCGTACATCCTATCGCTGTCTTTGTTCTAACAATTTGAAATAATATAATTGAGTTACTTTGATTTAAAAAGGTTCTAATAAGTGAGCTGATCATCCACATCCCTTAAATATAAATAATACTTTCTTTTCACAAAAAATCTATGGTGAACAGCAAACAAAAAATTATATCCCCATTTTTTCTCACCGACAATACTGAATTGTATCTTACTACAACTAGCTATCCTTTATTTATTATCCAACATAACTGTGGAACTGCCCAGTCCATAGCCCATTCAAATTGCTACTAGACCAACAGCTAGTAAACATATTAAAGAAAATTCGAAAGTGCATACTCTATATTCTACAGCCTCATATGCACTAAAAGACTATACAAAACACCTACACAAAACATGGTATTTCTAAAATTTGTTGTCTATGGTCCATTGTTATATGAGCAGGAGACAAAAAAAACTTTGTTTTGTATAGGTGTTTTTAGTGTTTCGTTTCTAAAAATCATATGCAGGAGACACGGCTTACACTATCATTTTATTTCCACCTCATAGTTCTACATAAAGTATTTATCCTAGTTACAATTTCTCATATGAAGCATGACAATCTACTTTTTTCAAAACAGTGAAGCAAATTACACAAATATCCTCTGATTTAAACCATATTATATCAAACAAGATACATCTTGTAGCAGCACAGTGCATTCTTGAACAATGACACATAGCGAAAACATGTGTGAACCAAACTTGGATTTGTTTTTTACCCGTGTGAACCACTTATTTGTGCGCGGTACTTAAGTGATTCGTTAATAGTTTAGTTTCGTATTTACAACGAGTTTTTTGTTCCCTATGCATTCCTTTGTATTTAATTTGTTATTTTAATAAATATTTGGTGAGAGTGAGAGGCACAGCATGCCTTACGGGATAGAGCAGTTCAATGAATCAGACTAGCTACCTTAAATACGGTGTTAGAAAATTCAGTCAACAGTATTCCATTTGCATTGATCGCGCACGCATAGTTTGCCACACAGTATACCATTTTGCATTGATCGCACACGCACAGTATACCATTTTGCATTGATCGCACACGCACAGTATACCATTTGCATTGATCACGCACGCATAGTTTGCCTCTCTGAATCGCTCACACTTTACTGGCACCCAAGTCTTTCATTTACCAGAAATCATTACTCGATATAAGACAACTGCCAAAATCTTAAACTTACAAAAACCATTAAACTACATATAACATAGGGTATCCTTACAGTAAGTTATACAAAAACCCATCTAGATAAGTAAATATCTAGATATTTTGACCAATACAATATGATCAAGTTTTGGTACTTGACATAGCTTGTATCATCCACCTACTTTTACAAACAACATTAATTCAGCATTTCAGGTTGTCTCTAATCTGTAATGTTATGATTTAATATGGTACTGATAATTTGAACTTACTTTGAAGTTGACTCTGTTAAAAATTCCCACATTCATAAATATCGAGTAACGGTGCCCTCAGACACGGGTGACAGTGGGCTACGTAAATAATAGCTGTTCAATCACAGCATTGTTTCACTAGTTTTAACAATAAAATATTGAATTTCAGGAACCAATTTTGCTCTGTTGAGATAAATAAACACGATCCAATTAGCTTCTTGTTACTTTTTTAGTACATTCAAATCTAATTTACTCGTATTCATTCAATAATCAACTTCAAAAAACAATAAAAGTGAATAAAACCAATTACAGCATTCACCAAAATATTATAGTGTAAAAAAAATAAAATCGTAGAAAATAGTACCAAAAAGAATGGTAGTATCGTCTACTAATCTTTGTCTATTACACACTATCGAGTATAGAATCCTATAGAAAGCGAAAATCGATACTACCTCATTTTAACAAATATATATCTACATAAGAATTAAAGGATAAATATATAAACATCTACTCCTACTCTCGTCTCGCAGCCGTCAATAGACCACACCCATGTCTAACTTTTTTGTAATAGTTTGGCAGAAAAAATGGCAATCTAGTGACGTATGGCGCATTGTTTTATCGATAAAATTATGTAGTTTAGTTTAGTAGTTTAGTTTAGTTTAGTAGTGTAGTTTAGTTTAGTTGTAGTTTAGTTCCTATCAAATAAATATTTTATTGTGTATGTTATTATATACATGTTTATGTTAAATATTTTATTTAAATTTTATACATAAGCCACTAACAAAAATCATCAATCTAATTACTTATCGTCAAATTCCGCAATCCGTTTTAAAAAAAAAAAAAAAATAACAATATTCCGCGGGTTAATTATTACAAATTGTTAAAAAAGAATAAAAATAAAGCTATCATCAAAGAAGTAAGAACACGTCGAGACGTACCAAGAATATCTATAACTGTTTGACATTGGCAAAATCACTGCTGGCGCGGTGGAGCCATATTTTAAAAGAAGAAGAAGAAGTATGTAGTTTACGATGTACATGGAAGTTTTGGCGGGAATTCGGACGGTGCGGGTGGTCGCTTGTTTTAATGATTTCATATTCTAGTCTAAAGTTGTGCTTGTGGTTTAAATGTGATGTGAATCTAAGCAATAAACATCAACGAAGATGGACAGTATGTGGAAGCTTTGAAATAAGTGATTTTGGACGCTTTTTGTCGGGTGGATGGGTCGACCATGTTCGACTTCTCTGCTGCGAGAAAATCGTCTGAAAAGCATCAAACTGGAAGGAATTAACGCCAAAATTCCAGCAGGGCCTTGAAATCGAACACATCCGATTTCATTGCACTTGTGAAAAATTAGATATAAGCAAATAAAGAAATAAAAAGCACTTAAGACGAGGCTGTATGGGCTAGATCCCTTTGCCTTCCCGAAAGGGAAAATTAAAAAAAAAAAAAATTACGATGTACATCCGTAATTCTGGTGGCCTCGTTGGTCTAGTGGTAGCATAATATTAATATGGGCTGTAGACCGGGAGGTCCTGGGTTCGATTGTCAGCCGGGCAAATCTTTCTTTCTTGGAGTAGTCAGAATTATGGAGGTTATTGGTCTTAGTTCCGTGAGACACGAGTATAACATTAATTGCCATACCAAGAATTTGAATCAATAAAACCACTACCATAGCATTATAAGCATTTTATTCACTACAAAAATAAAAAAAAACAAAATTATCGTATTGATTTCCTTATTAATAACGTGCGACCTACAAGTCGCATATTACAAGGGCAAACCAACAAACATCAATTACACATTCGCATTAATATTATTAGTATGCACGATTTTTATAGAATAGACATTAATAATTTATAATTTCAGATCACAACATTAAGTACCTATTTACTAATGATTATTCCTACTATGTATGGCTAACAGGTTTATATCACCCGCTATGACAGATTTATAACATAAAATTAATTTTAGGAATAATTACTATAAGTTGTAAATATAACGCCCGAATGGTCAAACGCTACTCAAATAACGGATTCTTATATAGATTTTCGTCATACAATTTTGTCAGATAAGGCAAACTTAAACAATATAAGGCGACCTAAGTGTATGAACATTCGGTAGCAAGTTTCCTATACCTACACATTTATTGTCAGTAATGCTGAATACAGTATAGAACAGAACAACAATCAGGAAATAATTTAGTTTTACATATTTAAATTTGTTTTATAAAACCGGAATAATGACCAATAAATAATAATAGTCCATGTTATGATAATTATAAAACTTTGAAGATAAAGTTATCTTAAAAATCCAATAGTGATTCAATATTATCTCTAAACATGTAGTAGAATGGATGACAGTGTTCCTCCATCAAAGGGGAGATCTCCTAGTCAGGCCGGTGTCATGCTAGACCATCGTGGTTCCTCTGATAGTTGATGTTCGGAGGTTGTATATATATGCAACATCTGCTCCAATATTACCATCGCGATTTCGGATGGATGCTTTGATTGGTGGTTTATATTGTAGGCCGTCCATTGCTTCATAACTAGTGTCGTTATGCTTGCAGTTAGTTCAGCGTGTTGCAGAGATGTCGCAACATGGTATTTTAGTGCCATATTGACCCATACAACTTGTGTGGATCATGTTAATTATATAGAGGGAGTACATCCTTGAATCTCTGTATCTCCATCATCCATCCACCAATCCCATTGCAAGCCCCTTTGTTTATCTTTTTTATTCTGATATTTAGGCACCAGCAAGATTCTGGTGTCTCCTGATACAAACTTATTTATGATAGATGTTATTAGTCTTTACACTATACAATGGAAGAATATTATGCCCAACAATAGACAGTGATAGTCCTTAATCCTCATACATTTTATATTAGGTACAAGCTGCAGACAGTAATATTATTAAAAAATATTTTGTAATATTGCTAAAAAGCACATTAGAATGCCTTGGTAGACATGTTGTTTTATTAAATCCTATACAAGTGTTATTAAAATTTATGTAAAGCAGTTGCATCATCATTTCATCACTTTACAGAATTTTAAATTTTTATTCATAAACCTAAAATACTTATATGCCAGACTAGAAAATAATGAATTTTATCTCAAACATTTCAATAATACATAAAGCACCAATTAGATATAAATCATAGTAGATAATCATGCCATGTTAAAGATTTTTTCAATATCTGGAAGTGATAATTTTTGTGTTTCCAAGTGGAATGGTGGCTCACTATACCAACTTCCATTGTTTCATTGTCATTCAAGCAATGTTGTGAGTTTTCCAGCCTCAATGGTAGTGCAGAAACTTCTATCCTAGGATGTCCATAAGGTATAGTATTCCACAAAATTTGAAGCTTTGCTTGTGGGTTTTGATTAATTTTTAGTATTCAAAAGAATATTTAATACATAATAACAATGACACCATACATTTACTTGTACCTATACATTTACATATTAACGTTATACACAATATGCAGAAATGTTTCAGAAATCTTCTGAACCTATTTAGATTTCAGAGATCATATTACTTTAAAATGTTGATGACAAAATACCATATTTAGAATACTAATATTAGAATAGTATTGCCAGAGTTCTGTTTTTATTACATAGGTAATATGTTTAATCATAATTATGTTTTAAGAATTGCAACTCCTCCCATTACTGTTGTAGTAATTGTTCATTCATCTCCTTTACCCTCATGCCTATTCAGAATTTCTTCATATTTCAACCTCCATTTAGTAGCTTCATCCTCAAGTTGTTTAGTTCTCTCTTTTTCAGCTACTAATTCACTTTCTGTCACCTGAAGTGTTGCTTTAACTGCATCATAATCTCTTGCCTCATGGCTCTGCATTGTGTTGGCTAGAATAGTTGATTTTGCTTGATTTACGGTGTCTATTGTTCTTCTAAGTATCTCCTCCGCTTTGTTAGTCAACTCGTCTTGTATAATCAACATAGCCACTAGTCTACGAATGACAAATGTAAGAAAAATCGAGAAGCCTGTGATGTAGAAGTTTCTCTGAGCTCTAAATAATTTCACATTACCTTTTAGCTCATTAGCGAAGTCTCGGTGTAACGTCTCACCGGAGTGCGAGTACTTTCTCATTTCCCTTACGGCATCTATCAGCAACATGCTAAGAAATGCGAGAAAAACGTAAAAGTAAAAAGTTGCGTGTGATTGGAACATGGCGAACAGACGAGATCTAAAGGCCCCAGTACACAATGGCCCATGCGAGCCCACTACAGGCCATCGCCATTGTGTACAGGGGGTAATGGTATATGATGGCGAACAATTGTCAATCGTGGCGCGCAATCGGGGAGTTGTCGGTTTTTTGGGCACACTTCAAAGGAGTCGTGGCGTAGCGTGGCCTGTGGTGTTTACACAATCGGCCATTGCTTAGTTCGTCACCGGCCGCTGACCGGGATAGTACACTTTTGTGTTGCGTGCTAGAACTAGAATTTTCGATCGTCCAAAATGTCAACATCATGGAGCAATGAAGAAACTTTCAAGTTTATTGAATTATATCAATCTGAGCCCGCAATTTGGGACCCAAATAATGCATAACATAACATAAGCTCACGCCTGTATCCCCGAAGGGGTAGGCAGAGGCGCACTAGCGAACTAGTACACCCACATTTCGCCGAGCTTACTTCCGTCCCAGATGTGATAGGGGGCGAGCCTATCGCCATATCGGGCACAAATTCCAGACTCCGGGCTGCTATGGAAAAATCCAATATCACTTTGCCCGACCCGGGGATCGAACCCGAGACCTCAGAACCGTAGTCGTACCGAAATACCACCACGCCATTGAGGCAGTAATGCACTGCACAAGGATTAGATTGTGACGGTACACACTTCTGTAATACTTTTAAACAGTATACAAATAAATAGCCGCAGCCGTAATTACTTCGACGTCCATCGCAAGTGGTTTGCTAGGCAGCAATGAGCCATGCGCCATTGTGTGAACACCAAGTGATCGTGGCCTACAATTGTGCATTGCAAAGCGTGGCCCATCACAGGCCATTGTGTACTGGGGCCTTAAAAACCTGATGCCATCTCTTCGGGCTGAATATGGGCATTATCATGACTGTCACCAGCGCTATTTCAAAATATAAATAGCCGGCAACAAATGTCCATTGAATAGACATGCTTACTTAATTTCGAAACTGAATATATTCACTATATTGTAATTCAATTATTTATTTAGTAATATCACTGACTTTATTAATCACTGATATAAATTCAATTTTACAGTAGAATTTAATTAACGAATGAACGAACCACACATTGAATCACCGAACGATCAACGAATAAAATCTGTAACCACTTGATACCTTTGACTTTTACTCCTTTTTACGCATTTTTATGTTCTATTTATTTTTTTCTACGAGATTATAATACGGTGGACGATGTGATTGGCGGAAATATTATTTTTTATAATGGTAACATAAATAAATTTTTAAGGTATTTACCGTAAAGCAATAAAGTAAGTTGAAATATACAACCACTACGCGTTAACTGCCGCTGAGGTATAAAATGTTGTTTTTACATATTATATTTTATTGAAGATTCCATGTTAAATTATTATCATATTAACAGGAAAATTAGGCATGTAATTAATAGTTTAGAATTAATCAGTTATGTTTAGATATTTTTAACATAGGCTGTATACATTTCGATTCCTGTGCGTTATTCCGAAAAAAAGGCGAAAATTTTAAAAAATAAAATGGCATTTGTTCGATGTCAAAAAAGTAAATTTTTATGCAATTTATTTTCAAATTAAAGTAAAAACATAATGGCTAGTATAGAATTAGATATATGGCGAGGTGAATGGGGTCTAGCTTCTATTGATTTAGAATGTTTGAAAGTTTTAGTAAGTTATTGTTATTATAACCTTAATTCGAGATATACCGGTATTGCGTAAAATATTTAAACATAACTATTTAAATTTTTATTCGCAGACCTATATGAAATTTATTGGTGTGCCGGTGCGAGTTCGAGAGTCAAATAATCCGTTTTTTACGCCAAAAGGCCGGCTCCCTGTGATGAGAGATGGGCGAAAAGTTTTAACAAATTTTGAAGAGGTTGTAGAACATTTAAAATCTCTGGTATGCATTCCTTTTATTACTTGGTCTTAGTAACAGTTTTATTATCATAAATGTATAATGGCAATTGTGTACATTAGAGATATTTATGGGAGGTCTATGCCTTATTAAAGCATGTAGAAATAGATCGGGCAATGGTAAGGGTAGGTGAGATAGATAAATGCAGTTTACAGTGTGTGATAGAGACAGACGAAGATTTTTTATCTTGTCCTATGTGTCTGTTTTTATTGTCTGACACCAACTCTGAGATTTGTAATGTAAATTATATTTATGTTAATTCGATATTTGCTTTTGCTTGTGAACTCGCGTATGTGACCAATAATGATTTTTATTTTATTATAATTCCAGCACTATAGCACAGATGTCCACCTAAACACAAAGCAAGCTGCAGAAGCTAGTGCATTCACACAATACCTACGCGATAAACTGTATCCAGCATACCAGTACGCCTGGTGGGTGGACGAGAAGAACTACAGTGAAGTGACGCGGCCGACATACGCCAAAGCCCTCAGGATCCCATTTAATTTTTACTACCCATCTCGGTATCAGAATTCAGCTAAAGAGATGATTGATGCATTGTACGGTGAACACACTGATCTTAGGGAAATTGAAAAGACGGTAAGAATTAATATAAATACATACATACATACATACATACATACATAGACTCACGCCTTTTTCCCATAGGGGTAGGCAGAGACAACGGATTTCCATTTGCTACGATCCTTACACACCTCTTTCGCCTCATTCAGTCTCATTACATTCTTCATGCATGCACGTCGGTTTAGGGTACTTTTAACTTGACCTTTCTCGAGTAAATCTCTGACTTGGTCAGAGAATGTTCGATGAGGTCTTCCCCTTCCAACTCTACCATTCATACCATTCATATAAATATTTTAATTGAATATTTTAATTTGAAATTAAACTAGAATTTTGTTATTTAAAATGGGTTGGTGTTGCTAATGTTTGTTATAATTTCATTTAAAAAAATGGCATCCATCTAAACATTGATGATTTTTCCAATAACAATGTTTATTATACCCATTACTAAAAAAAAAAATATCAAAATCGGTTCATCCGTTTAGGAGCTATGATGCCACAGACAGATACACAGAGTCACAGAGGCACAGAGTCACAGAGTCACAGATACACATGTCAAACTTATAACACCCCTCTTTTTGGGGCGGGGGTTAATAACCTCATTTAAACATTCATTGCAATTATTTATACATGTCGTTGGATGCAGGCCGCTCCCACAGGTCGATCTGGATATCTTTGGGGGAGGCGTATGTCCAGCAGTGGACGTCCTGTGGCTGATGATGATGATGATGATGATTTCCACATAGTCACACACCTAGTCTTGACCCCACTAGGTATAACCTGTATCGTGGGAGTCAGAGACTATGAGAGACTTTCGATCTCACAACACCCAGACTTGAAACAAACATCTGTGGTTCACACAAATATTTGTCTCAATGCGGGAATTGAATCCGCGGCCTCTCGCTTCACAACCGGCTACTCGCCCACTGCGCCACGTAAAACCACAACGCCACGCCACTGCACAAACTAATTACCTCATCGTGAATGAAATCAAATTTCAGATCTACAGTGAAGCTGAGAAATGTCTCAAGACACTGTCTGACAGGCTTGGTGAGAGTGAGTACTTTTTCGGCAACCGTCCATCATCCTTTGACGCGATAGTGTTCGGGTACCTGGCGCCGCTCGTCAAGGCACCTTTCCCTAACGCCACGCTCTCCAACCACGTGAAAGGGATCGCCAACCTGAGCAGATTCGTCGCCAGGATCAATCAGAAGAACTTCAGGCATGTCACAGATGGTATGTTTAAGCTTTTGGTGTATTACAAATTATCACGAGCCAATCTTTATAGAGTTAAAACTACAAAATTAGCCAGACACACAAGACACAAAAAATCATGGATGCGTTGCCAACCTTAAAGGAGGGAATGAAAGGTGAGGGAAAAGGGATTGGGAAAGAGAGGGGGGAAATGGGCCACCCCAAATCTCAATTACCGAACGAAACGCGACAGCAAGCTGCCACTTTACGTCGGTTTTCTGTGAGATAGTGTATCATACTGGTCGAGCCGGCCCATTTATCCTGTAGTGTGGCTCTTCCACTCAAAAGTGTGAGTGTGAAAGAGATAAGTAAGCTATTATATAATTGTTATTGTGTATCAGAGTACAACCGTCAGAACGCCAAGAAGCAATCGACGGGCACGCAGTCGGAACGCGACGCGGCCAACTTCCCGCACCAGACCCGCAACAAGATCCTCGCCGCGCTGTTCGCAGCCTTCGCCATGACCGGCTACGCGTTTGCCACCGGCATGTTCCAGGTTCGTATCCGTAGAAATTAGACTCATTGGTTAATCACTTGTACCCACCACTGGTTTTCAAAAGTCATTACTCTCGTATATTTATCCGGCAGTTGAATAAAAAAAATTCTGGTCAGGGAGGTGACTCCTGACGCTCGATTCAAACTTGAATTCGATTCGGTTTCATATATTGACTTAAAATTCCAGCGAAATCGAGTTAAAAAGAGCATTAATGTCACGTTAAAAATTACCAAATGACAAGTTATCGAATATTATGTAACATTAGCGCACTTTAAATGTCGATTTCGGTGGAATTGTAAGTCAATAAATGAAACCAAATCGAAATCACAATCGAATCGAGTGTCAGGACTCACCCCCCAGGTCTGTCTGAGGTCTCACAATTATGGATTGTCTCTAATGTTCTTTTAGCTTCTAACATGAATTCCGACCGACCTTGTATATTTGGAGTTTTCGATATAATAGCAATGGGATTCGATTCGATATAAAAGCATATTCCAGACTCCGGGCTGATATGGAAAAATCCGATATCACATGGCCTGACCCGAGGATTGAACCCAAGACCTTAGGACGATAGTTGTACCGCGAACCCAATATCGCCGCCACCGAGACCTTCTTTTCAACTGTCTTTATGTCCTTACCTCACATGTGGGGTAAACCAGACACTTTATCCTCAGGACAGTAGTCGTACCGAAATACAACCACGCCATCGAGGCAGTCTAAGTATGAAAGCTTATGTAATAAACAAGCTTTTCCAAATTAGTCAGGGTTTGATTTCAAGTCACTGGTTCTTAAAAAGAATTGTAACAGTACTCCACATTCCACATTGTGGTGTAAGCATTTTATTCGCCGCCTTTAATGCTGTAGCGAGTAGTGGATCAAAATTTATTTTTCTCTGTAGATTGTATATTTTTTATTTCATCAAAAGTTTCTAGTAGTTTCTAAATAGAATGCATGTTTTATTATTGAATGTCAGTGGCGATGCGTCCATACAACACGATTCCTTCCACCTTACCTTTGCCAAAATGTTTGCCAATAATCATGTAGCAACTGCATCCCTTTTAGAAATGTTCACGCTTCGCCACTGTTATACAACTCAAATATTTCATTCCCTAACAAAGTTGTATTCTTGTTCATTCTCACAACATTAAAATAAAAAAAAAAACCTTTTAGAAAATTAGTTTTAAAATAAATTGGTATCACAAGACTTATTCACAAACGAAATATCGCAATATTTGAAAATTAAATTACGTAATTGAAAAGAGACCATTAATCATGCTCTAATAATTAATAACAAAGAGCCAATAATAAACCATTGTGTTCTATTCAGGAGCTGAAAGATATGGAACACTCGCGTGATTACAACGATATGTTTGAGAATGAAGAAGATGACAACTGACGCTGAGATCCTACTCGAATGACGTCAGGCGCCCGGTGATGTCACCGCGTCAACGTCGCCATGTCACCACGTCAGCGCGTCAACGTTTGCGTCTAATGCAAGCCATATAGAAAAAATAAAATAAAAAAGAGGTTGAGAATGTGACCAGCCTTTAAAGTATTTTCATACTAAATACAGTGTAGTGAAGTCGGAATTCGTAATCGCAAATAAAGCTAGGACGAAGGAATGTTTCGACGTTCGTCTCATGCGATTATCGACCCTAATATATTGTGTTTAGTGTGAAAATACTTTGCACATGTCTCAGTCAATCTGACCAGTTTTCCGTCAGACTTGCGCCTAATATAACTTATGTCCACACTTGTGCGTATTTTTGTACATGCGCATGCATTTTTTAAGCCTTCCTGCATGCTCTGTATGCTATTCAATGACATACTTGTGACACATGCACTGTTGCATGTGTCATGAGTTTTGACCCTAAAAATAATAGATGAAATCGCAATTTGAAAGTACACTCAGGTAGCTGTAGCGCGAAATCTTTTTAGAGCGTATTCGAAACGAAACGTAGTCGATAGTTATTCGTGCTGCGGCTTCAACTTATCATCGTAAAAATCCGGTACTGCCATTTCTATGCTTTAATGTAGTTTACAATACAATTTGCAGATTATAAACTTACCTTTAATATTAAAAGCAGCTTTCATAATAGATACACCAGCCATAGACTTATAACTAATAGACGATGTGTGTTGAAAAGTTAAGGATCGATTTTCGACCGTTGAAAAAAATGCTAAAATGTAGTCTACGCAGTTGTTGTAGTTGTGCGATGTTCGTTGATAAAAATTTTTTCAAACAGCCCCTATCCCACAATATGGGGTCGGCGTAACACACTTGTACAAGCATGTTGCAGACAGTTACATTATATTAGAAAAATTGCTTCGCTCACCTATGAATCGAACCCAGAATTTGCCCGGTCCATAGTCTATATATGCTGCCACTAGAGCAAGACAACGTTCGTTGATTATAATATGAAAAAAAGATGAGCGTCTATTTCGCGTATATGTATGAAACTAAGGTCAACAGAAGTAAAAAGCCAAAAGAATTATAATATAAATACTGCGCATAGTCTATGTTTCTAATAGTTTACGCGGGACTAGATTCCCAAAAGGGGCTTGACGACAAGCTGGCAGTGGGTCGTAAAAAAGCAGCCTCCTTTCTGCGCATGCTAGACAAAGTGTGTCCGGCAGTTAAACGGCTTTAGTTTTGTGGTTTTAGTGACTTGTTAAGACTGCGTAGTGAATAGTTTCATGTTCCTATTGTTATCGAAATCTTTTATTGTTGGTAGTTTTAAATATTTTAATAAAGGCGACTTGCACCACTATTACTAACCTACAGTTAGCCTTAACCTCAAGTTAAATTGAAATAGAAATATATGTAGGACATGTAATTCATTACAAGTAATTAATTAAATGTCATCATTTATTATCTGTAATTAAATGTAATGAATTACATGCCCTTCATATATTTCATTTTCAATTTAACTTGAGGTTAGGACTAACTGTAGGTAAGTAATAGTGGTGCAAGTCGCCCTTAGCGGCTTTGACGGTTAAATCGATAATAGTGTTGCCATGTTATAATTAAATATCGATAACAATTTGTGTAAACTTTTAGAAATAAATCGGGAAAATTAAGGAATAAAATATATTGGATATTTTTGTTCTTGAGATAGCCAATAACTTTATATTAATAGTATAATGAATGCCGGCAGCTTATTTTAAAAATAAATACTTTTCATCAAATCTTCTCCTTCATTTGCAGATTAAATATTTACTAAGGTCTGATTTCTAATAGTTAGATAACTTTATCTAAGGAATAATTTGACATTTTGACAGTTATTGTATGGAACATCTGTCAAACCAACAATATTTCTTAGATAAAAGTTGTGGTTATTGAAAAATCGGACCTCTACTGAACAAATAAAGTCGACTTTATAAAAACATAGAACATACGTCATGTACAGATACAGAATACATAAGTAGCATACTCTATAGTCGATTTCATTTAAAAAAATCAATAATAGGGTAGAATTTAATTTTTATGTATAACTAAATGAAATATGGTTTTAACTTCTGATTAAAGGTCGATTATTATTGAAGTAGTATAATAGTATTTAAGTGTTGTCCATATTTGAACCAAGTCACTAATCACCACATAATGTCACTTAAGACATATAACTGCATTTAGTTTGTACATTTGGGCCTTACTTATAAAAACTGTTTAACTAAGTAAATGGTAAACAATAGTCTGTCCCTTTTATTTTCAAACAATGTGACAAGGAATCACAAGTTTAAAAACTTAACGGACCGACTTCAAATCCGATCGTAACCAAATTTATATGGGACCACCCTTGAAGTAAGCTCTTTCGAACATAAAAAAATTTGAAAATCGCTCCACATTTGGCGGAGATATCGCGTAAAATACATAAAAAAATACAGACGAATTGACGACCTTCTCCTTTTTGGAAGTCGGTCAAAAAGTGACAAGCTATTCTGAGCCATTTGCTCAGCTAAACAGTGTTTATAAGTAAGGCCTTAATTGTTAACTTGGAATGTGCGATTGTTTATCGATGTTTGTATTGAAGGTAGGATAGAAATGTTGACCAATTTAACTCGTAATAATTCGAGTCCTATAAAATTGACATGTTATTATTTATGATTATAATATTACTCCGCTGAATACAAATATACATTAATGACTTCGGAGCCATTGCTACTTAATTTTATAAATAATTAGTCGCTTCGTTACATGAATATATTTGATATATACATTACCTAGTATGCGTGTACGGTAATGGTAGCATAAAGGTCTGTGCACACGACGATTTCTACATGACAACGACGCGCATAAGAGTGTTTGAATGTTCCTTAATGACCGATTTTTCAATAGATATTTTTGTCCGAGTGATAATTTTGCTTTGACAGACAACACGAAATAAATCTATCTTTTAAAAACAACGACATTCAACAGTATATAGACGGGAAAACAGCACAAAACTTGTGATCCAAAATTTATGACCTAGTGGTAATAAGTCGCTCAGTTTATTTGAAATATACGCGCATCGGGTCGGCCAACGTAATAATATTAAGAAAATAAACTCTAACGTGATTCTTAACCATTCACAAAACATTCTAGTGTGTAAATTGTAATAATCCCCTCGAATTGTAATTTGTAATAAGTGGTTGACGGCGGTACTGAAGTTTGAGATTTTTTTTTTTGTATGGAAACTTGCTTAATACGCCCTCTATAGATAGTAATATTAAATCTCTGATTAAAAATAATTCTTTGTATCAAACGATCGGTGGTAAGACCGAGATACGCATTTTGTATTTGTATATCGTTACACACGAATATTTTTTTTGTGTCAAATATAATTGTTTGTGGTTTTATAGACACAACATGACTTTGTAAATGTATGCAAAGGTATAGAAGTTTTCATTTGTTAAACGCGCGTCGTTGTCACATCGTGTGAAAAGGCCTTAAGTTTTGATAGTGATGTGCGAACAGTAGTTTTCGTTAGTAGCATGAAGAGTTGTTTGTTTTAACTTATTCCATTGAGCGTGAATAAATGGTTCGTTGATTATGTGTTTTTTTTTTACTCTTATATAATATTTACCTTTGCCTGGTATTCTGCCCCACTAATAAATTTGCAAAAAATCAATCTTAGAGCATTTTTCTGGACAGTAAATACTCCTTATTCCATAATAAGTCTTGTGTCGTGGGTATTAAGAAAAAGAGATTTTTCATCTCAATACCCAGAACTGAAACTAATATTTGCTGGTCCGTGTTCGGGGATCGAACCCGCAGCCTCTCGCTTCACAGCCGGCTAGTCGCCCGCTACGCCATAGAGGTTACCGAACCAGTGAGCGTTTGGCCTTTATAATATAAATATTTGTTGAATAGGACTGCCTCGTTCCTATGGTTGTATTGCGTGCGCAGCATGACCACCGTCCTGATTCCGCGGGTTCGATCCCCAGGTTTTCTATTCAACATCAACTCGAAGTCTGGAATTTATGTCCTATTCCCCTTATAAAACTATTTACGCGTTTCTTTAAAATAGAGATTCTGTGACCCAAGGGAAAAGTGATGAACTATTCTTAAAACGCGTAAATATTTATATAAGGAGTAATATTTCCGATGGCCCAACTCCCCCCTACCTTTCCCAATCCATAATTCCCGCCTTTCAGATTGCCAACGCACCCATGACTGTCTTAGGTGTCCATGGGCGGTGAAGATCACTTACCATCAGGCAACCCATCTGCTCGTTTGTTAGTCTCTGCTATAAAAAATGGTGATAGGCCCGCCTCCTATCACATTTGGTAAGGAAAAGAGCTCGGCGAAATGGGGGTGTTCTGGTTCTCTAGTGCGCCTCTGCCTACCCCTTCGGGGATACAGGCGTGAGCTTATGTATGTATGTACATAATATTTTGTATATTTTTCTTTCTTTCCATTTACCCTATCAGGTTAGGTGAGGTCGCCGCAACACATTTTACAAACATATTGAAACTTAAGTTTTCATGGTCAACCGCCTGCAAAATTTTGAGTAATATATACCACTCTGCCTACCCTTTTAGGGATGCAGGCGTGAGGCTATATATGAATGACGTGGAAGATACTTACATGGTGTTACAGCGCTGGCCGACCTGGAGTTGGGAGCGGACCGCGCTTCTCAACAGGTTCCGCATAGCGAAGAAGCGATTCGATAAAATTAATAAACTGAAGGCTGAACGAGACAAACTCGCATAACTTGAGCAACTTTCGAGTCATTCTCTGATATATGTATGTAAGAATGTCGTTTTCATCTTCGTCAGTCTTAGTAAAATAAATAAAAACCAAAACTTACTGAATAAGAAATGGAGCTACTTGACTAATTTTTTAAAATTAATTTTGTATGTTTACGTCGTCTAAAACAGAAATATTGAAATATTCTCAAAAATAAAAAAGTTATAAGGCGTTTTGGTGTGGCCTTCAAACTGCGGGAAAGAGAAGTATCAGTATAATCACGTCACGCCATGTGGGTACGTGCGTCGGAAAGGGATAGCAAGATATCTCCACTATGAGCCCCCAGTCCAGAATTTAAAATATGAATTACTGCCTCATTTTTCAACCAATTTCGATGCAGTTTTTATAGAAGGGTTTCTTTTTCGCTTTATTTGCTATTAGATATAAAATTGTGTATTAAATTAACCATAGCCAAGTACCCAATTATAGAATAGGTAAATAGAGATCTAAGCATTAAGTTTCTATTATAATAAGATTATGTTATAAAAGACATAGAACTAAATAAGTATTACAAAATAAATGAATAAAATACATCATTAATTATAGTTTTCGTTGTTTCATTCTTGTGATCAAAGTGTATTCATAATCCTTATTGTCGCCTCCTTGGTCTAGTGGCAGCATGTCTAAGCTGTGGACCGGGAGGTCCTGGGTTCGTTTCCCAGGTCGGGAAAAGTAAATTTTCTAATTGAATTTTCCCGGGACTGGATCCCTCATAGAGGGTTGACGTCAGGCAGGCGGCGTAAAAACTAAGCCAAATCGTCTCTGCAACATGCTTGAAAAAGTCTGTTGCGTCGACCCCACATTAAGGTGGGATAAGGGCAGGTAGAAAGAAAGAAGTTGTTTCATTCTTGCGCATTTCAATTTAAAAAAAAAAAACAAACAAATTACTTAAAAATGTTGTTTATATTATTCATCTATACATATAACAATTCGTAAAATCGTATTATTACATAAATACAGTTAGCCTACACTATTAAACAACAACGCGAATGTTTGGCTCACATTTGGCGACCGGATTGCATTTCTCAGTATTTAAATAAGCTACACATATAATAAGGTACCTATTTACATATTAAACATAACTCTCATAAATAGAAGTAGACATTATTATTGATAAAGCATCACTATTTCTTATACATTCAACAATCACACACATAGTACTGACTCCACGGTAAGATACGAGTCTGTTCGTGAATATCAGGAAATACGAGAAACACACGGCCTCAACACCCAGATCCCAAATAAATATTTGTAGTTCATACAAAATATGGAAGAAAGAATCTGTTGAACACGTAAAATCAATAAAAGACTGATACACAAAGTATCTACGGTTAACTCATGATCTAAAAATAATAAAGCTTACAAATGAACAATCGCCAAGCGAAGCCAAACCGATTATAAATAAGGTAACAATTTTATTATAATAGCCATCGGCGCGATACAAACTTACATGCAGATTGAACTATATACATAGATTTAAAACTACATAGACACCGCATGTACCTTAGGCTCGCACGCACATAATCCGCTGTGTACATAATATGTCATTGTAATACTAGTAAAACCAGTACAGTCTTTACCATAATGGCACACGGGGCCCGTGCCTAAGGCCCCCCCCAAAGGCTTATAAGTACTTACATTCTCTGACATTAGGGGTTCACAAATGGTGAGGCGCACCGATAGGCGCGCGAGCGTGTGGACGAGATATACTTTCAAAATATGAATGTATGAACTGAGTTCGCTAAAAAAAGGTCCCAGGCAAGCTAGTAGGTAGGTAGGTGGGCCGATACATTTAAGTAGAAGGGGGGCGTGAGACAACAAAAAGTTTGGGAACCCCTGTCTTAAACGATCTCTTTACTGTCCAAGGGGCCACCCAATTCTTTTGGCCCAGGGGCCCATGCATGCCTTAAGACGGCCCTGAGTAAAACTAATCATTGTATTAATGACGTATTTACAACAACAATTAGCAGTGCTTCCAGTACTGAATACTAACACTCTTGACGTATGAGATCTTGTAATGGTTTCAATAAACGATCTAAATCGAATCAATAGAACCGATAAAATATGGTACAATAATAAGAAAGTCTAAACGCTGCGAGATCGAATGACTTTGTATGGTTTATTAGAAAATAAATTCAGGTTACTGTAGTAAGACTTCGGGTGAAAGGCGCGGAAAACAACAAGTGTTTCATAGATGTTTCTAATCAGTAATTTGTCCTAGTAAGGAAAAACAAGAGGTACTACAATCATGACATGCATTCATTTAGTTTTTATTAATCGAAAACTGAATACACATACAAGTACCTGCGATGTCTATTTAATTCTATATCTGCGATCCGTTGTGTCATTTAATGGAAATTAGAGTTTTACTGGCTTAATTACTGTTTTAAAACAAATCGTAGTTTATTAATGAACTCACTTCACTTCCCTTAAAAGTTACAGTCGTAATGTGATGTGTGAGTTTTGTTGTAAGATAATCAAAGAAATATATTATTATTATGTCTCATTCTTTTCATGAGGTTCATATTTTTTTCTTTTTACTACTGTACTTCATCTTATATTTCCGATACAGTGTAATTAAAATAACTGCTGATATCTTAAGATCGATCCCAGCAATGTAATTCAGAATAAAGTTTGACACAACAAAACAATTTATTTGGTGATTCATTATAATCCAATTATACAATAAGTATTCACTATCCATAGTTACAATAGGTACATTATTAAAAAAAAATGGTAGCTGCCGAGCCGTATTAAAGTATACAGGATTAGTGCTTGAAAACACAACATAAATATACTCACACATGTAATGTTATCCGGCAAAATGATACAAATCTTGTAATATTCGCAAAGAAAATTGCCAGATTCGATTCGAAAATAAGTTCAGTTATTTGAGCTACCAATCCGGCTGGCAAAAATCAATAGAAATTCTTTTGGAAAAATAAGTAGTCATTATTGTCACAAATGAACCAACATCTCTACTCGTAGAAAGCAGGAATTATGACACTTCGATGTAAAATATGTATTCGAACACACGCCGCAGCCTCACCTTTTATTGGGATCTTATTCAGTAACGTGCGGTCTATACAGACCTTAGACAAAAGAAGATAGAGGATAGGGCATAACTACAAAAAAATGAAGCATTCATAATGTATGGAGCGAAACCAAAATGGCGACTTTGCGAATGAAAGATCCCATTATTATAACAGTTAGGCATCTTCTTCATATTCCGAAATTAGTATTATTGTAAATAAAACACCGTATTTACAATAAAATCTATAAGTATTTATAAGTTATTTAATTCTTATGACACGGTGACAACTTACATTTAAATAGATCGCGAAACTAAAGTGGCGGAACCGGCTACATACTCCATTTGTATTTTTCGCAGTTATTCCTTCCTCTTACTTATTCTTTAGTCATTGATACAGACAGAGACACTGATTAACCTGACAATTTACCGATAAAAAAAATAAATAACACAAAATCCAAAATAGATTTTTAAAATTTCCACACTCGGTTTTATTTTAAATCGAAATATCGATGATAGATCATGATGGTCATGAAGCAATGGAAGAATACTTTAGCACATTTTTTGTCGACCCCAATCTAAGTGCTTCTGCATAATGTTGACCTTATTGGATGCTGATAAATATTCAGTGTTTTGTCTCCCTCAGTCTTACGTTATTTCACATGTCATAGAAAGTGACATAGTATTTAATCTTACGAATAGGGATGTCACACTAGCCATGTATACTTTAAACTTAGGTGTTGCCATATTTACATAACATTACACAATATTTTGGTATTTGTACATAACAAAACAAAAATTGATTTGAATACAGTTATTTTGGTTTTCATATAAAAAACTGAAACATTATTTTGTGTAGATATTTTAGCGCAGGAGACTCACCTTTAATTGAATTTTCGAAACAGACACGCTAGGAAACAGATTTTAAGACTATTACGTTATACTTTTATCTCGTTTGGAATGGCCTAAAATAGAATAACAACTCTATTACTTATATAATAGAGTTTCTAATCTCTATGGTCAAACCATAGCACACGGTTCATCTAACAAATATACACATACTTACTTTTCGATACGATTTCAATTCCTTATTAGTTAAAAATGCAGGGTTATTTTAGAGAGTACTTGGAGTACTTCGGTAAGGAATATTTTTTATAATGAATTATTACTTGCTATAAGGGTGAAATAAAATATCGTGAGGAAATCTGTAAACCTGATTACCATAAGAATTTCGAACGTATGTGACCGACCAACCCAGTACACACATTAGGCCAGCTTGATAGACTAACCGCCGAATGTTCATACACTTAAGGTCGCCTTATATCGTTTAACGCCGCCTTATCTGTCAAAATTGTATGACGAAAATCAATGTAAGAAGCCGATAAAGTTGAGAAGCGTTTGACCATTTGGGCGTAAGACTAAACTCGCATGAGTAGATGAGGCCCGTGCTTAGTGCTGGGACAGTAATATTACGGATCTACTACTACTTTCGACCGACTTAAAATAGAGAAGGTCCTCATTACGTCTGTATTTTTTGGTCACGATCAGATAAGTTTTGAAGTCGGTCCGTTAAGTATTTAAACTTGTAATTATTTGATAGTTTAATTACATATGTATGTACATACGACTGTCCTTCAAACGAGGCTTAAAAAAGCATTTTTCACAGTAGGCAGCGGCTTGACTGTGTCCCGGACTTTGCCGATGTCCATGGGCGGCGGTAACCACTTACCATCAGGTGGGCCGTCTGCTCGTCTGCCTTCTCATGCGAATGAAAAAAAAATACGACTCACACCTTTATAAAAGTAAGCAGAGATTACGGTTTTCATTTGTTACAATTATGCACATCTTTTTTTGCCTCAATCAGTTTAATTATCGATTTTAAACTTGCTATTAAATTAATACTCCTCATAAAATAACCCCATACATTTTTAAATTCATAATTTACTTCTGTTATATTTGAGTAGGGAAAATGGAATCAGATGTCAGGATGGTCAGGACAGAATGATAAAGAACTTTTTCGGAACCTTTGGAACTGTGTGAAAAGACCAATAATACTTTATTTCGTCATCCGTAGGTAGCTAGAGAAAGGCTGGTAGGTTAGCTAGGATAGTCCACGCCGTGATTTTCCTTACTCACATTTCCAGTCAAATCCTACAAGCTTCCTATTTTATTTTCCCGTCAATTCCCTGCTAGCATTCCTGCCATATCCCGATCGTTCCCTTTCCTACAAATCACAACCTTTTATCTAAGGCCCATCCTTGTTATTGTGTCCATACCTGCCTGCTTGTTTTCTAAATTGATAGTGTTGTAACATGATTATTATTATATAAATTGACTGCCTCGGAGGCGTGGTGGTATTTCGGTACGACTACGGTTCTGAGGTCTCGGGTTCGATCCCCGGGTCGGGCAAAGTGATATTGGATTTTTCCATATCAGCCCGGAGTCTGGAATTTGTGCCCGATATGGCGATAGGCTCGCCCCATATCACATCTGGGACGGAACTAAGCTCGGCGAAATGTGGGTGTTCTAGTTCACTAGTACGCCTCTGCCTACCCCTTCGGGGATACAGGCGTGAGCTTATGTTATGTTATGTTTTATTATATAAATGTATCTAGACCTTGTTGTGACCTGTCATAAGTGCATTTGATGTGCCTACGTGACCAATAAACATTTTTATTTATTTATTATTTCGATTTTGTTTAGCTGAAGCATTCCATTCGTCAATTCCCATTCAGGCTTAAGTTCTCCTTTCACCCCACACCACATAACACTGAACCGCGTTTTAAACGTTTATCTACGAGTACAACATTTAATATAAATATATTCACGCAATTAACGCCTTAAACTACAAGAAATATTACAAGTGTTCAATTAAAGATGGATTGCGATATACCTAGATGTAATCATAAGTGTGTCATCTGATGCTAAGTTACCGCCCATAGAATGAAACCGGAAGTGAAAAGAATCGTTAGTGTGTGGCCATCCTCAAGGGCGGCAATTAGAGATTGGAAAGAGGGGGAAATCTCACATGCGGAACGAAAAGCAACAGCAAGCTGCCAATTTACATCCATTTTTTGTTAGTTGAGACTGCCTCGGTGGCGTGGTTGTATTTCGGTACGACTACCGTCCTGAGGTCTCGGGTTCGATCCCCGGGTCAGGCAGTGATATTGGATTTTTCCATATCAGCCCGGAGTCTGGAATTTGTGCCCGATATGGCGATAGGCTCGCCCCTTATCACATCTGGGACGGAACTAAGCTCGGTGAAATGTGGGTGTACTAGTTCGCTAGTGCGCCTCTGCCTACCCCTGCGGGGATACAGGCGTGAGCTTATGTATGTTATGTTTTTGTTAGAGTTTTACAATATTTTAATCATATTGTAATCTCGTATCCAAATTTTAAATTGAACAATTGTAATCGACAGTCGTCCTTCAGTCATTAAAATAAACAATTATTTACATACATCATACATCTTATATAATATCGCCATTACCGGCGTGTGAACTGGGACGTCCTGGGTTCGATTCTTAACACTACAACATAATACTATCATTGAAATGGCTTCTGAAAATGTACATGACCCGCCTTGTTCACTTGTTCTATACATATCGTACAATCTAAAATGACACGTATTTGTTTGTAATAAGGTTCAAAATCACCCGGTTCCGTCAAGGCTGATCAATGCCAGAATCGACTAAACATTAAGTTAACATCGAATTGGTTGGAGCATTGTCAGGATTTTCAAATAGTGGTATCAAAATCAAGTGATTATTATAATGATCACTATCAGAAACCGGGTGTTATAGTCATTTCAGATTACACATTATAGTAATTGATTATTTTCGCCCTTATTGTGATGTTAATAAGGTCGACATTAGTCCGGTGCATTGAGCAGCGACTGCGAGTCGAGGAGCATGCTGGCGTCGATGAGACTGGCCTGCATGGCATCGAGGCTGCCGGTGACCACGTCCCCCCTGTTGACGCTGAAGGGGTGGAACCGACTCACCACTGTGGGCTGTCGCGCTTCCACTTCCGGCTCGCCGTTCGACTGCCGACTCGACAGTATCGATAGCGACGCTATCTTCTCGTTCAGTTGCTGGATCTGTGGATTATCGATAAATAAGTTATGTTCATCGAATATTATTTAAGAGATTGTTATAGTTATTATGATTAAAGTATATACTTTTGACACTCAATATATTGTCGGTGCTTCCGCAGGGTGTTGACACCAGGCGAGTGGTCGTAAAAACTAAAGCCGAATTCTTTCTGTATCAAGCTCGAAAACGTATGATAGACCTGCACATTAGAGTGGGATAAGGGCAAGTCTGAGAAGACATCTGTACTTTACTGTGAAATGTAACATATAGGGATAAGGGGAAGGGTGCAGGTGTTCAGTACCGCTAGTACAAGTTCATTTTGATAGTTCTCGATTCTCGAAATCGATGATAGTTTGTATTTAATGATAGTTTGTATGACTGCAGCTCCACTTTTTGGAAACTACAACGAACTAAAAAATGTATGTAGAAATTGAAAACTCGTCGATTTCGGGAATCGAAGTTCGACCACGAGTTTTTGTGTCATTTTACGCTAGCGATTACGTAACATATTCCTTGACTACCTATATCGCCTTTTTGGTTTAGTGGCAGCGTATATATGGGCTATGGGCCGGGAGGTCGTGGGTTCGATCGGGTCGGGCAAAGCTAATTTTCTAATTTAATTTGCCCGGGACTGGATTCCTCATAGAAGGTTGGCGCCAGGCAGGTGGCCGGTCGTAAAAACTAAGCCAAATCCTCTTTTCAACATGCCCGAAAAAATGTGTTGCGCCGACCCCACATAAAGTAGGAGGGCAGGTAGAAAGAAAGAGTCACTAGCGTGAAATGACAAAAACTCATGATAACGCTTCTGTCGGGTGTATCACCTCGTGCAGCAGCGCGTAGTGTCTCACGTGGTACTGCACCGGGCCCGCGTGCGGCGCGTCGAGCGGCTGCAGCCAGCGCTCGTAGCACTGCGCCCACAGCTCCACGCCCGCCACCGACGTGCAGGGCTGCAGCCGCGCGCTCTCCAGGGCCCGGTGGCGCGGCATCGACGATTGCGCTGTACACACAACCACTTCACTTCATATATTCGACAGACTTTCGAAAAGAGAAGGTTTTCAACACACACATAAGCTCACGCCTGTATCCCCGAAGGGGTAGGCAGAGGTGCACTAGTGAGCTAGTACACCCACGTTTCGCCGAGCTTAGTTCCGTCCCAGATGTGATAGGGGGCGAGCCTATCGCCATATCGGGCACAAATTCCAGACTCCGGGCTGATATGGAAAAATCCAATATCACTTTGCCCGCGAGGGTCAAACCCGAGACCTCAGAATCGTAGTCGTACCGAAATACCACCACGCCACCGAAGGTCTTCAAATCGTCTGTTTTTTATGTATGTTACACGGTTTTTTTTTATAGAAGAGGGGGCAAACGAGCGAGTGGGTCACCTGATGTTAAGTGATCACCGCCGCCCCTAAACATCCACAATACCAGGGCAACCATGGATGCGTTGCCGACCTTTGAGGTAGATATAGATTCTTTTTTTGAAGGTCCCTAACTTGTAACGGTCTGCAAACACAGCCGCCGATTGGCGATTGGATATGGCGACAGACTCGCCCCCTATTACATTTGGGACGGAACTAAGCTCGGCGAAATGTGGGTGTTCTAGTTTGCTAGTGCGCCTCTGCCTACCCCTTTAGGGATACAAGCGTAAGCTTATGTATGTATGTATTTCCACCAAATGTAGTCCAATTTTCATTATTATTCCATGGGTGCTCCCATATAAATTTATTTAGTCACGATCGAATAAGTTCATCACTTACCAAGTGACTCATATGCTCGTTTGCCAGTCTCTGCTATAAAAAAAAGTATCGATTCCTATACCAAACATTAAAAAAACAGCTATATTATAACATACTACTCACATAACCTATGCAGCGGTGTGTTCGTAGGCCTCAGCCCCATGTAAAGAGGATTGTGGAACAACGCCTTGTCTTGTTCTGAGAACTGCTCGCCCCAGTCCCACACCGGCCTTTGGACGAAGTTCTGTCGACAAACACAATCATTATAAAATGTATTAAATACTAAATAAAATTGGGATAAATTTTATTACGATTCGATTGCATTACTAGTTGTTATCGATATTTCAGATGTCGATACGAGTGACTGAAATGGATTGTCCGACTGTTGGACACGCGCCTTCTCTACTATCAAGAGGTTAGACCTTAGATAACGACGTTGGTTGGTAGATTTTCTTACAATTAAGCAAACAATAGTTTAAAATCATTACACATTTGGAAAAGTCAGAGATTGCCTTTGGGCTGGTTTTAAACTAGTGGCTTTAATTTCAGCAAATTACAATGCCCACAGAACATTTTTTTATATATTTTTAAATTCGAGTGACGTAATTTTTTTTCGATATTTTAGATGTCGATATTCGATCCGGCTTACCGTAATTTTGCACTTAACTCTAGCTAAAAGAAATTTTAAAATCGACGCTTTGCTCTGCCAAGATAGCAACACATTGGACAAACATTACCCCCTTCTTTAGCGGCAGTCGGGTAACACACCTTCAAAACGGCAAGTTCCCTATCCCTGGAGCAGTTGAAGATGAATGTGTCGAAGAGATGGTTGTGGGCGGTGTCCCACAGCGTGGTGAGGTAGGTCTCCGTGAACTGGAAGGCGGCCGGGAACTGCTGCGCCAGCTGCCACGCGCAGTCCAGGAACAGCAGGAACACGGGCGCCGCCTGCGCCTGCGCACTCGACCCGTCCCTAGACGGCTCTTTGGGGTTGCCTGGACGGGGGAGACCGAACCTGTGGAGATACATAAAACTCAACTCATTTCTGCATGCAATGCTACAAATCAAAAGTATTTTTTAAAATTATAACTACATAAAATGGAGTACCCGATAAAATTACGATAAACTTTCATATTGTCCGGTACATTATCCAGTGGAATCAGCTGTAAAACTCGATAATTTTGCTATAATATATGCATAATACTATGTGATTTGATATTACAAATTAAAATGTGCTCAACTGGATAATGACAATATTGGGCCAGGTGTAAAGGATAGGTAGTCAGCCGGTAAATATGATACTTCACTTTAAGCTGGCATAAAATTGTCTAGAACAGCTGTTTGTACTCTTGTTTATCATCGACAGCCCAACCACGAAATATTATCGACTAAGAATTCGAATAGAGCTTGCTGTGCGCTCATAATAAACATTTGGTTGTAATTTTTTTGAAACACGCAACTCGATAATCTACAATTATTCGTGCTAAAGTTTTGGTTTTAGGGTGTTCATTCAACAAAAATGAACTCTAAAGGTTTTTATGTACCTATCACAGAAGGGATGTCCCAACGCGATCCACTCCTTCTGTATGAGCGACTGGAAGCCTGCGATCGTCCTGAAGTGAGGGTCCACCAGCAGCTGGGTGAGACATGACACCACTGCGCAGTAATCCACACCGTCACCTGCACATAAAATAAATAAATAAAATAAATAAATACACCCAACAGTATAACGATGCCTGATGGTAAACGATACGACTACCAATTACCAGTAGCAACACTACTGTACGAGTGGTACTGTTTGAATAAAAACACTGAGTGGCACTGCACTGCGCTCGTCACCTTGAGACATTAGATGTAAAGTCGAAATGCCTGGTAACACTGGCTCCAATCCTTCAAATCTAAACACAACATTGCTTGCACAATGCTGCTTAGCGGTGGAAATAGACTGGCATCGCCGAATTATTTCTTATTATTTTGTGGCATCGTTTCTATAATTAGGTACCAGAACTGTCACCTATCTTCATGTTCAGAAACCTTGCCCTTACACCTTGTATATTTTAGGAGTTATGTTATATGACGTCATACCTCCAGAAATGGAGGTTCTATTTGGAGAGGCCGCGTGTTTGATTCTCTCGTGGTCCTCACGATACAAGACTCGTATGTTACTGTGGGGTCAAGGTGTCTATTCTATAAAACGTTATCAGATGAACGATATCGGACCGATATTCTACCGCACAGACTAATATATATGCACGTGGATCAAATAAATGTCAAACACCGAAGAGTGGGTTGTCAAACGGTTTACAGTATAGCATTCTCCGAAACGAAGCTTATAGCAGCGATATCGATCGGACACGTGATCTACAAAGAACAGCAAAACGTGCGAAACGAAGTCCGCAACTGCGGATTTCGGATTTACAAACTAGGCTCCCAGGAGTCAGGAGTGTGTGTCTGTGTGTGTGTGTGTGTGTGTGTGTGTGTGTGTGTGTGTGTGTGTGTGTGTGTGCGTGCGTGTGTGTGCGTGCGTGTGTTTGTGTGTTTTTGTGTGTGTGTGTGTGTGTGTGTGTGTGTGTGTGTGTGTGTGTGTGTGTGTGTGTGTGTGTGTGTGTGTGTGTGTGTGTGTGTGTGTGTGTGTGTGTGTGTGTGTGTGTGTGTGTGTGTGGATGTGTGTGTGTGTGTGTGTGTGTGTGTGTGTGTGTGTGTGTGTGTGTGTGTGTGTGTGTGTGTGTGTGGATGTGTGTGTGTGTGTGTGTGTGTGTGTGTGTGTGTATGGGGTGGTGGTGGTACCACCCGGACTGGGATTCAGGGTGAAATCGTTCGGATAAGTGAGCTGATCACCCGTTTGTGCGACTGCAGACGTCCCCACCATAAATAATAATGTTATTGACCTTCCTGCAGCACGACGGTGACGTTGTCTGCGAGATGCTGCGCGGCGTCGTCTGCGAAGGAGATGCAGTTGGCGACGTGCCGCAGCCACTTGCTCGAGTCCAGGGTCGAGTAGTACTGGGAGTCCTGCACCTGCCCACAACACAAGATCATTACACACCTCAATTACACTTTATTAATTTATTTCATCATCATCATCATCATCATCAGCCATAGGACGTCCACTTCTGAACATAGGCTTCCCTATATTTATTTAATTGACACTATTATCGTATCTGTGGTTTAGTGGCAGTATATATGGGCTGTGAACCGGAAAGTCCTGAGTTCGATTGCCGGGTCAAAGCGTTTTTTTTTAACCTGGCATGGCCAAGTGACTACCCTGCATCTAATGGTAAGCGTAGTGAAGCCCAAAAAAAAAACGACCAGGTTACCAGAATCATGCCGGCATATTTATGCTTCTTCTCCGAATCCGAAGAGGGAAGAAGCAAATCGAGGGGCTCGCGACAAGACAGGCGAATGACCGATAGGCATTGCCTCCTATCACATCTGGTACGGAACTAAGCTTGGCGAAATGTCGGTGTTCTAGTTCGCTAGTGCACCTCTGCCTACCCCTTCGGGGATACTGGCGTGAGCTTATGTTATGTTATCAATTGATCCCTGCGCCACGAAGGCTACTATTATTATTAAAGAAAGAAAGAAAAGAAATTTATTGCGGTCTTTCACACAATATACAGAAATGCTACGCTAAATGTTATTATTTAGATAAATGTTAAATGTTATTATTGCTAGACTGTCTCGGTGGCGTGGTGGTATTTCGATACGACTACGGTTCTGAGGTCTCGGAGTCGATCCCCGGGTCGGGCAAAGTGATATTTGATTTTTCTATATCAGCCCGGAGTCTGGAATTTGTGCCCAATATGGCGATAGGCTCGCCCCCTATCACATCTGGGACAGAACTAAGCTCGGCGAAATGTGGGTGTTCTAGTTCGCTAGTGCGCCTCTGCCTATCCCTTCGGGGATACAGGCGTGAGCTTATGTTATGTTAAATGTTATTATTTTATTAAATGTTATTAAGACCCTATTATGATATTTCATATATATACGTCACATGGCAATAAAACCCATTGTATAATGTAGATGTTACTGTAGTTTTGTATATGTTATAAATAAAGTGGTTAATCATTTAGCAAAACAAACATAGTACGAGGAAAACGGGATTCCCTTCCACGAATCCTCAATTAATGAATCACATTACACATCAATTAAGCCTATACACCTAAGTAACCTTTGTGATTTCCCTAACAATACATTATGAAAAAGCTAATAATAATACATTAATATTTCACAGGTGTTTCCCCTACCTAAATAGCTACACCCTGGCGGGGAATCGAAAGGACGGAAACGGACGAGCCTGTTACTAATTCCCTCCATTTCACGGTAGGCAACGACTTAGCTGTACTCCTGGCATTGTAAATGTCTATGAGCGAAAGTAACCACTAGCCACAAGTCTCAATCGACCTTCATAAGCCAACAAAAAAACAATAGATGTCTTTTAACCCTCGACACAAAAAGGGGGGTGTTATAAGTTAATGGGCATTTGTGTGTCGATGGCATTGTAACTCCTAACTGGCTGAACCGATTTTGATTTTTTTGTTGGCAAGATGACTTGATTGGGGTTTTCTTAGCTGTTTTCAGATTTGATTTTCATACATACTTCTCTCAGATATACACTCGGACAGACTCCGTAGCGCAGCGGGCGAGTAACCGGCTGTGAAACGTGAGGTCGCGGGTTCGATCCCGCACCGAGACAAATGTCTGTGTGGCCCACAGATATTTGTTTCGGGTGTGGGTGTTGTGAGAGCGTGCGTCTCTCATAGTTCCTGATACCCACGACACAAGACTCAATCTTAGTGTGGGGTCAGGACTATGTGTGTGACTGTTGGGTGTATTCATTTATCGACCGACTTCCAAAAAGGAGGTCCTCAATTCGCCTATATTTTTTTTAATGTATGTTACCCGATATCTCCGCCAAATGTGGACCGATATTCAAAATTATTGTGTTCGATATAGCTTATTTCAAGGGTGGTCCCATATAAATTTGGTCACGATCGGATTTGAAGTCGAACCGTTAAGTTTTTAAACTTGTGATTACTTATGTATACTTCCTTCAGAAAGCCACTCACCCAAAACCCTCCGAGCGTGGTGGGCGTGCACAATTCCACTAGCTTCTTGTAGGAGGACTGCAGCGCCGGGAGGGGGGGCAGGATGTTCACACTCGAGCCAGAGGTCGTGAAGCTGTTGCCGCATAGGTACAGCACGTAAGGAGGGGTCAGCTTTGGGTGGGACCGACGGACCTGCAAAAAAATAATTTTTAAAACCTAACTTACATTAGTATTACTAGAGCAGCGATAGGTCAGTTGTGAATGGTACGGACTGCCGAGACGAGTGTCGGAGGTTCGAGACCAACCCCAAAAGGACTTTGCTATGTTAAGTGTGTTTTCGTTGTGAATTATCGTTTGCTATAACGGTGAAGGAAAACATCGTGAGGAAACCTGCATACCTCAAAAATTGGGCCAGCGTGGTAGACTAAGGATTCCTGTGCCCAGCAGTGGGACTGTAATATTACAGGGCTAAAATTATAACTTACATTAGTAAATTCTACCAGCTAATTGATCAAGTGTCTTACTTATGCGATTCCACCTGGACAAACATTTAGGCTAATATATTCATTGGCAAAAGATGCAGATATTGTAACTAAAACAACATACTTTTATATAACCATGATGGTACATTAAGCTCATTTCCATCCCAGTATAAATAAATTGCCTTGTATTGGAGGCAAATCCATCGCAGTATCAAATTCCGAGAAATCCAAATGAAAATCATTTCAAGCTTTTAAAAGGAGCAACTCGAGTTTCTCGCCCGTTCCCTTCTAGCGAATCAACATCTTGATCAAAATAATTATTGAACCCATAAAATGTTGTCAACTTTTTGTTCCACCGCCAGTTCGTAAAGCCGATTCGCCAAAGATTAACAATTATTAAACTATGTTCATATATCCCTTATTCTGTGAGCGCAATTTTGACAGCTAACGCGTACGTTTGGGACCACCCACGGCGCGCCTTACCGAGATGGCCGACACACACTTTACTATCGAAAATAATCGACCATAAATTGGCTGATACACATTAAGAGGAATATGTATGTAATTGTAATCTACACATACCTGCTCTAACAAAACACTCTCAGCCGTCGCCGACTGCTCAGTGGACAATAACTCGCCACTCCTCAAAAGCGCTGCCCCTTCAGGCCTGCCCCACACCCATATAGGCACTCTCCCCGACCTAAAATACCTCGCAGACTCCATCAAGTTGTAATCCAAGACGGTACTGGGAACTATAAGGGTCTCTCCGGCTGTCAGCATGAACGCATCTGAGGTTCCGTTGATGCATGTGATCCTCCAGTGGGGACATTCGCACCTCTCGAGCTCGCGCTTCCAGTCTCCGGGTCTTTGGAACATGTTCAGCTCTGAAGGTAACGTCGGGTAGTAGGGCTCCCTGCACTCGAACGCGAAGAGCAGGTCGTGCCGTTTTGGGAACGCGTGGTGCATCAGCGCCAGTGCTATTTTACGTCCACTGTCGATTGGTGAGTTCGCGAAACTGAATGTCATCACTTTCATGTTCTGTGAAGAGATTTAGAAGTGTTTTATGGTATGGTATGGGGAATGATGGTCATTTGTTTTTGAGGGCTGTAGAGCTCGTGGTCTACTTGATTTTTTTTAACAGAGACTGGCAAACGAGCAGATAGGGGGTTGACATCAGGCAGGCGGCCAGTGTTAAAAACTAAGCCAAATCCTCTTTGCAACATGCTTAAAAAGTGTGTTGCGCCGACCCCACATTAAGGTGGGATAAGGGCAGGTAGAAAGAAAAACAGAAAGATAGAAAGAGACTGGCAAATGAGCAGATGGATCACCTGATGGTAAGTGATCTCCACCGCCCATGGACTCCCAAGACACAAAAAGGATCAATGGTGCGTTGCCAACCTAAAGGGAAAGATTTTTTATAGCATAGTCTGGTATACGGTTAGGTCACGTGACCGTGAGTTCCATCGATCCATAGACATCCACGATACCAAAATAATCACCCTTCAAGGGAGGGGGTTGGGAAGGGAAAGAAGTTATTTGAAAAAGGGAACAAAATGCAAGCTGTCGTTTCTGTGAACAGGGGTATCAAAACGGTCTAACCAGACATTCGTACCATATATTATGATATACGTACTAGTCTTCTACAGCATGACTTTGCCACTTATTTAAAATGTTTTCATATATTATTTAAGTACCAAATCGTGCACTAAAGTCGCAAATATATTTGACAGATGTATCTGAATGAATCACGCGCTAACCCGATAAGATAAATGACCACAATAGATCGAGTGTCGTCCCTCAATGATAAAGTGTAACAGTTTAAAGCGCATTGTAAACATTTTTATGTGAATAATCTCATTTGGTTTTATACAAAGAAATTTAATATTACTTAGAGGGGCTATCAAGCAAATTTCCATACAAAAAAAAAGATCTAAACTTCAGAGTTCAGTACCGCCATCAACCACTTATTACAATGCGAGGGCGATTATTACAATTTACACCCTAGAATGTTTTGTGAATGGTTAAAAATCACGTAAGATAACTTTATTCTCTAAATATTATTACGCTGGCCGACCTGGCGCGCGTATATTTCAAATAAACTGAGCGACTTATGACCGCCAGGTCATAACTTTTGGATCACAAGTTTTGTGCTGTTGTCCCGTCTATATACTGTTGAATGTCTTTGGTTTTATATAAACACAAATTTTCGCGTGCGGTTTCGCCCGGGTGTAAGAATTTTTCGTTATACTTCAGAGATAAAAGAAGCGTTTCTCATATTAAAATTGATTGAACATTTCTTCTTTCCACTTGCCCTAATCCCACCTCAATGTGAGAACAGCGTAACATACTTTTTCAAGTATGTTGAGTAAGGATTCGGCTTATATTTATAACACCTTCATTCACCCATGTATTTTTTTTATTAAAATTGGTTCAATGTGTCAAATGTTTCAAGAGGTGGGGTTGGTTTTAGGCAGGCACCCAGTCGCAAAAAATAAGCCAAATCCTTGCTGCAACATGCTTGAAAACACTGGTATTACTACGACCCCACATTAAGGGATAAGAGCAGGTGCAAAAAAATAGAAAGAAGAAAAAAAGGTGCAAATAATATATCAGTGGCTATAGATAAAAAACGTTTACTATTTACGATAAGTTACTGAAGGGACATTCTTTTGATAAGATTTTTTTTATATTTACATTTTCGATATGGAACCATGAATCATACTATAATTTTATTCACCCGCAAGATTATTTATACTTGCAAAGTAACTTGCAAATGTGGTTTACATAAACAGTATTCAATTGAAAAATTTAATCGATATCCATTGTAATTCGTCTCGGTACCATTTGAACATCCGGTAACATGTCTCAATGATATTTTGGCATCACATGCACGGACTTATTAAAAAAGAGGACACCGTCTCGCCTATAGTTAAACGGACACCACGGATAACATACATAAGCTCAAACATAAGCTCACGCCTGTATCCCCGAAGGGGTAGGCAGAGGCGCACCAGCCAACTAGTACACCCACATTCGCCGAGCTATAGCACCACAGATAAGCCGCCTAAGTCCGCCTTTATACATTGTATATATGAAGTGTATAAATAAATAAATAAATAAATAAGCCACGCACACAAACGCGCCTCTACAAAAGTACCCTACGCATTAATGGCGGGTACATACCAACCAAACAAAGGCGAAAGAATGTTCGCGAAGGGCCATCGGCAATGGGGATCAAACGTTTCCGAACATTCGAGAATCTTCGCTGTTGCGGTCACACAACAGCTATCCCGCGCACGACCGAACGGGACAGAACGCTTTAGTTCGTTCTGTCGGCTTTGGTGTTGCGTCTACACTGACCCCTTCGCGAACATTCTTTCGCCTTACGGCCGGTTTCAATAAACGATTTCAGTTTAGAGTGCAGATATATCGCGATTATGAACCAATCAAATCAAGTCATTTGACGGAGTCATGTTCAAATTGTGTTCTTATTGGCTAATTTTTGTAATCTATTTGCACATTCGAACTGAGATTGTTTATTGGAACCGGGCGTAAGTTCGGTTGGTGTGTACCCGCCATAACACTCACATTGGGAAAGGGAAGGGGGAAATGGGCCACCGGAAATCTCACTCACCGAACGAAACCCAACAGTCAGCTGCCACTTTACGTCGGTTTTCTATGAGATAATGGTATGAAACCTGTCAATTAAAAGTGACCGTCCTTACCTTACATATAACCTGCAGCCCCTTCACTTTCCCGGGCATGTCTCCGTAGGGCATGAGCCTGCGCCGGCGGACAGGCCCTCCGTCCGTCAACCACACGGCACCCACGGCCGTCAGGGGCACGTCGTGAGGGCCCAGCAGGTAGTTACGCTGGCTGTACTCCTGGGGACAATTTAAATAGGTACTTACTATCTAGACTTCGTCGGAGTACACCACTTATTACAACCCGAGACCTCAAGACGGTAGTCGTACCGAAATACAACTACGCCACCGAGGCAGTCATTCGCTTGCAATAAAAAATACTGCTTATTGGGTGGACGTACGATATTTTACATGTTTTAATAGATTATACTTAGGGTGTGGCGCCACCTCCAATGACCATAACTCAGATGAAGTTCAAAACTGCTTGAAAGACATGTCATACAGCGTACACCCGTACCCCTAGTACGAGTTTATTTTCTCTGTTCTCGATTAACGAAATCGACGATAGTTTGCGTTTTGTCTATACATTTGACTAGCAGCGCCACTTAGCGGAAACTACAACGAACTAAAAAATGTATGGAGAAACTGTAAACTATCGTCGATTTCGTTAATCGAGAAAAACTCGTACTAAGGGTACTGAAGGTTATCAGTATTAGAGTATCGACAGCCTCCGTGGCGCAGGGGGCGAGTAGCCGGCTGTGAAGCGAGAGGCCGCGGGTTTGATCCTCACACCGAGACAAATGTTTGTATGGCTTATAGATATTTGTTTCGGGTATGGGTATTGTGAGACCGAAAGTCTATCGTAGTTACTGACACCTACGACACAAAATTCGATCTTAGAGTGGGGTGTATGTATCAGGACTATGTATGTGACTGTGGAGTGTTATTTACATACCTATTTATTATTTATAATAAGAACTTACGTCTGTGTTGGTGTTCTCCATGGGCACGAACGAGAGCTTGAAGTTGGTAACGAACAGCGAACCCAACCGGCCCCGGTCGCGCTCGCTGAGCGGCGTCAACATCACCACGCTGTGAGCCACGCCCGTCACCAGCTCTCCTGGACGATGGAAAACAAACATTCAATACAGAGATCGAAGAGTTATTTTACATTGGCACAAAAGTTATTATAGTATATTCCATCTGCCAATTACAGAAATGTAAACATTGTATGGGGGTGTATGTAATACAGCGATTTGACCCGGGGATCGAACCTGAGACCTCAAGACGATAACCGTACTGCGCACGCAATACCACTACGTCACCGAGGCAACTAATCTTAAAATTGGTGCTCGGTAGACCTTGGGACGGAACTAAGCTCAGTGAATTGTGGGTGTACTAGTTGGCTAGTGCGCCTCTGCCTAGCCCTTCGGGGATACAAGCGTGAGATTATGTTATGTGTATATATCTTATCTCTCTCAAGGGGCTTGCGGCATGACCTGATGGTTGGTTGAGGCGGGTATGGGGGTGCATTCTTGTGTCTACATCGGTCACCCGCATGTCTTGTCACAGGTCCCTTGATTTGCTTCTCCCCTCTTCAGACAGTGAAGAATTTTTTTGTCAGAAAGAAAAGAAGAATGTGAAGAATGTCACCATAACATAACATAAGCTCACGCCTGTATCCCCGAAGGGGTAGGCAGAGGCGTACTAGCGAACTAGAACACCCACATTTCGCCGAGCTTAGTTCCGTCCCAGATGTGATAGGGGGCGAGCCTATCGCCATATCGGGCACAAATTCCAGACTCCGGGCTGATATGGAAAAATCCAATATCACTTTGCCCAACCCGGGGATCGAACCCGAGACCTCAGCACCGTAGTCGTACCGAAATACCACCACGCCACGGAGGCAGTCCCATGAAGATCTATGTCACCCTCATTGATAAACAAAAGTTATTAATTTCTAAGACCTTTTTTTACAATTTTGAACAGCAACCTTGCTTCCTTTGATGTAGGTGAGGTAAATATACAATTGTACCTCCCAACATCAAACGACTTACCAAACAGCATATCTCTTTCTGCCTCGTTCCGAACACACTCCATAAGGATGTGATAGACATCTTCAATTTTATGGCAATCGGAGCAATTCGGAGACACAACTCTCCCATTAGGTAACCAAAACTATTTAGGGGGGTGTGTCCAGAACGAAGCCGAAAAGCAACCACTGATAAAATAATTGTTTGTCGATGGTTGTTAGCTTATTTGGAACTACGCTATCAGTGCCTCTATAGACAAAAATTCTTTCTGTTTAACGTTTTCGGAACGTTTATTTTTTTGTATGGAGTTTACACTGGCGTCCGAAAAGTCACGTGACTGTCTCCAATCTTGATAGATACAAAAAGAAATTAGCGTTAATGCCTAGCGTTATCAAATGTCAGACTTGGTTTTTGTCTAGAGCCCTAGGAACCCTAATTAAATATCACGTTTTCATTGACGTAAATATTGAAGAGGTTTTCCGCAAAATCCTTTATTAATTCGTGTTACACTAACACCGCAACTCACTACAATGACTCATTAGGACTTAGTTTTTACGATTGGCTTGAATACTAAACGATACTTATCGCACATTAGTGAATGGAATGTGTTATCTCTGGATTATCGCGTTTACACCGGTTAATTAACTCTAATGAGTACAGTGAGAAATTTATTTCTTGTAAATCGCTTGGTTTACGTAACGGTAGACAAGGTCGTCTTGTCTGTTGATACCGAGACCAAAACACGAGGACTACACAAATAAGGTCAAGTTGGTCGTCCTTTTGTCATTTTACAAGTAATTTCCACGTATTATGAGTAAAAACTGCAATTAGGTACTCGACAAATTAATTTAATATGAAATTTGCGTCGTCTAAAATATAAAACAGAAAGAAATATTCTCAAAAATAAAAAAGTTATAAGCCTTTGAAGTTTGGTGGTAACCTTCAAAGTGCGGGAAAGGGAAGTATCAGTATAATCACGTCACCATCATAACGGCACATGCGTTGGAAATGGATTGCAAGATATCTCCAATATGCCCCACTCCAGAGTTGAAAATATTAATTACTGCCTCATTTTTCAACCAATTTCGATGCAGTTTTATAAAAGGGTTTCTTTTTCGTATTATTTGCTATTACATATAAATATGTGTACAAAATCAAACATAGTCAAGTACCCAGTTATGACTGCAGCATGGACGGGCCTGCTTGAACGCCACGATATTACTGTCTCATAGACAACCTATAATATACAGTAGCAGATCGCTTGTTGTTAGTTCGGTGAGTAATATTTCCGGAGACCCAAATTCTCACCCCCTTTTTTCAATTCCTTTTCCCCTTGTTTAAGGTTGGCAACACACCCGTTCTTTTGGTATTGGAGGTTTCTATGAGCGATGCAGTGACGCTCTTCGCCTAAGGAAACCCGGGGCTGTCCCTAATGCGCCGAAGAGGGCCACCGCGGGGTTTTTAGTCTGTATTGTCGGTATAGGGTGTATATGGTGTTAGCGTTCGAAAACCAAAAGTCCTTATCTAGAGTTCGGCCTTGTACATCTCTACAATGTTATAACACGATTTCAAAGAAATCGCACATACAAAGATCCATTGAGTTCATACGAGAAATACGCGCAAAACAAGCAATGATGTCACAAGATACTGTCATTACGCATACGAGGGAGTGACCACACTGAACTTATCGCCGCGAAAACCGCTAGAGAGAGTGTTTTTAAGTCAATACAATATAATCAAAATTCAAAGCGTGAGGTCTATGTTGTTGTGCGTAAAGCAGTATATTCGACACACCTATAAAAGATGTTGACGATTTTATGGGTATTGGAGTAAGATCTATCGGACACAAAAATAATCTTGTAATGGATCCACATTTGCACATGACACATCCATAAAAATGGAATTATTGGCAAACCTCCTAACAGTTTTTAAGTTTTTTCGTTTATTAGAAAAGCATAAATATCCTTCGTATCGAAGTTGACGCAACGACTTACGGCCAGTTTCAATAAACGATCTCAGTTTAGAGTGTAGATAGATCGCGATTATGAACCATTGAACCAATCAAATCAAGTCATTTGACCAACTCATGTCCAAACTGTGTTCCTATTGGCTAATTTTTGTCATCTATCTGCACATTCTGAGTGTTTCTTGGAACTGGGCGTTAATCCGAACAAAAAGTGCCGATAAGTGTGGTCACTCCGTTACAAGGGAATTTCTTGACGTGCATACTGCATCATCACTATTCACGTCTGGTTTATTTTACTATACGTATACTCTCTATTGCTTTGTGTGAAAGACATGACGTGTTAACTTATTGCTGATGAGCGCCACAGGGATTTCCCGTCCTACTAATCCTTCTTTCTTTTCAACGTCATCAATATTCCCAATTATTTTGATTATGTGCGTGTTTATCGGTGGTCGAGTTTACCCATTTGCTTAAAAAAAACTTCGAACGCGATGTCACTCGTATATCGTGACTGACTTTAAAAAGTAGTAAAACAAAACGACCATATTACTTGATACTTCAATATGTGATAGATGTTGACTTACGGCCGGTCTCAATAAACGATCTCAGTTTAGAGTGCAGATAGATCGCGATTATGAACCAATCAAATCAAGTCATTTGACGGAGTCATGTTTAAACTGTGTTCTTATTGGCAAATTTTTGTAATCTATCTGCACATTCGAACTGAGATTGTTTATTGGAACCGGGCGTTAGTCAAGCCCATCTACTTTACACCATATTGGTTTCGGGTCTGGGTGTAGCGAGACCAAAGGTACCTGATACCCACGAGTCACGAGTCACGACAGAACCTCCTATAGTGTGGGGTCAGAACTATGCGTGACTGATTGGGTGTTATTTGTTTATCGACCGACTTCCAAAAAGGAGAGGTCCTCAATTCTTCTGTATTTTTTTTATGTATGTTACGCGATATCTCCGCCAACTGTGGACCGATTTTCAAAAATATTTTTGTATTCGATAGAGCTTATTTCAAGGGTGGTCTCATATAATTTGGTCACTTTTGGCATTGAAGTCGGTCTGTTAAGTGTTTATTTTTTTTAAATCAACTGCCATGCTTATGCAAGTATCCCTGACAGGGTAGCCAAATATAAATGAGAGAACTCATTTCCTTGTTTTAATGTGGTAGTGGGCGAGTCTAGGAAACAAATCTAACTCATGTGATTAATATGGCAATAAAAATAGATCTAATGGTATCTCCAGCGGATTTTAACTTGTTGCATGCAAGTCTATTGATGACCTACAGAGCGGGCGTGAGTCACGCGTGTAAAAATAAAAACGGCGCGGCCACGACATGGCGTGCGAAAGTGAGATGAGATCGCGAATTAACCTCAGATGGCGCTTGATTAAACACCATCGTAGATGAACTGACGGTATTGTTGTTGATTTCTTTAGTTTACGCGAACGTTATACACGATTTGTTTTAATTTTTATGCCCGACGTTTCGAAGACTGCAAAGCCTTCGAAACTTCGGGCATAAAAATTAAAACAAATCGTGATAGAATCCGTAAAAACAGTTTTATTTCAAGGTATTGTTGTTATTGATGTTCGTCATGTCGCTGCGGGATGGCAAAGAGTTCTACGAAGAGCGAAAAGTTTATTTCTGTGGCGATTCCATTGACTAGCTAACAAATCGTAATGGGAAATTCTTATATCGTGTAACGGATGACCCCACACTAGGTGTTACCCGTATCGTGGGTATCATGAACTAAGAAGGACTTACGGTCCGGCAACACTCAGACCCGAAACAAATATCTATGTATGTACCAATAGGGAATGTGCGTGTAATTTTTTTATTGGTTCATTGCACAGAACTGCATCTCAAATAAACACACCAGAAACAAAAACATAAAAATATGCACAAATCATTTAATTATCGCAAGTCTAAATATGACTTACAAAACCCCGCGCTAAAAAAGGACGTGACGTCACAGCTTAAAAATGCATTTTTGTTGACATCTTAGTTGACACTGACGGCTAGTGACATTGTCTGGAATGCCGTTTGAACCGCTATAATTGCCTATCGTTTAAAATTTCCCCATGCCGAACAAAAATTTCCCCAAAAATGTTGAAGCTATTTCATTAAATAACGAAGTAAAAATAAGTTGCACGCTTGAATCCTGAGCGGAGAGGTGGGAAAGTTACATGAAGAAATTAATTTGGAAAGAGGAGGACCTCCGAAATCTCATTCATCAAGTACCATACTAAACATAACAACAGTTTTCCGCAAAATTGGGAAAAATACCCCAACGTGGAAACACTGCCTAATGCAACGACGTCACTTGGGTTTTGTAATAACGTTCCATTACATGTAATTTCTAATTAAGATATTTTGTAAAATATCAATTATTTTATACTGCAAATTTCATCATAGCACATTTCAAGGTTTTGTTTATTGATTTATCAACACAATTTCTCGTTATAATTTTCGTGCAAGTTCCCCATTGAGACCAATTTGCTGGAATCGAACATGCAGCCTCACCGCTCACGTTTCGTACGTCTTCTGTGTCTCAGAGGTGGTTTACTTCACATTCATGGGTGTCTAAGTCTATGGGCGGTGGAGATGACCATCATTGACCTTTCTGCCCATTTACCAGCCTCTGCTACAAAAAAAAACCAGCCGAGTGCGTGTCGGACTCGAGCACCGAGAGTTCCGTACAAACCTGTAGGTATATAATGAATTTTGAAAAATTTCCTTTATCTTTGCTATAAAACGTTGCTTCGTACCTCAATATTCTGAGTTCACGGGAAGTACCATGTAGGTTTTGATTCCCTTGTGAATGTCGAAAATTTGCGGCATAAACGGCTGTGTCTTTTGATTGCGTTGGGTTAGAAGTTTGATTTTTTTCACAGTTCCAAGGGACAGTAGACCTGAGTATTTGATATGAATTTCAACTTAATACCTCCATGCGTTCCTGAGAAAAAGGGTCTTGACATACAGACAGATGGACAACAAAGGAATCCTATAAGGTTCCGTTTTTTCCTATTGAGGTACGGAACTCTAAAAACATTTGAAAGTATTCCATCAATAAATTCTGTAGTTTTTATGCAAACCGTGTTTCTAGTGCAACCTTCGCAAGTACATAACTGAACCCATTCTTGTAAGGAAAAAAAACGAATAAGTTTTTACGCAATCTGCAGTGACCGTGAATCGCGCCTGAATCAGCCGCGTTGAAAGCGTTCGGTCGGTGGACACATTTACAGTAATGTAGAGTAAACAATATGTAATATTTGACAGCCGCCGTGGCACAGTGGGCGAGTAGCCGGTTGTGAAGCGAGAGGCCGCGGGTTCAATTCCCGCATTGAAACAAATGTTTGTTTGGCCACAGATATTTGTTTCAAGTCTGTGTGTTGTGAGACCGAAAGTCTCTCATAGTTTCTATTACCCACGATACAGGTTATACCTAGTGTGGGGTCTAGGTGTGTGACTGTTGGGTGTATTTATTTATTTATTTATTTATACTTAACCAGTGGCGTGCAATCCATATAGTCAAAGAGACAATGTCTACCCCGTACAATTTGCTATTTACATAAATCATGACCAAAAATTCATGGCTATAATTGTATTTTAATCGTCGTAAGAATAATTATGATAGTAATGGTTATGTAATAGTTGAAGAAAACCGTTTTACAAGATTTTTGTCTACTCCGATCAGAATGTCTGTGCACGTCTCTGTACATAACACCTAACATTATGTACGAATCATGTGTCGTGGGTGTTAGGAATTATTTAAAAAGACTTGGTCATAACGTCCAGACCCCAAAAACAAAATACATTTGCGAGTCACACAAGCGTTTGTCGAACCCGCGGATTTTCCCTTATCAGCCGGTGGGCTACTGAGCTACAGAGACTCTTATAATATAAGAGTAGTGTAGTTTATTCTAACTTGTCTGGCAACAATGACATTCCACAATATATAGACGGGACAACAGCACAAAACTTGTGATCCAAAAGTTATGACCTAGTGGTCATAAGTCGCTCAGTTTATTTGAAATATACGCGCGCGCCAGGCCGGCCAGCGTAATAATATTGAGAGAATAAACTTATCTTACGTGACTCTTAACCATTCACAAAACATTCTAGGGTGTAAATTGTAAATTGTAATTTGTAATAATCGCCCACGCATTGTAATAAGTAGTTGATGGCGGTACTGAAGTTTGAGATCATTTTTTTTGTATGGAAACTTGCTTGATAGCCTGTCTATAGTTAATATTAAATCTCTTTGTCTGGCAATAGACCATCTAAATTCTCAACTAGTCAGTTGTAAAAGCCAAATCCTTTGTGAAATATGCTTAAAAAGACTACTGGGTCAACCCCACATTGTTTAATAAAGGCAGGTGAATAAAAAAACTTTATGACTCAGTGTACGTACAAGTATTTACCACTGAACTGATTTTTATAGATCTGTTATTGACGTATAGCATTTTATCTGCTTATCAATTTGTAGATATTTTTATCAATTACGAAAATATTTGTTTTTAGATTATGCCTTTCCTCATTCCTTGTTTCCAATTCTCGGGAAATTCCAAGAAGTTGCAAGTGTTCCGACTCGGGAATGTTTCGTCGGGGAAATCCCGGGAAGACAACGGTTTCGTAAATAAACTAAGTAACAACCACGGACGTAAAAAAAGATGGACGGAGCGCTAGGAAAATTGAAAATGAAGCAGGGTTTTCGGCGCAGTCGATCAGTCGCCGCCATTACGTGTTGATAGATCGAATGAGCCGAAAACCCTGTTTCACTTTGAATGTTCCTAGCGCTCCGTCCATCTTTTTTTTACATCTTAATTCGTACCTAATTCGTGCAAAATGCATTATCGGCACCGTTTACAAGCGTGTACTTCCTAAAATATAAATAACTTCACTTGGGAATGTCTGATGCACGTTCATCAACTCAAACATTTTAGCATTTTAGTACTTTTAAATTAACTAGCACATAAAGATCGACAGATTAAATACTATTTATTTTTCCAGTAGACATTTTTGAGCTTTTTGAGCTGTAAGCCTTGTACCCGAAACAATTTTCCCGCTTAAAAGGAGATAATTTAATGGAATATTTAAATTAGAATTCCAAAGTACTTTCCGCCTTGTAATACCCATACCCGAAATAATACAAACATGTGGATCTCACATACATTTTTCTCATTGCAGGAAAGTAACTCGCTTGTTTCAGTCGGCAATTCGTCGGCTGCGATACGGAGGTTGTAATGGGGAAGATATAAAATTTTAAATCGATGATAGTTGAGTTTCGCCTCCTTGGTATAGTGGCATATATGAGCTGAGGACCAGGAGGGCCTAGGTTCGATTCCCAGGTCGGGCAAAGCGAATTTTCTAATTTAATTTGCCCGGGAATGGATCCCGCATAGGGGGTTGACGTCAGGTAGGCAGCCAGTCGTAAAAACTATGCCACATCCTTTCTGTAACATGCTTGAAAAAGTGTGTTGCGCCGACTCCACATTAAGGTGGGATAAGGGCAGGTGAGAGGAAAAAAAGGTCAAGGTCGCAGGAAGTCGCTGGATGCAGACTGCTTCCAACAAGTCGATCTGGTAATCTTTCGGGGAGGCCTATGTTCAGCAGTGGACGTCCTATGGCTGATGATGATCATGATGATGATGAAGGGCAGGTAGAAAGAAAGATAATACTTGAGACTATCCCCTAGTTTCTTCATCGCAAGCAAAAGTAGAAGTAAGATATAAGTAAAAGACATTTACTTTAGCTGTACATAAACAAACTTTGGGTATGTTTTCTAGTTTGTAATTGGAACGGACCTGGCAGTATGGCGTGTTTATAGATGATTGAATAAAATCGTACGACACGGTCCAGCTTTTGGTTTTTGTTACAGTTTCAACCATTGGCCGAGACAGCGTGTGGCGGATGGATTCACCACGGTGTGGTAGCGAGCTTGTCTATAACACAAATTGATTCGATTACAGAAACGTATTTTAGAAGAAATATGACAAGAAATTACTTTTAGACAGTGACCATACTTATCGCATTTGCGACCGACGCTACGCGACGCGACGTATTCCTGGAGCTTTCTTTAAACCATTCGTTTAGAGTTTTGAGAACTGAACCCGTAATAAAATAATAATTGATAATTGATAACAATGCATATTTTAACTAAAATATTTTTTAACCTTCAATAGAGGTTTCATTGTGATTGATGGCCATAGAGTTCTAGCTAAACACTGTACTATACATAGTCAATCACGTCACTAGCTGTTGTAAATAATATTATGTTATGTAATCTGTGGATAACGGTGTGGGTAGTATATTTAGCCAACTCCAAATGTATGTATATATTATATAATAAATATAATGTACTACTGTTTGTTATCCTGAATAAATAAAAAAAAAAACAATATGATTTAATTAATAGACCATATTTTTAGTTTACTCGATTTAATTTTCTTATTTCCTAGCAGGAAAAATATTATGTAGTTACTCATTCAGTATAATATTGATATAATAATATTAGACGTGTAATATTACTATTCCACTGCTGGGCACGGGCATCTTCTACTAATCAGTGTTAGGCTGGCATAATGCGGGTTGGTAGACTTCACATACCTTTGAAATTCTTGTAAAGAAATTCTCGGGTATGCAGGTTTCCTCGCTACGTTTTCCTTCACCGTTATAGCAAGCGATAATTCACAATAAAAAAAGTGGTATATGCTCTTTTTTAGGGTTGGTCTCGAACCTCCGACACTCGTCTCGGCAGTTCGTACCACTATCAACTGAGCTATCGCTGCTTTAAGATTGATGTAGGTATAAGTTATTTAAAGTTTCTCCGTTCTCGTGCTACGGGTTCTAAACTAACTTTAACACAAATAAAATAAAATATCTTCGTCCAATATCCATTGCACAGCATAACATGATAACATTTGATAAGGATTATGACATCCAAATCACGCTACAGTGCACAAGTAGCAAGCATCCATAAAAAAATCAGTACACTGGACAAAGCGTACGCGACAAAGTAAGCGATACGAATACTCATGGATAGTAGCAACACCACAGGTACTTTTTATTATGTATGGGTTCTTCTTCTTCTTCTTTTAAAAATAATGGCTTCCACGCATTTGCAATGATTTAGCCAATGTCAAGGTAAATAGAGCAATTATGTTTTCACAATGACCATGAGATCCAGATGTCGATGGTCTCAAGGTCCTGCTGGGATTATGGCGGTAATTCCTTCCAGCGCGGTGCCCCTCAGATGACCTTCAAACGGCGAATCGACAAAGCCAGCCAACGCACCAAGCAAACCTCATCAAAGATCACCGGTTAAAAATTTTCCACATTATACTGTCCATCTTCACTGCAGTTTGATGCATTAAACCACATCACTTAAATCCAACAAACACAGCTCTAGAAAATAATATGAAATTTTTTTAACAAGCGACGCCCACCCTGTCAGACTTCCCGTCAAAATCCCAATATATGGATTATAAAGTATGTTATTAGGGTAGGTCCTCACCGTCATATAAATGGACGGAAGAACTTCGGTGACATGTAGGTGCGTCAGTTGCACCGCTGCCTACCTCAACGGGGATATAAGCTAATAAATAAATAATAAACCTAATAGTCACTCAAATAGTCCTGACTCCTGACTAGGTATCAGTTGTATCGTAGGTATCAGAAACTAAAAGACCGGTCTTAGAACATGCAGACCCGAAGCAAATATCTCTGGGTCACGCAAACATTAGTCTCGGTGCGGGAACCAAACCCGCGGCCTGTCGCTTCATAGCCGGCTACGCGCCTGCTGCGCCACGGAGGCTGTCCAATAATGTTATGTTGGTGTACATAATGTGTCCAGTATTACATAAAGCTTTGTATCCTACGTAGTTAAATTAGTTTACGACGACGTATGCAATGGCAATAAATGTCATTGTTTTAGTACTGGACGTGATGTCATAAAATAAAAATATATCCGACACCTTTTACAGCATAATATATTTTACCTGTTAACCTCAATGATGGGTAACACACACATACACAGTTACGCCTGTATACCATGGGGGATAAGCAGACACTATTGAGCGCCGCAAGCTACGATTCCGAAACACCTCTTCCACACTCATGCATCTTTTCATACATTTCCGCCGGTTTAACACACTAACACCTAATTTGCAATCTACGAAATGTTTATTATAATAAGAATCATATTTTAATTTTCTTACCTAGCGGGCAGTGGGCAAGTGGTCATCTAGTAATCTATGTCATGAGATATCGAGGAAGGAAGACTGAAGGGAAAATCAATGACTTTACTTATTCTTATAACTTATTGTAAGTTGTAACTGGTCTCTAGGTACCCAAGGAGACCTGCGCGGCCAGATTGACAAGAGACCTTTAAGAGTCGCTCTTTCAGGGATCATTAGAGCAAACGAACCTAGCACACAGAGCATCTGAATCCAAGGCCGAATATGGCCTGATTACAAACATATTTTCATAGTCCGATAACAACAAAAATAATTCGCTGATAACTACCACCTGTTTTGAATATAAAAACATTAGCTGATAATGAATCCTTGCATTAAAAAAAATAAACTCAAGCTCACCTCTCCTCAGCACGCCCATGTCAACACTACGGTACACTCTACAATGGTCTATGGGGCACAACTTCCTACCGCCGCCACATAACAAGTACTAGGCTCGCATAAATGGCGATACAGTTAAGCGTACGCAACGCATACGTAATCGTTTATTGCCCATTGTGTTTGACATAATCGATTATATAGTGGGGAGGGGAAGGTGTTTATTTGCCGAAACGAGATAGCGTTTTAATTCGGTGTCACTAATCGGTATGCGTTTTAAATAGCACGTGAAAGTTGTTACTGGCAGGCATGCCCGCCATGCCGGGAAAACTAAAACAGTTTGTGGAGACTCAAGACTGGGGCTAAGATCTATTGAACGAACTTCGACTGAGTCAGAGTAAAAAAATCAAACTCAGTGAGGATTTGGAATCCTTAAATCGAACTTTGACTTAGTCCGACTCATTTATTACAAGAAAAACTTTACTTGATCTGTCTGTCACGCTGTTTTTCTTGTAAAAATGGCTCGGACTAAGTCAAAGTTCGATTTAAAAATGCCAAATCCTCACTGTTTTTGTCTCTTTGACTCAGATTTAATCGAAGTTCGCTCTATAGATGTCAGCCTTAATACTAGGACTTCATAAGATTAGTAAGCCATGAAAATATTATCTTTAATCTGAGGAATACTGTTGAAAACAGTCTTCCGTAGATGTTAAGTCCATCTCATATAAATGAATTATATCTTAGATTATTATCTTTCTTTCTTTATCAGGGTGAAATGGTTTTAGAAATGGAGCTGATGACCTTTTTGTGTTGCTTCTGGAGACCTCCCTACCATAGATTATTCTTACCTCCTTGAATTCCTCATTCCAAAAGGATATTTTTGATTATTTATGAACCAACAAAACAATTTGTTATTTTCAACCGACTTCCAAAAAGGAGAAGGTTCTCAATTCATCTATTTTATGTATGTTACGCGATATCTCCGCCAAATGTGGACCGATGTTCAAAATTATTTTTGTGTTTGGTAGGGCTTCTTTCAAGGGTCCCATATAAATTAGGTTACGATCGGATTTGAAGTTGGTCCGTTAAGTTTTTAAACTTGTGATTATTCAATTGCATAGACAATTTCGGCATTGTACTACAGTGCAATGAAACCGAAAGTAAACTCACCATTGAGTAATTTTGGCTTCACCTCTTGAATGGAACCATTCTTCTCTCCTTTGCCCTGAAATTAATGAATGTTTTACTATCATATACTCTACTGTGTTAGTCAAAAAGTGAACTGATAACACGTCTGTGCAATTACAAATATAACATAACATAGCATAGTTGAGCTTAGTTCTGTCTCAGATGCGATACAGGTCAAGCCTATCGCCATATCGGGCACAAATTCCAGACTCCGGGCTGATATGGAAAAATCCAATATCACTTTACCCAACCCGGGAATCAAACCAGAGACCTCAGGAGTAGTCATACCAAAATACAACCACGCCACCGAGGCAGTGTAAATTAATTACAATATACTAAAATTAAGCTTGCAGATTCATGTCTAACATTTTCCTCATGTAATTATTAGAAATTGCCAATTTTCATTGAAATATAATTTGTCAAATCATCCTGCTTTATGACTTTAAATTTGTTATTATTTCCTTATAAGGCAGCGGTTGTGTACACTACAATACTGCCTCAAATAGTTATGTAAATCAATCCATATTATTGTTTTATTGAAATGATTAATTGATCAGTCGCCTCCTTGATCTAGTACCAGTGCATATGGGCTGTAGGCTGGTAGGTCGAGAGTTGGATTCCCAGGTCTGGCAAAGTGAATGTTCTAATTTAATTTGCCTGGGACTAGGTCCCTTAGAAGGGGTTGATGTCAGGCAGGCAGCCGGTCGTAAAAACATAGCCAAATATTTTCTGCAACATTCTTGACAACACCTGTTGTAAAATCCCACATTAAAATGGGATAAGGGCAGGCAGAAAGAAAGAACAACATTTAAATCACAACCAATATTATTTCTTGAAGTCACCTCACATGGTGCCACCCAGCGTGGTAGACTAAGGTCTAACCCCTCTCCATTGGTAGAGGAGGCCCGTGCCCAGCAGTGGGACAGTAATATTACAGGGCTAATATTATTATTTTATTTATACCTCACATGATGTAAACACATATCTAAACTCCCATAATTTGGATACCAATGATAATATAATGAATCATTGGAGTATTCAACTCTGCAGAACATTTAACTAAAATAGTGTAAATGATTCAATCCATTCAATTCAAATCAATATTCAAAGTAAAACATAACTTGTGTTCCAAATTGACAGGAGATTGTTTATTTTTTGTTGTTGATACCAGTTTAGCCAGTATATATATTCTTTCTACCTGCCCTTATCCCACTTTTAATGTGGGGTCGGCGCAACACACTTTTTCAAGCATGTTGCAAGGAGGATTTGGCTTAGTTTTTACGACCGGCTGCCTGCCTGACGTCAACTCCCTATGAGGGATCCAGTCCCGGGCAAATTAAATTAGAAAATTTACTTCGCCTGACCTAGGAATCGAACCCAGGACCTCCTGCTCTACAGCCTATCCATGCTGCCAGTATATACATATATACTTAAAAAATTAAATCAGTTTGTTTTTATGTACCTATGAGCTCCTATCCACTACCTTTTATGTGATGTTTTAATTTCGTCTTCAGTAAAATAAACAATTACATGAATCCTTTTTTATTCACTAACTAGTTCACCAATAATTGATATACATTACAATAATTATAGTGATCATGTGTAACAATAATAAATTACTGGCTAATTATTAGGCTTCAAGCTTTACTTTATTAAAGTTATATTGATGATATGAATGTAAATAATGTTCATAAATAACATATAGTAACACAACACTCTGCATTACCAAACTTATTCAGTTAGGTAACGTTTATCTAACCTAATTTGGTAAAAAGAATTGATTGATATGAACTTCCAATACTGTCTGCCAATATTTGCTTATAGTATGTCAATATGATGTATATTATAAATTATGCTAGAATAAACCTTACCGTTGGTGAATCATTGATGTAGCTTTTAAAATTCTGTACCAACTTTTTCTCATTCATTGTAATCAAAAGAATCACACGCGACGTTGACCCACTTTGGACGTTAGATATTTGTTTTATCCACTTACATATGAAAATAGTACCTTACATCAGTTTCAATGGAAGGTGATAATTAGTTATATTGGCAAAAATCCACATGATTCGTCTCCTATTTACGTATATTTGATAACAATCATCCACCAATGCACTGAACTAGCTGCACACGTATTACTCACACGCGTCGATAGCCTATCGTTGTTACGCTTATATATTGTAATCTATACACATTTTGATATATTTATTATGGTATAAACACATTTTTCCATGGTAAAAGAATATTCATTTAAGAATAATTCTGATCCACAACAACACGCAAGCGAACAAATCAACGAAAGACGACAGATCTGAATGGTGTTACAACTTTCACAATTATTTTTGTTAGTTGCAACATTTTTCTTAGTGACGTTTCTAGTATAATCGACTAAAAGATCGTTACATCACATTGTATTTGTCTATGGATCATTTCATCATCTATGTGATCTGTGGTTTTCTAGAAAAAAATAAATTCTTTCCATAGATTGTGCATGCCCAAAAAAATGGCGATTGTTAAATTTTTGTTAAGAATATAAAAGCACAATCTTCAGACATTTATTTATAACGTTAAATAATTGTTGGTGTAACGGTGTAAAATATTCTATCATAATGGCTGACGCAATGGTAGAACGGAGACCGTCCGTTCGATTCTTCTGTCACAGGTGTAATGTTGAATTTGAAGATGTTTTGCAGGTAAAAATCAATAATTATAATAATTTTCGCTGTTAAATTGACATTGTTAGATATTATTTGGTAAGTGGTCGACTATGGGACCAGTGTGGTGTATTTTTTACCGCGGTATCCGTGATAATTTTCTGCGCAATAAGTTTGATTTGGATGATAGTGACCAAGTGTGTGTTGGTGCAGCCGGTGCATCGTGCGGGTGACATTTCTTGGGAAACTTATCTCAGCCAAGTCTCTGCGGTATTTGACGATTTCACGCAATTACATCATAATTTTTGGGGACTAAATACCCACTTTCGAGGGGCATATGAAGTTCAATTGAGATTACCTGTGTAGTGTCATGTCGTGGAGCTGCGGGGGATATATTTAGTAAACTGCCGTTGTTGATAAAGCTACATCTGGGTCGGCATGAATACATATATTTTTACAAAAACCACATCATGTTATCATGAACATATGATAATGAAAGTTAATGTTTTCAATATAATTGTCACATTTCTGTGTTGATTCATATCTGAGCAAAACATTATTATCCTTCTTCTTCTTTATTTAAAAAATATGGCCTCCATCAAAGGTTGATGATTTTGCCAAAGACAGTGTTTTATAAATCCATTACTTAAAAAAATCCATTACTATCCAACTAAACATTCAATTCTATTTGAGTTTACATATTCCCTATTAAATGGCGGAACTGGTATTCCATAACATTGCATATCCTATATTGTTAATAAGGACAAACAAAGTATTCCTTAGAAACATTTGTACCATTCCAAATATATGACCCTTCCAAGGTTAAACACACCACATTACAAAGTCCTCACCAAATTCCAGGATTACACGTGTCCATATTGTGCGAGTGGGTTCATCGAACAGCTGGAGAATGAGGCGGAAGGGCTGGGCCTCTCTGGTGACGACTTCAGTGATGCAGATATGAGCAATATAGATGACATGAGTAACATAGACGAGATGAGCAACCTGGACGATTCCGACGAGGTGCAACACTTTACACATGTATGGGTATTTTTTGGTAATTCTTGAAATCTTCCATCATCATTATTTGTTTGTTTCTGTATGACTATATTACTGTAGTGTGAGATCTAGTATAAGGCTGACTTTTTGTCAGTTATGTTCAATGTAAAAACGAGATGAGATTTTACGTTAAATTGAGATTAATGCTTGAGGGTCTTACAGTATATTTGGGCTTTAAAGTAGATAATAAATTCAAGCATTATATGAAAGTGTGCGTAGATTACTGTTGTTTTGGTGCTATAGGTAATGGGACCACACAATTTTGTATCATTGTAATGATGACAAAACATATACAGATAAATTACCCGTATGTTCTGCAATCATAATCACACTTAGATGGTAGATAAGATACATTGGTCACTTCATTTTATTACTGTGTCAATCTCTATATTCATAGACAAATTTTTACACACTCATTTGAAGAAAGATTACCATCCTTCTGGGTCAAAAAACAAAAATAATAGGGAGATAACATAAGCTCACGCCTGTATTCCCGATGGTATAGGCAGATTAGTTCCGTTCTTGATATGATAGGGGCAAGTCTATAGCCATATCAAGCACAAATTCCGGACTTTGGACCGATACTGAAAAATCCAATATCACTTTGCTCCACCCGGGGATCAAACTTGAGACCTCAGTTATAGTGTATAGTTATAGTTACACTATAGTTATAGTGCACACCCATACTACTACACCACCAAAGCAGTTGGTGATTAAGTTGGTAATTAGGAGATAAAGGATAACAATTCAAGAACATAATATTTTGTTTGCATATATCGCAATAAACCTATATGATCCATTTTCCTGGTTTATTTATATGGGCTTATCGTTAAATGTTTATTTTTATGTCTTATGACAGCCTTGGTGGCATGGTTGTATTTTGGTACGACTACCGTCCTGAGTTTTTGGGTTCAATCTCTGGGTCGGGTAGTGATATTGGATTTTTCCATACCAGCCTGGAGTCTGGAATTTGTGCATGATATGGTGATAGGTTCCCCCCTACTAAATCTGGGATGGGACTAAGCACGGCGAAATGTGGGTGTTCTAGTTCGCTAGTGCGCCTCTGCCTTCCCCTTCGGGGATACATGTGTGAGCTTATGTGTCTATTTTTATATGACATATTGTGGATGATCCTTTGTTGATTTTTTTAAGAATAAGACAGGTCACATGATTTTAAGTGACCCTCTCTGTCCTCTTTACTTTTATTTATATTTTTAAGGTCCTTTTATCCATATTGTTCTGCAAATACCATGAGTGAGTAGTATAGAATTCACAAGAATGCATAAATAGTTCTTGTTTATCAACACTGTGAACCTTTTTATACCAAACATTGACTATGCATAATGACTGGGCATTGTGTAGAGAAAGAATCCCAGAACAAAGTCCAAGAGACCAAACACTTATTTTTTTATCCATGCCCGGCAAAGTGACTACACTGCACCTGATGGTAAGCGTAGTGTATTCCAAAAAAACTAGTGGCCACTGACAAACAATGGGTTTATCAGTGGTCGCCAGAATCATGCTGGCCAATTTATGCTTCTTCACACTCCGAATCCGAAGAGGGAAGAAGCAAATTGAGGGGCTTTCTCTTCAAATCTTTTCTTCTTTTAGTTAAAAGTAAATATATCATAAGATAGCATAATAATGCTATTTTGCTAATGTCCCTCCATAATGATTATCTTTCTTTAACAAACAACTTTGCCCTTGCAAAACCTGATGTGTGTTCTGTCAAATGTGTTTACATTATAATCCACATTTTATATATTAATGCCTTTATTATTGTTCTAGTTAATTAATTATTTATTGAAGTTACTCATAATGGTATATATCACATGGATGATGATTTAATTTCATACTTAGTGATACTGGGAATTCCCGGCAGTAAACACTTACCCCCTTATTCATAATGAAATCTTGGTCTTATCGAAAGCATAACCCTACTTTTGCCTAGTTTAGCAAAAACAGAACTAATATATGCTTATCGAATACAATGTTGTTGGTTACAGAAAAAATATTATTTTTATCTCTGGCAAGCTTCGAAACAGATACGAAGTCTTGGCTATATATTTTTTATTAATTGTTTCCAAACAATTAATAAAATATATATATCAATCTTAGACGGAGTCGTAGACTATAAAAAAATAATATCATTAAGAAAGAACATCAAACTTGAAACAGCTGATCGGAATCGGCCATGTTTTCACTATTGAACGTTGGCATTATGAATACAATTTTTATGAAACGTACTTTTGCGGTCTCTTTACGCTCTGCTAAGTTATTATGAATAAGGGGCTTAATTTTCGAGATTTCTTGTCAAGGAAAGCACTGCAAGCCAGTATCTAATGGCGGGTACACACAGGCCGAACGAAGGCGAAAGTATCTATACCTGTCCTGTTGCGTTCACACAAACAAACTTTCGCTGTTGTGGGAATGGAACGGGTATGATACGTTCGCCTACGTTCGGCTCGGTGTGTACGCGCCATAATAAGAGACGTACCCACCAGTGGATCAGTAAGCAGACTGAACAAATATCAAAGCGAGTCGTAACTCGTAACTACCAGCTGGATTGCATGTCGCGGCAAGTCATTATACACTTGGCCGTTATCAAGCGCCCACATGTCGATAAGCATATGTTGTGGCGTGGCGCGACGTGTCGTGACGTCACTCGCGTGTCGTGAGCACAGCTCGCACAGTTGATGTGTCATATTCGCACTTGAATATAAACTGAAAGTGATATGTAATGGAAATTTATTCCTTTTTCGCATCGATATAATTATATCGATGCTTTTTCGACTGACTTCCAAAAAGGAGAAGGTCCTCAATTCCTCCGTATTTTTTTATGTATGTTACGCGATATCTCCGCCAAACGTGGACTGATTTTCAAAATTCTTTTTGTGTTGTATAGAGCTTATTTCAAGGGTGCTCCCATATACATTTTTTTTTAATTATAAATTTTCAAAATTTCGTTACGATCGGATTTGAAGTCGGTCCGTTAAGTTTTTAAACTTGTGATTATCGTAACCAATTGTCATAATCACCATACAAAGCAGTGGATACTCGGATTTATACAGTCGGAAATTCGAAGTATCTGTTCGAATTTCTAATCTAAGGTCCATATTATACTAGAACAATATACAGCCTTATGCAGTCTATTTTTTATACTCGTTTTGTAATATCCACAAACAGATGCTAATATTGGCATTTATTTCACTGGCATTGTGCTTTCTTTTAATAAGTAGCCTTGTAAAATTGGCACGCTGCATACTCGGTCATGAAAAGTAGGATTGATTAGGCTATCATGCATTCAGAATGTTCAGCTTTCACGGTTAAAGTCGAAGGATATAATGTATAATGTACAATGTATATGTATGTATATAGAGGTATTATAGAAGTTGACGTCAATCAGTTGGTCGGTTGGAGAAATCAATAAGCCATTTTATTACTACACAAATCGACATGACAACTGGCGATTACACAATGGGTTAACTTTTTTTTTAATGTGGGGTCGACACAACAAACTTTTTAAAGCATGTTGCAGAGTGGATTTGGCTTAGTTTTTACGACCGGCTGCCTGCCTGACGTCAACCCCCTGTAAGGGATCCAACCCCGGGCGAATTAAATTAGAAAATTTGATTTGCCCGACCTGGGAATCGAACCCAGGACCTCCCGATCCACAGCCCATACATGCTGCCACTAGACCAAAGAGGCGACCAATACACAATGGGTTAACTAACATGTATAAATAAGGCATATTGTAAGCCCTTATTACAGACCGGCACTTGGGCTTGAATCTAGATTCAAAACTCGTTTTTGAATATATTACTGTCCCCCTGCTGGGCACGGGCCTCCTTTACTAATGAGATGCGTTAAGCCTTAGTCTACCGCGCTGGCCTAATGCGGGTTGGTAATAAAATTTACTTTGCCGACCTGGGAATCGAACCCAGGACCTCCCGGTCCACAGCCCATACATGCTGCCACTAGACCAAGGAGGCAACTTGTTTAGGAGGCGATTGTTATTGGCACCAATATGGTTTATTTAAATTAGATCGTCATGGCCTCGATAAATTTTTTTTTGGGAAGTGGATTTTTTTTGCATAGTATCTAATTTAGCGTAAGGAGGTTTTGTTGTTATAAGTGAACAAAGTCAACTGCTTGGTCTTGTGGCAGTGTATATGGACCGGGAGGTCCTGGATTCGATTCCCAGGTCGGGCGTGGTGTTTTTCTAATATAATTTTTCCGGGGCTGGATCCCCCAGATGGGGGTTGACGTCAGACAGGCCGCCGGTCGTAAAGACTGGGCCAAGACCTTTCTGCAACTGGCTTGAAAAAGTGTGTTACGCCGACCCCACATTAAGGTGGGATAAGTTATAACTGAACAAAATGTAGCCAGAAAGCAGATTCACAATAAAGATGATTATAATTAGATACTGAGCTTCTGTTCATATTGTACGTGTTTATTGCAGGGCACTCCACCAATGTTGAACGATTTGGCCTTCCTTATGTCCGGCGGCAGACTTCGGTAAGTTTGCCACTTTATTGCAACCCTTTTTAGAGGCCGCAGGTTCGATCCCTGTCAGACCTTAAACAGTATAGCATAGTAACATGTAAAGACTTGGATAAACATACCTCTTATATACACGAAATTCACTGTATTTCTTAAACTAGTTGTGTACACTTACAGCTCCAAAGGGAGACTAACTACATTGACAGCTCACGTTCTATTATACCTTTTGCTGCAGTTAATACATAATTTCTACAAAATATTATGAATTACTTGCTGTAGACGTTACTGTCTACAGCGTGGCACTACCACTCAAAAATATCTCCCTACATTTCAGTCCGGAGCCTCCTTCCAGTCGACGTGTGTGTGTATGTACGCCATTGGTTTAGGAAGATGTGTATTTATTGTTATTATGCAGCGGTCCCGGCCGCGGTCGTGAGACGCTGATGGAGCAGCTGGTGTGGATGATCGGCGGCGCGCGGCCCGGCTCGGGCGCCGTCACGGCCGGAGCACCCTTCGTGCTCGTCGGAGCGCCCGGGGACTACGTGTTCGGGGGCGAAGGTACCCAACTAACGCACTATCAAATCATATTACAGTTTTATTCTTGTTACAGTGCTGTAATTGTATTGCCTGTGCGGTAAGATGACTCTTCTGGGGTCTCGGGTTCGATACCTGGCGATGGTAAAGGTGATATTGTTTTTTTTTACTCAGTGTCAGCTCAGAGTTTTGAATTTGTGCCCGATATGGCCATAGGCTCGCTCCGTGATATGGATTATATTACAAAAGCAATACATACATACAAACATATTTTTTCTCAATTAATAAAAATAATATTTACAATTTTCATTGTTATCATTTCGCATATCTGTTGTGATTATTTACACAAAATTATATACACAGACATTTAGTCGGTGGGTTAAGCCGAAATTTCTAAAAATACGCAATAAAATTCTAATTTTCCAAGGTAGTGCTGAGTTATTGTTTGTTTGAATGATAAAAATTGAACTAGATCAATCACTATGTTTTGAAAGTAAGCAACATTGTTTTGGAAAGTGACATTTCGATCTGTCAGTTTACTCCGTTTTATTAGCAATTGGGTAACTCTTTTGTAAAATCTGCATCGACATTGGTTGAAAAATGAGTCAGTTATTCATATTTTAAATTCTGCACTGACCAAGCGTGGGGACGTAGTGAGGATATCTTGCTATCCCTTTCTAATGCATGTACCGTTATGGCCCTGACGTGATTTTACTGATACTTCTCTTTTCCGCAGTTTGAAGGTTACACCAAATTTCAAATGCTTATAACTTGAGATAAAACTATTTTTACGGATTCTATCACGATTTGGTTTTAATTTTTATGCCCGACGTTTCGAAAGCTTTGCAGCCTTCGTGGTCGAGGGTCAGACATGGATTTATTTATTTTCAATGAATAACATTCACGTAAACCTAAGAAATCATTATGCTTATAACTTCTTTATTTTTGAGAATATTTCAATAATTCTTTCATTCTTTTAGATAGCGTCAGTTTCATATAAAATTTATAAAAGAAATTAGTCAAGTATTATTGTGCGTCGCAGGTCTGGACGCAGTGGTGACGCAGCTGCTGGGCCAGCTGGAGAACGCGGGCCCGCCGCCGCTGCCGCGCGACCAGATCGCCGCGCTGCCCGCCCACACCGTCACCGCCGAACAGATCGCCGCCAGCGCCGCATGCTCCGTCTGCTGGGAGAACTTCACATTAGGTGACTGTCGCTGTCGGAACAACTACCACACTAAATACCTTTTCTTTCTGCCTGGCGTTATCTGGGCCTTTGCCAGAGTCCGCCTTTCTACTTGGACCGTGTTACGCAGAAATGATCTAACCCACAAAAAATAAAAATAATGCTATTGATGCCAACATGTTCTAAAACTATTTTTACGGATTATATCACGATTTGGTTTTAATTTTTATGCCCGACGTTTCGAAAGCTTTGCAGCCTTCGTGGTCACGGGTCAGACATATAATCCGTAAAAATAGTTTAATTTCAATGAATAACATTCACGTAAACCTAAGAAATCATTATGTTCTAAAACATTAAGACCATATTGGCGTCAATTTTTTTTTGTGTTTTGTGGGTTGGATAATTTCTGCATAACACGGTCCATTTGAACTTTCACTTCACCTGGTCTTGAGCATCCTCCATAGATCCTCCATGATATCATTAGCTCTCATATCTTCATCCAGAATGTCTAACCAGTGCTTTTTGATCCATGGGAATGCACCCCTGTTATGATCTGGGCCAGACACCTGCGGCTGATGTACTCCTGTGGTTTTTCACGGGCGGCTCGGCCTCCGGTGGCCCATACGCTTATGTAACATATATATTTTCCACCTCCGACATTCCTGCAGTTTATCTGCTACGTCATAGACGCGAAGACCACCACTCTACAAAATATTATTGATATTAAAAATATTGCATTTGTATGTAGTTTGACCATGACGAAAATAATTCTTGTGGTACAAATTCAATTTCAAACGCAGTTCGACCAGATGGTCAATATTCCATCAGAAACATTTTTTTTACTATGATAGTCTTTTAGTAATTTTCTAATATAGTAAAACTTTCTATTGATATATTTAATATAAAGCTTTGTGAATTATGTAATAATTAATATGTAAACATAAATTCAAACATACATACATAGATCAAGATCACGCCTGTATCCCCGAAGGAGTAGGCAGAGGCGCACTAGCGAACTAGAACACATTTCGCTGAGCTTAGTTCCGTCCCAGATGTGATAGGGGGCGAGCCTATCGCCATATCAGAGACAAATTCCAGACTACGGGCTGATATGGAAAAATCCAATATCACTTTGCCGAGACCTCAGAACCGTAGTCGTACCGAAATACTACCACGCCTCCGAGGCAGTCATATAAATTCTAGTGTTTAATTATTGTCATTACGCATTCCAGGCGAGACAGTATCGCGGCTGGAGTGCGACCACATCTTCCACTCGACGTGTATCGCCCCGTGGCTGCAGCTGCACGCGACCTGCCCCATCTGTCGGCGCTCCTTACTGTCCGAGGAGCCGGCCGACGCGCACGTTGACGCGCAGTCTGACGCGCACTCCGACGCGCAGTCTGACGCGTCAGGCATGTCGAGCACGACGGCGCCGTCGATGGCGTCAGGCGCGTCAGTCGCGTCAGTCGCGTCAGGCACGTCGGTGACGAGCGCGGCCACCGACGGCAGCGCGACGCCGGCCGCGACCGTGGTGACGTCACGAGACTTGATGCTCACGCCCGCCACGCCCGCCACGCTCGCCGTCAACGCACCCCGTTAGTATATTATTTAAGTAACATAGTTATGAATTACATACAGACACTTTGTCTTTTACAAACTAACATTAATATCCATTGTCTTAGACATAAGCCTCAAGAGCATACAGAATGTGTATTCAATGTACTTTATTGTTGGCTTTAATAGTCTTTCTTTCTTCCTGCCTGGCATACAATAATAGTAAAGGAAACAATTTTTAAACAACTGAATACCCCCAGTATTCGTTGATTATCCCTATTTGTGCTTTTCCACATTTTTTAAAGTATGTTGCAGCAAGGATTCGACTTTTAACTATTAACTGTTTTAACTATCGGCTGCCTGAGTGATATCAATCCTATAAGGTAGATCCATTCCCAAGCAAATCGCATTAGAAAAACCGCTCTGCCCGAGTCATTTACTTAGAAACTTCTGGTTTTAGTTCCATATTCGCTACTAGACCTTTTTTTCATTCTGTCTGGCGTTACTCAACCTAGGGCCTACTAATAAAACAAGATATTTCCAAATGTGTAAATCATCATGGAATTTGTGCCCGATATAGCGATAGGCCCCCCCTATCACATCTGAGACGGAACTAAGCTCGGCGAAATGTGGGTGTTCTAGTTCACTAGTGCGCCTCTGCCTACCCCTTCGGGGATACAGGCGTGAGCTTATGTTATGTAAATCATAATGTATTGTAAAGTGTTAGTCGAATGTATTCCCATGTGACGTAATGCCAGTGTTTCGCATCCCAGTGTCGCTGTCTCACGTGGTGGTGCGGCGGCGCGCGGGGCCCCCCGCCTGGGGCGCGTGGGGGCCCGGGGCCGCGGACGGCTCCTCGGGGCCCCCCTCCAGCGCGTCCGGCTCCTCGGTGACGGCGAGCGGCGTGTGGGCCCCCCACGCCCCCCACGCGCCCCACACGCCCCACTCACGAGACTCCACGTCCAACTCCACCACGTCCATGTCGAGCGACCGCGACCGCCAGTACAACATGGACATCGACTTCGACTAGGCTCGGCCACACATACAAGCGTATTTTTATGTACCGAGATCACTGTTGGCGTTTTTAATTTGTTCTTTTCTGTCGTCTGTTGTCGTTTGAGTGCGTTCAAATGTGAGATACGAGGACACAAATTTGCGTATGACCGCAATTGGGTACCTGACTACGTTTGATTTTACACACGTTTTTATATGTAACAGCATATGAAACAAAAAATAAACCATTCTGTGAAAACTGCATCGAAATTCGTTGAAAATGAGGCAGTAATTCATATTTTAAATTCTCGAGTGGGGGCATAGTGGAGATATCTTGCTATCCCTTTCCAACGTAAGCACCGTTATGGCCGTGACGTGATTATACTTATACTATTCCGCAGTTTGAAGGTTACACCAAACTTCAAAGGCTTACATTTTTTTTATTTTTGGGAATATTTCAATGTTTCTTTCTGTGCTATGTTGTAGATGATGCAAATTTCATAGAAAATTAATAAAAAAAAGTCGAGTACCCAATTCGTATTACATATGTAGGTAAAGTTAACGCGAATGTCATACATTGAAATAAAACTATTTTTACGGATTCTATCACGATTTGGTAATTAATTTTTATTCCCGACGTTTCGACGGACAGTCCGACCCGTGACTACGAAGACTGCAAAGCCTTCGAAACGTCGGGAATAAAAATTAAAAACCAAATCGTGATAGAATCCGTAAAAATTGTTTTATTACAAGGTGAAGTTAAAATACGAAATTAGACATGTCAACAAATGTCCATATACATAGACTATAGACGAGATATTCCTAATTTCAAATGAATTTATGAGCGAATGTATGTAATGTAATTATTTGCACTTCAATAACACGTTTTGCATTTAAAGGTGGTGTAACAACAAAAACAATGTATAAACAGATTTTGCTGTTCCATTACCAGTGTTAACTGCAAATAAAGCCGATGAAGTCGTTTATATATTTATATGGAAGTGTGGTTTGTTGAAGAGAAGTAATTAAAAATGTCGATGTGTTATCCATATTGTACGAGTCGTTTAGTGTATAGTGCGTGATGTAAACGAACTGTTACGGTTGCGTGCCTTTCATTTATATCGCAGAATACCCCCGAATACTGAAACGCCATTCAACTTTAATGGCTACTTACATTGTTATGAGCCATACAATTTTGTCGGATAATGTCGTATGCCGGGTACACACCGGCCGTCTACAAAGAGTCTATGTCTGTTGCGTTCACACAAACAAACTTTCGCTGTTGTGTGAATGAAACAGGCATAGATTCTTTCGCCTTCGTTCGGCCGGTGTACCCGCCATCAAACGACACGACTTTACGATTGAGTTGCGATTCAGTATCCGGGTTTTAGTGTTATGTAGGCGTGGCGCGGATCCACGTCCGCCGGTGACACACACACACACATACATAACTACATATTATGTACATGTATGGATGATTCAACTCATTTGTGCGCCGATGATGTGTGCGTGAGTTATAGACAATGTGTGCTCGTCGATATAAGACGATTTGGTAATAACCAGACTTGGAGCTTTGACAGATCTTTCATACATTAACTGTTACAAAGTCAGAGTTATTCTCCACATAAAAAATATTTGGCTATTGAAAAATTACAAAAATATAGTTTCTGCATATCGTCGCTATATGACTTTGAAATAAAGATAGTAATCGAAACGAATATAGATAAAATATTTGTTTTTGTTTGTAATTAAAAGACTCACAAACTACCGAACTGATTTTAAAAATTCTTTCATCTACAAAAAGCTACATTATCGGCAAGTAACCTAGGCTATGTTTATAGTTATAAAAATATTTTCGCTTATCTTTTCGCTGAGAATAGCCTGTCACTTTTTTCCTTGCGTTACATTGTTTAAAAATGAAAGGGACAACCTATGGTTAAAGGTAAGCAGCGCTTAAATATTTTTATAAGTAATGGGCAGAGTTTCCATGGGGTAGATTTATAAATAAATTTCAAGGCGAACGAACTCACGAGCAGCATCTAGTTTATATCACAAAAAACACGCTTAAAAGGGGAACCAGGTATACGTTAAAAGCTATGTAAAGATAGCGCGTCTTCAAAAAATACATAAGCTATAATCTGGTGAATGTCCAGTTTTGTCAGTTGTCAATGTAGTGTGTTTATTATTCTTTATTGTAAACCAGTCTTTTTACGACCGGTTTCAATAAACGATCTCAGTTTAGAGTGCAGATAGATCGCGATTCTGAACCAATCAAATCAAGTCATTTGATGGAGTTATGTTCAAACTTTGTTCTTATTGGCTATGTTTAGTAATATATCTGCACATTCGAACTGAGATTGTTTATAGGAACTGGGCGTTAGTATATTTGTAGAGTTCTGTAGTTTTTGTTTGTCCATTTGAGAGGAGTGTTTTGTGTTTTTGTTATGTTTATTAAGCTCACGTCCCCATAAAGTCGCGTCTCCTACTCATATTTTTCTCGAAACACTACACAAAATGTTGTTTCGCTACACATTTTTGTGTATGGTCCATTGTTTCATGAGCAGGAGACAACGTGTGTCTAAACAAAAACAATAGTTTTGTGTAGTGTTTCGAGAAAAACATGCACAGAGGGATGAACGTTCAGTTTAAACGCAACACACTCGTCCGTGTCGTTTAACTGATTGGTCGATGTGATGTCACAAGATGTTATGGACATTACATTTTGGATTTTCGACCAATCACTGTTATACACGCCGGGCTGAACGAAGGCGATCGAATCATGCTTGTTTCGTTCCCACAACAGTGAAAGTTTGTTTGTGTGAATGCAACAGGTATAGATTCTTTCCGGTGTGGACGCGCCATTAAAGGACACGGAGGTGTTGCGTTTATACGGAACATTCTAGGCGGGCACGAGACTTTCGGACGTGCACAAATGAGTTGAACCGTATGTAGTGTCACCGGCGGGCGGCGCCGCGCGCGAGAACAGTACCGTTAGTATAGGTTTTTTCTCAATTCTCGAAATTGATGATAGTTTACAGTTTCTCCGTACATTTTTTAGTTATAGTTTCCGCAGAGTGGCGCTGCTAGTCAAATGTATGGACAAAACGCAAACTATCGTCGATTTCGAGAATCAAGTACTGTTGCTCAACCATGAGTTTGTTGCACGTATTTACGCGAGGACCTAAAATATTTATATGGAAAACGTCAGTTCCCGCGTAACCGCTAGAGGCGTTCGGGTGTTTGTCATGCAAATGTTTTACGGGGTCGCTAGCGAGTAATGTCAAAAACACTCATGGTTGGCCTACTGTTAAAATAAACTCTACTAGAGTTACTGTACCTAGTTACTAATGTCTCATGTACCGTGTTACGCGTTTGGGTTTCGATCGCATTCAAAATTGTGTGTAAAAACAATAAGTCATTAATATTTTTCAACGTATAAATTAATTCTTTATAAAAATATGTTTTTTTCGTGTAAATTTTGTAAATATGCATCGTAAGGTAGGGCTTTGTTGCGGATAGACTTATATAGAATTATTACTGATAGTATATATCGTTGGAAAAGAAAATGATTCGGAATGATTCCAGCTCAATGTGTCCACGATGTGGTATCGTTAACAACTATTTATTTGTGAAGTGGAGAGTTAAACTAAATACAACATGTAACTCAGTTTGTATATAATAAATGAATTCGGAATCAAGCTATTTTTCACTATAGCTTAGTTTTATTTACTCACACCTAGCCTTATAGGGCCTTACTTAAAACAGCATTTGTAGCTGAGCAAATGGTTAAGAATAACCTGTCACTTTTTTCCTTGCGTTACATTGTTTAAAAATGAAAGGGACAACCTATGGTTAAAGGTAAGCAGCGCTTAAATATTTTTATAAGTTAGGGGCATAGTAATTAGTACTCGTAGTATTTCCTTGTCAGTGTGTCCTAGTGAGAGCTTAGACTAAATAAAGGGTGATAGTTTGTTTCACTTTTAAACGCGAGGACTTCAACTAGATGTACGATCGAATCTGTGATGCCAACTCCGATATTCAAAAATCCGTAGGTTTAACCAAAAATGTATAGATCAACTTTAAGAAAACCCCGCAAATATACAGTTTTGTGTTTTGTTTAGGGTTATGTTTAATCCTTTGTTTTATGTTTTGTTTTGTGTTTTGTATTGTACGTTAACAAATTCCGCAAAAATTAGTAGATTATGAATAAATTCGTAGGTCTGGTAATCATTTCTAACAAAATGATAGCTACGTTGCGATCTAACTCTTAAAAATACTCGCACAAATTCGCATCTAGAGTTCTAGACACAGTAGTCATGCTGCTTACAATAGTAAGGACTAAGGAGGGAGCTTTTCACCTGTAAACAGACAGCTGTCATCTAGAGTGTATACGAGACGTTATAATCGACCTTAGATTATTCTCAGTCGACTGATAAATCTATGGTGTATACTTTTTTATCCGAGCACGGCAGTGACTACGCTGCACCTGATGGTAAGCGTAGTGCAGTCCAAAAAAACTAGCGACCACTGACAAACAATGGGTTTATCAGTGGTCGTCAGAATTATGCCGGCTTATTTATGCTTCTTCATACTCCATACTTCATCTGAAGAGGGAAAAACCAAAACTAGGGTCTTGCGACAAGACAGGCGGATGACCTATGCAGATACAGGGATGGATACCCCCATATCCGTCTCAACCAAACATGAAGTCATGCCGCAAGCCCCTCGAGAGAACCGGAAGTACACTGGCTGATCCTGGAACAAGTACCACAAACGGAGTGTGGGTCAAAAGGCAGGTTTTAGCACCATGTCGGTGGTCGCCATCCGGTCGGATACGAATATCCTACCACCAGCAAACCTAGTTCGCTAGTGCGCCTACGTCTGCCTACGTCTTCGGGAATACAGACGTGAGCTTATGTGTGTGTGTGTGGGTGTGTTTGTATAAAATCAAACATAGTCAAGTACCCAAAATCGTATTAATACCGTGCGCAGATGCAGTGAGAATAGGCTGCCTTAACATCACTGAGACAGTGTATTTAGTGTAAACAAGCACAATTTAAATCCAGCCAGAACAATTTTCAAATTAAAAAGGTTACACGATAATAATTATTATCCTCATAATAATATCCTCAAGGCACAATAAACTTATTATTTGGCATAACTAAATTGAATCGGCAAAACACAAGCCCAAATTAAAGTGGCTCGAAGAATCTTTTATACACGCGATTATAAAGGTTTGTTGTAATTTTGGAAAGTGGATCTGTTAGGGTTGCCAATTTTTAATACCGATAATATAGTAAAATGTTGACTGCCCCGGTGACGTGGTTGTATACGACAACGTCATGAGTTCTCGGGTTCGATTCCCGGGTCATCGAAATGTTATTATATTTTCTGCTATCACTGTCAGCAGGCATAATCAGGCACAGGCAGTACCGGACCTAATTTTTTTTTAAAGCGGGGCAAGCTGCCAATTTGCCCCCAAATTAGGGCGCCCCCCATGTTTTGCCACTTCCCAAATCCTATCGCCCGGGGCACGTGCACCCTCTCACCCCCCCTAGATCCGGCAGTGAGATATGGCCATAGGCTCGCCCTCTATTCCATCATGGGACGGATATAAAGCTTGGAAAAAAGGGACCCTGTCTACTCTTTCGGGGATACCAAAGGTGTAGCGTTAGTGTGTACGGTATAGTTTACAGAAATAAAGTATCCAAAACAATATTATAATAAGTATGATTGACAACCCTAGCAGGGACGGCTGGCCGCTGGCGTGGCGGCGGCTCGCAGGTAGGTGATGGCCGATGGGCACTCGGCAGATGCGTGTCCACGTGCTTGCCAGATTTGCTCTTAAACTATAAATCTTTGTAGCAAAGGTGTAGATGTTTCTTGTTTTTTAATTGGTGATTAGTTTTTTATAATCTTAATCTTATTAAATTAATTATTTCGTAATATGGAACAGGTTAGGTGTATTGATCATTTTACAATATATTGAAGAACTGTATAAGCAGCAATGTAATTTATACATTAGTGCACCTGTTGTGTGTGGTGAATGGTCGCAAGTTCGAATACTGATACATCATTGCAAGTGTTGTGAATCGGTTGCACAATATTTCTGCCCAGACAGTTCGATTCTTTGTGTAAAACCTAATTGTAAATAAACTACGTAATTTTAATAAAGATTATTTTTATTATTTATAGACCAACTTCAAAAAAGGAGTAGGTCCTCATTGCGTCTGTATATATATTTTTTATGTATGTTACGCGATATCTCTACCGAATGTGATATGATTTTCAAAATTCTTTTAGTGTTCTACCGCATACACACCAACCGAACGAAGGTGAAAGAATGTTCGCGAAGGGCCATCGGCGATAGAGACCGAACGTTCCCGACCATTCGCGAATCTTCGCTGTCGCATTCATACAAACAAACCTTCGCGATTGGTGTGGATGCGTCATCATGGCGCGATAGAGTTTATTACAACGGTCGTCGCATATTTTGGTCACGATCAGATTTGAAGTCTGTTGAGTTAAGTTTTTAAACTTGTGATTATTATATCAAAATTTAGCAAAGGTAAATCAGAAGATCGGATTATTTTTACGTTATCCGAGATCCGAATATTTTCTATCGGTAGCCAAAAATCCAGTTTAGTAACGCCTATTTGGGTACTTGAAATTTTTTTATATTGATTTTATACGAAATTTACGTCATTTAAAACGTAACACAGAAAGAAATATTGAAATATTCTCAAAAATAAAAAACTTATAAGCCTTTGTAGTTGGGTGTAACCTTCAAACTGCGGGAAAGAGAAGTATCAGTATAATCACGTCACGGCCATAACGGTGCGTGCGTTGGAAAGGGATATCAAGATATCCCCACTACGCCCCCACTCTTGCTCATTGCAGAATTTAAAATATGAATTACTGCCTCACTTTTTAATCAATTTTAATGCAATTTTTAGAGAACGGTTTCTTTTTTGTTTTACTTGCTATTGCATATAAAATAGTGTATGAAATGAAACATAGGTAGTCAAGAACCCAATTAAAGCACGGTGCATAGCAGGTGTATAAGTAAATACTGGACATTTGTCACCCACATGATTACTATTCTCTTGCACGCATTTACAATAGTGTATTTAAGTACAAATAACAATGTTCTTGCTACATTTATTGTTTTTATATATCCGTATATAAACTCGTTGTGAATATTAAAGCAAGTTTCCATTGATTGAATGTCGGAGGAGGCGCTATTTGCGACGAAATAGCGAAATATGTAAACATTGCCAAGTTTACCGCATTACACATCATGTTCGGCGTACAAATGACTTACAAACGTTGGGACGTGGGTTCAATTTACACAAATATTACATCTTTTACGTTTTTGGATACTAACCTGCCCTCACTTTAAGTTTCCTGCCCGTTCTTCTCTGGCAAACCAGCTTTCGGAACTGCGATAGATAAAAAATGTTTGCCAGAATCTAAATGATACATAATAACATTTTATGGATTCAATAAATTATTTCATTTTATTGACAACCTCCGTGGTGCAGCGGGCGAGTAGCCGGCTGTAAGCGGGTTCGATTCCCGCACCGAGACAAATGCCTGTGTGGCCCACAGATATTTGTTTCGGGACGGGTGTTGTGAGACCAAAAGTCTCTCGTAGTTCCTGATACCCACGACACAAGACTATTCTTAGTGTGGGGTCAGGGCTCAGAACTATGTGTGACTGTTGGGTGTATTTATTTATTATTTATTCATTTGATATTGGTGGTAGGACTCTGACATGCGAGAGTGTCTGGGTAGGCATTCAATCAACATGCCAATGGGGCCTCCAGAAGAAGGCCTCTGGCAGAAGTTACCATGACCATAGGGGCATCAGGCTGAAGAGGCCGTGACCATGCCACGGGCCCAACGATATAGTTACGCCACTAAACTACAATGTCTATTTCAAGTGCCAAGCACATTGGCATTGTAAGTTACGGTTTGAAAGACATTGTAGCACTGGATATACCTCCTAGATACAGTGCACTAGATAGGTACTGTAGACATATCTATGCAATGGACGAGGTATACCTCGCGCCCGCGCATCGTCAGACTGAGTTTTAATGCTCATTATAGAATATAAAAAGACGCTAAATTAATACAGCTCGGGTATGTTTTAACATTCCAGATCTTTTTGCAATTTGCATCGATTAAAAAACGTTCGGTGCAACGCACTGCGCTCGCGTGCGTCTTGATATTTATTCGGCTGGTACGCGTTAACAAGGCGCATCACGTGTTTGCGTACATCATATCGATGCATATAATTTAATTCGTTGATCAGAGGCGGCGCGGCGGCGTTGTACTCCCCACGGTCGGCGTAAAATGATATGAAATGTGTATTGATGGTGCATGGTGGCAGGTATAGTTGCCGCTTGCCGACCGCCGCGCCACGCCACGGTGCTCGTGATCACTAAACAAAGCGAAAGCGGAGCGGCGCGGCGTGGCGTGGCATGGCGCGGGCGCACTGCAATTATAATAAAGGTGCGCGCGCAGCTGACTGCCGCACCTGCCGCCATCTTTAACATTTCTTAAAGTTTTTTTTCGCTATCGGTGTTATTGGCCTATTTTTTATGGCGCAAGCTGTCGGGACAGCTGACGGGCGGCCGCGTTTCGTTTCTCTTTGTGTGCCAGCGTCGTCGGACGCCGGGATTTCTCAAGCTTCTCAAGGCGATGTCTAGGATAATGAGAAGCGCAGCTGCCTGAGGATTGAAAGGTTCACGCCAGGTGTGGGTGCTACCACGTGGATGGGTGCGTTTTTTGTCACTCACCTTTTGTTACAAGGCAACAATAAAAACTGTCGTGATGCGTGGGAGTGTTTGATTTAATATTTTTTACGAGACACTGCGTGAGAATCAAGAGTACCTATGTACGTATTACATATTATGTAGGTACTGCGATGGGCTTGTATCTACTCGACAGCTAATTAGAAATAATCAGTTCTTTATTTTTAATTGAGCTAATGTGAAGAGTAGTTTGAACTTAAATTAACGTTCTCAAACACCAACTATCCCCCAATTTGATTGGTTTTTATGAAATATTTAATATAGGTAAAGAACATTTTTGTTTTGCAGCGAGAATCGAATTGTCATTTTTTTTCAGATCAAATATTATCTAATAATCCGTGTTTCATTATTAATAACATCTAACTACGCCGCTGTTTTACTTTGCAAGCTTTATAATTAGAATTTATAATAAGGCTTTATAATAAGTATGCTTTATAATTTCATAGCCTTTATCATAAAACAAAACGAACTAATATCAGGTGAGACGTCTTAAAATAATGCACATTGATAACCAATGCAAATTGCAATGAATTTATCGGTAATCGAGTCAAATCACTGAATTAAAGTTCAATCGAATAATTTAGCGACAACAGTGCAACTAAAATTTACGAACGTGCAAATACGAGTCGGTTTTAGGGCTGCCACGATTATAAAATACATACATATTAATAAGTTATTATCATTTATCGAAAAAATTAAATGGAAACTTTCCTATTAGGCAAAAGAGGTGTGTCAGGATCGTAGCTTGTGGCGCTCAATTGTGGCAATCAACCTACCCCTATGGGATACAGGCATGAGTGTGTATGTATGTATGTATGTAACTTTCCTATTCTAGCAGGCAAAATGACTACACCAACTAATGATCAGCGGCCTGAGCAAGAAAATTTCTGACAACCGTAAATGTATACGAACTCGATGCGCGTCTATGAAATTTGTATGAAATATTAACCAAACGTCATCAGTGCGCAGCGAACTCGAATACATTTACATTTACATTAGTTTTTCGTGCTCGGGCTATTGAAAGTACTATGATTTAGGATCAAATATATACCTGGTATACATCGTTATTCGTTTCACTATTGACAGCATTATGCTAGCTTGATGTTACAACATAAATGAAAACAAGTATACGCCGGTATCCAAGAAGAAATAGGCTTACGCGTACTAGCGAACAAGAACAGCCACATTTCGCCAAGCTTAGTTCCGACCCAGATGTGGTGGGGGCGAGCCTATCACCATATCGAGCACAAATTCCAGACTCCGGACTGATACTGAAAAATCCAATATCATTGCCCATCCCGGGGATCGCACCCGAGACCTCAGGACGATAGTACCGATACCTTACAGTAATATTACAGGGCTATTATTAAACATTTCTGATAACCAACCATCCAAGTTAACTTTAACATGGAATTCATGCTTTGCTCTTCTATTGAAATCAACAAACTCCCAAATCGAATAAAGTATCTTCTGGGGCAGAATCTAACTCTGATTGCCGTATCTAATAGGACGTGTATCTTTCGCAACATTTTGCTTGACTAAACTGACAACGATTAATTTCTTTTATGTTTGTAACATTCTGGAATTCAAGATATGGACAATATAACATTTGTCAACATTGAACATAATTTGTAGATTTTATTGCATTCTACTTACCGCACTTAGTGGCAAGTGCCAACCCTATTCAGGGCCGAGGGTCTTCGACCTGCAAGTGTCCAGTGTCCAACGGGCGGGCGCGTGGCGTGTGTTTACGGCTTACGGTCGACCAACTCGGTCAACTCCTGCGACAGCGCGCCACCTGCCAAGTGACAACCCTAATTACATACACAAACAATACGCATACCACTAAAAATAGATAATTACACGAAAGTGCGAAATTACGTCTTTAACATTTTTTTGAAGCCGAAAGAACGCCTGGCATTTGTGAGTTCACAAGTGGATGTTTTCATAGGTTCATCTGGCGTTGGGTAAATACCTGTAGATTGTTTTAAAGCATGTATAGGTAATTAATTAGCTCGGTGATATGTGAGTACGCTAGTTGCGCCTCTGTGTAACCCTTCGAGAGTACAAGTGAGAGCATATGTATTTGTTTTAATATAAGATGCAGCTCACTGCTCTCTTACTCAATTTTACTACCATTTAGATACACGGATTGCAATAGAATTTTTTGAGTGCTAGAGCCACGCTGTGACAGTTGCCTCTAGAGCACAAACGGCTCGACCGGTTTGATATCACTGTCTCACAGAAAACCAACGTGAAGTGGCAGCTCGCTGTCGCGTTTCGTTCGGTGAGATTTCCGGTGGACCATTCCCCCCCCCCCCTTTCCCCCTCCTTCAATTCCCTCCTTTAAGATTGTCAACGCGCCCATGATTCTTTTTGTGCCGGGTGTCTATGGGCGGTGGAGATCACTTACCATCAGGTGACCCATGTGTTCGTTGCCAGACTCTGCTATAAAAAAATGAAATAAAAAAATCGCCTGAATAAAATTAATGTTATTTTTGGCAAACTTACAAAAGGTTAATATTATTTCTATATGAGATGTTACTTTCTTATCAAAAGATGCTTTTCGTTTAGAATATAATTTAGCAATAATATTTTACCGGAAAACCAATGGAAAAAAAATGAAAAATCTCATATAATTAAAGTACATAAATCAAAGCGTACTAGGATTAGCGTGTCGGAACCCCATGGATCGATGGTGCAGACCGATGGCGGAGCACCCTTCAAGAAACTAGGTCATGCGCCCCCATAGCTCGCACCCCGGTTACCAGGACACAAGAGCCGTTCAAGAGGTGATTTGGAACTCGTTGCCGAGGGTTCGATACTGCGTACATTTTGGATTTGGAATTGTGTTGATCAGTAGCGTGGAAAAATAACAATTTACAAGGTTTTGTTTAGGTGAAAGGTTTCTCGTTGTGTAATTATGGGCCTTACTTATAAAAGCCTTTTTTGCTGAGCAAATGGTTAACAATAACCTGTCACTTTTTTCCTTGCGTTACGTTGTTTAAACACGAAAGGGTCAACCTATGTTATAAAGATAAGCAGCGCTTAAATATTTTTATAAGTAAGAGGCTATGTTGCCTTGCTACGTTGTTTTGTTTTGCTCAATTGAAAATGAACATACATACATAAGCTCACGAAGGGGTAGGCAGACTAGCGAATAAGAACACTCACATTTCGCCGAACTTAGTTCCAACCCAGATGTGATGAAAATGAGGTACCTGGCTAAAGAAACTATCTTAAATTGTGGTTTACGCGCGCGAGACGCAGTTAGATATGTATAATTAACCGAAAAAACAAAATTATGAACTTAGCTTACATATCATTACCATTAATTATTTTGTTTCTTGCATCTTTAGCTATACTTTTCTTGCAGTGCTAGCACTAAGGCGGAGATTCGCTAGAATCAACTTCAACTAAGTTGATTATTGATTAAGACTAATCTAACTAAGTTGATTATTGATTAAGACTAATCTAAATATCTTTGGGGGAAGCCTATGTACAGCAGTGGACGTCCTATGGCTGATGATGATGATGATGAAGTCTAAGTCAAAGAAACGAACTCATTGACAATTTAGAACTCTTAATTCGAACTTTGACTTAGGCCGAGTCATTTTTATAAGAAAATCTTTGCTTAATTTGTCTGTCAGTCTCTTTTTTGTAAAAAATGACTCGGATTAAGTCAAAGTCTTTTTAACAATTCCAAATCTTCACTGAGTTTGTTTCTTTGACTTAGACTTATCGAAGATAGCTCTATATATCTCAGAATAAACCTTTTTTTTTCGACATGGTTTTCACTTACTTTCTATGAGTAGTACATCAAACACACAAGCGGTCATTAGCAGCTTGTCTAATTGTATTAATCTCGTTTCACGGCTTATTTCACCGGCATGGGGTCGCAACTGGGTCGGCTCGGCCCCTGTGTACTGGACAAGGATCTGATTACACTTGACCGATTCTAGAGTACCTGTTGCAGAAGCGGTGGTAACTACAACTTTGAACTGTGCACTGTATTTAGAAGAAATTTGGTGTTATCTATCACCTAAAAAATATAATTTTCTAGTCATAACATATTATCATCGACATGTGAATAATTAGGATACATTAATTTTATATATAATTCCATTAATTATTTAACCATTACAAATTAAACACAGTAATATTATAAACGTAAGGAAGACACTATAAACTGTGGCATTACTCATTACTTATTTAAAAAAATCTCTTTTCTTGAACAATGTAATGTAATGGCGAAATGTGGGTGTTCTAGTTCACTAGTGTACCTCTGCCTACCCCTTTGGGGATACAGACGTGAACTTATGTTATGTTATGTAATAAAATATATTGGTGTGTTATGTCCCATATTTCCCTGTGAGGCGCCTGTAATCCTGTTAATATGTCACTGATGTATAAAATTACTATCACCCACCCGGACACAATATCGAGCTATCTATCTAAACAGGGTATCTAGCAAACGCAACTTCGAATGTATATTCGAATCGAGCATGCTACACGTTTGTATATTTTGAGCAAAGAACAGCTAATACCTCTAATATTTCGTTTCTGATTGGATATAGCGACATGGAAGCAATTAGGGATTAAAGGTGAAATAGTTCTAGTAAATGAGCTGCAGGTCGAGTCTCTAAGGTTTCATTTGTGAAAACAACGTCGCGGCATCGTTGCGGCAACGATGTTTTCCTTTTTGTATTCACCAAGATACAACGCGCACGTACTAGCGCTATGCGTGATGACGGCGCTTATGCGAACTAGCTCTTTCGAGGAAAGCCTTTGACATAAATGTTTGGAAAATGGTATTCTCTAAGACCCAACAACGTTGAACGCTCCGTCGATCTCAACGATGTGCGCTGCGGGAGCGAGGCGTCGATCGCAGCGTTGTGGCGTTTCTTAGAGAACCGACCTGCTAATCTCTTTTTTTTTTTCTCTTTATTTAAGGAGTTTAGTCAAACAAGACTATGCCGCTCCATTGGTGCTTTTCTTACAATAGGACTACATAATTATACGCTTAATTAATATTATTCCGAACGTCGTTGCATACCGATTTTAACAATTTTGTACAATAACATAGCCACTTTAGAGAGTGGATATGTTAAGACACTATTGCAACCTCCAATATCTTTAAAATTCATCGTGTTTGATAACATTTCACATATTCTGATATCTTCGTTCCGGACACATTCCACCATAATATGCAATGCATCCTCTACTATTCCACACTCCGAACAAAGTGGCGATGGTATGCTAATCTCTGTGCGACTGCAGACGTCCCCACCATAAATAATAATGGCGACTTTTGCAAGGTTGTTGTCACTGACAGCTGCTAGAAGCAACCGGTTGGAGGTGATGGAACCAGACTGACATTTTACCCGCATATACACCAGGTGGCATGCAGCCGATGGACGTCCACTACCAAACCCGTCGTGCATACCAGAATGTTCGTTTTGTTCTACAGTTAAGGGTCGTTGACCAGAATTAATACACATAAACACGCCTGTATCCCCGAAGGGGTAGGCAGAGGCGAACTGGCGAAGAACACCCACATATCGCCGAGCTCGTTTCCGTCCTAGATGTGATAGAGGGCGAGCCTATCGTCATATCGAGCACAAATTCCAGACTCCGGGCTCATATGGAAAATCCAATATCACTTAGCCCGATCCGGGGATCGAACCCGAGACCCCGGGACGGTAGTCGTACCAAATTACAAATACGCCACCGAGGCAGTCAAGTAAAAACAATTCTAAAACTAATTAATTTAATATATTCTATCTTTTTATTTGTGTATAAGACTTCAGCGGCCTGAGCAGGAAAATTTCTGACAACCGTAAATGTATTCGAACTCGATGCGCGTCTATGAAATTTGTATGAAATATTAACCAAACGTCATCAGTGCGCAGCGAACTCGAATACATTTACATTTACATTAGTTTTTCGTGCTCGGGCTACTGGTAATTTAATCTTTGACTTTTCTCTATCTCAATGTGTGGTCGACGCAACGCACTTTTCATACACACATTGCAGAAATTCTTCGGCTTAGTTTTAACGACCGGCCACCTGCTTGACATTCAGCTCCTCTAGGGGAAAACTATCTGTACCTGACCTTCACCGTAGCTTATAAATTTTTCCTACTCCGTAAATTAAGAAAGTCTATTTGATTTTAATTTCACGAGAACATTTAATATTAATGTTTACAAAGGTTATTCGCAGAGAATATAATTATGTTATTTTAACAAAGAATTAGGTTTTTCTGAACGTTATGGTTGTAAGTTAAATAACATTCTTGTGTGTCTTTTGGTTGGAATAATGTGAAAAGGCTTTGAGAGCTGTACGTTTTGTTCGTTTTTTAGTTGTTATTACACTACTGTGGCTCAGTAATGAGTGTCTGCATGTTTTTTGCTGACGACTACGTAAAATAATTGATATGTTAACAACAAGTTTAAAAACTTAAAGGACCGGCTTCAGAATTTATCCGATTGTGACCAAATTTATATTGATATAAGCTCTATCGAACACAAAAATAATGTTGAAAATCGGTCCACATTTGGCGGAGATATCGCGTATCATACATAAAAAATACAGACGAATTGAGGTCCTTCTTTTTCGTCGTCGGTCGGTCGAAAAACATGAATTCCGCGCGCGTTAGTTTATATTTTTTATGCTTTTACCAAGGTGAACACATTATTTTATCAGCGACGTTGCTATAATTTAATTCAATACTTATATAAACTTAATAAATATAATGATTTCTTAGGTTTACGCGAATGTTATTCATTGAAATAAAACTATTTTTACGGATTCTATCACGATTTGGTTTTAATTTTTATGCCCGACGTTTCGAAAGCTTTGCAATCTTCGTCGTCACGGGTCAGACTAAGATGTCATTTGTCCAAAAATGTTAATATTACAATATCTACCTTCATTTTAAAATTATACAAATTGAAATTTAAAAAGTTAGTTATTTGCGAACCGATTTACGCAGTATGAGCTCACGGTGTCTTGAGGTCTGGCAGTTGGTCTTTAGGATTCTGATTTAATTAATAAATATGTTCGCTAGCCAGTGTTAGTTAGCGGGGTCTTTGTAGAGTTATTAATTGGCATTAAACTGTTAAAAACATTTTATTAAATGTACCTAAAGGTTTGCTGGTTTAGCCACAATATATTCCGCGTTCCAAAAAGCACGGGTTCATGGTCTATAGACATTCTATAGACGAAGAAGGTCAATGATAAGTCATGGGTGTACTAATTACATCTACTATGGCTTTATGTGGCATGTACCAGGTGGTATCAATAACCCTAATTTAAATATTAGTACTAAGCAATCATAAACACTATAATCTAATTAATGTTTCAAATGCCGTTGTAAAATGTAAATTAAAATAATAAAGGCTAGTGACACGTGCCGATGATCAGGTAGTAGGTACCAGGGCGGCAGGTGCGGCGGGAGCTATCGATCTACGACGGTTATACACATCTGCCGCGGCTCGGCGAGCACTTGCCGGCCCTTCGCATACATTGCAACGTTTAGGCTGGTAGTATACTGAATAGAAAGAGATATACGCGCGTTTATTATACATAAGTTCACACCTGTATCCCCGCTTACTCCGACAGAGGCGAAGTAGAGAGGTGGAAATCCCACATTTAGTCGAGCTTTTTTCCGTTCCAGATGGGACAGGCGGTGAGTCTATCGCCATATCGTGGACAAATTCCAAACTCCCAGGCTGATACTGAGTAATTGTCACTACATAGTATAAAACAAAGTCGCTTCCCGCTGTCTGTCTGTCCTTATGTCCCTATTTATGCAGATCTTTAAAACTACGCAACGGATTTTGATGCGTTTTTTTAATAGATAGAGTGATTCAAGAGGAAGGTTTATATTATGTATAAAACATGCATAAATTCATACCCTAAAGGGATGTAATGGAGGATGAATCAGTCAGAATCAAGACTCTCACGCGGGCGTATCCGTGGGCATTATTACATATTTAAGAAAGAGGTATTTAATTTAGTGTGCGATTGTTTAATACGCTAGGGTCATGTTAGCAATGTAGCCTAAAGTTCATGCGTTTTTCGTGCAGCTATAAATTCGGTGAGATTCCATTCATATTATAATTTATTTGACAGGACTGGCTATTTGATCAATGAAAAAAATATGGATTCAGCTAAGTTAAGTTATCCGGGAAAAACAACTTTATTTTCGACCGACTTCAAAAAAGGAGAAGGTACTCAATTCGTCTGTTTTTTTATGTATGTTACGCGATATCTCCGCCAAATGTGGACCGATTTACAAGATTATTTTTTGTTCGATACAAATTATTTCAAGGGTGGTCCCATATAAATTTAGTTACGATCAGATGAAATTTGGAGTTGGTCCCTTAAATTTGACATTATTAGTAGGAGAATTGAGCCCGTGACCTTATTCCTATCCATTTAGATTTCTGATTTTTATGCCATTCTTCTCTCATTAACAAAATTGAAAGTGGGGTAGAAATTTGTTTCTAATGTAAAGCTACTAAGCGATCATCAGCCATAGCTGGTAGCTGCCATTGGATTACAACCCCGTGATCAATGCACAGGTCAAATATTGGCGCGTCGTCTGCGCGCCGTGTATCGGACGATGAATCACTGCTCGCTATAGCAAACAATACGGTCAGTTTGTGCGGTGCAAACAAGTTTCACTTTAAACTGTAATCAATATTTGAGACTGGTGTTTAGAGATGGGCGCAATAAGTAAAGAATTTATTTTTGAATTATCAAAACATCACTGTAAGACAGACGAGTGACTGAGAACGAAGCTTTATTGTTTAGGTACAACAGCTAGCAGCTATAACAGAATCTTGTGATCCAAAAGTTGTGACCTCGTGGTCATAAGTCACTCAGACGTATTTGAAATATACGCACAAGGTTGTGCCAGCGTAATAATGTTTAGACAATAAAATTGTCTTACGTGATTCTTGAACATTCACAGAACACTCTAGGGTGCAAATTGTAATAAGTGGTAGATGGCGTTACTGACGTTTGAGATCAATTTCTTTGTATAGAAACTTGTTTGATAGTCTCTATAGTTAGTAATATAAAATCTCTTTGTTTAGGTACTAAACTGTTATATAATTCAAATTAGTCATGGTCGTTATAACGAAAGAGGTTTAAATAATAATATGTAGTATTATTTTTATACCAACCCGTAACCACAAAGACTGCAAAGCCTTCGAAACGTCGGTCTTAATAATGAAAACAAATCCACAAACAAATAATAGAATCCGTAAAAATAGTTTTTTTTAGTATACTTTCTTAAAAGCCACATTAGCGGTGATTTTAAAATGGCTACTAACGTTATTGTTCAGGATTATTTTGTATATTGCAAGGTAATACGTCTGACCTTTGTATACATGGAGGGGGGCCTGGTCTTACAAAATATAAATGTATGAACTGAGAGACCTAAAAAAGTCCTTATTTCCATCGCTAATACAAAGCCTATTATTTTCCCAAAGGGCACGGACCTCCTCTAATAATGAGAGTAGTTAGAGTTTAGTCTACATCAGAGGATTTTTCACTTCTGGACTTCACATATCTTCAAAATTCTTGAAGAAAAATCTCAGGTAAGCAGGTGTCTTTAAGACGTGAGCCTCCACCATTAAAGCAAATGATAATTCATAATTAATACATGCTTAGGAGTTGTAACTTTTGTCTCGATACTTCGTACAGCTCGACTATGGCCATGAGAGCTTTTTCAAAGCGCGTTAAATAAGCGTTAAAACGGAATATATGAGTTCTAGCATATTTATTTAAACGCCGGCGCTTTTAAAACGCGGCGGTTTTTAAACGCCGGGCGTTGGGCGGTATGTAGAATATACCTTATTAGGAACAAGACAAGAATGACTTGCAATGCACTCATATGAACGGACATATTGAGACGCTTTTTTGATGAGCGTTGGAAAAGCTCTAGTGCGAATTAGGGCTAAGTTTTATGACATTTCTCGCTAGAGAATACATGACTGCCTCCGTGGCGTGGTGGTATTTCGGTACGACTACGGTTCTGTGGTCTCGGGTTCGATCCCCGGGTCGGGCAAAGTGATATTGGATTTTTCCATATCAGCCCGGAGTCTGGAATTTGTGCCCGATATGGCGATAGGCTCGCCCCCTATTACATTTGGGACCGAACTAAGCTCGGCGAAATGTGGGCGTTCTAGTTCTCTAGTACGCCTCTGCCTACCCCTTCGGGGATACAGGCGTGAGCTTATGTTATGTTATGTTATGTAGAATACATGATAATTTATGCGTCAAATCAAAACTCAATTTTTTTATAAGTGGAATATAATGTAGCGGTTTAAACTTCAATACCAAAACTTCGTTATTTATCTCTCATTGTGATTACGATCCGTGTCAATTGTCAAAGTGCATGCACTCAACAAACTCACACAGTATACGTTTACCAAACAAAAGTGGAGTATAGATAGATAGGCGGATCACTTTGCGGACGGCGGCGACTAGTGAAAAAGCAAATTAAATATTAACCGAGGGGAGCCGGGGAACAGACGAGTCTCTTTTGCAGTCTTTTTTGAATAACTGAGCGAGTACCACGATTGACATCTGAGGACGTAGCATGAATGACTTTCGAGTATGTTTTCGAATCATTGTGTGATATGCAAATTTGTATCAGTGTTTTAGAGCAAACGAACAAAGAGCTACGGTTAGGACTAGATCAGTATTTGTGAACTATAAGTGGCGAAGGCTGCGGGGAAGCTGACGACAGCCTTCTTTACTAAATTATATGAAAATATCCATAAATTGCCTCGGTGGCGTGGTTGTATTTCGGTACGACTACCGTTCTTAGGTTCCGTTCTTAGGTGGGGCAAAGTGATTTTGGATTTTTCCACATCAGCTCGGAGTCTGGACTTTGTACCCGATATGGAGATGCCATAGGCTCGCCCCCTATCGCATCTGGAACGGAACTAAGCTCGTGAAATGTGGCTGTACTAGATGCTAGTGCGCCTCTGCCTACCCTTTCGGGGATACAGGCGTGAACCTATGTTATATGTTATCCATTATTTGAATTCTACAAGTACGACCACTTGGAAACGAGCTGCGATTTATCATCATCCTTGGCTACTGTAAACTATTCTATAACTAATTTTCAGCGTAAAAAGACTGAGTATATTTTATCTCTGTTTACACAAAGATAATTATATAAAGCGAGTATAAAAAGAGCATTCGTCCGTTTCAGCCGTAAAATAAATAAGGACACGAGTGCGCGAAAGCTCTTTCGAATACGTATTCGAAAGTGATTCGTGCCAAGGTCTCGCTCTGATGCATGTTTTATTTGGCAATGAAGGACGGTCTTTTGATGTTTATTTACGTATGTATGTATAGATTGATAGGTGACAGGGATTTTCATGGTCGTCTGGATACTGGATAAAGTTGTTTATTTGATTCAAATTAGGTTTTAATTTAAGCCACGTGTCCTGCACATATTTTTTTCGTACCAAAACACAAAAATACCTATACAAAACAATGTTTTTCATTGTCTCCTGCTCATGGAATGATGGACCATATGAAGAATGTGTATGAAACTATGTTTTGTGTAGGTGTTTTGTATAATATTCTAGTGCGGGAGGTGCCTTAGTTGTACTGTTTTTTCCAATCAGAATCAATATACCGTGATATCCAATAGGAAACAATGATGATGATGACTTCTTAATACTTAAAAAGTGGTTAAAGTACATAATAAAAATAGCTGCAGTTAAATTACTCTTATATGTTTTTGCTGTTTGTATTTGTAACATTTCCGATAGAATAATAATAATAATAAATACACCCAACAGTCATTAACCCAATAATTCTGATGTTTAAATTTTAAGTACTTTAAGGGTCGATTTTATAATAGCGAGAAACTTTTTATTTGGGCAATAATTGTAATGTTTTAACAGACAACTGTTATAGCTAAAAAAGTATCGCCCAGATAAAAATTATCTAGCTGTTGAGAAATCGCCCCTAAATGGGAACATAACTATCGCACTCACACGTGCACATACGCACACACACAGCACTGTGTGTAATGCTGCACTAAAGTCACACACTTTTATTAACCTAACACATCAATTACATATATCAAATTAACTACAGTTACGTAATTTCCCAGTTATCCGCATTGCAGTTGGATTATTATTTTGGCAACTAAACGGTGTACAGAAACGTAACATAGCGTTGATAAATCTGATAGGATCATGCTTACCGACGTAAAATTTAAAGACGTTCGGTGAGTGAGATTTCCGGTTGCCCAATTCCCCCCCTCTCCCTTCTCTTCCAATCCCTATTTCCCTCCCTTTATGTTGGCAACGTGCCCTTGATCCTTTTTGTGTCTTGGGTGTCCACGGGCGGTGGAGATCACTTACCATCAGGTGACCTATCTGCTCGTTTGCCAGTCTATAAATAATAAATAAATAAATACACCCAATAGTCACACACCTAGTCTTGACCCCACACTAGGTATAACCTGTATCGTGGGTGTCAGAGACTATGAGAGACTTTCAGTCTCACAACACCCAGACTTGAAACAAATATCTCTGCCATAAAATTAAAATATAAATTAATTACTTGAAACTAACGGAGAGGAATAGCCTCGTTGAGTCGTGGGTGTAATGCTTACACTTCCGACTGCCCCATGCGATATACAAGCGTGAATACATGGACGTAAAAAAAAATAAGGAAACCATCTCGCCTATAGTTAAACGGACGCCACATAGAAGTCACGCACACAAACGCGCCTGTACAAAAGACCCAATTTCAAATTCAAATAATTCTGCAAATAGGATATTTTATACCATTTTCACATGCCTGTGCACGTCACTGGCTACAAGATACGAGCCTTGTGTCGTACATCAAGAACAGGACAGACCTTTGAACGTACAACACCCAATCTCAAATATTTGTTGGGATACTGGAATCGAGCACGCGGCCTCTCATTTCACACTTCTCGCTTATTACGCCTGCTACTGCGGATGATGTCGAAATTACACCAGCATGTTTTTTTTCTACACTCAAAGAACTCAATGTTCATTAAAAGTATGGTCAATCAATATGGTCGACGGCCAACAAATGAATACCAAGTTTGAGATAAAAAATGCACCAAAATAATTAAAGCTTAAAGAAAATTTTAAAACTGACTTCAAAATTAACACTCATAAGTAAAATGTAACAATAATTTTTACTCTATTTGGAGTCGGTGCTGAAGTCCAAGCAGATCAATTAATGAAAGTGAACCGACTGCAAAGAGAGTAAGAAATTATTGATATTTTTATTTACTTTTGAGTGTTAACGTTGATTTCGTTTTATGTTTTAAGACATTTATGTCAATACTCGATATCTTCAAAATTACTGAACCGATTGATGAAACTTGAACTATTCACTAAATTGGAAGATACGTAGTCCAATAAAAAAAGAATCATTGCAATCCGATTTATAGTTTCTACGAGCTATGTGCCCTGCCCACTGCCACTTCAATTTGCTAATCCTCTGGGCTATGTCGGTGACTTTCGTTCTTCTACGGATCTCCTCATTCCTGATTTGATCACGTAGAGAAACACCGAGCATAGCCCTCTCCATAGCACGCTGCGTGACTGTGAGCTTTCTTATGCGGCCCATTAGCCGATGGGGCAGAAAAGTTCTCGAGTGGAGACCACGTACCGGCAAGCGCAGCGTAGGACGTCCACCTACAAGGTGGACCGACGACCTCATAAAGGTCGCAGGAAGTAGCTGGATGCAGGCCGCTTCCAACAGGTCGATCTGGAAATCTTTGGGGGAGGCCTATGTTCAGCAGTGGACGTCCTATGGCTGATGATGATGATGATTATAGTTTCTGAGATATTCATGGACAAACATCCATATATACATACATACACTTATGAAATTTGGCACAGCTCTTCAGAAGCCCATATCGACTAACATATGCGAATATCGTACAATTCTAACAATATTACATGCATACGGGTCGAATTGATAAACTCATTTTTTGAGTCGGTTAAATAAAGACCCAAATCCCTAATTAACATAACATTTGTATCAATCATTTTAATAAAACAAAACGCTAGTGAAATGAGTTAAAGTCATAATAACACGCAAACCTTCGAGCGGACGGACATAAATCACGAGCGGGGCCGTTGTACCCGCCGGAAACGGAAGCGGAGTCGATGCACCCCACGCACACACGCACGGCGCTGTGTGCGCACGCGGAAGCATATTAACACACTTTGCTACTCACACAGTGCCCCCTGTAGTACACGTCTGTGTGTATCTGCGTTGTATGTGTGAGTGTTTATCGGTGTGTGCGTGCGGGGGTGTGGCGCCCGTGTCTGTGTGCGTGAGCTCTGTATGCACAGTGCAATCAACTAATGGCTAGATATTTTTATTTTTAATCTAGCTTTGATAGTCTGGATGCTGTTTGTAATCTGTATTGCGATGTTTTAGCTGCGGTTTTAATTAATATCGGGGATTTTATTGCGTTTTTGTGTCTGCTAGCTGCTATATATGAATGTTTATCTATGTGTTTTGTCTAACCATAGAATATGATGAAAGAAATTAGAGGAACTTTTATTACCTAGTATTTATATACACTATACTACCATAGTATACCACAGTACACCAATACATATTATTTTATAATATGTTCTTACTCTGTTACAGCGTGTAAGATCATATTACAAAGTAGTATGTATTGGAAATCGAAAAAAATAAACTTATTTTACAACTTAAAACTTTACTTTTTTATTTCCCATTTTCCGCTATATATTTAGCTTAACCAAAACACAGGCACAATTATTAACTTATTGAACAAACTTAAATCCAAACTTGTCATTAGTGACATCACCCTGTAGCGGCGGGGGAGCGGCGCGCACGTGTCTACCGCGATTCTTAACTATGTGTGCGTGGCGAGGACTTGTGAGGGGGAGTAGCGGAGCAGAGGGGTGCGAGGGGCAAGGGGCTACAGTGGTGCGGCGGCTAGGCGGGGGCGCACTGCCGGGGAGCGTAGGCAGTGCGGCGCTAGCCCGGCGCGCCCCCGTTCACGGCCAGGGGTCGCCGACCGCGCCCCGCTACGCCGTAACCCCGCTACGGAGCTACGCTGCTACACCGCTACGGACTGTAACTTCCTCTATTGTTTTAATTCCACCTCTCTAGATTATGTTTGATTTTATAATTTAGGTCAATTAATATTTGCTACTTTTTTAACTTCTTGACTCATTCTTTATAATTACATGTGGTTAATTTTATTTCGCTTAAAATAAAATATTTTAATTGTTATAATAGGTGTTTTACTAGGATTTATACTGATAAATATAAGTACACATTAATTAAATTAATTTAAAACGTTTTCTATTGACTCATATTGCAACATCTACTTCGCGATATTATGATTAGTAATTAATAATCACATAACAATTGAGCGCAATTGAGCGGCAAATCTATCGCGGATTACGTGGCGGAATTGAAAAAATATGCGGATATTGCAATTTTCATCATATATTGGAAGATAATTTGCGTGACAGTTTGTATGTGGCCTTAAAAGTGAATTTACGAGGCAACGTTTATTCGCAGAAGATTTAAATTATTCTACCTCTATACAAGATAAACATATCTTCATCTCACATTATACGTGCCAGACTAAACAGTCATATAATTTTATGGATCCTCTGGCATATAGTTTAATGTGGTTCTATTTGCATAAAAGTATTCCTACTTTGCTTACTGTGCTTGGTTGTGCTTCTATGTATGTTGTGCTTATATGTATCGCTCGTCGTACATATGCATGAAATCATGAGCTGTCGTTATTAATATTACTGCTGTAATATTCTATTTCATTGAACCTTTGTAAAATATAATCGATTTTCGAGTCACTTAGGGCTGAATTGTATATTATTAATTAACATGCGTTTATATATATCGAATTTAAATTTAAAACACAATTTGTGTTTTAGAAACCGCGTACTAGTGTTTATGTGATGTATGTCTTGTTGAATTTACTCAAAAACAATCACAAAATTGAATTTTAAAAAGAGAAAAGTTAGTTGGATTTGCTTCGAATTTGTGCTCGATATGGCGATAGATTCGCTCCCTAACATACATAATCATTAGATAGTGATTATCCCCGAGAGGGTAGGCAGAGGCGCACTAGCGAACTAGAACACCCACATTTCGCTGTGCAAAACTAAACCGAATTCATTCTTTATTTCAAAGTATATAGAAGTAGGACAAGGGTCAGCAAAAAAACATGTATAGGATTTAAAGGTACCAGCTTGGTGAATCAACACTTTGTTCGGACATTCGTTGGGTAAAATAAAAAATATCTACAGAAATACCTTTTGTTGGTCGTGTTTATTTGCACAGGGTACATCAATTCAAAATGGTTGATTAATACTGGAACTTTTGCAGACTGGTGCCGAAAAATCTAGTAAACATGTTACACTTGTATACTACTCAGAGAAAGCGTGGTTAAAAACTTTTCTACGTGGTCTCCGTGATGTCCTAGTAACGTTCTCCGCGAGAGACCTACTTGCAGTCTCAGCGTTAAGAATCTTGTGTATGAAGTATGAACACACACACAGACAGCAGTTTTGCATACGTCCCAGGTACAATTAAAAAGCTCCTTACGTCTGCTGTTCTTCAGGTCAGTGGCTCAAAGCACAGAGCTTTTGTGACGGGACTTTATGACTATAGGATAGAGTTATGACTTAAGAATGAATATGATGGGTATATTGCTAAGGTGTATTTCTATTGTTGTAGTGCGTTACTCTATGATGAATGTAATAGTTATACATCAATATAATATACATTGATGTAGTTAAAGTTTAAGTGCGTCTTGCAGCACTTAGATAAATATAGATTTCTTCGAAATGTCGATTTCAATAAACGATTCATAATATAAAAGTCAACTAGTACATAATATAACAGATAAAGTGTTTAAAATTAAATAAATAAATTCGATTTAATCAATTTATAATTTATGAAAATACTTTCCTCGAGTTATATAATTGCAAAAGGATTTAGAATAATGAAACAAATCTATGTAACGTTTTTCGAATACAAAAATATATAAATATATGGTTTCGGATAGTATGGTATGACATATTTTTTTCGGAATGAATGCCCCGTTTGATGTAATTAATCGCTGCGTATATTTCATAGAATTCGCACAAAGCCCCATCGCTCTCTGAACCGCCGGCGCCGCCGCCACATCACAACCTGCCCATTTTTATATACAACCTTTTTATATATAGGGAATTCGTTTGAAATCTATTTGTAGATATGGTTTGTGAGTTTGAATCAACTACGACGATTTTGGATTTGTTAAAATATATTGTAGGAAGTGAGAATTTCACGGACTTACTAACAGAAGAAAAATTTAACAATATTATGCCTTTCAATAAATTACTGTAATCACAACAAAAAAGATATAATGTTTGTAGAAATCTTGTTTGTGGTCGCCCACTTGGTCTAGTGGCAGCGTATATGGTCTATGGACCGGAAGATTTTGGGTTCCATTTCCAGGTCCAACAAAGCAATTTTAGTTTGTAGATATCTTAGATTTATCCATTCCATTCTTTTTTCCTATTTGCCCTTATCCCACCTTAATGTGGGGTCGGCGCAACACACTTCTTCAGCATGTTGTAGGAACGATTTGGCTTAGTTTTTACGACCGGCTACCTGCCTGACGTCAACCCTCTCTTAGGGATCCAGTCCCCCAAATTAAATTAAGAAATTTGCTCTGCCCGACCTGGGAATCGAACCCAGGATCTCCCGGTTTACGGCCTATACATACTGCCAGTAGACCAAGGAGGCGACTATTTGTCCATTTCATTCATAGTTATTTCATTTTATTCCGCCTTCTATACTTTGTGTGACGTCCATTATAAGTTCCAGGCAACTTTGAAGTTTCCCGCGTTTTAACACGAATATCGTGTTGTGCCTCTGTCATTAGGATTTTCATAAACATGTACCTCATAAACCGAAATAATCATAATATAACATTATAATGAAAGCGTAATAATTGAAATGCAGTGGAAAATCGTGAGGAAATCGTGATCACGCAAACCGCGTCACCGTTACATAAGCAGAGGGGGCGGAAGCGACGGGGGGGTTACGCAAGTGGAGGGGCGCGGGGTAAGGGCGTCGGTGGGACGCGGGAGTATAGGATCGATGCGCGGGCATTCACCCGCCTGCAATGCGCCTCGACGCCGCGCGGCGCCGCCGTCCGCCTGCACACATACGCCCATGGTTTATGTTGCCCTGGTACTCTCGTGGCCTGGGCACAGCGGGGGAGACTGGGGAAGTATATATTTTGTTGCAGTTAAAATAACGAGTTATCTTTCTTTATACTCTATGGACAAGTAAATAAACATACGCCCGAATGATCAAACGCTACTCAACTTTAACGGCTTCCGACATTGATTTTCGCCATACAATTTTGATAGATAAGGCGGCCTTAAACGACATAAGGCGACCTTAAAAGTGTATGAGCATTCGGCGGATAATCAATTTCCTTCCCTAGTCAACAATGCCTGAAAGCAAGTCGCTTGGGAGTTGGGACACACGGTACGCCTTGCGAAACTAGTTCTTTTATTTTATATTTAAGGAAACAAGGAAAGTTTTATATTTACTTAGGGCGCGGATATAAAAGTGCAAACAAATCTCACGTTTTATGATTGCAGGTGTTAAAAGTTTGACTGTTAAAAAAGTTGAAGCAGAGAGCATTTATGGAGGCTTGTTTGGTTTCCCCACCCTCTTTAGGAGTGCGTATTTTTGTAAAATTAAGGGCAACAAAAAAAATATTTAACAAATTATTTATCAGATGCATATGCATTTCATTTTGTAATGGTTTTTTAATTATTCTCCTTTTTAAACTAAATGACTTGAACTTTTGAAGGATTTAAATATTTTAGGCTGTCTACTTTATGTTCTTACTATTATTGAAAAGTAAGCAGATAGAAATAACAGATACTCGTGTTGTATGGAGTCATCGCCATTGGTACATATATTGGCGATACTATTATTATAATTGATGTGGAGACCATAATATTGTCGTAATTTTGCATATAAAACTAATTTATTAGGGAATATTAATCTAGGGAATAATTATTATGATATTTCGACGATTGATGTATGAAACATCTATCAAAACCATCCATATCTCCAAAATTGTTTGATATTTACTGGGCTTTTTAAATATCGGCCCAATGAGTAATCTACCGGAGAAGTCGGAACACGCTGTAGCGTCGTAGACAGTGCTACGCGCTACGTGACAACGCTACGCCCGCCGCTGCCGGCCGCTATCTTTAGCTGTAGCTGTAGCGGTGTAGCCGGATTGATTTTCCCCCGGTTTGTATGCGCCGCAAGTTTTCCGTATATTTCGAGTAATGGCATTCCGCGCGGCTCCCGGAAACACCGTGTTTTGCCGCCAAATTCTATTAAATACATGTTGGTTTATCTATGTACTGTAGAAGAGGAAATAGCCTGGGCTTTTCTCGCTACTTTTCTCGATCAACATAGGTAACGAATGAAGAACAAGATAACACAAATATACTCACACTAGTTTTTGCCCACGGCTGCGTCCGCGTGAGAGTCTATCCTGTTGTCTGTCTACTGTCTCTATACAAACTTTAATCCTATTTTATTCCCCTTTAGAGGATGAACTCCCTAAAATTATTTCTTAGTGCTCCCCTACATAACAATAACACGAAAAACGAAGCTATGTGTAAAATTAGTTACTTAGTGAGTTAGGGACTTTCAAGAAAAGAGCCTATATTTACTGATTTCTTAAGTTTACGCGAATATTATACATTGAAATAAAACTATTTTTACGGATTCTATCACGATTAGGTTTTAATTATTTTTCCCGACGATTCGAAGGCTTTGCAGTCTTCGTTGTCACGGGTCTGACAGTCTGATTATTTTAGGCCTATATCTACTTCAAAGGCCGGTAACACATCCATGATTCCCCTGGTATTGTGGATGTTTATGGGAGGCGGTGATTACTTAACATCAGGTGATACACTTGCTCGTTTGCCTCTTCTATCAAAAAAAAATCGCGTTCTTAGTTACAATAATTTCGGCTGCACGCTGATACGTTAGTCAGTCAGTCAATCAGTCAGTAAGTTTCTCCTTTTATATACTCGTAATATATACAGATATCCTTAGATTAATGACGTGGAACCCACATATCCTACTAAAACTTGTACTTCAATCTATCGTAGTTGGGTAAAAATAAATTACCCAATCGTCTAACGATTGCCTTCTTGTGAAAGATGACCGAGTGAAGTTTAAATTGGCTACTAATGGCCGCTCCCCATGGCATAGCAATTAGGCGCGATGGCAAGAGGTCCTTTATTGAATTTGAATAGGACAATGAAGACCCTTGCTTGGTAATGTTGATATAAGTATTAAATATATTTACCCGCCTGTCTCAGAAGGAGGATAATATTTTTTAAGTGTGTTTTTAGCTAACTTCCGGCTCGACCGGTTTGATAACACTATTTCACAGAAAACCGACGTAAAGTGGCAGCTTGCTGTCGCGTTTCGTTCAGTGAGTACGATTTCCGTGGCCCAATTTCTCCCCTCCCTTTCCCAATCCCATTTCCTTCCCCTTACATTCCCTCCTTTTAGGTTGGCAACACGCCCATGATTCTTTTTGTGTCTTGGGTGTCTATGGACAGTGGAGATCACTTACCATCAGATCACCCATCTGCTCGTTTGCTAGTTTCTGTCATAAAATAAGTTTAAAAACTTAACAGACCGACTTCAAATCCGATCGGGACCTAATTTATATGGGACCACCACCCTTGAAATGAGCTCTATCGAACACAAAAAGAAGTTTCTCGTTCATCTTCCACTTGCCTTTATCTCACTTTAATGTGGGGTTAGTCCAACTCACATCTTCCAGATCTATCTAGATTACGGAAAATGTTGGTTTTGTTTTTATTATCCATAAGATATCATCCATAGGCTATAGGGTCCCACCGTTGGGCAAATGCCTTTCTCACCTCGTTTTTCTCATGTTTTCGACCGACTACCAAAAAGGAGAAGGTCCGCAATTCGTCTGTATTTTTTATGTATGTTACGCGATATCTCCACTAAATGTGGACCGATTTTCAAAATTTAAGCTCCTTCGAACACAAAAATAATTTTGAAAATCGGTCCACATTTGTCGGAGATATCGCGTAACATACATAAAAAAAATACCGACGAATTGAGGACCTCCTCCTTTTTGGGAAGTCGGTCGATAAAACTGAATGGTATGGCAGTATGACGCACTCATAAACAATCTAAATAGCTAGAAGAACAAATTAGTGGAAATGTTCGATACATTGTATCTTTTCATTGTATCTCTTCGTACTGTTCGAATGTTTGAATATTTGCGTCACTGCATCATAAATATTTATTTGATTTATGCGGAGTACAATTCAAATTATATATTTTACGAGACAGTCTCGGTGGCGTGGTTGTATTTTGGTACGACTCCCGTCCTGAGGTGTCGAGTTCGATCCCCGGTAAGCTCATAGTTAAGTAAGTAAGCTCATATATAATACATAAACTCACGCCTGTATCCCCGAAAGGTTAGGCAGAGGTGTACTGAAAAATCCAATATCACTTTTCCCGTAGATTTTTCTATATGAGCCAGCCAGATATGTAGTTTTCTATCACACCTGGGACAGAACTAAGCTCGGCGAAATGTGGGTGTTGTTTTTTTTATGGAATGGCAAACGAGCAGATGGGCCACCTGATGGTAAGCGGTCACCATCGCCCATGAACATCCACGATACCAGAAGAATCGTTGTAGTTCGCAAGTGCGCCTCTTCCTAACCTGCTTAAAGAGGTAGGCCCTTCGGGGATAAAGGCGTGAGCTTCGGAGCTAGGAAGTAGCTCGGCTGGCACCTGCACCGCTTACCATCAAGTGAGTCGTCTGCTTTCGTAAGCAAAAAAATAAATTAAATTAGAAAATTCGCTTTGTATGCAAGTCGAAGTTACTTTTTTTTGCTACCTGCCCTCATCCCACTTTAATACAGGGTCGGTGCAAGACACTATTTCAAGCATGTTGCAGTAGGGATTTGACTTAGTTTTTACGACCGGCCAGTACCGGGCAAATTAAATTAGAAAATTCGCTTCGCCCGACCTGGGAATCGAACCCATATATACTGCCACTAGACCAAGGAGGCGACTAAATGTCGAAGATACTTGTAAACAAAAAATACAGACGAATTGAGAATCTTCGATTTTTAAGACGGTTAAAAACGAAAATTAGGGAAGTACATAACTTTATTCAGAATGCATATAGAATGCAATAACGCATAAAACAAACGTTCGCTATGTAGAGTATGCCTGACCTGCCCTCACTGGCTGCGCAATGCGACGCAGTCTGCTACATCGCTACGAGACTACGCTGCTACGACGCTACGCCTCTACGTAGCTCTATAGCCGTCCAGACTGGTACACAGCCACTAAATTATACACCGCTAGGTTTATTGTGGGGGTGGTGGATGCATTCACTGTGGACTTAAGACTGCTTTTTTGTTATTGATTCCGAAAATCGAAGATGGTATTTTTTATTGCCTTACGAGAAGGACCCACTTGGTACATGGTTTTCGTCGCTAACGGATATCGGTAATGCCAGAGACACAGCCAAACTGCTGCCTATGTCTAGGAATCGGGTTCGGGAAGGGAAATACGTATTTGACCTTTGAAAAATCTGAATCACCTTGTAAATTCCACTTCACTTTACACCAATAGTCCCTTAATACACACTCTTTCAAGCATGTTGCAGAAAATATTTGGCTTAGTTTTTACGACCTGCAGTCTGCCTGATGTCAACCCCCTGTGGGGGATTCAGTCCCAGGCAAATTAAATTAAGAAATTCGCTTTGCCCGACCTGGGAATCGAACCCAGAACCTCCCGGTCCACAGCCTATATATGCGCCACTAGACCAACGAGTCGACTGTACAGTGTACAGTGCAGTACTATCACTCTATAAATAATATAATATTAATATGACATTTTAGTAGTATACCTACATATTATTTCCATATGAAGTAATTTTGTTAACATTATGCTAACGTAGGGATTTTTAAATTATTTATAACATAACACAATAAAACACAATGAAAAAATAATTATTGAGTAAAAATAAAAATTAAAATATATGATAAAGGGACTATTGTTGACCGAAAAGAAAAAATAAATAAAATGTCAGCCAGCTATAATTACCCGCTCACCATAAGGCGTATGTTGCGAACTTAAATATAACAATGCACAATGAAATAAAAACAAGATACCGTCAGGTGGCGTGCGTAAAACATGACCTACGCCACGACTCAATCATGCATTATTGAACGGTCAATCAAACCTCTTTAATGACGACAGCTGTGGGCTGGTACACTTTCGTCGCCGTCGTGTTTCGCGACGAAGTAATTCTTAAATTACTTCATCGTCTTATTCTTGATTTACTTCATTACTTCATCATCATACATTTAGCTGAAATATCGTGGAACATACAAACAACACAGAAGAATTGATTAACTCCTTCTTTTGAGGTCACTTCAAAATAAAATATTAGCGTATTTAAAGAAAGAAAGAAAATATTTATTCGGCACAGCATTATGCGATACAATGATATAAACAGAAAGGCGATAAAACACATATAGACAATAAACTGATGACAATAACTACATAACCCACAATAATAATTACAAATTTGCGTCTAACGATGCTGCCGAAAAGGTTTTTAAATATACCTACATCAGTATTGTGTCGATTAAAATCACAGAAATGTTAACGTTATTGAGATATTTTAAAATTACTTTATTAAACATTGATGTAGGTAAAAATCAATTCGTCTATATTTTTTGTATACTCTTTTAAAATTCTTTTTCACAGTCCACAAACAAAATTGTTTTGGTCGCAAAATATTTGAATAATATTGTGAGATCAAAACAGCGAACATCTTGTGAAATCCAGATCAAGTAAAGTGGCCTTGAAGCAATATGGTAAGTTCCCAGCGTAGGTGGTCGCCCCCCAGACTGTCTCTAGTCTAGACAGGGGTTCCAAGTGCATTTTTCTGTCTGGACCCCTCTTTCACCGTACGAACCCTACCGTTTGTGCGTGTGCGTTATTTAATTTTTACATTTAATAGACCGCTTCCCCTTTAAGATGCTATACGTATGTGTATGAATTTGTGAGTGGGTATTTACAAATTAAAAACTTATTTTGTTTATAGCGTGGAGAAGAGTAGAGACATATTTCATATGACTATGATTTGATTATGACTAATTGGCTGGAAGGAGTGATTTTTTTAGGCTGAGACAATGGCGTAGCCAGGGGGGATTGGGAGTTCATACCCCTCCAAACTTTACACTATAACATAAGCTCACGCCTGTATCCCCGAAGGGGTAGGCAGAGGCGCACATAGTGAACTGGAAGACCCACATTTATGATATGGAAAAATCCAATATCACTGTGCCCGACCCGGGGATCGAACCCAAAACCTCAGGACGGTGGTCGCACCGAATTGCACCACGCCATCGAGGCAGTCTATTTTACACTACCTTATTCATATTCTGAATATTATTATTAGGCAATAATAACATAACATAACATAACATAAGCTCACGCCTGTATCCCCGAAGGGGTAGGCAGAGGCGCAGTAGTGAACTAATACACCCAAATTTCGCCGAGCTTAGTTCCGTCCCGGATGTGATAGGGGGCGAGCCTATCGCCATATCGGGCACAAATTACAGACTCCGGGCAGATATGGAAAAATCCAATATCACTTTGCCCGACCCGTGGATCGAACTCGAGACCTCAGGACGGTAGTCGCATCGAAATACAACCACGCCACCGAGGCAGTCAAGCTTTGTAACATAACATGTATGTTATGTTATGTTACAAACATTTATCTCGGTACTGGACCGAAGCCGCGGTCTCTTGCTAGCCGGCTACTCGCCAGTTGCGCCACCGAGGCTGTCAATCATCTTCTTAACCTCATAGGGATATAGGCGTGAGCTTATGTTACCTAATCCTGTGTTTGCCGGTGCATACCCAGCTAATCAATACATCCGTGCATCAGCCAATAAGCACGTTAGTATGCTAACACGCCGCGAGATGGAGTCGTTAATCATCGTGTTGGAAACTGTGCAGAGCGCGGGCTGTGGCCTCAACCGTGCGATCCGATTACCTGCTCTCATGGTGTCCACGCCTTGTGCCCCTATAGTCTAAATATATTACTATGGTGGTTTATACAAAATAAACTATTTCTCGCAGCTACGCTCCCATTAAGGTTTTCCCTGAATAATTTCATTATACCTTTGTGATTCAGGGAAGCTGTTGGTTTCTAATACTGAAATTATATTCAAAATCGTTTAGTTTATTAATTTCAGAGGTAAGCGGTTTTATAAAATACGTTTTTCAGATTAATAATAGTCGATATCTATATTAGGGTGCCATCGGGTAAAGTTACGTGAATCATTGCTTGTTGCAATAACTTTGGCATTTACTTTTATGGTAAGTACATAGTCTAGTCATAGCTCGTGACCCTACACTAAGAAACGACTCTTGTGCCGTGGGTATCAGGAACTACGGGAGAGTCTCGGTCGTACAACAAATATTTATGCGAGCTCGTACTGCGTAGATCGGAACATAAACGGTTAACTTTTAATTTTGTATAATTTAAAAATGAAGGTAAATTTTGTAACACTAACTCTTGGACAAATGACATCTCAGGTTGGACCTATGACCACGAAGACTGCAAAGCCTTCGAAACGTCGGGAATAAAAAATTAAAACCAAATCGTGATAGAATCCGTAAAAATAGTTTTATTTCAAAATATTTATGGACCACACACACATTTGCCTTGGCCTTGGTTGCATTTGCATCAAACCCCCGGCCTCTCACTTCACAATCGGCACCTCGTAAACAATATTTTTGGTTATAAGGCTTATGCAATGATGGGTGGATTAAGTGGAATATATATTATAAAAGATTTGATGAGTAACGAGGTTGGTATAAATTATTGAGAGATTGCATACTTAAACAAATGCCAGATATGTCGTTATCTAACGGTATCTCGTATGATAGGTATGCTGCCGGTAGTAGGAAGCGGCCGCCGGGTGCGAGCACCCCACCGCGCCACCGGCCGCGGCCCGGGCAATTGCCCCTTGGTCATTATCAAAGTTCACTAGTGCGATGCACACACGCAAACCTATCGGCGACATCGCGGTGCATACCACCAACTACGCCAAATTGGATAGACCTCCCACGCCTTTGACTGGATGGGCCTAATAAAGCGCTAACAGCGAATATCACGGGTCTTTCGAAACTAGTCACGTTGCACCGGGGTGTCGAACCGTGCCGACGGTTGCCGGAAATGTACGAAGCCCGGGCGGGAGTTTTGACAAGCGCCCGGAAAATCTGCAGCGAGGAAATGCGACGGCAAAGTTAGTTCGCGTTCTTAATTTGTTTACTTTAAACTTAATACCGATGGGAATAGGGGCTGCGGCGATTCGCCGGTCGGTTGGCGTTTACGTAAGGAGCCTGTGACGTCCCGGCCGCGGCTCGCGCTTTGTATCTCGGTACTCAGCTGCCGCCTGCCATGCATCGACTGCGGAGTGCGGATACCGCCTCGTAATTGCGGTTATTATTTTTGAGGCTACTTACGAAACAGGACATGGCGGATATAATATTTCGTTGTAATTCAAAGAATTAAATATTTATATTATAAATATAATAATTAATGTATACAATCAAAATGTAGCTATAATACTGGTAATATTCATTATACGACAAATACGACAAATTCACAGACGCATAAGTTTATTTTGATCTACACCTAAAATACAATTAATTCATTTGTAAAGAAGCGAAATTATTTAGATATTTCCAAAATGAATGTCTTCTACGTCTAGGTACTATAATAGATTTTAATCTGGTTGCCATGACGACCGCCGTCGCGCACACAACCACTCACACACCACACCACTTAGCTTGATGTACCAGGCGAGCATAACTCATAGGTAGATTGATTTCAATTTGTATACGTTGAGTATGTATCGCGGGAGGTCCTGCAGTCTGGCTTTATTTTCATTTAGTTTCCATAGGGAGGCAAAGGAATGAAGGCACAGATCATGCTCGAATGTTAACAAAAAACCTTAGACTAATACAAAAAAAAATGTTTTTAACTTGTTTGTTTACGAAAAGTATTGTTTTTGAATTTCGAAGAGTACAAAAGAAAGTTTCGTTATTCAGTCGACCAATTTTGAATGACAGCAAAAAGTTTCAAGTTTGCAGACGACCTCATTTGATCGTAAGACCTCGGTAAGGCTAAAAAGTTTGTTAATGAGTTGTGCTAGATAAAGGAATTTTATTACTTTAATGATCACAGAGTGATTGTAATGATGTTAAGGAGAGCCAGAGAGGAATACTAATGTTCCAAAGTCAGGGAAGAATCGTCGCGTCGCTAGAGCAACCCATGATTAATAAACATTATTTTGATATATATTTTTTTTGCAATCGTGCTTTGTTATTAGACAAAAGTTTTATAATAGTTACATAAGCTCACGCCTTTATCTCCGAAGGGGTAGGTAGAGGTGCACTAGATCATCCACAATTCGCCGAGCTTAGTTCCGTCCCAGATGTGATAGGGGGCGAGCCTATCGCCATATCGGGCACAAATTCCAGACTCCGAGCTGATATGGAACAATCCAATATCACTTTGCCCGACCCAGGAATCGAACCCAAGACCTCAGGACGGTAGACGTACCGAAATACAACCTCGCCACCGAGGCAGTCAGTCACCTAGGCAGAGCAGAGTAATTATGCTTGTTTTTACTGGTATTTATAAGATTTATGAGATTAGATTTAATAGCAATACGATATGCAACAGCGAACGCGTTAAAATCGGTTTTCTGAAAGACAGTGGTACAAAGACATTCAATAGTACACAAATGGGACAACAGCACGAAACTTATGATCCAAAAGTTGTTACCTCGAGGTTATAAGTTATTCAGTCGTATTTCGTACATCGCAAGATCGTGTCAGCGTAATAATGTTAATACCATGAAATTGTCTACGTGATTCTAGAACATTCACTGAATATATTTTTTTTTACAAGCTCACGCCTGTATCCCCGAAGGGGTAGACAGAGGCGCACTAGCGAACTAGAACACCCACATTCCGCCGAGCTTAGTTCCGTCCCAGATGTGATGGGGGCGAGCCTATCGCCATATCGGGCACAAATTCCAGACTCCGGGCTGATATGGAAAAATCCAATATCACTTTGCCCGACCCGGGGATCGAACCCGAGACCTCAGAACCGTAGTCGTACCGAAATACCACCACGCCACCGAGGCAGTCGTCACTGAATATTCTAGAGTGTAAATTGTAATAGGTGCCCTCGCATTGTAAAAAGTGGTTGATGGCGTTAGTAACGTTTGAGATAAAAAAAAATGTATGGAAACCGCTTGATGAAAATGCTTGATAGCCTCTCTACAGTGGTATTAAAACCGGTTAACTCGAGCTATAGATTTAGATGTCTTTTTTTTATCCGGGCACGGCAAAGTGACTACACTGCACCTGATGGTAAGCGTAGTGCAGTCCAAAAAAACTAGCAACCACTGACGAACAATGAGTTTATCAGTGGTCGCTAGAATCATGCCGGCCTATTTATTTATTTATACTTTGTCAAAACTGATGTACAGGCGGACTTAATGCCAAGGGCATTCTCTACCAGCCAACCTGAGGTGGTGTAGAGATGGTAGGTGCATAAATAAAATAAGAAAGCTTTAGTTTTAAAGTAGGTATTTATGCTTCTTCACACTCCGAAACCGAAGAGGGAATAAGCAAATCGAAGGGCTTGCGACAAGACAGGCGGATGACCGATGCAGATACAGGGATACCCTTCTCAACCAACCATCAAGTCATGCCGCAAGCCCCTCAAGAGTACCGGAAGTACATCGTCATTCTACTCAGGTCGGTGGAAACACAAAACCTAAACCTAATTTCGTCTAATTGCTCTCCGTCTGCATGTACGTCACCCCTTCCCGTAATTTTTCCCTCACATTTCAAGGGTTCGTCTGTCGAAGGTATTAATTTACGACGGGCCATGGCAGAGCTTTGTTTGTGATTTTGGGGAACGATGTGGATTGATAAGGGCCTTTGATGTGCGCCTGTGTGCGTCCAGACACCACCGTCTGGCTGCACCCCGATGGCAAAGGGGATTTAATATTACCTGAAAACGGCTCCTAAGTTGGCATTGGTTTGTTGTGAATTAATTTGTTTGTAATTTTCTGCTTATTCATCAGAGGCGAAGGGTGTATATGTTGAAAAGGGAAGCCGATACTGCATTTTCTAATTTATACCTATTTATTAAGCCGAAAATTTGGTAAAGGTAAGCCGGTAAGAATCATGTTGTACAGACCGTCCGCCCCTGCACCCTATCACACTAATATTATAAAGGCGAAAGTTTGTGAGTGTTTGTATGTTTGTGACTTCTTCACGATCGAACGGCTCGACCAATTTTTATGAAATTTGGTATGGAGGTAACTGACACCCTGGACCTTATAATTCCTACTCCTCCCTATCTTTCTGTGTGATTAATTTCGTTGCGGGATGAAGACAATTTTGCATTATCTGAGACTCGCCGAGCTTCATTGCTCGTATGTCGTAAAATGCGTGCCATTGTTGATCCTGGCTTACAGGAGTTACAGTGGCGGGTGTGGGGGCGGGCAGTCTCGTTTTTGACACCCTGGATAACCACATAGGCTTTCTATTCTGGATAATAAATTTCCACGCGAACGGAGTCGCCGGCAACAGCAACTTGGTTATAATTTTGAAAACGTATAGTTCTTATGATGGAAGTTACTATTGTATCTCTTGTTGATTTATGCAAACCTGATATTATTAATGCAGATCAGTTGGTTAATGCTGCGTTGATACTATATAACTTTCTTACAATAATTTTTTAGTATACTTTTTTTAAATTATTCATAGCGATGGATACAAAGTCGTTCAGCCGTATACTTTTTAATATTGTTTAAACTTTGTTTCCTACATCTAAGATTTCGCAATTGCAATGAAATCTGATGTGGTCGATTTCAAAGCCTTGCTAGAGTTTTGACGTCAATTCCTTCTAGTTTGATGCTTTTTAGATGATTTTCTCGCAGCGGAAGAATCGAACACGGTCGAACCATCCACTCGAAAAAAAGCGTCCAAAATCACTTTTTTCAAAGCTTCCATACACTGTCCATCTTCGTTGATGTTAATCGAATAAATTCACATCACATTTATACAACAAGCACAACTTTAGACAAGAATATGAAATCAAACAAATGAATCAAAACAAGCGATCATCCGCACCGTCAGAATTCCCGCCAAAACTCTCTTTATAGTATACCTAAACTCTGTGATACCTACACAAAGTAAAGGTTACAAAATATATTAATGTGTGAAAAATTATGATCATGGATACTCAAGGGAATGGGACTGCTGGAATATAACTGCAAGTACAAACAGCTGCTTATCGTCACGTCTTCATACTAAACGAATATGCCAAAAAGTTAAAGAACCTACATTTTTATCACCCAAGGAGTAATTATATTATGAGTATATATATACTCAGCGATTTTATAAATAGGTATACTGACGCAGGCATGTACGAAGCGATTGAGTTTGTGAATTAAAAATAGAAAATGTAGGAAGCGCGGAAACCTCATCTGCTCGCTCTACTATGCCGTGCCGCCGCACCGCGCCACTCCCTGCAGTCGACCACGGTAACTATCATTTATGATTTCCTGGTACACATTAATGTGAAACAAAATGGATTTCACATTGGCCCTGGGTTTCCTAGGCGAAGAGCGCCCTGAGCTACAACAGCCTCTACTGCAATAAATGTTTAATTAGATCATTATTTTTTTTAGGATTTCTCTACTCGAGCTTTTAGCTCGGTTCACACTTCCCTGAGCGCCCGCGCCGTGAACATCAGGGAGAGGATAGATCAGTTTTCCTGTGACAGGGAAAACTGAACGAAAATGGATTCGCCCAACACCTTGCTAACAATTGTTGTTGTATGTATTGCAGCTTGTTTTTATATAAGTTGTACATAGTTTAGTGCAGTATTTGTGTAAGCTTTTGGCTATTATTCTCGTGGCTCCTACAGAATTATAGATATTGTACTGCAATATATTATGGCCTTTATTCATAATGACTTAGTGGGACGCTATAATACCGCTGTAGGACGTTTCCGAAAAATTGTTATTCATAATAGCTCAATAGCGTTAAAACGTTCCCAAAATCTTCCATAAAATGTCTGCAATTTATAGAAGCTGGCACCCTACTTTAACGCTTCAATAGCAAAAAATATGGCCGATTTCGATCAACTGATTCGTATTTGACGTTTCACCAGTTTTGGTTGGGATTAATTTGAGGGTGCCTGCGACTTCTATCATAAACATTAAAAAATAAGCTCACGCCTGTATCCCCGAAGGGGTAGGCAGAGGCGTACTAGCGAACTAGAACACCCACATTTCGCCGAGCTTAGTTCCGTCCCAGATGTGATAGAGGGGGAGCCTATCGCCATATCGGGCACAAATTCCAGACTCCGGGCTGATACGGAAAAATCCAATATCACTTTGCCCGACCCGGGGATCGAACCCGAGACCTCAGAACCGTAGTTGTACCGAAATACCACCACGCCACCGAGGCAGTCTTCTAGACTTCAGAGAGACTTCTATCAAATGCAATTAATGTTATAAACACGATAGTTTGTGAGGTAGTATGGATGTTTTGTTACTCTTTCACACCAGAATGGTTGATCGGATTTGAATTTAATTCGGTAAAGAAATGGATTATAGTCTAGAATAAAAATGTCTAGGATAACAGGACAAATAAATGTGATGCAAAAGTTATGACCTCATGGTCATAAGTCGCTCAGTTTATTTGAAATATACGCGCGCCAGGTCGGACAGCGTAATAATATTGAGAAAATAAACTTGTCTTAAGTGATTCTTCACCATTCACAGAACATTACATTCTAGGATGTATTTATTTATAGAGGAATAACACATAGGCTACTTTTTTCCAGAAAATGTAGGGTCTCCGTAGGATAGATTTGTTTGAAGTCAGCTAGTATTTAATATTTTCCGTGTGATATTTAATTACATACCTTGATTTCAACAAAACATCTTTTTCTTCAATATCATCATTATCTAAGCACGAATAAATCAAGAGAAATAAAACACTTCAAAAATACAATGATGAATTTTATTAAATCTGATTCAACAAAAAATACTTATACACGCATGTTGCCTAATTATTCTTCAATACAATGTTATTTTGAAGCCGCTGTGAACTGGAAAGTCCGGTCCTGAATTCCATTCTCAAAGAAGGCAGGGTATTTTTCTTACACGATTTGCAAAGACTGGAAGCCCCCTTTCATTCATACGCTCCAAGGAATATCCTCCAAATCTAAATTTCATTTCCAAATATCCACTATCTACCCATCTTCGTTGATGTTTAGGTATTGCATAAAACAAAATCACTTCACATGCAACAAACATAGTTTTACTTTGATTAATTTAATTAAATAAATATATAAACAAACTAAACTGGTCGCTATGGTCGCCATTTGCCATTTCGAATTGCGCGCGCAAGACGCGCGTGAATGATTGTTTTTTTTATTAGGCCATCGTTCCATGACTTTCCAGAGACAAAACTTGTTAAAATTACATTTTATCTATGTACTAGCAACATTGTGACACGGTAAATATATTTTAGGTAATGGAGCTATAGTAAACTATTATGAATAAAGAATTTTATCGAACCTTCGATAGGCTTAAAATGCATTTTTACCAATATGAGTTTATATCTTCATTAGGGGTTTTATTATGAATAAAGGCCTATAATTATATCCGCTATCTTTATTATATGTGTAGCCCGATGGTATATATAACCAGAGAAGGAATTATATTGTCTTCATTATACCATGTTTTCCTAGTACTTGGCCACCCTATAATCCAGGGCTATAGTCGCATCCGGCGGTCGCTATGGCTACCGCCTCGCCGCTCGTCCCGCCACACCACAGCACCACGCGGCACACCCACCTCCACAGCTCTATACACACCTGGTACTCAACACCTATAGCACTAGGGTTCAATCAAAATTTATGGGTTGTTACTATGTAGTGCGTCTGGGGGTGTGTGGCCGGAGTTGAACTCGAATGTATAAACGTAACTATAGTGTTATTAAGCTGGAAATTTTGTTTGTACTTGTGAATCTTCGGAACTTTTTTTTCTACCTTTATTCTACTTTAATGTGGGGTCGGCGCAACAAACTTTTTCAAGCATGTTGCAGAGAGGATTTTGCTTAGTTTTTAAGACCGGCCGCCTGCTTGACGTCAGCCTCCTATGGGGGGATACAGTCCCGGGCATATTAAATTAGAAAATTAGTTTTTCCCGACCTGGGAATCGAACCCAAGACCTCCCGATCCGCAGCCCATACATGCTGCCATTAGACCAACGAGGCGACCAACTAATGAACTATCCGGAACTATTGAAATTATTTTCAAAATAATTTAAATATGTATTCAAAAAGCTGAATTATCTCTGAGTGACATTGGTTACTTTTTATCCAGGGAAGAGTTTAATTACGGGACGGAGACAAAAGTAAAACGAAAGACAAAGGCGAATGAAAAGATCAATTTAAAATATATTCTATTAAGTAGTTGGAAGGGGAAGACCTCATCGAACATTCTCTGACCAAGTCAGAGATTTACTCGAGAAAGGTCAAGTTAAAAGTACCCTAAACCGACGTGCATGAAGAATGTAATGAGATTGAATGAGGCGAAAGAGGTGTGTAAGGATTGTAGCAAGTGGAAATCCGTTGTCTCTGCCTACCACATATGGGAAAAAGGCGTCAGTCTATGTATGTAAGTAACAATTCATGAATGTGTATATCTTAAACTGCGGATATATTTTTTTATATAATCTCATTTACAAAACTAAAACAGTACATAACAGCTAAGAAAATTAAAAGGCTAAGAAACGCGAGGTCCTACCCCTTGGGGATACAGATGTAGGAGTTTATTTCATTACAGCTAAGCAAACATCAGGCGGACATAAACTGCACGAATTCTTTCCCAATCAAATCTTATGAAAAAACATAAATGTTTCATAACACTAAAATTTCAAACCCCAGACGCATCTATACTTAACATTATTACACACACTAGAGCAATATCGAGCGCACCACGAAGCAAACTAGCCTCCAGCCTTTTGTTTTCTTCGGGAAGTCCGGTAATTTTGGTGCAATGCATACAATACTCCAAACATACATTGCTGATTTTGTATCGTACGCGTATGAAATTTTACGTATAACACCAGGAATGTATAACGCATTTGGAAGTATAAACAGCGGGTGGTAATTAACAAGGTTGTGGTGGGAGGCGTCTCGTCTCGTACTAGCATGCCCAACCTACCCCAAGGCGCAGCACGTTGCCCTCCCGAGTGCAATCCGGTGCAGTAACGCACATTCAGCGAGTGATAAAGTTAGCATGAACTCTCTCGTGAGGGTTTTACACTAGTAGTATAATTGAAATAATATGATATGGTACAGTCTCTATTTCCAAATCAAATCAAGTCATTTATTGAATCCATAAAATGTTATACATCATTTAGATTCCTTCTTCTTCTTTTAAAAATAATGGTTTCCTCGCATTTGCGATGATTTAGCCAATGTCAATGTAAATAGAGCAATTATCAAATTTCACAATGACCATGAGACCCAGAAGTGGATGATCTCAAGGCCTTGCAGGGATTATGGCGGCAATTCCTTCTAGCGATGCCCCTCAGATGACCTTCACTCGGCGAACTGATCGGACAAAGCCAGCCAAGGCACCAAGCAAAACTCATCAAAAGATCACTGATTAACAAGTTTCCACATTATACTGTCAATATTCGCTGAATTTTGGCGAATAAAACCATATCACATTAAACAACAAACACTACTCCAGACAACAATATGAAATAATTTTAACAAGCGATGCCCACCCTGTCAGACATCCCGTCAAAATCCCCAATTAATAAGCAATCAATTGACACGTCATTCATCAAAATCGTATGAGTAGTTTATCGTGGAACATATGTAAACGCAACTAGACTGTTAAAATCATAACCCTTCTTATAACTTTGCCGCAGTCGGGTAAGGTCAATGATTCTTTGAAAATTATAACAATCATTATCGAACGTAGGTAATCAAAATTATCCGCAAAATTTTCTGTATTTGTAAAATCATGATAGGCACATAAATTAAGTCTCTTGAAAGGCAATTTACCAGGCGGGTGAAATGAAAGCCTGCGACGTGACCTCCAAGTTTGACCTTTTGACAGCTTAGCACAAACAGCCTAACGATGTAATAATGGCCGACGGATATCCGTTACTTTCCTACTGTTGGTACAATGGCATCTGGGGTGAAGAACCTAGGGCGGGGGGAACTAGATTTGTATTAGTGTTTATTTTTGGGAGGGTTTAGTGCTAGCCTGTATGAGACTCCAGGCCTAATCTTACGTAAAAAGCTGCAGAATAATTTAAATCAATTTGATGATGCTTTCAAACACACTAGCAACCAAATTGATTGAGTTTACTATTAATTATTATTGTTAAAGTTTGGTCATTAAAGGAAATATTAAGAGGCAACTATAGCCTACACGTGAAAAAAAAATTGTGATGCCTGTATTATGCCATGCCTCCTATATGGCTGTCAAACCTGGATATTTACAAAAAAGTATCAAGCAAAAAATAGATAATACACAAAAGCAATGGAGAGAAGCATACTACGGATCAGAAACATACATAAAGTAAGCGAAGCGAGGAGATAAGACAGAAAACAAAGATTACGGACGCACTAAGACACGCACTAACAATAAAGTGGAAATGGGCAGGCCACATTGCACGGTGCACAGACAAAAAGTGGACAATAGAGACCACAAAATAGAAGGGACCATCAGGGAAAAGAAAAGTCGGCAGACCAAAGCAACGATGGGCAGACGACATCGTACAGACGATGGGGAGAGATTGGATCGACCAGGGGAAGGATAAGGGAAGGTGGAAAAGGTTGAGGGAGGCCTATACCCAAAATAGGGTCTATTCCAAAAAATAATTAAATTTAATTACTGTAAAACTTAACTAACACTAGATAATAATATTAAGTACACCCATCCATAAAAATTACTATACTTACTCACAACATTTAAAAATTTAAGGGAAAAGGAATAAATGGCTTATTATTATCATATTATTATTACTGTTAAAAGACATATAATCAGGTCACTGCTTCCTACTTTATAAATTTGATTTTTTTTCGTTATGATTTATGAAAATAGCAAATTGTGAGCATAGACAGTGTCTCTTTTTCTATATGAAATGCACGCCACTGCTAAAGCATATAAATCTCGTCTAGGTAGGATAATAGCTGTAGGTATGTGGGGCTGTCTGGCGTGGTGTTTCGATCGGTCTGGCTTTGGTTCAGTGTCTGTGGTCCGGGCTGCAGCCTGCATGCGGCACTGTGCACTGTATAGTGCACTCTAGTGTAGTGACGTCATTCGTGCGTCATACACGACTGATATAATCTGGTGGGTGTGATTAGATGTCTGGGATGACTTGTGATTTTAGATTTCGGTTGTATAATTGGGTACTTGACAATAGTAACCAATATCAATGAATTTCTGTAGGAACATAGATTTATCATCTAAATAACGTATGCAATAGGATTTTTTTAAAATACTCCAAGGATAATTTTATTTTAGTAATTTAAATACTTAATTTTTTATTTGTGGGTCACGTGACGGAAAACACCAATCACGATGCACGATGTCAGATTACTCATTTTTCATGTTTATTTACTCCACAAGGGCCTAAGGCCTAAGATCAAAGTCATACTGCCAGGTAATTTGGTAGTTTTTTTCCTATTTTTATTTAAATCTCAACTTAATTTCTGATCGACGAAATATCCCGTTTTTTTTTAGTTTGAAATCATAAATGTTATTTCCTCAATATCTTTTTTAAATGATTTTGTATCTATAGTAAGAAACAATGACGTCACCCGTAGCTACAGTTAACATGTAGCGTTGTGGCGGAAAACTAAATTATACATAGTAATTTTTTTTTTTTAACTAAATATATAAAAATAAATTACGAAATATTTTTTTTCATGTTAAGGATAAACTAATAAATAGCCCTGTATACTTTTTAAAAAAATTGTCAAGTACCCAATTACGTAACTTTAAATAAATACACCTAACAGTCACATAGTCCTGTAGTCCGAGCACAAAAACTAATGTAAATGTATTCGAGTTCGCTGCGCACTGATGACGTTTGGTTAATATTTCATACAAATTTCATAGACGCGCATCGAGTTCGAATACATTTACGGTTGTCAGAAATTTTCCTGCTCCGGCCGCCGAACCCCACACTAGGTATATTACCTGTATCGTGGTATTAGAAACTACGTGGGACTTTTGTTCTCACAACATCCAATCCCAAAACAAATATCTGTGGATTAAAGCGCGTCTCCTGCACATGTTTTTTTCGATAGAAAACACAAAAACATCTATACAAAACAAGGTTTTTCATTGTCTCCTGTCCATGTAACAGTAAACCAAAATAGACAAAAAATTGTAGAAATACCTACTATGTTTTGTGTAATGTTTTAGTGCAGGAGACGCGCCGTGACACAAACATTTATCTCGGCGCGGGAATCGAACCCGCGGCCTCTCATATCACAGCCAGCTACTGGGAGGCTGTCATGTCAACTTTGATAATAAATATTAATTATATTAGCGGGTAGCTCCGTCATATTCAGTGACGTGCACAGGCATTACACCCTGTCTGGACAGGGTAGACAAAATGCTTGCAACATTAATTTTTCAATATTAAAGTCCTAATACATCCCCATTTTGATTTAAAATATGAACTGGGTGAGCTATTTTGAAAATTGATTTTGATCAGGATTTTTGTAAAAATGTTTGTAAATAGCAAATTGTGACGGTTGACAGTGTCTCTTTGTCTATATGGACTGCACGCCATTGGTCATATATGGATGTCACGGGCATCCTCTTTTAATGAGAAGGGTTAAGTATTAGTCTACCACGCTGGTCTTATACGGGTTGGTAGACTTTACACACCTAAGCAATTCTTTTGGAGAAATTCTCAGGTATGCATGTTTCCTCACGATGTTTTCCTTCACCGAAAGCAGGCGAATATTCATACACACACACTTATCTTAGGAAAGCAAGAGGTGCATACATGCTTGGGGTTAATCTCGAACCTGCTATATTCGTCTCGGCAGTCCATAACTCTCCCAAGTGAGATAGATATCGCTGCTTAAAAGCTTTAATATTTATTTTTATTTATATATCTCAGTCCTTCTGTTTACGATGCCACGGAGGAACAGACAGGGGCAGGCACCATAGAGTCCACGAATACTTCTGTATTATCACAGTATAAAAAGTTTTTAATCAATTGGCAATCCAAAATTATGAAAAAAACTAGAAAAAACCCAAGTAATAAAAATAATGGCTTCGGCATCCCCGGAGCGCGATCAAGCACCGTTCACAAGTACCAGGGCGGCATGTTGCCGCAGAGCTGGCTCGGTGCGCGGTTCGATCGTCTGCGCTCGTGCAAATTGCCTCAGAACAGAGACGAATTGCTTTGAAAGTGTGGGTACATACTCCATAGGCGATGTGGTTGGAGACAAGCGGGATTTTAAATAAATACACCGCCTTTCCCAAGTTCTGACTACACACTAACTAACTTGTTTCGTGGGTATCAGGGACCACGAGGGTTTACTATTCAGACTGGAAAAAATCTAAAGGCTCGTCTTTTTGCACCTATTTTTCTCGAAATAAAACACAAAAACACATACGCAAAACAATGTTTTTCTGTCAAAACTGTCTCCTGCTCATGGACCATAGACAAAAATGTGTAGTGAAACCATGTTTTGTGTAGGTGTTTTGTGTAAAGTAATGCAGATGATGCGGTTTGAAAACCTTTATTATTTTTCTTTCTACCTGCCCTGATCCCAATTTAATATGGGGTCGGCGCAACACATTTTTTCAAGCATATTGCAGAAAGGATTCGGCTAAGTTTTTGCGACCGGCTGCCTGCCTGATGTCAAAAACCTCTGGGGGATCCAGTCCCGGACAAATTCAATTAGAAAATTCTCTTTGCCCGTCCTAAGAATCGAACCCAGGACGCCCGGTCCACAGCCCATGCTACCACTAGAACAAAGAGGCGACAACGTAATACTTATTGACTTAATTTTAAAGAGTAAACTGTGGGTAAGGGGTTAAATCCTGTAACCCTTACTCCGAGCCTGTGATCCCCGCAATGTAGGGTGCGAACGCTTCGCAAGTACCAAGAACTGCAGTCTGCACCAGCACAGTACACGCTACGTATACTCTATAGCTCGTACGTATAGTCTATAGTACTGTGTAAGTGTATAGACGAGCGTCTGGAGTCTCTCGAGTGCTATAGGCCGTGTAATATACTTTTAATAAACGCCCCTCAAACGGAACAGCAGCATAACACTTGTGATCCAAAGGTCTCTCGTGGTCATAAGTTATTCAGTCGTGTTTGAAACATTAATAAATAATAATAAATAAATACACCCAACAGTTACACACCTAGTCCTGACCCCACATTAGGTATAACCTGTAACGTGGGTATCAGAGACTATGAGAGACTTTCGGTCTCACAACACCAAGACTTGAAACAAAAATCTGTGGGTCATACAAACATTTGTCTCAATGCAGGAGTCGAACCCGCGGCTTCTCGCTTCACAACCGGCTACTCGCCCACTGCGCCACGGAGGCTGTCAAGTTCAAGCAAGTGTTTGTTCGCAAGGTCGTGCCAGCGTAAGATGTTCAGACAATAACATTTGTATGAAATTTTAACCAAACGCCACCAGTGCGCAGCGAGCTCGATATGAATTCGATTGTCAAAATTATTCCCGCTCTGGCTGCTTTTTACTTTTACACTTTTTACTTTTTATTTATAACCTACCCTTATTCCACTTTAATGTGGGGTGGCGCAACATACTCCTCCAAGCATGTTACAGAAATGATTTGGCTTCGTTTTTACGACCGGGTACGCCTGCGTAACATCAACTCTCCTCTGAGGTCTCCAATCCCGAGCGAGTAGTGTTCGAAAAACATTCCGCCCGACCCAGACCAGAAACCAGACCGATCGAAACCAAATCGATGGGAGTCGAACCAGAAACTCCCGTTCACAGTTTATATACGTTGTCAGTAGGAGGTGACAATGACTGATTTTCCAGTCTTCTTTCTTTCTTTCACTCTGCCCTTATTCCACCTTAATGTGGGGTCGGCATAACACACTTTTTCAAACATGTTGCAGGAGGATTTGGCTTAGTTTTACTGATTTTCCAGTCTACAAAAAATAATAATGTTTTAGAGGAAGCTGTAAACATAATTTGTCAACGTATTCAATTGGGATGGATTTAAAAATCAATTACACGAGCTCAGACAGGCAGACAACGTGATATGTAACGGTGTGTTGCGCCGTGCACCGGTGGTTTGCACCTTGAATAGTTAAATTAATGAGCTTAGTATTGTCTTATGCAGTCTTTCAACGCGCTGTCGCTTGGGTGAAAACACTTTTTCTACCGATTTCCATAAAGGAGAAGGTCCTCAATTCGTCTGTATTTTTTTATGTATGTTACGCGATATCTCCGCCAAATGTGGACCGATTTTCGAGATTCTTTTTGTGTTCGATAGAGCTTATTTCAAGGGTGGCCCCTATAAATTTGGTCACGATCGGATAAATTTTAAAGTCGGTCCCTTAAGTTTTTAATAAAAACGCAATGTATGACTAACGCTGCACTTTATGGGAAATACAAATGTAAGTATGTCTAGACGGTCGCAACTTTTATGGTGGTCTGCGAGAGAATCGCATTAAGCATCCGATGACGTCAGAAAAGCAAATCCAGTCCTATGATTCAATTTACACCGAACACAAAGATTCGGAACAAATATTTACGAATGAAGGGGTCAATTATTTTTTGACAGTCTATAATAGTCTATAATAGACTGCCTCCGTGGCTTGGTATTTCGGTACGATTACGGTTCTGAGGTCTCGGGTCGATCCCCGGGTCGGGCAAAGTGATATTGGATTTTTCCATATCAGCCCGGAGTCTGGAATTTGTGCCCGATATGGCGATAGGCTCGCCCCCTATCACATCTGGGACGGAACTAAGCTCGGCGAAATGTGGGTGTTCTAGTTCGCTAGTACGCCTCTGCCTACCCCTTCGGGGATACAGGCGTGAGCTTATGTTATGTTATGTTATTCCTTATCCCTACAATATTACTGACACACTGCCGGGACGGACCTCCTCTACTAATGAGAGGGGTTAGACCTTAGTTGAGCACGCTGGTCTAAAGCGGTTGATAGACTTCCCATACCTTCGAAATTCTCAGGATTGCAGGTATCTACACGGTGTTTCTACACCGCTATAGCGAGATTAGGTATACCGTATGGGGTACTAAAAGCATCCTACATCCTCGTCGGGTACGAATTTAACGTGGACGAATGTACAAAAGCTAGCTCTGTATTATAAAGTTGTGCACGGGAGCTAAGTGGAACACTAGTAATCCAGCTGCAGCCGGCAGGCTTTTCCCTTTTCTTTTGTGTCTGCAGTCTGGTCTCTGAGCTCGAGTAATGGATGCCCCTTTATCAGTTTTAGGGATGATTCCGTCTTGTTAGTCTGGAAATAAATGCCGCTTAAATTTGAAATAAAATTTTATTTATTTTGCAATATAGCATAGATGCAAAGTTCTTTGCAAATATTCTAAAAAGTGGTCTCCGTCATCGTAATAAATAAAACAAAGAAACAGATCATGAACTCTTATTAAATCAACACAAATATAACCCTATACACGTGTTATAAAGTAGCTTTTCTTAAATTTGAAATTTAGAATTCTCTCGGCGTACGACTGTATACAAAAGCAGTGCAAGCACTTCTTTGCTGTCCCATTTTCCGAGCGTCAAGTGTACATCTAGGTATATAATATATCGATGCCTTACATTCCCGCCAAACTCTCCGTCGAAAAAATGTGGTATCTCACTTGTATGGCATTATTATGTTGTCTGTTTCCAAATGAATGCTTATCCTGTTAGATTTTCATACAATGAATCACGCTTTGTTCCGGTTTATGAGTCACACAACCATTGTACCTCTTTCCTTGTTTTATTTGATTTTATATAAGGCGGTTCTTAGAAAAGTATTTAAAAGTATTTTGCAAAGAAACTCTTGAAAAGCCTGAGTACAACCAGTTTAAAGAACAAAGGATTTACGCACACCATGCTCAAAGGGCAATCCTTTATTATTGTACGCAACTCCAACGAATTGAAATCTGCCACAAACCCACGATATTATATAACTCAAATAAAAACTCAATAAGGTGGTGTAATGGAAAAGTTTCTAAATACGTTGCGAAGGCGGGTGCAGAAGGTGGGCGGTCGTCATGGCAACGGGCGGTTGCAGGAAACTGCACAATCGATGATGCCAGACGCTCCGCTGCCGCCTGTGGATCAATGTGTCTCTAGTACTATGCTCGGCTCCCGGGAAACCTACCTTCCCGCGCCAGTGTGCGAGCTCGCCGCTCGTCTACCTGTCTCTGTCTTTATACAACCACTTCGCCGTGACCTCCACCGCGTCACTGCGCCTTTCCTACATTTCATTACGTTATTAAAGCGTCCGAGCTCTTCTAACGTTGGCTTCGTTTGTATGTGTGAAGTTTTCCCGGCCAACTCGCTTGTGTGCGCCCCCTTTACCAGTGTTGCGTTTCAGAGCGTTCCATTTTCAAACGCTAGCGTCGGGAAACTTGTGAATTGGTTATCTGTGTGTGTCGGGTGTTTGTGTTGAGTGCGTTCAGAAACGCCGGCACCTATTGTTTGTTTTGTTGTTATTATCGTTCAGAAACTGTTCACTGGCCGGTTATGCATGCGGCCTCGACAGCCCAACGGGAAAAAATAAGACTATTTTTTAAGCTATCCTTATCGACCTGTTTATTCCATTTCGGCAACAGAATAATGCACGACTTTGGGATTGGAATACAAGGCGGGAATTGGTCGGCAAAGTATTGCGTTGCAAAACGAGCCTTATTGGTTTCACATAAAGTTCCAGTGCGTTTACGTAATAATTTTGGAGGGGAATATTATTGACGAAACATCGATGACTCGCAAAACTACACCCTTGTGATCATATTTTGTAATTTTCTTTTAACACGAAAGAGAAATAAATTAAATTAAATAAACAAGTTTTCAATGCTTTGAGACCACCATTCCGGAGCAATTGAATGCCGCAAAGCGTAGCAGCAGCTACTTTCCTTTACCGCAGTACTGAATACAAGAAACTACTTTTATAATATTATGTTCGAAGAAATTTCCAACAGCGTAGTTACGGGAAGAAATGTAGTTATGTTTGTTTTTTTTATAGCAGAGACTGGCAAGCGATGGTAAGTGACCACCACCACCACCCAAGACACAAAAATAATCATGAGCCAACAGAAACGTAGGGGTAGGGATTGGGAAAGGGAGGGGGCAAATTGGGCCACCAGAAATCTCACTCACCGAACGAAATGTAACAGCGAATTGCCACACGTCGGTTTTCTGTGAGACAGTGGTATCAAACCGTTCGAACCAGACCATTCGTGCTGTAGACGTAACTGTCTACAGCGTGGCTCTACCACTCAACTATAGTACTAACTCTACTACACTGTTAAGAAAGAAAGAAAGAAAAAAGAAAGAAAGAAAAAAGGAAAGAAAGAAAGAAAAAGTAAAGAAAGAAATAAATGTTTATTCATGACATGGCATGTAAACACATTAAAACCGATCTAAAATTAACAAATACCATAGTGTTTTCATGTGCACGTCACAACAACGACCCAAACTCAACATATGCTGGTCAATTGGCCAGCGCTGATCTTCCGTTGGACCGTTGGGGATTGGGCACCAACTTTATGCGTCGAAAAAAGATATTAAAATAAAATAAAATAATTATCTAAAATAAAAAAATGCTCTGTTACAACTTTCATCGATATTTGAGGTCGCCAATCAATGGCAGTTTTGATGACGTGAACTGAGTTTGTACCGCGTCGTGTCCTTACTTTAACGAGACTGTCCCGCCCCCACACCCGTCACTGTAACACCTGTAAGCCAGGATCAACAATGGCACGCATTTTACGACACCGAGCATTGAAACTCGGCGAGTCTCAAAGAATGAAACATTGTCTTCATCCCGCAAGGAGATTAATCAAACAGAAATATATGGAGGAGTAGGAATTCTCCTTATTTAGTGTCAACATTATTATGGTTTGAACGAATTTGAATCCTACTAAGTACAACGCGTTTTCCTAAGACGATTTGCGAGGATTAGGACTTGTCGTGAGGCAGGCGGCCGGTATAAAACTAAGCTGAATCTTTTCTGCATCATGCTCGCAAAAGTGTGTTGCATCGACCAAACTTACTGGGATAATGATAGTTGGAAGGGGATGAATTTGAGCGAAATCCCGTTGATATAGTGGGCATTATTTGTAAACAAATGTATTCATTGCACGATTGTTTTGGATGGTCGCCAGAAAGTTCACTTTATTTACAATGCACTTAAAGATAAATTCACTGCTATACTTCAGAGGTAGGCAGAGGTGCTAGTACATCTGCCTACCAGCACACAGCTTTGAGCTTGTTTCTGTCTCATGATGTAACGAGTCAATGGGACATAAATTCAAAGTTTTTCAACTACATAACCTAAGCTAAGGCAGGCCTGTATCCCCGAAGGGGTAGAACACCCACATTTCGCGGAGCTTAGTTATGATAGGGGCTAGCCCATCGCTATATTGAGCACAAATTCCAGACTCCGTGCTGATACTGAATAATTTAATATAATTGAAATAAAACTATTTTTACGGATTCTATCACGATTTGGGTTTAATTTTTATTCCCGACTTTTCGAAGGCTTTGCAGTCTTCGTGGTCACGGGTTGGACTGAGATGTCATTTGTCCAAGAAACCAAATCGTGATTGAATCCGTAAAAATAGTTTTATTTCAATGTATAAGATTCATGTAAACTTAAGAAATCAATAGTCAATATAACGTTGATTGATTCGGAGATCGAACCTGAGACCTCAGGACGATAATCGTAGCGCACACGCAATACCACTACGCCACCGAGGCAGTCCAAGTCTTTGATGAGTGATTTTTCCATCACAAAATCATCATCGTCACTAGCAATAGGACGTCCACTGCTGAACATGGACCTCTAAAGATTTCCAAACTGATGTAATAGAAGCGACACAATCAAACATTATGAATTCCCTATATGTACAACTGTTCTACTGCCTTGGTGGCTTAATTGCATTTCGGACTACCGTCCTGATGTTCCGGGTTCGATCCCCAAGTCGGGCAAAATGATTTTGAGTTTTTGCATTTCAGTATCAGAGTCTGGAATTTGTGACCGATATGGCGAGATGCTCGCCCCTTATCACATCTGGGACGGAAATAAGCTCGGCAAAATGTGGGTGTTCTAATTCTCTAGTCCATCTGTTATATTATGTAAATTCCCTATAGTATTGGTGGTCCCACGCTCAAGACTGGTTATAAACATTTAACATATAGATAGGACAACAGCACAAAACTTGTGATCCAAAAGTTATGACCTAGAAGTCATAAGTCGCTCAGTTTATTTGAAATATACGCGCGCCAGGCCGGCCAGCGTAATAATTAGAGAATAAACTTATCTTATGTGATTCTTAACCATTCACAAAACATTCTAGGGTGTATTGTGTGTCTTATCTAATATTGTCATAATAATACAACACAAAAAAAAAACATAAGCTCACGCCTGTATCCCCGAAGGGGTAGGCAGAGGCGCACTAGCGAACTAGTACACCCACGTTTCGTCGAGCTTATTTCCGTCCCAGATGCGATAGGGGGCGAGCCTATCGCCATATCGGGCACAAATTCCAGACTCCGGGCTGATATGGAAAAATCCAATACCACTTTGCCCGACCCGGGGATCGAACCCGAGACCTCAGGATGGTAATCGTACCGAAATACACTACTGAGGCAGTCTCATAATAATATTGGGAGAATAAACTTATCTTATGTGATTCTTAACCATCACAAAACATTCTAGGGTGTATTGTGTGTCTAATCTAATATTGTATGTGCTTTCACAAATAAATTATTTCTTTCTTTAAATTGTAATAATCGCCCTCGCATTGTAATAAGTGGTTGGTACTGAAGTTTGAGATCAATTATTTTGTATGGATACCTGCTTGATAGTTAATAATATTAGATATCTTTGGGAGTAGCGTTAATTTTGCGTGCTGGAATGAAAGAAAACGAATCAAATATCTGTGGATCATATCAATATTAGTCTCAGTGTAGGAATCGAACCCGTGGTCTCTCATAGCTGGCTATTCACCCACTGCGGTAAAATAAAGCTAAAGTAAGTAGTACATTCGTAAGCAGTATCGCAAATTGTGGCATCTTTCGTTTACTTGTTAAACTCACAGATGGCGCCGAAAGCTTCGTTCCAGAATCCTCAGCATGTTTTTATAGCAAATACTGATGGTAAGGGATCCACAATCTATAAACAACCATCATCTTCCGTTTCTTTATTCTTAAAGATGGATCGACGCAACGCACTTTGTCAAGTATGTTGCAGAAATTATTCGGCTTAGATTTAAAGACTGGCTATTGTCTGACGTCAGCCCTCTTTGGAGGATCCAGTTCCGAGAAAATTGAATTTAAAAAAATTGCTTTGCCCGACCTGGAATTTGAACCCGGGACCTCCCGGTCCATAGCCCATATAATAGACCAAGAAGGCGATTGGAAATTTTTGTAAGTATTTTTTTGTGATATGAATACTATGGGAATCAACATCCCACGTAGTTTCTGAGTTCTATTATGTATTATGTAGCACATAAAGAAATACAGTAGTCTGGTCTATTTAGGTACTTGTAGATTACTGATTTATTTTTACCGAGGATATTTTTCACGTATTTTTATATCAAAGTGGATAAATCAGGGCGACTCTTGGCTAGTGCGTCATCGGTACGGCTATTTTCATTATAGAAAAATAAGGGATAATAATAAATTTAACGGATTATCCAATAAAATTAAGTTAACTATGTACTTACTATACAGTAAAGGTTAATATGACCAGACCGCACATCACATTCTTTGGAAGTGTGGTCTATGGCAAAATGAGCGCACCATCATGCTAGACAGTATGCAAATAACATCTGGAGTTGTATACTATATGGACCTTGCGGGAACTAGGACGAATTTCCGTGCATTCCGGCGTTTTTGCCATACCTATTATTAGAACCAAGTTTAACAGCTCGCATGATAGGACCCACTAAAATTATTTCCGTGGTGCTTTACATCTGGCCTCTCCAGTTGTAAATATCCCTATGTAAGAGGCTGATGCCTCTTTAATTCATTGCATTGTCTGCATTTTTTACGGAGGGAAGTGGAAACCTTATAATTCCTACTCGTCCCTATCTTTCTGTTTGATTAATTTCGTTGCGGGATGAAGACAATTTTGCATTATCTGAGACTCGCCGAGCTTCATTGCCCGGTGTAAAATGCGTGCCATTGTTGATCCTGGCTTGCAGGAGTTATAGTGGCAGGTGTGTGGGCGGGACAGTCTCGTATACAGTAAAGGGTTTCGTAGCTGGTATGAATATTCCCGGCAAACGTTCAAGTCAAAAACTTAACAGACCGACTTCAAATCCGTGAACATATTATATGGGACCACCCTTGAAATAAGCTCTATCGAACACAAAAAGAATTTTGAAAACGGTCCACTTTTGACGGATATATCGCGTAATATACATAAAAAAAATACAGACGAATTGAGGACCTCCTCCTTTTTGGAAGTCGGTTGAAAACATTACTTCCTTCCGCGGCAATCGAATAATAACAAATGACTAAAATCAGATTTCCCCAAAAACACGTAGTAAAATGAATGGAAACGAGAAAATTTTAAGGGTTCCGTTATTTGACTACGAAACGCTAACAATGTAAGTGTTGAGTACCTTAAACAGTGTTTTCTTTCACTTTCAACAGACTTGGAAAGAAGAACTACTTTTACTGCCTCGGTGGCGTGGTTGTATTTCGGTACAACTGCCGTCCTGAGGTCTTGGGTTCGATCCCGGGGTCAGGCAAAGTTATATTGGATTTTTCCATATCAGCACGGAGTCTGGAATTTGTGCCCGATATGGCGATAAGCTCGCTCCCTATCACATCTGGGACGGAACTAAGCTCGGCGAAATGTGGGTTTACTAGTTCACTAGTGCGCCTCTGCCTACCCCTTCGGGGATACAGGCGTGAGCTTATGTTATGTTTAACTATTTTTAAAGGCAATAACCTCTTTAAAATGTTTATAAGTAAGGATATAAATAATAAGTCTATTATATTTAGCATTTCTTCGCCCCAAGTCGCAATGAAGGCGATAAAACAAGGCTTCGAAGCAGTTGAGAGTGACGCAGCGCGTGTCATCGGGTTTAACGTCCTGTGATTCATTTATCTGTTGACTAGACTCGTAAAGTGCCCACCGCTCACACCCTACCACCAGTATAAAAACCATACAGTATATCAATGCGTTTGATTTGTCAAAAAACTACTTTCTAGTGTTATTTTTGCAGTTTAGTAAGTAGTAAAATCACAATTCAGAGAAATCGAGTTATTTATCAATTAGTTCGTTCACAATCCTAAATCTATACTAGTCTATATTAATCGAAAATTAACTGCCTGTTACGTTTCCACGCCTAAACTACTAAGCTGATTTTGATAAATTTAGTATAATGTCGCCTCCTTGATCTAGTGGCAGCATTTGTCCAGGACTGAAGCGACCGTGAAAACTAAGTCGAGCCCTTTCTGCAACATACTTGAAAAAGTTTGCTGCGCCATATTTTGGGATAAACAGAGATTGGAAGAAAACACAAATAAAAATTAGGTCACAGGGTACCTACTTTTTGTTTCAATAATCCTGGTAGGCAAAATAAGGGCATAAGAGTTCTGGAGTAATTAACAAAATTTTACCGGCAATCACGCAATTTGCCGACGTAAAACATTGAGTCCTTTTCACGTCCTCCAGCCACCAGCAAAAGATAAAATATATTGAGTGTTAAAATAGACTGCAGGAGCAGTCGCTAGCTCAGTTGGGAGTACGGGGTGCCGAGACAAGTATCGGAGGTTCGAGATCAAAATGGAGCATACACCTCTGACTTTTCTGTGTTAAATGTGTTTTCTTTGTGAATTATCGCTTGCTAAAATCTTTGGGGGAGGCCTATGTTCAGCAGTGGACGTCCTATGGCTGATGATGATGATAAAAACGGCGAAGGAAAACATCGTGCGGAAATCTGCATATCCGAAAAAATTACCGACTGTGAGCTTTTTAAACTGTTATTCCGCATGATGTATGGTTCGCATTACTATTATTTTCACTCATTTAATGGCCTTTGTTTTCGTGTTATGGCGATTTAGATGACTTATATTAACGGCTTCGCAATTTGGCACATTATACATTCGGTGGTGTTATTAGATGTAAAGTGATGTATGATATTGCTTAGTTAAAATTTATCAAATTGTTTATAGTTAAGTACACTTTATGACCTTTACACAATACTCACAAGTTTAAAAATAAACCGACCGACTTCAAAATTTATCAACCTTACCTATATGGGACCACCATTGAAATAAGCTCTGTCCACCACAAAAATAATTTCGGAAATCGGTCCACATTTGGCAGAGGTATCGCATCACATACATATATTAAAAAATACCGATGAATTGAGGACCTCCTCCGTTTTGAAAGTCGGTCAAAAATACAGAAGAATTGAGGACCTCCTATTTTTTGGAAGTCGGTCGAAAATACAGATGAATTGAGGACCTATTCTTTTTGGAAGTCTTTCGAAAAAATACAGACGAATTGATTACGTCCTTTGAAGACAGTCGATAAATGAACAAAAAACTGACATCGGCTTCTTTTTTGAAAAGGTTCACTCGTCGCCATTAAGAAACCAACTTAATAAGAGTATTAATAGGTGAGAATGATCGAGGTGGGTGACCCCGTCGCGCCAGTGCCCAGTATAGCAAACAATCAGGCATAGGGCGCGCCTCTGTTGAGTACACACCTAATAAAACTATCATACATACATAGCATTACGCCTATATTCCTGAAAGGGTAAGCAGAGGTGAACCCATTCGCGTCAAATACCAAGACTAACTCTTAGTGGTAGAGCCACGCTGTAGCCAGTAACGTCTACAGCACGAATGGGTCGGCTCGGCCGGTTAGATACCACTGTCTCACAGAAAACCAACGTAAAGTGGCAGCTCGCTGTCGCGTTTCGTTCGGTGAGTGAGATTTCCGGTGGTCCATTTCCCCCTTCCCTTTCCCAATCCTTTTCCCTCCCTTCCCATTTCCTCCTTTTAGGTTGGCAACGCACCCATGATTCTTATTGTGTCTTGGGTGTTTATGGGCGGTGGAGATCACTTACCATCAAGTGACCCCATCTGCCCGTTTGCCAATCTGCTATAAAAAAAAACTAAAGCCGTACCCACTTTTATCTAAATTATATCAAATTCGCCAGATTCTAGTTAGACAAGCTTTTAATTATTACAAGGGACATTTATATATATTCTTTTTGACCGACTTCAAGGAGAAGGCCCTTTTTATGTATATTTACTTATTCTCCACTAAATGTGGACAGATTTTCGATATTCTTTTTGTGTTCGATAGAGCTTATTCCAAGGGTAGGCCCATAAAAATTTGGTCACGATCGGATAAACTTTTCAGTCGGACCGTTTAGTTTTTAAAGTAATTATCGACTTTTTCAATGAACCTCTAAGCCGATCTGTTTTCCTGGTATCGTTTGTATATTATATTACATACACACACACATACACACACACGCACACACAACTTTTACCTTAAAAATAAAATTAAATAAATGTACGACCTAAATAAGTAGATATCTACTTCAAAATCATAAAAGTACGAAATTAAAATATTACATAATCACATTACCCAAATAAATACAACTTATGACACAAGGAATTGTTAATGTCTTAGAACCACGGAATTCGACAACAAATTACTTATAATGAGTCTAGACTTAAGGTTACTTACATGCCCAAATGGTTCACTAACCTTATTATAGGACAGCACTTATGTAGTACAAATGATTTCATATCCTCAGTGTAACAACCGCTATAGAATCTAAGGTACATTTTTACAGCCATAGAATTTCATTTTGTGTTGGAAACTTTATGGATGTAGAGAAACTGGATGTGTTTTGTAACCGAGCACGATACACTTACTCTTGGTGGTTAGTGAAGTGCATCCCAGAAATAAAACAAGCAGAATCATGTCGACCTGCGTAAGTGCTCTTTAATACTCCGAAGAGGATAGAAGCAAAACAGGTAGATGACCGATGCAGACAAAAGTCACAAATATGTGACACATCCACCCTAACCAACTATCAAAAGACCCTCGCAAGAATTGTTAATTTTACAAGAAAAATTAACGGTGTACTCACTGTTTTATGTCCTCCAACCTTTATGGTTTGTCAACTACATATCACCAGCAGCCCGAGCAGGAAAATTTCTGACAACCGTAAATGTATTCGTGCTCGATGGGCGTCTATGAAATTTGTATGAAATATTAATCAAATGTCATCAGTGCGCAGCGAGTTTACATTTACATTAGTTTTTCGTGCTCGGGCTACTGTCAACTAATCACTATCACAACACTCAGTACACACACAGATTGTCCCAGCAACATAGATTACACTGCAGTAATAAAGTTCAAAGTTTCTTTCCTTCTATTGATATCCTGGCGAAAAGCAGGAGACTGTCTTTTTAGTAGTTTTTTTTTTGCGGCGCGTGTATGTTCTCAGTTGTCGATGAGTTGACGTTAATTTTTACCCTCACTATGCTTTTATCAAAAGTACCTTCAATACAATTATGGCAATCATACCACACATTATTTTAAAAATATGGTAGAATGGAGTAGAGTATGAAAAGTAATAAAGCATATACAATAATTTTGAACATAGAATTTTTATGTGGTCGCTCCGATGACATTTGGATGACATACGATTTTCAAAATTATTCGTGCCCAGGCGTTACAAGGGATGTGTTAATTGTAGATAATAATTATTTAAACATGTGTTGCCATCAGTAGTGTAGTATTCTGCCACTTCAATGGAATTTGGTTGATTTTCAAATAAGTTGCAGAAAGAATTCGACTTAATTTTATGATTCAATCCCGGGCAAATTGTGTTAGGAAGCCCGCATTGCTTCACCTGGAATTCGAACCCAGGACCTAGGTGGAGAGATGTAGTACTAAGAGATACGAAACCCGACGAGAGCCCTCACAATATTTTGATTGTGAGGGGTCCAAAGACGAAGTTATGGATAGAGCGAAGTGGAAAAGAAAATCAAGGAAAGCTGAACCCCACCATATGGGATAAATAGCTTGGAAGAGAGGAAGAGAGAGAGAAAGAGTTTCTACAATAATTCTTCGAAACTATAAGGTTACAGGGCTTAATTTATCGAACTGAATGATTTCTAGACTCACAGGCACATTTCTCCTATGGAAAGGAAAGTATTATTTCTTTTGTCTGTTTAAAGTTTATTTTACAAAGAATTCCCCGATGGTTCACGTTCCTTCAGTTATGCGACGCCTGCATTATTTATTGTAGACGTACGACACAAAGGCAAACTTCAGACTCCAGTTTCTTAAAGAATAACGAAGGCTCAAACGATAGTAAGATCTGCAGAAGACGGTAGATAACAGATCTTTTGCGAACTACATTTATGGAGCATTAATTTTATCACAGTGCAATCATAGTCTTACTTATGAAGAAGTCTTCTTTAAAAAATAAGGGCCTTCACGCATTTGCGATGATTTAACTAGTGTCAAGGTAAATAGAGCAATTATGTTTTCATAATGACCATGAGACCCAGATGTGGATGGTCTCAATGGCCTGCTGGGATTATGGTGGTAATTTCTTCCAGCGCGGTGCCCCTCAGATGACCTTCAAACGGCGAATCGACTGAACAAAGTCAGCCATCGCACCAAGCAAAATTCATCGAAGATCACCGGTTCAAAAGTTTCCACATTATACTGTTCATCTTCACTGCAGTTTGATGCATTAAACCACATCACTTAAAAACCAACAAACACAGCTCTAGAGAATATATATGAAATAATTTTAACAAGCAACGCCCACACTGTCAAAGTTCCCGTTAAAATCCTCCAAATCAATCATAATCCTTATTCCAAAAACGTAAATAAATATCTACCTACCCCCTTTTAAATTATTTAAGGTTTTTGTTTGTTTGATGGCAAATACTGACAAACGAGTAGGTGAGTTACGAGCAGGTAAGTGATCTCTACTGTCCATACAACCCATGAGACCTAACCATAAATGGATGCGTTGACACCCTTAAATGAGAGGATAGGGATTGGGCCACCGAAAATCTCACTTATCGAACGAAACGCATTCAATTCGCTGCAATTTTGTTTATAACAAAGACTAGCAAACGAGCAGATGGGTCACCTGATGGTAAGTGATCTCCACCGTCCAAAGACACCCAAAACACATAAAGAATCAGGGGTGCGTTGCCAATCCAAAAGGAAGGAATGAAAGGGGAGGGAGAAGGGATTGGGAAAGGGAGGGGGGAAGGGGCCACCGGAAATCTCAGTCACCGAACGAAACGCGACAGCAAGCTGCCACTTTACGTCGGTTTTACTTTACGTCAGTGGTATCTAACCGGTCGAATCAGTCCATTCGTACTGTAGAAGTATAGCGTTGCTTCATAACTCAAAATACCTGTTAGTTTTGACTTCATAAGTAAGCCAACCGTAGCCTATGTATGGTACAATGGTACACACAAAGTTACACGTGTAACAGTCGCCTCCTTGGTCTAGTGGCAGCATATATGGAGTTCGGACCGGGAGGTCGTGGGTTTGATTTCCACGCCGGGCAAAGCGGATTCTCTAATTTAATTTGTCTTGGACTGGATCCTCCAAAGGGGGTTGACGTCAGGCAGGCAGCCGGTCGTAAAAACTTCGCCGAAACTTTTTTGCAACATGCTGGAAAAAGTGTGTTGCACCGACCCCACATGAAGGTGGGATAAGGGCAGGTAGAAAGAAAGAAAGACAAATTTACATGTGTAACTCCGCTCATGCCATATCCAATCGCTCTACATCCCAATTAAGGCGGCGGCATCGCGATATCGCCGCGGAATCTCTGCGCAGCACGCGATCCGGCTGTTATCCACGGGGGGGGGGGAAGCGGGTAGGGGGAGATGTATTCACCCAGTTACCGGGTCTGTTACCCCTGACCACGTGGTGACGGCAATACCACAAACAAACACCTATTGGAGACTATACATACATACTCACGCCTGTATCCCCGAAGTGGTAGGTAGAGGCGACCTAGAGATCACCCATATTTCGCCGTGCTAATTACTGTCCTAGATGAGATACTAGCCCATCGCCATTTCGGGCGCAATTTCGAGACTCCAGACTGATACTGGACAGAAAAACACAATGTCACATTGTCCGGCCCGGGGATCGAAACCAAGACCTCAAGACGGTACTCCTGCCGTAATGCATTCATGTCATCGAGGCAGCCTATATAGATAATGCATTCGTGGTGCCTTACATCTAATTTAATCAAAATATTCGAAAAGATAATATATTATCTCTCTTTTCCGATCCCTCAACAATATTAGACTACTTTCTAGATTTTTTTGTATCATTAAGTATTAATAGCCTTGATTTCTAAGGAAATTTCTGCTTTGAGGCTTTTTCTGGAAAAAATGTCTAGACCAATGCTGTTCAAAGCTAATTGCGTTTTCCTTGGAAAGTAGAAGATGCTTTCTTTACCTAACTATGGTGTAGTACAGGGTGTTTCATAAAGTTGGTAACAATAATAACTACACTTTAAGAGGGGGTGGCTAGGAATCTAACGGTAAAATTTGTAAGGCTCATAGTTTCTGAATAATTCAAACTTGATTTTGTGACGAAATTTTTTTTTATAGCAGAGACTGGCAAACGTGCACATGGGTCACCTGATGGTAAGTGTTGTCCACCGTCCATAGACACCGAAGACACAAAAATATTTTAGAGTGCGTTGTCAACCTAAAAGAACAGAAAGGACGAAGATGGAAAAGGGATTGGGAAAGGGAGGGAGGGAAATGGGCCCCGGAAATCACACTCAGTGAACGAAACGCAACAGCCAGCTGCCACTTTATGTCCGTTTTCTGTGAGACAGTGGTATCAAACCGGTCGAGCCGACCCGTTCGTGCTGTAGACGTTACTGTCTACAATGTGGCTCTACCACTCATAAATGTTTTCTGGCTCATTTGGTCAGCTGCAGTACATTTGCAAACCACCTATGGAATAATTAATTATAAGCATACACAAAGCCATTAGTAATTGCGACGATTTAAGTGTCGTATTCCAATTTTAAAATCCCCATGCTTAATAATTGATTAAAAAAATTAAGTTCAATTTTTATTTTTTTAACTTTACCATTATGCTTTAAATCATTCTCGCTGTATGTGGAATTGTTATTGGTACCAACTTTATGAAACACCTTGTATATACGCTTATCAACATTATTACAGTTATTTCCACGAAGTTGCCTATTAAAAAGTACCAACCGACTTGTGGAAGTATGAAAGAAAATATCCTGCTGAGTGCAAATCGGGAGAGCAGTGCTGGCTCCAGGTCTAACAGTGTCTACGGGCGATAGACAGACGCAGACAGGCGGTAAAGTTGTCTTACAGACAGTGGCGTGCATATCATATAGGCAAAGATGGACATTGTCTGCCCTGACAATTTGCTAAAATTACACAATGGAAGAAAAAATGGTCATCAAAAAGAGTTTTTCAAACAGCGCTGGTTGTATTATTTTAAATCTATTATTTTAAAGAAAGAATAAATTAAAAAAACAAATTTTGCAATATTTTTGTCTATTCTAGTCAAAATGCCTGTGCACATCACTGCTTACAGATAACTATAGGATGGAGATAATGCAGGAGAGAGATAAGAGATAAGAGAATAATTTGAAAAGTGTAAGTGTAGTAGATACCACCTATACAACAGTAAAGGAAAAACCTGTGAGTCAAAGTGCTGGGTTTCCCAAACCTATCAGTGTTTCGTAGAAATAGTTCAATGAGTCAAATAAAAACCATTCTTAGAACATTAACTGAAAGATGTTTTTTAGGAGTAGCCCTGAAGAAGCGTAAGTGATGTGGTTGACCAGCGACTCGATTAGGACATTTTTTGACAATCGTAAATGTAATCAAGCTCTATGCGCGTCTATGAAATATTAATGAACTGATGCTCAGCGAGCTCGAATACATTTCCGGTTGTCAGAAATTTTCCTGCTCGGCCTGCTGCAGCGCTGATGGAAAGAGATAACCATTTTCTTTATAGTTTTGAAGAAATATTTTGGTCTCTATATTACATTAACAAAACGTATGTGTGTAGTTCACACGCAGTCGAAGTGAAACTAAAAAACTTCGAGAGATAGGACTTGATTTTACTTGAATTGTGGATATCAGTATATCATACAATTAGTCTCGTTGCGGAAAACGAACCCGCAGCGTCTAGTTCCACAGCCGGCTACTTACCCGCTAAGCCCAGAAGACTTCTCGGCCTTATGCCAGGGTCCGCATATTTCCATATCTCGCTCATCATGTGAATGTTCACCTTGACCATCGCCCTGGACTGTTAATTCAGATCTAACCAGCTAATATTATTTTGTTAATTTAATAAAAAATGATTAATTTTATTCCAGTATGTTACAGAAAGGATTCGGCTTACGTTATACGACCGGCTGCCTCTAGGAGATCTACTTCCGGATAAATCGTGTTAGAAAAATATCCGCCCAACCTGGGAATCGACCCCAGGACCAGGCTAGAGGTAATGGGAATTTTAAACGAATTTCAAACAAAATAAATTTAACAACAACAATCGATATAAAATCATAATTGTGTAAAAAGCTGCATCCTGGCACTTGGCAGGTCATGGGAAAGGATGTGAGAAAAAACGTCGAAACTCGATCGGCGGAAGCGCGCGCGCCGGATGGGATCACCGCAGCCTCCAGCCGGCGCGGGTGCAGGCGCAGCGCCTTCTCAAACCTGTTGCATTCACCTTTCATATTTTTATGTAAAACATGTTACAATCTATCTTTCTCTTTATATTTTCGCCTTCTTAGTTTAGTGGCACAGTATATGGGCTGCGAATCTGGAGGTCCTTGGTTCGAATTCCGCGTCGAGCAACGCAGTTTTTTTTAACACGAAAGGGGTAAGATCGTGAAAACTAAGCAGAATTTCTGCAATGTGCCTGAAAAAAGTGTGTAGGGCCGACCCCACAGCGGTGTGGGATAAAGGCAGGTAGAAGAATATACATAGTGTCTGTTGATATATAAGTGGTATATTATATAGTTACCTACTGGTGGTAAATTGGTAGTGCGTGCGCAGACTTTCATGCTGAGGTCCAGGGTTCGATCCCCGGGTCGGACAAAGTGTTATTGGATATTTCAGTATCAACCCGGAGTCTGGAATTTGTGCCCGATATGGCCTTCTATCAATTCTGGGACGGAACTTAGCTCAGTGAAAAGGGGGTGTTCTAGTTCGCTAATGCGCCTCTGCCCACCCCTTCGGGGATACAGGCTTGGGTTTTTGTATATATGGTAAATAAGTATGTGAGATCTCCTGCATAAAGCGTGCATCTGATAATTAGATCAGTTGCTAGGCGACGATGGTGCCTCGTGCCGCGGTTATGGATATATCACACCGACGCGACGCGCGAATAACTAATTTAAGCACTCCACATATTGGCGATGGTATGGCGAAACAGAATATAAAACAATACAGAAGTAAAAAGATATAAAAACATTAAAAATAACATTAGTCCTGTAATATTACTGTCCAACTGCTGGGCACGGGCTTCCTCTATTAATGAGAGGGGTTAGGCCTTAGTCTACCACGCTGGCCTAATGGGGGTTGGTAGACTTCACATACCTTAGAAATTCTTGCGGAGAAATTGTCGGGTACGCAGGTTACCTCACAATGTTTTCCTTCACCATTATAGCAAGCATTAATTCACAAAGAAAATAACATAGAAAAGTCCGAGGTATATGCTCAAATTTGGGGTTGGTCTCAAACCTCCGATAGTCCGTGTCATTCCCAACTGAGCTATCGCTGCTTAGTGAGTAATAGATATTACATTCATTAATTTTATCCATCCGTTTAGTTTGTCGATTATTCGCCGTGCCTGTGGGAGTCGCTCAGCAATCGAAATTGTACGTTTTATTGTTTTTATTTTACATGGAGGTTACCTTGTTGTAGATTGGCTGCTCTAATTTAATATAAATTATTGAATTTTTTTGTTTTCTTATTTTGGTTGTGTATTAATATCTGACTGTAAACTGGTTATTATTGTTAAAAAGAGCAACGTCAGAGTTTCTTGCCCGTTCTTCTCTGACGAACCAGCTTTCCGAATTGGCGGTAGAGTAAACATTTTAGACGGAATCTAAACAATGTGTGACATTTTATGGTTTCAATAAACGATTTGATTTGATTTGATTTGATTTATACATTGGTTAATTTATGCACGTATTGTTTTTATATCTGTATCTATCCCTGAGAACCTCACTTTTTAAAGTTTCTTAAAAATAAAGAGCCTTACTTATAAAACAGTTTAACTGAGTATATGATAAAGAATACTCTGTCCCTTTTATTTTCAAACTATGTTTATTTTTATAGCAAAGACTGGTAAACGAACAGATGGGTCACCTGATGGTAAGTGATCTCCACCGCCCATAGACACCCAAGACACAATAAGAATCATGGGTGCGTTGCCAACCTAAAAAGAGGAAATGGAAGGGGAGGGAAAAGGGATTGGGAAAGACAGGGGGGAATCTCACTCACCGAACGAAACGCGACAGCAAGCCACTTTACGTCGGTTTTCTGTGAGACAGTGGTATCCAACCGTGCCGTGCCCATTCGTGCTGTAGACGTTACTGTCTACAGCGTGGCTCTACCACTCAAATATGTGACACAAGGAAAAAAGTGACAGGCTATTCTTAGCCATTTTCTCAGTTAAACTATTTTTATAAGTAAGACCCCAAATGTGTGCGCCAACCTCTTTAGAGTGGGATAAGGGAAGTAGACAATTTTACTCAGTCCAACTGTAATTTAATGTATTTTATATCCCAACCGTGCATTCATTTCGACAATAACACATCTCCGCCTTGGACCAGTGACTAGACTTAGGGCGTTTCTGAGACGCGTCAGATTAGGGTGTTGCTAAGGATACCGCCGCGCTGTAGTGAATCCGATTTGGTGTACTGTATAAAGCATAGGCTACACCGCAAACTATATAACAAAAGAAGCTAACTTCGGTAAGATAGCTTTGGATGACAATTCACATCTGGAACGAAACTAAACTCGGTGAAATGTTGGTTTCTAGTTCGCTAGTGCGCCTCTGCCTACCCCTTTGGGGATACAGGCTTGTGCGTATGTTATGTTCAGCTAGTATCTATCAGTAATTTAGCTCTGTAAAGTGTGTTTACGATTCCTATTCCAGAAATGTAAATGAATTTCGACCCACTTTTAAGTAATTATTTTAGAATCTCTCTGATCTTTCAAGACAACTCCGATTTATGTGTGGTGTATAATAGAAAGTTACATATGCCACGGAATTAATAAAATTATGCCACATTACAAAAAATAATAAATACGTCAAACACAACAGACAACTGATCCTTGGGTAGATATTTCTTTATATTACTTTTTTTTCGCTTATCTTTTCGCTAAAAATAGCCTGTCACTTTTTTCTGGTGTTACATTGTTTAAAAATGAAAGGGACAGCCTAGGTTAAAGATAGAAGAAGCAGCGCTTAAAATTTTTTATAATTAAGGGGCATTATCTCCATGTGAAAATATGAAAAGGCTCAGAAGCTACGTGAGCTTATCGAAACTAAGTTAGCATAGCTCCCGGTGTGGTCTGCGCTTAAGGGTGGGCGAGATTTCAAAGAACCGTTTAGGGGATCTGTAGCCTTTTTAAAAATAAATCCTATACGAAACTACCTACATCATTTAGAGACGTTACATATTTTTCCGAAGCGAACAATTCCTTACAATGCTAAAAAATACAAAAGACTAGAAGAATAAGGCGGTACCATAAATAAGTTATTATTAAGGTTTTTTGTCGCCTCCTTGATCTAGTGGCAGCATATATACGGGCTGTGGACCTGATCTGAGGTTCAATTCCCACGTCGAGCAAAGCGAATTTTCTAATTTAATTTGACCGGGACTGAATCCCCAAGAGGAGGTTGACGTTAGGCAGGCAGCAGGTTGTAAAAACCAAGTCAAATCTTTTCAGCAATGTAGTATTCCCTACGTGTACAATACACCGTTTATGCAACTGGCTGTGGCTATAGTGAAAAGTGATTATTTGACGCTTGCCCCACCACACCGTGCGCACCAGACAGTCGGGTAACTATTTCTATAGTTACCGCCCTAACATAAACGCTACAAGCAACATCCTTGAAAATGTGTTGCGCCGACCCCACATTGAGTCGGTATAAGGGCAGGTAGAAAAAAAGAAAGGTCATTAAGTTTTTCGGTGACCATAAACACAGTAGTCTTAGTAAGGTGTCATGTCACTACTAATCAATAACCATAATTTTCTGTTTGACATTGGCAAAATAGTGGAGCCAAATTTTAAAAAAAGGAAATAATAAAAAATTCGTACACTCCAGCAATAACAAAATATGATAGTTTTTAAAAGTAAAAGCAGTTATTTTTAGACGTTTTTTTCTAATTATAAAGTAACTCATTATACCTACTTATATTCAACTGACAAGTTTGCAAAGATAATGAAGGAACTGGCTTATATGGACCCTTCCTCTGCTCTCCAAATGTGCTAGACCAAATTGGAAAAAACCTGATACAATTAACTGAACAATGTACATCCTCAGTACCACCTGCGTACTCCAAATAGAATGCATCCTGTTGTGAGAAAAACGTGTGAGCGTGCTCAAGGACCAAGATAGTAACATATGGGAAGTAGCTTCCACTGCCAATTTATAACCACTGCTCTATTCAACACTATTCATAATAATAGACCTTGTTATAATGCAGTAAGGTTGTGAATTAAGTGATGTTGGTTTGGTACGTATAAGGTTAAGTTTGCCAAAGCATGGTGTCAAGTTGCAGTGAACGTCCTGTTTGAGATGTTTTTAATAATGTGCGATGAATATTGATTTTAGTTTTGAAATGTTCTTGATTTACTTTTTCCCTATTCGAAGTGTTATGCATCATAATTTAGGCAAGCCGGCATGATTCATGACCACGGACAAAATAACTATGCTATTTTACACTACACTATGCTTATCATCTGGTGTTGTGTAGCCACTAGAGTTAGCATTTTATATATTTACAATAATATTTCTTTATATCTTCCAATTTTATAATAATAAAACAAAGACTAAAATGCGTTTTTTGAAAATACAGAAAACAACATTTTCTGAAAATCTTTCAAGAAATATGGAAAATTTGAGGTTTGAATTTGCTGTGAAACCAACGGCAGATAGAACCAATGACCTAACCATAACCTCGGTATCTACACTGAATGGACAAGTTTTTGGAATACCGGCTGAGTACCAACCTGTAAACCTACATCATCATCATCATCAGCCCCAGGATGTCCACTGCTGAACATAGGCCTCCCCCAAAGATTTCCAGATGGATCTGTTGGAAGCGGCCTGCATCCAGCGACTTCCTGTAAACCTACATCAAACAATTATTAATACGCCCAAGTATGGCAAGGTAAGAAAAATATTGAATAAAAGACACCAGACAAGGAAAATATTTATAATATATTTTAAATCTGCACTTTTTTATTTTTATTCTCAATTATTTTAGTAGATTTAAAACATGTTGAAATAAAAATATGGTCGTTGTTCGATTAACATAAACAAACAAAGGGTAGTGTCAACTCACGAGGGTGTATGGGTAGGGTGCACACGGTCGATTAGGCGCCGTGTATCGATGGCTTTACCTCTCTCGCCGATCTGTTAAGTACTTATGCTAATTACATACATAAACTTGACAGCCTCCGTGGCGAGTAGCCGGCTGTGAAGCGAGAGGCCGCGGGTTCGATCCCCGCACCGAGACAAATGTTTGTATGGTTTATTGATATTTATTTCGGGTCGGGGTATTGTACGACCGAAAGTTTCTCGTAGTTTCTGATACCCACGATAAAAGACTCGATCTTAATGTGGGGTCAAGACTATACCGGGTGTTTCATAAAGTTGGTACCTATAATAATTCCACATACAGGGAGAGCGATTTCAAGTGCAATGGTAAGGTTAAAGAATAAAAAATTAATTTCATTGTTTTTATCAATATTAACCATGGGAATTTAAAAATCGGAATGTGACCTGTAAATCGTCGTAAATAGCAAAAGAATGGCTTTGTGTATGCTAAAAATAATTAATTACCCTATAGGTAGTTTGTAAATGTGCTGCAGTTGACCCAGTGAGCCAGAAAAAAGTTTTTCATCACAAATTCAAGTTTCTATTAGTCCAAAACTATGAGCCTTACATTTTTTTTAACTTTACCGCCAGAATGCTAGCCATCCTCGCTTTAAGTGAGGTTATTATGGATACCAACTTTATGAAACACCCTGTATATGTGAACGTGGGTGTAAAAAAAGATTTGATTTAACCCATTAGAGGCAGCACACATATGGCCACCGGTGGCCGAGCCGCCCGTGACTTTATATATATATCGATTTCTTTTATAATTCTGCTTCTGTATGACCACAGCTGATTGCATGAAATAAGCATAGTTATCAAACCGTAGCCTTTGTCTTCACCTAAGGTGCAGACATAATTTGTAACACTAATTTTATATAAATAGGTTCAGATGTTTGGCCTGTAAAATTCGCATTATATTGGCTTTTTACAGTAGTAAATTTTTAGAGTTTAAGGAGCATGTGTGGTGTGACTGAAAGATAGGGTAAGACATAGTGTGGTTTGAAAGCGGAAATAGTAACGAGAATTGAGAAAGGAATTTTGCGGTGATTTGGAAATGTAGAGAGGATGGATGAAAGGAGGTTGACAAAGCGAATATATATGGCATGGGTGAATGGTAGAGTTAGAAGGGGAAGACCTCATGGAACTTTCTCTGACCAAGTCAGAGATATACTCGATTGAAGGTCAGGTTAAAAGTACCCTAAGCCGACGTACATGAATGAAAAATGTAATGAGACTGAATGAGGCGTAAGAGGTGTGTAAGAATCGTAGCAAGTGGATATCCGTTCTTTCCACTATGGGAAAGAGGCGTGAGTCTATGTATATGTATGTCTGTAAATTTTCTAATAAGAAAAAATAATAGAGTTGTACTATATTTTTTAAAGCTTGTTTTCTACCATTCGACCCACGCATCTCATAACTACAGAAACACCATATTGCGCATTTGTAACAAAATCGTAGTAATGAAACGCTACGCGTAGAGTACGTAGCTGTGCGTAGTACAGTGCTACGTGCTACGAATTTGTAGCACTAGCCGATAACTAGCATTTCTAAATCTGATTTACGAAATTTCAACGGATTTTTTACATTTATTATTCTTTTATTCTAGGTTAAAGGTATTGTTATAATTTAGCCACTGTTTTCTCTGGTCCTACTCGACCAGCAGGGTTAACACGACCTCTTATAGCAGTATTAATATAATCGTTCTTCGTTTGTTTTGTATGGGAATCGGTACAAGTAAGATTATAATAATACTGCTATAAGAGGTGGTGGTAACCCCCTTGTCCATAAAAAACAATTGACTTATTAGTGATACTAAGATCTTGATACTTACTAGAATCTTGCCAGTCTTTATAAATGCTTCTTCACACTTTGAATAAGGAAGAAGCGATTCAAGAGGTCAGAGGCTTGACAGACGTATGACGTGTTCCATAAAACAAATTTCCTTATGGCTTACCTTTTTCAAAATGTTCTGATCCCAAGAAATACTTCATCACCGGTTCATCATTACAGTCATCTGTTTTTTGTTGAGTACACTGCCATTTGTCCATTATGACGATTGTAAAGCAGTAATTAATAACAGACTGCCTTGGTGGTGTGGTTTTATTTCGGTACGACTACCGTTCTAAGGTCTCAGGTTCGATCCCCGGATCGAGCAAAGTGATATTGGATTTTTCCATATCAGCCCGGAGGCTGGAATTTGTGCCCGATATGGCGATAGGCTCGCCTCCTATCACATCTGGGACGGAACCAAGCTCGTCGAAATGTGGGTGTTCTAGTTCGCTAGTGCGCCTCCGCCTATCCCTTCGGAGATACAAGCGTGAGCTTATGTATATTTAACTAGATATCATCTGCATCTTTATAAATAAATCAATACCAGAAATAGGTTTCTTTTTCCACATGCCCTATCTCACTTTAATATGGGGTTGGGCAAATATCCTTTTCGCCCGACTTCCAAAAAGGAGGAGGTCCTCAATTCGTCTGTATTTTTTTGTATGATATTTTGTCAGACCCGGGATTAGAACCTAATCTCCTGGTACACAGCCTATATACACCACTAGAACAATCAAGCAAGTTAAATAGTCATGTAGTAAAGTTATTCTACTTGTATTGTGTTAGTAGTGGTTATTTTGTTAAATCACCTGAGTAAGTCTTGAGTAGTCTGTAGTGGTAATATTTCTACAGCACTCAGTTACAGTCCCTACAGACGTGTACAGGGACGTATTTGAGAGGTCACGGAGAATAAACCCCCTGACACGTGATGTCTAATTTATGAGACTTACCGCCGAATGTTCATACATTTAAGGTCGCCTTATATCGTTTAAAGCCTACCTTATCTGTCAAAATTGTATGGCGAAAATCAATGTAAGAAGTCGTCAAATATGAGTAGCGTTTGACCATTCGGGCGTTAATATATTATGTCTTAGGACAAAGATTGCACTGGTGTGCTACTTAGTGTCGATAGGCTCGCCCCCTATCACATCTGGGACGGAACTAAGCTCGGCGAAATGTGGGTGTTCTAGTTCGCTAGTGCGCCTCTGCCTACCCCTTCGGGGATACAGGCGTGAGCTTATGTTATGTGTGTTATGCTACTTAATGCTGTTATCAACCGTCTTAAAAAGGAGAAGGTACTAATTCGACAGTAATTCCCGATATTGGCGAATAACGTGGACCGATTTTGAAAATTCTTATTGCGTTTGATATAGCTTATTACAAAAACGGTCCCATATTTAATCAAAATCGAATGGTTTTATAGTCGGTTTTTAGTTTTAAAAGTTGGTTTATCATCGCTCTGCATGTTGCGTGGCAGTTCCAGCACCATTCTGAGTACCATAGCGGGGTATTTGGTATTGTATATACCATATACAATACCATGACTCAGCCGTTGTACGTCACTGTGCTCAAATTCTGATCAGCCGCAACACAGTGATTGATGCATTGGCCATTTCGAAAATAAATAATACGGGTAGTATTGCTACTGTTTATGAGTAGTGGTAGCGGTTACCATCAGGCGAACGGTTTTCTCGTTCGATTCTATTGAAATAAATAGAAACTTTTTATATAATGTATTTCGTCTATGGAACTGTCTGTAACAGCGATTATTGTAAAAGTAGTTGTTCTCGGTACTGTCAACCTTTATTATACATAAGGTCACGCCCGGACCACTGAATGGGTAGGCAGGAGTGCATTAGAACACCGTCACTACACGTGATGTTTCTTCAACTCATCATATTTGAAATTTGAAAAAACCGCAGAAAGATTGTAATTTTTCCGAACTAGGATTTGTACCCAGTGTCTGAGCCTTTGTACAGCTCTAGATCAACTTTCTCTTGTTTCTGATAATAGGTATACGTGTAGTACTTGAACGTATGGAGTCTTATGTAACTCTTACTTTCGTAGGGGTGTATTAGGGTTAGGATTCATAAAGGTGTTGTAAAATGAAAGAGTTTGTTTCGAAAGTTATAGTTTATATTAGATTTATAATAAGATATGTAGTCTACAAAATTTCACAAATGTTCACAACTTTATTTGAACCTAAAGCGGCTACCCATTTTTGTTATGAAAATAAAATGATCGAAATCACTGGATCTAAACACGACACGGGGGCTGATTTTACGCAACCATTATTTTTTAAAATATAATCTAATAGGCAGTTACATTATTCACGCTTCACCTTAACATGAGTACGAGTCAAAAACTAATAACGGTAAAAAAATAAAAAAATATCAATCGTGAAACCAGCCCGCCGGTAATCATCATAACACAACAACCGCGCCCTCATCACACCTCCGACCTGCGACCTCACACATCCTCCGCATCTCACCCTCACTCCTTTCCTACACATCTCACCACGCACATATACACAATAATCATTTATATTATATTATAATATAATCGTTATATTTAACTAGAGTTATACTGAATAATGATTCCTATGAAATATAATTATGCATTTTTTAAATTTATTATTCAATATAATAATAATAATAATACTTAATAAGTATATCAATAGGTAATGGTTAGTCAATGTCGTCCTACAGACTACTATAGTATATTATAATAATGAATGCTTCGTATTATTTTCATTTATCATTTATTTTATTACTTTATCGTCTTCTCGTCGTGCCGGCCATGCGCCGAGACGCGTCGGTGACGCGACGCGACGGCGACGTGACGGCGGTGTGGCGGCGACGTGACGTGACGCGACGCGACACGCCGACGACGCGTAACGACGCGACGCGACGGCGACGTCACATAACACTAATCGTACATACACAGAGCAGCCTCGGCCCAGCGCACACTGCGCGGGCGCACGTAATCACAAAAAAACATCGTCAACACATAAAATAATAATCAATAATAATAATCATACAGATAAAAATCATTCATAAAAACATTACAATAAAAATCTAAACATTAAAACACACTTAAAACAAACATTATATTAATATTATCATAATCGTAGTGTGTACGTATTGTATAATATCATTTAAGCGAATAGTCGTATAGTCAAAAATAATGTGAGCATGGCGCGCGGGGGAGCGGTGCGGGCGGGCGGCCCCGAGGCGCGGCGCCGGGCTACGGCACTCTCATTGTACTACCTACACTATCCTCCACTGACACTCGACTCCACTCCACTCCACATTACACTACAACAACACATTAGCTAGCGGCGGCTACACTACACACGCACAGCGCACTACACCCGGCCTGGCCCGGCCCACACCACTAACAGACAACAGGCCGCGCGCCCCGCTCCCCGCGCCGCCCGTCCATCGCCTATCATATCATTATAATATCTTAATACTTTACGCTATTACGTTATGTAAGCTTCATAAATTTCCACTTCTCATTTATGCTATCAATAATAATTATACAACTTTTTTTAAATTTTATGATTTTTTTCGAAATTCTATCGTTAACGTACATCGACTCTCTCTGCGGCGGCGAGCGCGGTACCGCTCGACCGCCTAATAAAAAACGTTCATATTAAGAAAATATATCGTGAACAACTCTGCCGACTTACGATAGGTACGGCGCGGCGGACGGGCCGTGCCGGCGAGGCGCCGACTTTTGGCACCAGGATTTCGATTACGCGATTTTTTACTTCTTTTAATATTTTTATAACGATTCGAGTAAAAAAGATCCCTACTACGAGAACGTGCGACTCGGCGAGGAGCCGGGGCGGCGGGCGGGCGTTATGTCATCACCCGCGGCCGCCGCCCCCCGCCCCGCCCCGCGGCAGACGTGTCGGTGCGCGCACGCGCCTTACGAGATGATGCGGATCGCCTGGTGCGCCGGCGCAGAGCACGCGGGACACGGCGCGCCGCCCGCCGCCAGCCGCTGCGCGCACTCCATGCAGAACAGATTGTGACCGCATGGCACCAGCGCTGCCGCCACGCCACGCTCACCGCACACGGCGCAGGCGCGTGCGGGAGACGCCGCCGGCGACGGCCGTGTCGGGCCCCACGCCCACACGCCCGCCGTGCCGCCGCTCGGAGACTCGAAAGATGGCGACTCGCCGAGACCCTCGTCGCGCTCCGTTGATGACCAGATACCTAGCAGGTCGCCGAGCCGCGCCGACGAACCGCCCGATGAGCACGAGCCGGCGGACGAGAACGCGGCCTCCTGTTCGGGCCGTAGCAGCGAGGCGAGCCCGGCGCGGTATAACTGCGCGAGCGGCTCGCCCTCGGCACCAGCTGGTGTACCTCCCCCGTTGCCGGCGGCGGCACCGGTGCGCAGTGCAATGTGCGCCTCAATCTCCTTGCGCGCCGCCTCCACACTCTCCGGCAGCCCGGTGACTTCGAACACCGGCTCGCGCTCACGCGACGGCGTCACGATGTAAGTGTGCGTGGTGTGTTGGATACGCTTGATGGTGGCGCCCTTGGGGCCGACGACGAGGCCGACCACGCGGTACGGCACGCGCACCTGCGCCGTGACGTGTCCGGGTGCACCGGCGGGTGGTGGAGGCGCGGCACCGCACTTGCGCGACGCTCGTATTTGAGAAAAGTGCTCGGCCGCCGAGAGGATCTCGCGCTTGGCGCGCGCGACGTCCTCCTTGCGGCCGGTGACCACGAACACGGGCTCCTCGCCGCGCACTGGCGTCTTGATGTAAGTGTTGGTCTTGGCGCGGAGAGCCTTGATCTTGCAGCCTGGAACAAAGGAAGACAAGTTTCAAACAAATGAAGATAAGAATCTCGTCGTGAAGGGTGGCGTGCCGCGTCTATTGGCGCCCAACATGGGCCCGTTAAATTTGAAGGTCGCCCGCATAATAGATATCATAGCGGTCGTGGCATTGCGCCGTGCTGAAGGCCGTCAAACATATATTTCGGGCATGACGGAGCCGCTGCGGGCCTGTTCACCGGCGTCGATGTGGCCCGCGAGACCCCCCTCGCCCGCACGTTGCCCCCACTCCGCCGTCGCCCGCCGCGCCTCTCCGCCAGACGGATATTTTGTGAAAACCTAATATATTATTACTCGGCTTCAAGCCGCCACGTGATTTGGACGTCGGCACTATGTTTCTTGGCGACAGAGTAAAAATGTACTTTTTAAGATACAGAAACAACATGCCGTAGTGTGTAATGTAATCACTCGAGATTAGGTAACAATGGTCACAGAGCAGCAGAGGCCACCACCAGCCGGCACGTGTAGAACACGCCGTAGAGTTGTTGTATCCCCCCTCCCCACACACCCCGCCCCGCGGCACTGCGGCAGATGAGGTTCGCTCTGACCTCGCTCTACGTATAACATTCATTTACGCAGTAATGGTGCTTATTTAATTCAACATTTATGATAACGATATGTTCATTTCGATTGTAAGTAAGGGTACTCACACGCTCAAGTTCGCGTTAAATTCCGTTATATGAAGAAAAACAACGAATGTTTCTACGCATAAAAGTTAAACTGTTTGCCAATTATGTAAGTGCCGCAAATTAAGCCAGAAGGATATCAATTTCATATCATTCAATATCATAATATTCAGGAATATGCATTGATTTCAGTTCAATGCAGTATTTGCATTTGTAATACAGGCTTCATGGCTGAGACTAATTTCAAAGGTTACAGTGGCAAAGGATGAGTATATTTTAAAGATAAGTCGACGCCAATTTCGCGTTGACGTTATTGCTGTAGGTAATCAGTGGCTAACAATCCAGTAAAAGTAAACCGATAAAAATAGTACTACGATACCCTTCGTACAAATACAGTAATTGTATCACACATAATACGACAACATATCCAAGACAACCGTCAGAGTGAACTGATGTGAGGAAGGCAGGTGGTAAAAACTATAGGCGAATATTTTCTACAACATTACCTCACAGTAGAGTCGGGTAAGTACAGGTAGAAAAATAAACAACACTAAGAACAAAAGCAATCGTGATAGATACCGTATTACCAATTTATAATCGTTGCTTCGACATCAGCCTAAGCAATAAATAAATTAAATTCCACCGATGTTACCGAAATACATCTACGTTAAAAGCTACCATAATGTACGATTACAAATGGGAAAGGCCTATACGTAATGAGGGGTAGTTTCATGAATCACGGGTTGTCGACCCGGCCGTCAACCCCCGACCCAAATACCATTCAAAGTTCCACTTTAACGCACAGAGGTAAAGTTTATTTTTGAATGAGCGTGACAACTTAAAACGTCTAGTTATTGTGAACCGTAAATAAAAGGACGTAAGGTGCAAATTCGCGTTTGATGTTGCAGTAATTTGCGGAGTTGCCGATAGGTGGCGGTGTGCTACGTTAGATGAATTCTCGACGGAACCCAACTTCGGAAGTATTGATATGTTTTCTTCGTATCCATCATGTTGCTGGCAGCTGTTTTATTCTGTTTCCTTATCCTTATGAACAATAAGTTATATCAAGGCTGTGAGGAACGAAATTAAGGCAATTCCAAGGACTACGATATCCTTGAGATTGTAACATTTAATGCACATCAGTGTGAAAGAGAAACGGGAGCAAATTTTTCCATAAATTATTGAAATATTTATTTAGATTTCATTACGTAACGAGGAACTAGGGTAAGCAGTGGCCAAAAGTAAACATTTTCGAAATTTAGGTCGGGGTTTTTATTTCTACCTGTCCTTATCAACGATCCTTTCGACCGACTTCCAAAAAGGAGAAAGTCCTTAATTCGTCTGTATTTTTTATGTATGTTACGCGATATCTCCGCCAAATGTGGACCGATTTTCAAAATTCTTTTTAAAAAGGGTAGTCCCATATAAATTTGATCACGATCGGATTTGAAGTCGGTCTGTAAGTTTTTAAGCTTATGATTATACAAGCATTTTTTGAAAGGAGACGCCGATAGTAGTTTCTACTTTAATACCAATTTATTTGTGAATAAGTTGCAAATTAGTCCGGTAGGAACCGTGTTTAATGACACTTCGTCTCTGAACTTAACCTTAATCGCCAAAAACGACAGCTAAAGCTTCAACACTTTATCTTCTACCGCATACTTAAATTTTTGTCCACACTCATAAGGCGCGAACATAAAAAAACTTCACGGAGAGACAAGCAGACTATTATCAGATGCTAGATAACGCGGCAAAGGGACGGAGTGGGGGTCTTTGGCTCTGCGCCAGACGACTGCCTAGCACAGAGCACTCCCCACGCAAATTAACATGTACCGCCCTATATTACCTACCCCTACTTTATTGTGACTTCAAGCGCTGTTTCCTACGCTATTCTTACAATCGGATGGATTGAGGTCTCCAAGTGATCAAATGTTCTAATTAAAATTATAAAAACGTTTTCATGAATATAGCTAGAATTATGATTTATGTGTATCTTAAGAGTAACGAGCTAGGTAGTTTTGTAGAATTGTAATAGTTTAATATTAAAAAAAACTACTGTTTTATCATCGGCAAACTGCTACCTACAAAATAATTAATATACTCTGGTAGTTGTTTTCAAAAATCTAGCATAGAATTATCTTTTTAAAAAAAATCATCGATATCTGTAGCCCGATTTTCCAGATTATTTTGTGTTCGATAGTCTTTTTTCAAGGGTAGTCAGTTAGTCCCTTTGCCCAGCAGTGGGATACAATAGGATAGAATAGAATAGATAGATAGTCCCATATAAATTTGGTCACGTATGGATAAATTTTGAAGTTGTGATTATAATATTCAAAGCTGATATTAAAATACCGAAATAAACGTGAACAAGAATATGTACGATAAATAAACCTGTTCAAAACGCCGCATAGAACTACACTACAATAACGTGGAGAGCCCACTTCCGTTATAGCTACGCATAACCATTCATCAGAGCGCTACGCCTGCTACGTTGGCGCTACGACTACGGCTACGCGGCCACTGCACTCTACGCCGTAGAGAACCGGGTCACCGCACTTTAGGGTTGCAGCATAGTAGAAATGCAACTAGATTTTTTATTTGTACGATTCTCGGACTTTTATTAAAAAAAATGTCAAATATAAATATCTAGAGCTATATTAAATTATATCAAACGGGTTTTGCTGTGTTATATGTATAAATCATTTTAATGTTTTAAAGTGGCTATTTATTTTTTATACAAACTGTTTTTATCCAACCTGACAACCCTCACGTCTTTTCCCCCTTCTCCCCTCCCCTTTGCTACAGATACACTGAGTTTATGGAGTTTTTATGCCTATGTTATTAGACTGTAAAATATCAATATATGTGTTAAATTATGGATGTAATGTTCGTACTTTATTGTGCTATAAAATACATCTTATTTTTATATTTTTTCATTGAATACGACACTTATATTCACATTTAGAAGTGACTTTTATAAATATTTTATTTTGATGAAATAATAAAAGCAGTTATAATTAATAACGTATAAACGTAATTTTCAATTACATTATAGTGCACCTATACTGAAGTTATAACGTTTACAAGTGTTTTTTTTTTCTAATTGCCCTTATCGCACCTTAATGTGGGGTCGGCACAACACACTTTTTCAAGCATGTTGCAGAGAGGATTTGGCTTAGTTTTTACGACCGGCTGCCTGCCTGACGTCAACAACCTATGAGGGATTCAGTCCCGGGCAAATTAAATTAGAAAATTTACTTTACCTGACCTGGGAATCGAACCCAGGATCTCCCGGTCCACAACCCATACATGTTGCCACTAGACCAAGGAGGCGACTGAGTATAATAACAAATAACACAAAAAGTGTGGTCTGATCTAAAGTTATAGAATACTATTTTTACAGAGACTAGCAAACGAGCAGACACGTCACTTGATGGCAAAATATGTCCAAAATCTGTAGACAACATATTAAAACAATACTGAATGTTGCAAAATGAATATCCTAAAGGAAGGGAACATTAATTGGGAAGGGAAGAAGCTTGTTACTTATTGTTGTTGCGATAAAAATTGGCATCTGTGGAGATGGTCCAATAGATATACCCAAAAAAAAAAAATATCAAATGGCTTAAGAACTAATACGTAAAAAATAAAAATAAAAAAGTGAAAAAGCAAGCTCTCAATTGAAAGTAATAAATTCGGGCAGTCGGGTAAAAAATACATCTTTCTATACACCTTTTTGGTATATTTTCTGTTCTAACTCATAACCCTTAATTACAGTTGTAATTTGAAGCCGGTGGCAACTGGCAGCACGTCGAAGCGATAACAACTTCAAAGTGAGTGATAAATGATCTTATTGTGACCGAGGAAAATGCTAAAGAAACCTCTCTCATTACACCCTTGGAACGTAATTACAGTGCTGTACTGTAAATTCTTTTTAAATTTGCCTCCGTGGCGCAGCGGGCTAGTAGCCGGCTGTGAAGCAAGAGGCCGCGGGATCGATTCCCGCATTGAGGCCAATGTTTGTGTGGCACACAGATATTTGTTTCAAGTCTGGGTGTTGTGAGACCTAAAGTCTCTCATAGTCTCTGACAGCCACGATACAGGTTATACCTAGTGAGGGGTCAGGACTAAGTGTGTGACTGTTGGGTGTATTTTTTTTTAATATTATTATTATCTGTATAAAGCCTTTTTTTACATAAACTATTAACTATATTGAGTATTAAAGACTATATAATCCTCGTCTATCACTAAAATACACGATTTCTTTCATCTATCCAAGTATAAAAAAAACATTGAAAGTTTGTCTATACACCTAACGGAATATACAGGGAGATTCATGGCTCATCAAGCTTTTTTCCGTCACAGATAAAATATATTATTATGATTCCATTAATTCCCTGACTAATTTGATGTGTTATTTAACATAACATAACATAACATAAGCTCACGCCTGTATCCCCGAAGGGGTAGGCAGAGGCGCACTAGCGAACTAGAAAACCCACATTTCGCCAAGCTTAGTTCCGTCCCAGATGTGATAGGGGGCGAGCCTATCGCCATATCGGGCACAAATTCCAGACTCCGGGCTGATATGGAAAAATCCAATATCATTTTGCCCGACCCGGGGATCGAACCCGAGACCTTAGATCCGTAGTCGTACCGAAGTACCACCACGCCACCGAGGCAGCCTGTTATTGTGTATTCATATGTTATTTATTGAACTGAAATACACACTATGAATTATTCTTTTTCTTTTAGACCTGTTAATGCCGTGATTCAGTTAATTACATATAATCTTCAGTCCTGAAGGGCAGCGGCGAAGATTTATATAATATGTATATAACACGATTTTTAATACGATTTCTACCGCCTTATGTTTGCAGAGTTAATAAATAATAAGCAGGTAATATACGAGAAAATGACTAAGATTTTACTATATTACAAACTTAAATGTTTACTATTATCGCAATATATGTAGCATCGGCTTCCCATCTGAAAATTTTCACCCTTCGCCACTGCAAAAAGGCAATATGTATTTTGATATTCTATATGCAGGAACGAATAAGACACCGCTCCTAATATTGAGTTCATCAATCTCTAAAACAGCGCAATCATCATATAAAATTAGCTGGTAGCAAACACCTATCAGAAATAGCTATATCTTGATATGCACAGCGACTTTAAGCTACAAAAGCTTTAAATAGAAAGATAAATGTGCTGGAAATCTATTAAATTTTTTTATAAAACCGTTTTTTCACACTTTGCTCGAGTAAAACACTGTAGAGTGCCGACTCTACGTTGAAGAAATCAATTTTGTTACTATCTCAAAGATATTTAGGTCAATTGTACACGAATACAGAGCCGCTGCTGGAAATGTGTATTCAAACCTTAATAATGAATGAGACGAACGCTGTTGTCTCCCCTCTCGCACAATCACCCTCTTTGTCTTTTCACGCCGCGTTGTCGACGTTTGAAAGATTTTGATACTTCATCGTTTGAACATTTGAAATGTTTAATTATAAATTATAATAGCCTATTGTCTGATTAATTCACATTGAGGTTTGAATCTATATTTAGGACAGTTTTATTTATACAAAGGATTTATTTTTATTGAGGGATACCTCCCTAAACTTATTTTATGAATTGGATCAATATTTGAATTACAGGTAGTGAGGAGTAATTCTATTTTGTCATTAAATCAGTGAACATATTTTAAGCAGAGAAAAGAAAAAAAAATACATAAAAGCACCTGATAATTATGTAAATTGTTAAATGAATAACAATTATTTATTTGACATTAAACCCGTAGTAATAAAATATGAATAAAGTGCGGATCTATATGGATCCTTCGCCACACGAATGTTGAGAACACTATCTTTTGGCAAGGTTATAAGCTAAGCAGTAATCGATATCTTGAGACGTTTGTCTCACGCAGCCCCGAGAGCTCCAGAACGCTTCGACAAACATCGTTTCATGCAAATGATGTTGTCTTTTCATTAAACTACTTCCATAAAACACCTTTTAGTAAATGAAGATCACGTGCAACCTTAAAGGAGTGGGGTACTGGCACAGTTTAAGTGGTTGAGCAACGCCACAGTATGAATAGGTATAACTCCCGAATACTGAAACGCAACTCGAACACTTGAGTCCTGTTGTTATTTGAGGCCGCCGCATCTTTCGTTGTATGGCACAAAGCAGCTGTTAAAGTCGAATATCGTTTCAGTTATTATACCTCCAATAGAGGTTTGCTAATGCATCGCTGCCTACCCTATCAGGGATACAGGCAACTTATGTGACAGACATCTTAAGTGACTGCCTCGGTGGCGTGGTGGTATTTCGGTACAACTACGGTTCTGAGGTCTCGGGTTCGATCCCCGGGTCGGGCAATATTGGATTTTTCCATATCAGCGCGGAGTCTGGAATTTGTGCCCGATATGGCGATAGGCTCGCCCCCTCTCACATCTGGGACGGAACTGAGCTCGGCGAAACGTGGGTGTACTAGTTCGCTAGTGCGCCTCTGCCTACCTTTTCGGGGATACAGGCAACTTATGTTATATGGTATAGGACAACTGAAGTTTAGTCTCATAATGCCCAGTAAATCTGGCTACATGTGTACGCTTACGTTGCCTCCTTTGCAAAGTGATTTTTCTTATTTGGTCCTGGACTAGATTCCCCAGAGAGTGTAGAGGCAAGGCAGGCAGCCGGTCATAAAAACTAAGCCGAACCATTTCTACAGCATGCATGAAAATGTGTGTAGCGCCGATCCCACAATTAGTGTGATAAGGACAGGTATACAATGTCCTTCATACGTTTACACAAGATATACGGTAGTAATAGACTTTGCTGTGGTGCCTTCCAAGACTCTTGTATGTAACAGTCCTACTACTTTTACTTGGGTATTACCATAAACAGGATTTTGACGAGAAATCTGATAGGGTGGGCGTCGCTTGTTAAAATGATTGCATATTATTCTCTAGAGCTGTGTTTGTTGATTTTAAGTGTTGTGGTTTAATGCATCAAACTTCAGTGAAGATGGACAGTATAATGTGGAAACTTTTTAACTGGTGATCTTCTATGAGTTTTGCCTGGTGCGTTGGCTGGCTTTGTTCGGTGGATTTTCCGAGTGTGTGATCGAAAGGGCACCGCACTAGAAGGAATTACCGCCATCATCCCAGCAGGGCCTTGAGATCATCCACATCTGGGTCTCATGGTCATTGTGAAAACATAATTCTCTATCTACCTTGACATTGGCTAAATCATCGCAAATGCGTGGAAGATATTATTTTTAAAAGAAGAAGATTACCATAAACTGTTTCACACAAATGTACTACAGACATCAGCATTCATCAGACTCAGTACATTTGTCAAATCTAATATTAGCCCTATTTACGAGCGGTTAGATAACATTTTACGATGTAAATTATGTTTGGGAGTTGGGACAGATGGACGGTTTACTAGCGTTTGGTTACTTATTACAAACATGCTTTGAGATTAGGAAATCTTCGGTAATATGCATGTTTAATAGCTCGTTCAAGAATACTTACTAACAGAAATTGGTTTCTCACGGTACTTTGAAGGTTATAAAAATGTCTTTTCTATGTATATGTGGGTGTTCTAATTTGCTAATGCACCTCGGGTAGGCAGAGGCCTACCCCTTCAGGAATTCAGGCGTGAGTTTTTGTGTATGTGTGTTTTCTATAAAAGCTGCACTCATTTTGTAGTTAAGATGTACTAAGCGATACATGTACATGTACCTACATAATAATTAATATTTCGAAATGGTAATTTGTAAAGATGTTCTTTTTTCTAAACAATCGTATTTCTCAAAATTATTGTTGAGCAAGTTGCTCAACCGTGAGTTTTTTCTTCGCTAACGAAAACGTAAACACTCGCACGCCTCTAGTGATTATTTCTGGAATTAATGGTTTCATACAAATTATTTTACGTAGTTCATACTAGAGAATGTTAAAAAGCCTTGGTGAGCTATCAATCAAAAAACGACCTAAAAACATTTTAAATAAATCCGCGAAGCCACCAAGTTACCAGGCTAACACAAATCGCAGAAGGTAGTCATAACAACGGCGTGTAGGCCGACTCCCCACCCCCTATAGATGTTGCCTGTAGTGTACGGACGCGGTCGTCTTCCTCGTGTATAATGGCTTGGCGATACTGCTTCGCGTTTCGACTTCGTGACTTCGTTACGCCGCGCTATTTGTTTTATTCGACGTGAAACATTTCTCCATTGAAGTTCTTTTACCTCGCACTGTGACTACTGACTGGCTCGCTATAAAGGCCCGAGCAAAAGTAATTTTGACAATCGAATTCCTATCGAGCTTGGACATTTGATTAAGAATATACAAATGTCAAACGCGAATCGAGTTCAACACAATATTATCCCACTCCATTGTGGGGTCGGCACATTTGTAGACATGTTGAAAAGATTTGGGTTATTATTTATAATCTTATAGAATAAAGTCAATAAAATAGAAATAGGGAATAGTCAGAAAAACACGCGTTGACTGACCTAAGAGCCAAATTCAGAGTCCAAGCATCAATTTTATATGTAAACCCTTTATGAAAATAGTATCAAGTTATACCGGGTGTTTCATAAAGTTGGTACCAATAACAATTCCATATACAGGGAGAACGAATCAAAGCTCAATGGTAAAGTAAAAAAAAAATGGAACTTAATTTTTTCAAGAAATTGACGTTGCTCTTTTTAGTAGTAATAAGCAGTTTATTATTGGTACCAACTTTATGAAACACCCTGTATAAGTGCGTACATAATTGTGTACAAGACCGCTTATAATATTCGGCGCAAAGTACATGTTTTCGAGAGAAGTGTGCCTCTTAGCCGCCCGTGAGAGGAGTGAGGACCCTTCGAGCGAGTCCAGTGGCACTCGACAAGCTAGTCCCACCGCCGCACCGCGCCGCGCCGGCTCAAACAGCGGTGGACTTACTGCACGTTCATACCTGCATCTCTGGGGGTAGGCAGAGCTGCTAGTGCTCAGTCCGTTGAGCTTTTTCAGTCAAACGGGTAATATGTCTATTCTTATTGGGTCTATGTCTGTTCTAAATACATAAATAAATAACACCCAACAATCACATACAAATCCTGACCCCACACTAAGATACGACTCTTGTGTCGTGGGTATCAGGAACTACGAGAGACTTTCGGTCTCACAACACCCATACCCGAAACAAATATCTGTAGGCCATACAAACATTTGTCTCGGGTCGAACCCGCGGCTGCCCGCTTCACAGCCGGCTACTTGCCCACTGCGCCACGGAGGCTGTCTGTTAATAATCACAAGTTTAAAAACTTAACAGACAGATTTCAAATCCGATCGTGACCAAATTTATATAGGACCACCTTTGAAATAAGCTCTATCGAACACAAAAAGGATTTTAAAAATCGGTCCACATTTGGCGGCGATATACATAAAATACAGACGAATTGAGGAGCTCCTCCTTTTTGGAAGTCAGTCGATAAATTGTATAACAAATACAATGCTATTATTTTGTTGACAAATAAAATGTTTTGATAATATACATTAGACGCGTTAGTTCGTAAATCGGACAGTTTTACTACGAGTAGAAAAAAGTTGGTCAATAATGTTGAGACAGTTTCGTCAGTGTTTGGCGCTCTGCCAGCCGCCAGATAATGGTATCTGGCGACGTTATATCACTGTATATCACTGATGACGTTTGGTTAATATTTCATACAAATTTCATAGACGCGCATCGAGTTCGAATACATTTACGATTGTCAGAAATTTTCCTGCTCAGGCCGCTGTTCTGTCAATAGTGGAGAACGAGCGGCAGTGGCCAATGTCTCATACAATACGAAACCTACTGACTAACCTTTGACAAATTATTGGCTATATCATAATGCGGTACGTTGCAGAAAGTGTTCGACTTCGTTTTTACGACCGGCTGCATGCTTGATGTCAACCTCTAATCCAGTGCCGAGCTAATCGTGTTAGATAAACCCCCCACCGACTCGGGAATCGAATCCATGATCGGTTCACACCTCATGTACGCTGGCACTATAAACGAGGCGATAAGAAAAACTTTTGGATGTAAATACATGACATAAGCTCACGCCTGTAACCGGTAGGCAGAAGCGCACTAGCAAACTAGAACACTCACATTTCGCCGAGCTTAGTTCTGTCCCAGATGTGATAGGGGGCGAGCCTATCGTCATATCGGGCACAAATTCCAGACTCCGGGCTGATATGGAAAATCCAATATCACTTGGCCCGACCCGGGGAACGAACCCGATTCCTTAAGACGGTAGTACCGAAATACAACCACGCCACTGAGGCAGTGGATGTAGATAACAATAATATACACGCCTTTTACTACAAATGCACTGTCTTAAAAATAATGTGTCCGCATTTAAACTGTCCCAAAGACGACGGATTCGTGACTCATAAATGGGTCACCGTGTTTCTAATATTCCACAAAAAATCCACTTATTAAACTTCATGCCACTGTCTGATTTCTTAAGTTTAGGCGAATGTTATACATTGAAATAAAACAATTTTTACGGATTCTATCACGATTTGGTTTTTAATTTTTATTCCCGACGTTTCGAAGGCTTTGCAGTCTTCGTGGTCACGGGTCGGACTGAGGTGTCATTTGTCCAAAAAGTTAGTGTAACAATATCTACCTTAATTTTTAAATTATACAAAATTTAAAAATTAAAAACCAAATCGTGATAGAATCCGTAAAAATAGTTTTATTTCAATTCATCCCACTGTCTTTCTTTCATAAAGTATCACGCTTGTCCCCGAAAGGGATAGCAGAGAAGTATTGCACCTGCATCTCGCTGATCTTATTTATGTGCCATGTGATAGGCGATGAGACGAGACTATCACACCATACCAAGCACACTTTTTCAAGCATGTTGCAGAAGATTTGGCTAAGTTTTTGCGACTGGCTGCCTGCCTGACGTAAACCCCTCTGGGGCATTAAGTTCCGGGAAAATTAAATTAGAAATTTCGCTTTGTCCAACCTGGGAATCGAACCCACGACCTTCCGGTCCACAGGCCATGTATGCTGCCACTAGACCAAGGAGGCGATACTAAATGGAATAATCATCATTCTGGTTTTGTGTGGTTTTTGAATTGAAAAACAAATTATGTTTTTTCGACTTGGGATTTGAATCCAAGGTCCTTCAAATCTCGATTTTACGAAAAAATTCGCTCTCGACTTAAGAGTTTAATATCTGAAGTTGCAGGTTGACCAATGACCGTTATGACGCATGCGGTACCGGAAGGCGCGTGCGGGGTGAGACACGGCCTGGCCGGAGGCGGCGGCGGGGGTGCGGCGGGGGTGCGGCGCCGCAGGGGCGGGTGTCGCACCCCCCGATCGATACCGGTCAACGACCCCGCGGTCTGCGACCGGTGCAGTGGTAGATCTAACCCACATTTGCTGCCCGCTCGCTACTCACCAATGCTAATTACTACACGCAGATTACGTTGAAATATGCATTGTTTGTATTTGGGTCACCGCGATTGCTCCGCGACGTATTTTTGACTAAGTTTGATCAACTCTTTCAACCGACGTCGAAAGAAGGATGAACGAAAAAGGATGAAGACGATTTTTTTTTCAAAAAGCAGGTGGGTCATCTGTTAGTAAGTGACCTTCACCGCTCATAGACACCCAAAACACAAAAAGAATCATGGGTGCGTTGCCAGACTAAAAAGAGGGAAAAAAGGATTGGAAAAGGAAATCTCACTCACCGAACGAAACGCAACAGCGAGCTTTACGTTGGTTCTGTGAGACAGTGGTATCAAACAGGTCGAGCCGACCCATTCGTGCTGTAGACGTAACTGTCTACAGCGTGGCTCTACCACCCATAATGTATGTTATACCAATATATCTGGCAAATATGTCCATTGATTTTCGATATTCGTTTTGGTTTAGAGAGAAATTATTATAAGGAGTGGTGGTCCCATATATATTTGGTCAAGATTGGAGAAATTATGGTCACGGTTTCTAAATTTTTATTCTTGTTTAATTATCTATTAGAATTTAAATAATAATATCGAATATATCAATGAGAATTGGTTCTGTAATGTGTTTGTCCGTACAAAGTCCAGTTCGTCCAGTCCCGTGACTGGATCCCTCAGAGGGGTTTGACGTCAGGCAGGCAGCCGGTCGTAAAAACTAAGCTAAATTCTTTCTGTAACATGCTTGAAAAAGTGTGTTGCGCCGACCCCACATTAAGGTGGGATAAGGGCAGGTAGAAGAATATTCTGTAATGTGGTCTCCAACTATACTTACTAGAAGTGAATTTTCAAAAACGACTTCCTCCAGAATAGCTTGAGAAGGCCTAACCTACAAAATAAAAGCAACCTTGTTCTAAACGTTCACAATTAAGTACTTGTTAAAAAAGCCTACCATTAACAATATAACATAGAGGCACAAACAGCCTTAAAAGCTCATGGCTTCCGCGCATTTCCATTTCTTTACCATTGCTTAAAAATTACACCAACCTGAGGTAAAACCGTGGAAATGTTGAAACGTCATTATTATACGAGGAAAACGCATAAAATTAAGGTTACTCCGGGAAATTTAGCGCGGGGGAGAAATAGCTTTTCCCGGTGTTTTGGAGCGGCCATTGCACTCCGCTTACATAATACTAGGGGCACAGAGGTAACGAGAGGTGCGCCGACACTGCGCCGATTCAAACGTAGAACAGCCTATCTCGAAGCATCGGCAATCAAATTGGTCTTTAATACGAGAACGATACGGTCTAAATTTAAAAGTCACGCCAGGTGGAGATGTGCGTAAAGGAATGATTGATGATGCGTCTTAGCGCGTGTGGGTGACATGGAGGAGTACGGCGCGGGGGGACGGTATGGGGTTGATCGAACTGAAATTGGCAGCGTTCAACGCCCGCACATTTGTTTTCCTTTATAAATTGTTCCCGGGGTTCGAACTTCGAAGCCATCATTAAATTGCTATAAAACAAAAATACCTATTTAGGAAACAGTATATCTTTAAAGTAAAGATTACTGGAAATGTTTGCTCGCGGTTAAAATTAAAGGAACGTTCAAAATTGGAACACTTGAGCAAGATGTAAACAGTTGAACAAATATCAACCTTGATACTAATAAGACATAGTAGAAAGTCGAACAACGGCACTTAAGATATACGACATTGTTAATTTGCGCACGTCAGCATATTGTGTAGTGACGTATGCCATTAGAAGCTTTGTTTTCTGTGCAATAAAATTTAATTTCATTTGCGTGTGCCGCAACAACTTGATACATTACGAGGGGAGATTGACACGTGGCGTGTTGGGAATGTCGCGTAGTGTGAACGGGACGGATGTAGGCTGTCTCGTTCTGCTTGTCCGAGATACACATCTTTCCGACGAAAGGGAAATGGTAAGGCGTACGTAGTTATTTTTGTTGATGACTGTCCTTTTTTAACAAGTACTTGTGAGTAGAACGTGGTTCTAACGCCGGCATGTGGCACATGATCTTGTAAGAGATTTGAGGATTGGTCAGCAACAATAATCTCAAATTCTTAATCTTGTCACCTCGATGATCTAGTGGCAGGTGAGTCGGAGCGTATTTGTGGGCCGTGGACCAGGAGGTCCTGGGTTCAAATCACAGTTCGTGGATAGGCTATTTTACTAACACGATTTGGAACTGAATCCCCCAGAGTGGGTTGACACCATGCAGCCAGCCGGTAGTACAAACTAAAGCCGAATCCGTTCTGGAACATGCTTGAGTGTGTTGCGCCGAGCCCGCAGTGTAAGATAAGGATAGATAGAAAAAAGAAGTCACTCCTTGATGGCTACACCGATTTTGATCAAATTGGGTACAAAGGTAGACATAGAAAAGGAAATAGAGAAGATAGGCATAGATTAGACCAATTTGAATGATGCATTAATGTTTAATCTACTTTTTAAATGAATTCTATTTGACTATTTATAAATACTCAATAATGTTACCAGTCCAAATTAAGAAGATATTTACCTAAAAAGAAAACATTTAATTAGTACTTATGTCAACATCACATAATTAGAAGAAATGTGTACAGTTTCAGGTATCATCGTCTATTTAAAAAAAAAACAATAACAACATAAGCTCACGCCTGTATCCCCCAAGGGGTAGGCAGAGGCGCACTAGCGAACTAGAACACCTACATTTCGCCGAGCTTAGTTCCGTCCCAGATGTGATAGGAAGCGACCATATCGCCATAACAGGCACAAATTCCAGACTCCGGGCTGATGTGGAAAAATCCAATATCACTTTATTCAAAAAATACAAACATGTTATTATCTAAATTTTTTGCAACATTACAGTTAAATATATTTATTTCTAATATATTGACGGAACCTTAATTGTCTTTAATTTCGTTTCAATGCGTATAATTTATTAATCGTAATTTCATTTCAGGCGACTTGCACCACTACTACTAACCAACGGTTAGTCCTAACCTCAAGTTAAATTGAAATAGAAATATGTGAAGGACTTGTAATTCATTACATATAATGTACTACATCTAATTACAGATAATATATGGTGACATTAAATTAATTACATGTAACGAATTACATGTGGAGGACATGTAATTCGTTACATGTAATTAATATTTCTATTTCAATTTAACTTGAGGTTAGGACTAACCGTAGGTTAGTAATAGTGGTGCAAGTCGCCCTTAGTATTATAACCAATTTAATAATAAAAATAGGCAAATAAAAAAAAACATCCATTCTATATTTAAAAATATTCTAGAACGGACCATGAAGTTAAGAAAAAATAGAGTGTGCATAAATTAAAACAGCCATTTGTCAGCATTGTCATTGTTTAAATACGTTTAATGGTTATTATGACTGGCTGTTTCACTCTAATAAACCAATGGAGCAAACGTAACTCGTTGTTTTTGTTTAATCTTCGACGTAGGTAAAAGTCGCTACAAGGTCGCTGGACAAAAACTGGCCATTCGAACTTTTGCGAACGTATACAGAGATGCAGTATGGCAACTTGATTATAGAGTAGCGAGTCGTAATGAGGTGTTTTGTTAAACAATTCTGACGTGAGAGTAGTCTTTCAAAGCCATAGTGGAATGTGGAGGCAAATGTTAATCAGAATTGATATCATAAATTATTTATATTTTGATCAGAGGCGAATCATGTACCAATTGCCAAACTTGATACTTGGACCCAGAATTCATGGTGTCCTAGCCTAAGCAGGCTGCTATTAGACTAATGTTGTAACTAGAATGTTCTTCCATAACATACACCATAAATGGTCATAATAGATATTATTGTGGTAATAAATGCATTTCTTTCTTTCTTTTCTCTTTGTAATTACTATTATAAAAGTACCAATATTTGATCAATCATTGAAATAAAAAACTAGTTTATACAGATTCTATCACGATTTGATTTTATTTTTAGGCCCGGCGTTTCGTGATAAAATCCGTACATATAAAATAGTTTTATTTCAATGTATAAAATTAGAGTAAAATTAAGAAATTGGTATTTGATCAATCAATTCAATATATAAACACTACATATAACGAACACCTGAACCGATACTAACATAAAAATACACCGGAATTCAATTCAAAAAAATCGTTTGGAAGATATAAATAGTGGCGTTCTCAATTCGAACTTCGCATTGTTCGTCGATACAATGTTACCATACTGAACTTCGCTCACAGTATGCCACCATCGTACCAAGTTCACAGTCGACAGGGCTGTCACATCGCATTACCAACTCGCGATTATCACTTATTTAAAGGTGATAAGTATCTTATTTCACCAAAAAGAAGTAGCACAAACCACTCGGCCATTATTGGACCAAATTATACACGGATATCGGTTATCTTAAGATTTAGTGAGTCTATTTGGATGGAATTAAGTGTTTAAGACGTATAAAGATGTTCGTTTTTTAGGGACCTCCGCGGAGAGACATCGGCGAGATTCGAGGTTTGATTGTGCTGTAAACAAAATTGGACTAGTGGCTGAAATTTTATCCAACATCGTTACAAAAACGCAAGTGTTATCTTACATAATGAGTAGAATTAATTGTTGTGTTCTTAGATTTAAGTACACGTTAATCATTGCGTCAAATTTAATTCATAGTCAAACCACATCAGTGACCTAGTTATGGACACTTTCTACTTGGACACTCGGACGTATTGGGAATTTTTATACAATGTTAACATCCCATTGTTTGGCAATTCTAAATTTTATAATCCGAATTTGTCGCATTCATATCGATGCGATGCGACATTCTAGGGCGACATGCTGCGTTATTACTAATCTAGAATTACTTCTTATCTCGATTTATCCTACAGCTCACTCATATCTTTAAATCAATTTTGGGATAAATAGAGATTTATCGCGAAGCTGAAAGTGGCCCCTAGCAGTCTAGACTTTAAGTACAAAATTGTAAAAATCTTATAAACAAAATAAAAAATAATCATGATTATTACCCGAGAAATTAAAAATAAAATCTATTTAACTCATCGAAATTGAAAATGGAACATGGCATTTCCAAATTAAATAATGGGAGTTTTGTAGATCAATGTCTTAATATTCTTCAGCTTATGAGGATATTGCGATTTTCCTAATCACACGCCAAGGCTGCGCCTGCGCACTTCAACCTTTCAAACGAGCACGCGGGATAAATAATGTATGGTGTTGCGAACAATAAAGTACTTTTGCCATTGTTCCTCATAGATCAAGGTCCTTGGGATATGCTAACAAAATATAAAAAAGTTACATAATAAAGTTTCATTGTAAAATATCGCTTGCTATAACGGTGAAGGAAAACATCCTGAGGAAACCTGCATACCCGAGAATTTCTTCACATGAATTTCAAAGTTATGTGAAGTCTACCAACCCACATTAGGCCAGCGTGGTAGAGTAAGGCCTAACCCCTCTTATTAGTAGCGGAGGCCCGTGCCCAGCAGTGGGACAGTAATTTTACAGGGCTAATATTATTATTACTATATTAATAATAAACGAGTCTTCATTAAGTTCGGGAGAGTTGCCTGCTGTGAAACGTGAGGTCACGGATTTGATTCCCGCACCGAGACAAATGTCTGTGTGGCCCACAGATATTTCTTTCGGGTCTGGGTGTTGTGAAACCGAAAGTCTCTCGTAGTTCCTGATTCCCACGACACAAGACTCGATTTTAGTGTGGGGTCAGGAATATGTGTGTGACTGTTGGGTGTATTTATTTATTTATTTTATTTATTTATTCATGGTACAAATAAGTTCTTCAGGCCAACACCCTGTACTTATACTTCCTTTGTTATATTTAAGTATTAGGAAAAACCCAATCCATTGAGATCGCGTGACCGCAGCTTTTGAAATTCACCATAACATTTAATAAGCAACAATGTTTGAAGGTTATTTTTACAGACTACCAAAATAAAGACCACCCAAAGAATAAATAAAATTTCAAGTTTATTTAAACAGCAAAACGAACATGTAAAATTAAGCTGGACGTAATTGCTTTATATAATTAACGTATTTTAATGAATAGACAATCTATTTATATCATGTTTAATGAATATTTATAAATTGATTAACGAGAGTTTGACCAATCATGTTTTATACCAATTATTTTTGTCATTAGACTCCTAGACTTTATGTTTGCCATCCGTTCTTATCCCACGCCAATGTGGGGTTGATGCAACTTTTTTAAGCATATTACGAAGGAATTCGGCTTAGGTTTACGACGGGCCGCCTGATTGACGTCCTTTCGGGCGAAATTCCAAGAAAATCGTGTTAGAAAAACCACGTACTTCGACCAAGGATTCGAACCCGGGATTTATCCACAACAACCTATATACCACCAGACCAAGGACAGGAGATGTGAATATGTTGACGTATAAATATATTACGTAAACTATAATCGCATTGATTATTAAGGACAATCGAAAAGCCCTGAGATTTTACTACTTCAGCTTTGAGCGAATGTTTGAATCTTGCTACTAATACCCAAACTAAAGTTGAGAGATAAGGAACTGACAGTAATATGGCACTTAATTAGTTTTACGAGTATATTTTAAAATGTAATACATAATATTCACACAAAGACCGCGTGTTATACCCGTTTAAGTTATGTTTTTCATCTAGAAATGACTAATTCTGTACCAAGTGCATCGAACTGTGATATGACAGGCGCGGAGCACACTAGGTATCCTCGAAGATGGTTTTTTGTGTGATAAACATTTTTATTTCATTTGTCATAAAATAAACTGGTTGTTTGAGTACCTACGTCAACAAAGTTCTGCCGCTTGATGTGCGTGTAATTTTTTAACAACCTTTTAATAGGAAGTAATGTGCGGAACGATCGAGAAAAATAATGGATTTTATATGAATTTATTTTATTAAGTTTATTATTGGATGAGTAACATCTATTGTACTGTATCGTTTATTCGTAAACCATAACGACTATAATAGCATATAAGCCCTGTAATATTACTGTCCCACTGCTGGACACGGGCCTCCTTTACTAATGAGAGGGATTAGGCCTTAGTCTACCACGCTGGCCTAATGCGGGTTGGTAGACTTTACATACCTTCGAAATTCCTGTGAAGAAATTCTCGGGTATGCAGGTTTCCTCACGATGTTTTCCTTCATCGTTATTGTAATCGATATTTCACAATGAAAATACACTTAACATAGAAAAGTCAGAGGTGTATGCTCAATTTTGGGGTCGGTCTCAAACCTCCGATACTTGTCTCGGCAGTCCATACCATTCCCAACTGAGCTATCGCTGCTTATTCTACTACTTTAATATACTTAGTCGTAATGATACCAAAAACTTTTCCCACAAACTTCCAAACATGGTTGTATAAAACACGCCATTGCATAACCCCTTAAAAGCAAATCTCCGTCCCACAGTCGATACTTACAGTTTAACAACATGTAAACACGTTTCTAAAATATCTCATAGATTTACGGCATGTGACGCAATCCGATAAAATCGCCGTGCGTAACGTACGTGCTCCAAATGTAAGAATAAAGTTTATAAACTCAATGCCAAGGACTCGATCATTTTCGCGAAACGAGATCGACGTATGAAAACACGCTTTTATGAGACTTGGTTGCCAGCTTAAAATGTTGATAATAATTTAATCTGTGGAATTTTAACGTTGGTTAAGCTTTGCTTACAAAATTGCTTAGTTTACAAACAGATCCACGTTTTCGTAACTCTACGTACTTTTTAAACGTAGAATGCAAGGTAAAGAATGTTTCAACCGTATTTTCAATTAGATGGTGCATCTGGATTCCAGACTAAGTAACGCGTTATAAAACTTTTGTTATAATATAACACGCGGCAATATTGATATGTAACAAGTTTGTCTGCATTTGTTATTACATAGTGTCTGCATTATTGAAACATAATGTTTTATAATAAATTACATAGTGTGTATTCATCTTTAGTCGCGTAAGTAGTGTTTATAAAGGGTAAAGGGCTATCAATACTGGCGCATTAAAAACGGATTCTTAAAAATGATCGGCAGAAGCGCATGTGTGTTGGGTGAACGCACCGGCGTGTCCCGGTTGGCGCGCGGCCAGCTCTCACGGTAAACTCTCCTAATCACATCGGCGCGTTAGTATGCTTCTGATAGCTTATGAACGCCTGGTACTCGTTAACCCATTGTACCTACACTATTGTACACTTTGTTCTGTTGCAATTAAATTCTTGTTGTTGTTACCTTTGTTAAGTTTGATTGATGTTTGTGAATCACGATCCAATTTGAATGAGATGTTTGTGCATAGTTTTAGTTAAGTTAGCCAGACTTTAAGTTTTCTTTTTAAAGGGTCAGTTTTACTACAGATAAATTTTACTGGAACATAAAATGGTAATAATAATAATAAGATAAGCTCACGCCTGTATCCCCAAAGGCATAGGCGCCCTAGCGAACTAGAACACCCACATTTCGCCGAGCTTAGTTCCATCCTAGATGTGATAGGAGGCGAGCCTTTCGTCATATGGGGCACAAATTCCACAAACTCCGGGCTTATAATATGGAAAAATCCAAAACACTGACCGACCCAGAGATCGAACCCGAGACCTCAGAACGGTAGTCATACCGAAATACAATTACGCCACCGAGACACTCTATCTATCCGTGGTAATAATAATACATAGTTAAAATAATATTACGAGAATGACAAAATAATTTCAATTTGCAAAAGCCGTGATTCCATGACATCATTTGTTGCTCTATCAAGAAACTCCGGCAAATATTTCTAAGCATATTATTATGAAGTTGAGGGAACGTGGATTGTGCAACGCGTCATATTTGGGTATTGCGCGGAGATTTACATCGGCCGATAGTGTTATCGGGTACTGAACCCGCCGCCACTCCGGTGACACAGACCTCCGCGCAAGAATTCGGGTACGAGCAAACCACATTATCAACTTATAGCTTTTTATCGTATTTGATACAGGAAATGTTATACGACAGTTTGTTATGCAACTCGAGGTAAGTATAGAAGAATTAAATGAATCAGGAAGTTGGTGTCTGAACTGGATTCTGAAATAATAGATTATTTTTATGGTTTATAATTCTTCTTTTTCTTTTAAAAATAATGGCTTCCACGATGCGATGTTTTAGCCAATTTCAAGGTAAATAGAGCAATTATGTTTTACAATGACCATGAGACCCAGATGTAGATGATCTCAAGGTCCTGCTGGGATTATGGCGGTAAGTCCTTTCAGTGCGATGCCCCTCAGATGACCTTCACTCGGCGAATCGACCGAACAAAGCCAGCCAACGCACCAAGAAAACTCATCAAAGATCACCGGTCAAAAAGTTTACACATTATACTGTCCATCTTCACTGAAGTTTGATGCATTGAACCACACCACTTAAAAACAACAAACACAGCTCTAGATATGAAATAATTTTAACAAGCGACGCTCACCCTGTCAGACTTCCCGTCAATATCCAAGTGGTTTATAATTGAGTTACAATAACAAAACGAACAATGTTAGTTATGTCATTATTAACAAAATCTTAAATCTACATAATATGTAGGTACTTCAAAAACGACGGGCCATGATGGGATTATAGTTCTTCTGGAAGAGACCCTCAATTTTTTTACATGCTTTTGGTTCATATATGAAACAATAAAATCAAATGAGTTGAAAACCTTCTGTTTTTTAAAGTCGGTAGGGGAAAATACTAGAAATAGTAGTTTTTCATTGGTAGTTTGAGATCCTAAACACCCACCACAATACGGCCAAAAAAACCTCGGTATTTTATTGGCCCGCCGGCGAAATATCAAAGTGTGGTACCAGGGCAGCATGACTGGCGAGCGGTGTTTAGATGTTGATAACTCGGTGCCTTCGACCGACTTCATTGCCGCATGCCGTTTCCGGCTAGATACATATTCGCTGAGGTCAACAACGAAGGCTGTTGCGTAACGTATAAGCCTTTTGTATATGTCATCGCTTATATTTGCAAATTTTTTAAAGGTGAATGCCGGTCCATGGCCGCTGGCATTTGGTGTTCCAGAATGGGTATAACCTACTAAAGATTCAAATCCAATAGATACCATGATTTTTTAGAAAATGTCAGTGGAATGAATTTTCATTGGTCTAGTGTTTTATACATAGGCTGTGGACCGGGAGGTCCTGGCTTCGAATTCCAGGTCAGGCGACGCGGTTGTTCTAATACGACTTACTGGATCCCCCAGAGAGAATGGACGTGAAGCAGGCAGTCGGCCTTAAAAACTAAGCCGAATCCATTCTGAGATATACTTAAAAAATTTGAGCCGATGCCACTTTGAAGTAGGATTAGGGAAGAAGACAATTTTTGTAATTAATGAATGACTATTGCAATTGTTAAATGCTTTGCCGATTAAACAAGGAAACAAGCATTTTTCTGGTATTCCCAAATTCCACAATATTAAGCACAACATTCGTTAACCAATTTTCTATTGGTTCGTTGCGATTTGATCTATTATAATATCTAACAAAGTCAATATCAAATTAAATATCCATTTAGCTGTAGTACAATCAAGTCTTAATGCCTTAATGAGTTTTTTTCTTTTTTCCCTCTCGGGAAGGCAAAGGGATCTAGCCCATACAGCCTCGTCTTATGTGTTTTGTCTTTTTTTTTTAATAATTTCTAACCTAATTTCACAAGCGCATTGAAAAAGGATGTGGTCGATTTCAAGGTCCTGTTCGAGTTTTGGCGCCAATTACTCCCAGTTCGATGCTTTTTAGGGGATTTTCTCGCAGCGGATGACTGAAACACGGTTTACCCATCCGCCCGAAAAAAATCATCTAAAATCACTTATTTCAAAGCCTCCATACATTGTCGCATAAAGTTATATCACTTCTAGACAATAAAAACAACTTTAGACTAGATGGAATCATTATAATAAGCGACTACTCGCACAGTTAGATTCCCCGCCAAAACTCACTTAATGAGAGATTTCTAAGTGTTCTATCAACAACAGCATTAAATTAATACAATATAGCGATAACTTTTACCTCAATTCGTACTCATGGGAATTTTTTAACGTCACAAAGATAACAACAAGGAAAACATTGTAATTAGTCCATTTAATAAATAGTTTATTGTGTATTACTGCTATTATGTGTGACTGCCTCGGTGGCGTAGTTGTATTTCGGTACGACTACTGTTCTGAGGTCTCGGGTTCGATCCCCGGGTCGGGCAAAGCGAGATTGGATTTTTCCATATCAGCCCGGAGTCTGGAATTTGTGCCCGATATGGCGATAGGCTCGCCTCCTATGACATCTGGGACGGAACTAAGCTCGGCGAAATGTGGGTGTTCTATTTCTCTAGTTCACCTCTGCCTACTCCTTCGGGGATACAGGCGTGAGCTTATGTTATGTTATTGTGTATTGCAAATTGTTTAAAAGCTGTAAATATGCAACTACGAGGTAAAGGACTTAGGCTGTTTATAGAGACTGCTCTAGCTTACATATATAGAATTACGCCTGTATCCCCGAAGGGGTAGGCAGAGGCGAACTAGAGATCCAGAACACCCACATTCCACCGAGGCCATTTCTGTCCCAGATGTAATAAGGGGCTCTCCTCTTTGTGTTGTGAATTTGTGCCCTTATGCCTGCCAGCTCTACCTCTGCTATAATAAGGGCACAAAATCCAGATTTCGGGCTGATACTGAATAGAAAATTCACTATCACTGCCATACCCGGGGATCGAACCCGAGCTCTCAGAACGGTAGTCGTAACGCGCACGCAATACCCCTGCGCCACCAAGCCAATCTAATAAAGATATGAAATAAAAATTAAAAAAAACGCTTTAAGTTAAATAATTCTATGTTAAGTTTAAGCCATGTCTGAGTAAAGTCTAAGTACACTCTATTTTGACTACAATAAAGATAAGAAAGAGAGGCTACGGCTGGTATAGCGCTGTCCTTGTCTAGCAGTGAATAGTTGGCCAGGTGGTTGTAGAGCACTGGATAGTCTTGGCCTTGGGTTCGCTATTTGGTAATGACCCTGCGCGTACGACCGTTGTGATTAGATTCTTGAGGTGCTGTCGCAATAGGCTGTAAGCTACCAGAAGCTATAGCAAAGCGATATTTCTAAAATATCTCAATATGTAAAATTCCAAACGCCTTGACTCAAGGGTGTATACGGTAACATGATTTAATAATAAATGTATTTAATTGAAGAAAACTTATAGTATCCATAAAAATATACTAATTTTGATTCATAGCAACGTAAGTTAATATAAAAAATAAATCGATCTATCTAAGCTCAGAAAAATAAGAAAGCAATTTCAATTCATTATCATATGTATTTCTTTGGATAGGTGGAAATATCATTAATATACCAATTCAATCAAGTTGCCAAATAATCAAAAGCACACCATAACCACCCAGTAGCACATTAGTAATATGTCAAGTAACATAAATGTTATTTATGCGGATAAGCATCGTCTATTTGTGATTCCGCATCGCGCCGCTATAATTATTCGCCGTCCGTCCGTCAGTGTGGCGACTGCTTTATATCATGTTTATTTTATAAAGCCATTTATGTAACGAATATATGAAACTTTTCAATGTTAATGTATGGAATATTTTATATTGAGAAACGTGATTTGATAGTTTGGGAATGTAAGTGAATACGGAAAGTGATTTGCATCGCGATGGGTGATAGCCGATAGATGACTCACGGAACACGGTTTGATCAGTGTATTTACTCTGATAACATATACCTTCGTGATAACCGTTAGTTAAATTCATAATTCTACCGATTGTACGATTCGAAGTTAAATTTATTTTATTTTAGCTCTACATAAGCATCATTAATATTTATACTTGTTGAGACGAATTTAGTTGAATATGTAATTTTTACTACAAATATTTTTAACGCACGGCAAAGTCACTACTTTGGGCCTGTGTTCCTTAGCAGGCCAGTTTTAAAAATAAAATCATAACCTCAAAATGCAAATGCAGTGACATCTGGGCGGGAAGTACCACGTTACATGGCACCACATGACACATAACCTCTCGTTCACAATGACATGTTAATTATAGCTTACGATGGGACTAATACACCGTTTTAATTTATACATTAGTAGGTATTATAATTTTATAATATAAATCCCAAAGTTACTCTCTGTTTGGTACGTTTTTATCACTGACCTAATTTAAATTAATTTTGAGACCGAAAAGTTGTTGTGAGATCGAATGTCTCGTAGTTTCTGATACCCACGATACAGGTTACACCTAGTGTGGGGTCAGGACTATGTGTGAAGCTGTTGAGTGGGTGTATTTTCTTAATGAAAAGAAAATTTACTTAAAAAAGTACCCTTGAATTTTTTTAATCTAAAGAGAGCAGTTATGTATACTGCCGAATGTTCATACACTTAAGGTCGCCTTATGTCGTTTAAGGCCGCCTTATCTGTCACAATTGTATGGGAATCAATATAAGAAGCCGTTAAAGTTGAATAGCGTTTGACCATTCGGGCGTTAGAAAGCTATTTTAGACCCAGACTTTAATTTTACATTTTCTAAAAAAGCTCCGACCAGCAATGCAGTCATGCCCTTATAATGCAAGAGGCTGGTTTTAATTTGCAAATATTATTACGAAGGAAACAAAGGGTCCCCTCCCACCGCGTCGGCTCCGAAAACAATGCCGGATAAAACGCACATGTATACCGACCCAGATTTGAATGTATACTCATCATGGTGTAGTGGAGACTCACTGTAAAGCCGGTCAGTCGGATCAATTCTTGGGAAGGGTATTCGTAGTTTACTTTGCCGAAACAGAAAAAATTAAAAACGTTTTTTTTAAATCTCATTAAACTAAACCGACGTGCATGCATGAAGAATGTAATGAGACTGAATGTGGCGAAAGAGGTGTGTAAGGATCGTAGCAAATGGAAATCCATTGTCTCTAGCTTCCCCTATAGGAAAGAGGCGTGAATCTACGTATATATGAAAATTGTGTTCACAATTTGTCAGTTGGAATTTGTTATGGTGCCTGTTATGGCGATAGGATGCACATTTCGCTAAATACAACCTCTGTCTACAACTTTAACGAATAAGCTTGAACTTACGATTATGCTTCAGAAATGAATGACGGGAAGGCCAAATCATTCAAGCAATTACGTGTCTGCTTGTATGTCTGCACGTGTATATAATTATAGTGTATATTTGTTGCTAAAAACTAATGAATGAATAATATATACATTATGTACGGACGAGTAACTTAACTCTGGCAATAAAGTCATTACGTCTCAGTTCCATGATCCATCTCATAAAATGATAATTAGTATTGATGTAATTAAAAATAAACACGTCTCACTTTTAACCTCACAAAGAGTAATAACATTTTGTTTTTGTAAAACGAAGCCGAAGGTCAACACTGCGCGACACATCGAACTCCCATTGTGACCCACAAAATACTTTCAGATTTAAACATGTCTGGAGAACATTATGAAACCGAGGCGGTGCGGTGTCGCGGTGTGGCATGGCGGCCGCCCCACGCTGCGTTTACGACGTGCCCGCGAAATCCGAGCTTTAAAATCTTCATTATCGCCGCCATCAGCCATAACTTCAAGCTCACAGCGACATAAACAAAACAAATTTAATAAAAAGTATCATCAAACTCGCCGTCACACGCAGCAAGTACGATACAATCGATTTTATCGTAATCGATATCATAATACATCTCTAATCATTTCAATCGTCTGAATGGACGATAAGGTTAAGCGCCACAAATAATACTGAATGCAGATGAGCCCTGCGCCTAATCTAATGTTGGCTTGCGACCATGCCAGAAATAACGGAGCTCTGGCAGAAATGTCGATGTCCAAATGTACTACGAGTGACGCACTGGCGGGCGATCCCGACACGTGTTTACTATGCTCACACAATACACTAAAACTCATTCCATTTTCGAAATTAAAATTAAACAATTGTTTATGACTCTTATTTTTTCAATTTAAAAATGGCGCTGATCAAGCACCAAGTTTGAAAATTTAAATGCAAGTCTACACTCGTGTAATGTTCACAAAAATAATTGTTGCCGTCGATTAAATCAAATGCGCGGGAACTTTCGCTACGTAGTAGTTCATTATATTTTGCACCGACTGTAAAAAAGGAGAAGGTCCTTTTATATATGTTCCTCGATATCTGCATTAAATGTGGACCGATTTTTTTATTATTTTTGTGTTAGAAAGAGATTATTTGTGGTGGTCGCATATAAGTTTGGTCACGATCGGATAAATTTTGAAGTCGATTCGTTATGTGCTTTAGCTTTAAAATCGACTACTGGCTGAAGAGTCGGCGACCGAAACGGTTAATTGCGTGTAATACGCATTATAAAAATACTATATTTAAAACATAATATGTTAGGTAAAGTATCAGCCGCTTTGGCAGCCGTAAATTTGAACCACTTTTTAGGCATTATAAAACTGGAATATCGACTTAATTAATGACCAAAAACAAATAGGGAGATATGCACTTTATTAACTTAGAAATAAATCTCAAAATAAATCGCAGTGCAGAATCAATCTGAGTGCACCTGTCGCCATGAAAAGGTAAATATTTCGAGCATCATTGGACAGCGAGTAAAATGTCGTCGTGACAATAAACGGTTAATTGTGCGGTAGTCAGCTGTTGCGAGTGACGTCACGGGACAAGCGTAAAGGTGTTTACATGCAGTTTGAGTTAGGGTCACTGACTCCGCTGTTATGAGACCTTTGACTCCAGTTGCACTTGATAATGTAAAAAAATCTCATCTCCAAAGTTTGCGAATTTGTTTACTTTAAAGCTGTTTTTCTCAATCCATTTAAATCTGTTGGTACTAAAGCTAGATTCTTTTGATTAAGTATTTACTATGAAACAACAATATTTTCTTTTCTTTTCGTATAGACAAAAATAAATACGCCTTAGTTATATACATTTTACCTATACGTTGAACCTGTATCGTAGGTACCTATGGGTTACAAAAACCAATTGCCTCAGTGCGGGAATCGAACCCGCGGCCTCTTTCACAGCCGACCGATGACTATTTTGCTTCAAATTCTCAATTGCGGTTAACAATAACTATTGTGGTATAGGACATAACCATAGACAACCGACCTTTAATCGCAAAAAATCATATCATAAGGTTCAATAATTTGCGCGGCAAAAAATGGTCTCAGCGTGAGATACTACCTTTACTCGTTTTTTACACGCCATATTAAATAATCGATCGGTTTTTTGCAACGTCACGTTTTTGCCGCATCATTATGACGCGTCAGAATGCACTGATTTGCGGTGAGTCGGGACACAATTAATTTGGTATTTGACAGCATTAATATACAACGAAATGTTGATACGACCATTTGAGCTTAATGTTTTTGAGTATTAAGTCATCAAGGATCTAAAAGTGTGTTTAAATCTGACGCCTGTATCTGCAAAGAAGCAAAGAAATGACCGTCAACGTTCACGTAAAAGCATAAGTTGTGCCGTCATTTAGTAAAGAGATCAGTAGAACAAAATACTGTCAATAGCGGGCCTTCTTTTATTTATTACAACACTTTCTTAACAAAGTCGTCAATGTATAGTGCTGAGCAAGAGTTATACTATAAAGTACTAAGTAGGTAAGAATAACAAAACACTATCCATTGCGCGCTTTCTTTGATTAATTACAACACTTTCTTAACAAAGCCATCAATGTATTAAGTAAAAGTTGCAGTGGCGTGTATTAGGGGTTGATGAACGCAGTGTGTTCTATTTCGGAGCGACTAAAACCGTCGGCGGCTCACCGAGTGACATTTAGCCGAGCTAGTTGCATCCGACACTATCACGATAAGTGTTGGCTATCAATAGAACTGATGGGACCTTTGGACTAACTGGTGATAGGACTTTCACTGCGAGTCCGCCTGGGTAGGTACCAACGCAATATATATTTCTATCGCCAAAAAGCAATGTGATGGTAAACGAATAGATGGGTCAGCTGATGGTAAGTGATCTCCATCGCCCATAGACACCCAAGACACAAAAAGAATCAAGGGTGCGTTGCCAACCTAAAGGGAGAGAATGGAAGGGGAGGGAAAAGGGATTGGGAAAGGGAGGGGGGGAAATAGGCCACCAGAAATCTCACTCGCCAAACGAAACACGACAGCAAGCTGCCACTTTACCAATCTCAAAGGTTATGATGTATTGCGGATGTTTTTAGCCGATGGAAATCACTTACCAGGTGACTCACTTTCCCGTTTACCTTCGACTATAAAAAACGTAGTCTAGACCTAAATGTGATAGAAATTCTTACTAAAGCAAAGCTGACCTATATTTTCACACGACGAACCTCGTTCCCGAATCACTCATAATGACAACGCGAATGATTGATGCTTCTGATTTTGAGGTTGAAATTTAATTTAAACTAATACCCTGTTTTTGCTGGTGAGAGCAGATTTAGATTGATTTTGAACTTCAAATCATCATCATCATTAATATATCCTGTGCTTATCCTACTGGAATCTTGTGACGTAATTTTTCGAGGCTAGAGATTAACTGCCTTTACGGCGTCGTTGTATTGCGGTACGACAACCGTCCTGAGGTCTCGGGTTTGATCCCCGGGTTCAAGGTTTGCAAACGAACAAACGGGTCACCAGACGATAAGCAATGTCTACCGCCAATGAATTTCCTATATGGCAGAAGAATCTTTGCTAAACATGGTCGATCTTAAAGACGAAAACGTGTAGAGATGTAGAGTGATAAGGGGTGTTTTGAGCTTAAAACATAAGACCGAGGATTCGAATCCAAGACATGCTCGCTCACAGCCTATAGGTTCAGGTTGTGACAGTTTGAAAAATTATGATAGTTTTCGTTTCCTCTATATATTATTTGGCTAACTTGTGATAATTACAAATAACTCAAATCATCGACGATTTATTATTAGGTATATTTATAAACAAAAAAATGTATGCGCAAAAAGTAATGTATTGTTTTCGAAAAGTATCAAAACTTGAAACTGACTTATACTTTGTAGTAATTCCTTCCAAAGACATTCAACAGTATACATAATATAATATAGTTAGTAATATTAAATCTCTTTGCATCCTTGTCCGTTCAATTACTTCTGAATATAACAAAGATACCAATATTAAGGTTTAGTCAGCCTAAAATGATTTGTATAAGTCTGACGTCATCGATTTCTCATCAACGTTGTATGTTTTACAAAGCCGAATATAAATTACGAGTAACGAAGTTTTTCAAACGAGAGCACTTCAAATGCAAAACTTATGAAATACGAACAAATTGTTCATTTGCTAGACATGTACAGGTCAATTGAGTGTATAAAATTGTGTCTGTAAAGTTAGGAATAATTTTAAGAAATAAATTAAGGTTATTTTTACAAAGATTAGGCTGTTATTGATCTACCCACGTCACAAGGAGATTGAGAAGGTTACGCTTAATTCATATTGCTAAAAACTGCGGGATCCTCTCTGCCTTTCGTCTTAGATTATTCTATCCACATATATTTCAAACAATTGTTTTTCCTTTTTCTTTTTTCTGAAGGATCCCCAGAAAATCATGTTTGAAAATTGGAATTCTGGACCAATAGTTTTTAACAAATCAAATAATATAAGTATTATAAAGCCGAAAGTTTGGAAGTATGTTTGTATGTTAGTAACAAATAAATTGGAAATAAAAAGAAATAAATTAAATTAATCATGACAAAAAAAACTATGTAGCAGCTTTTTCTAACTAGCCTTCATATTTTGGTAAAACAACTTCTAATTACCAGGAAAGCATAAATTAATAGAGATGGCATTATCTCTCAAGACGTTGAGTCTCTCCCTTCAGGACCCTCCATAGCCGTTGTTAGTTATTACAACCGGTCGCAATTCAATGATCGTTATGACCACAACGCGTAGCTAAACACATTAAACTGTGAAAATATCCTGCACGCATGTTTTAAACAAGTTTTAGATAAAAACAATCCTGTTTATAGACGAACCTTAAACTATAACTGGAACTAATCTCATAACAAAGATTTATTTCTAGAGTGACCTGTTGATTGGAATAAATTAATTGTGATGGCAAATTGGCGATTTGAGCGTATCGGAACTAATATCGTACATGCACCTGTGGAGTGTGTAAAATGTTATTCATTTCTAACACAACACAGATATGAAGGATTGACGACGACAATATGATGTTATACACTGTATAACATACATACCTACAATAAAGCAAACCGTCATGTCATCTGCTTTTGTAAGACAGTAAAAAAACTTGCTCGCAGAAACTGCTTGCCCTTATCCCACTCCATTGTGGTGTCGGCGCACTCTTATTCAAGCATGTTGCAGGAAAGATTTGGTTTAGTTTATGACCGGCCGGCCGACATCAACCACCTCTGGGAGTAAACTTGCACTAACTACAAATTTCCCAAAACTATCTACAAACGAGATAACATGAGTGAAGCGAAGTGAAGTAATACTAAAAATATCAATCTTTAACAAATATCCCCAAATAACGATTCTCTCTAATATTTTATAAGTCAATTTAATTTGGAGGTCAACGTAATGCTTACTCGAGATTGCCTCCCGACAAGATTTACCTGCTCCAATAAGTTTCAACGCCCGGCCTGTATAATTAATCTAAGATACCAGGAAGGTATTTGAATTTTCATCACCATAATTCAGTGAAAATTCCGCGAACATAAAAAAGGGTTGTTTACAATGGAACAAATTGGAATTCGGACATAAACAAAAAAGAGTTTTGTAAAACAATATATAACAATAAGAACTAAGGTTGATATTGGTAGTATAATTTGCAATGCAGTTTAATGTCTTTCTACTTGCCCTTATCCCACCTTAATGTGGGGTCGGCTCAACACACTTTTTCAAGCATGTTGCAGAAAGGATTTGGCTATGTTTTTACGACCGGCTGCCTGCCTGAGGTCAATCCCCTCTGAGAGATCCAGTCCCAGGCAAATAAAATTAGAAAATTTGCTTTGCCCGACCATCGAAACCACGACCTCCCGGTCCACAGCCAATATGTGCTGCCACTAGACCGAGGAGGCGGCAATGCAGTAAACTGCATTGCCGCCTGTATCCCCGAAGGGGTAGGCAGAGGCGCACTAGCGAACTAGAACACCCACATTTCGCCGAGTTCAGTTCCGTCCCAGATGTGATAGGGGGCGACCTTACCGCCATATCGGGCACAAATTCACTCCACTGTGGGGTCCGCCGTATACACTTATTCGAGCACGTTGCAGTGATGATGTCTTATGCGTGTGACTGTTGGGTATATTTTTTTTAACGTCCGTGGGGCTAACAAGCTGAGTCTCACAAAATATAAACAAGTAAAATGCAATTCATTAAACATCGAATTAGCCAAAGCCTTCTTCGAAGTGTCCTTCAAACTTTCGATATTGCGATGACTCAGCGCGTTAGAAGCCGGGAAGTGGACTGGGGGTTGCGAAATCGATTCCCGCGCCGACCATATTTATGTAGTACATATTGACACGAAAACATTTGTCCTCAATGTGGATGTTGAAAGACAACATCTGGTCTCTTGCTCTGGTACGGAACTGGTTCGTAATATGCTTGTAGATTTATCGTTAATGTATTAAAAGGTTTTATAATGGGATGTAAAACTATCTCGAACTGTCTCGGTGGTGTGGTTGTATTTCGGTACGATTACTATCTTGAGGTCTCGGGTTCGATTCCCGGGTCGGGCAAAGCGATATTGGATTTTTCCATATCAGCCCGGGGGCTGGAATTTGTACCTGATATCGCTAAAGGCTCACCCTCTATCACATCTGGGACGGAACTAAGCTCGGCGAAATGTGGGTATACTAGTTGGCTAGTGCGCCTTTGCCTACCCCTTCGGAGATACAGGCGTGAGCTTATGTTATGTTATGTTTCACAAATAACAAAACCACTGGAAATAAAGATCCAACTCATTAAACAAAATTGATACATATCGTGAAGCGAACTGCGCAGCATCCAATTTGGTACATTTTAATTAAGATGCACGCCACCAGACGAGTCGAGACAAAGCAAGAACATCAGACATCAGAAACCGGTTGAGAAAACGCCATCAGCCATGGAACACTAAGGCTGAGATCTATAGAGCGAACTTCGACTAAGTCTGAGTCAAAGAAATGAACTCGGTGAGGATTTGGAATTATTAAATCTAACTTCGACTTAGTCCGAGTCATTTTCGACCGACTTCCAAAAAGGAGGAGGTCCTCAATTCGTCTGTATTTTTTATGTACGCGATATCTCCGCCAAATGTGGACCGATTTTCAAAACTCTTTTTCGTGAAATAAATTTTTTACGGATTATATCACGATTTGGTTTTCATTTTTATTCCCGACGTTCTTTTTCATGTTGGATAGAGCTTATTTCAAGGGTGGTCCCATATAATTTGATCACGATCGGTAAATTGGACAGGATTGTGATTATTATGGCATTGCAAAGAGGATTCGGCTTAGTTTTTACTACCGACTGTCTATTATCTATTTTCTTTAAGTTGGATGATCTAGTGCCGGGCAAAATCGTGCTAGAAAAACCTCGCTGCCCGGCCTGGAATGCGAACTTGGGACTTTCCAGTCCTCAGCTTATTTACGCTGCCACTAGACTAAGGCGTTTCTTTTATTAACACTAGTGTAAATCATGATACAAATTTAAGAGAAACTGTCGGATCCAGAATTCTAACAGGACATCACGAAATGTTATAAAAAAATCACACACTTTAGATTCTAATTTGGCGGCACTAGAAGCACTTATAACAATAAGTCGATGAATTCAGAAGATGTTTTTAGATTTTTTGTGTTTTAAGGTACATAATTTGGGTCCGATAATGAATCATTTAGTCGTTAGCAAATTATAGACTAATCTTGAATACCTTTTTTCGTTCATATTACCGACAACACCCTATGATTACTTATAATTTAATTAAATTATCACATAACACACTTAAGCTCACGCCTGTATCCTCAAAGAGGTAAGCACAGGTGCACTAGCGAACTAGAACACCCACATTTCGCCGAGCTTAGTTTCGTACCAGATGTGATAAGGTGCGAGCCTATCGCCATATCGGGCATAAATTCCAGACTCTGAACTGATATGGAAAAATCCAATATCACTTTGTCCGACCCGAGGATCGAACCCGAGACCTCAGGATGGTAGTAATACCGAAGTACAACCACGCCACCGAAGCAGTCGTGGCATTAAATGGTCGTTTTATGAAGATGTTTAATTACCATGTGTGACCAATTAACTCAAGTTATGAACACAGAGACAGCCTTCATGGCCCAATGCCGTAGTAGCCAGTTAGCAATGAGAGGCCATGAGTTTGATTCCCGCATTGAGACAAATGTTTGTGTAATTCACAAATACTTTACAAAGACTGTTGCAGTTTCTAATGCATATATGACAAGTCGCGTGGTTGCTTTAGTGGCGTAGTTGTGCCGTCCCGAGGTCTCGGGTTCGATCTCCGGATCGCGTTGTGATAATCGGTTTTCTGCCCAGTTCATTCCAGTCTTCTAGATATGATGATAGGTTCATCCATCACATCATGAGGCGAAAATAATCTTGGCGAATTGGGGGAGTCACTGCGCCTCTGCTTATTCCCTGGGGATAACATGCGTAAGAATGACTGTGTGTAACAAGATTACAAGACTCGTATCTTATTGTGGGGTCAGGACTACGTGTGTTACTGTTGGGTGTTATTTATTGTTATTATTTGCGAGATAAAATAACCACTTCGTCCGGATATCATCAATCATACGTTTTCACACATTGCGACATCGTTTGCGAGTCTCGGATCATCTGTGTCGTTCTAAGACTGAGCTAATGGGCTAATTGGAAATATTCTAATCGCAAAGTTCAGTGACCGCAAACAGTTTAATCAAGATCAATTCGTGCCGATACGAGGACATTCAAAACTGCAATGTCATGTTACCTATCGAGTAACTTTGAACCACGAAAGTAAACGTGGCAACACTTAGAAAAAATATCGTGGAAGTTAGCAACTTGGTGTTCTTTCAAGTCACTATTAGTACTATATAAAAAGAAATTATCGATATAAACGCCCCTAGAAAGTTGTAAAGCCTGTATCGTGCGTCTATCGACAAGCGAGACCGAAAATCCCGCCGAATAATCCGCCGAAAAAACCGTTCCCTGCGCCGAAAGTAGGCGTGTACCGGTGCGGCTAGCGCAAGACAAACACTGCTTTCATTTTTATACGTCCTCGCATTCTATTCAAGTTCGGCTGTCACTTTTTCTTTCGTTGCGGTAGTGGTGCGCCGTGCGACGCAAGTAGTGCCGCGGTAGGATCTCGGCTCAGCCTTGACCTTCGGAGGCGATCGGGCGCTCGGGCGAACGTCGACCCGCGACGCCCGCCGCCCGCCGCCATTCGCCTCCAGCCGGTAGTGACGCGACACATCGATTCTTGCATCCATTCACTACTATCGATTTGAAAATAACTTACTAAAATACTCGTTTTGCGACATGTCTCAATGCTAACAAGTTTTGACAACATCTTTGTTTAAATCTAAACAGATACATCTAATACCAGTTTATAAGGAAGTGCGTGATCTGAATAAATAATGGACTAGTTTGTCAGATATAATTCAAAAATATGAGTCGCGTCCTGTTGTCATGAGAAATTAAGAGTTATGTTTAGACACTTAAGGAATGTCTTGTGAATATGTAAGTATTTATACTCAAGTAACGTTGCATATAATGAATGTTTAATCAAATCGTACGGCAATAAAACCATTGAAATATTATTCTCTGAGCTTATTAGCCATGCGACAATCAAAGCCTGCCAAATCATTCAAGGAATTGATTTGTTTTTAAATGATGAGGATGTCAATTGGGCCTGTTGTAAATAAATTTTATAGCGGCAATTAATTGCTGTGTACTTATCTTAATCACTCGATAAAGTTCGTAATTAAAGTCAAATTTTACACCTTTAAATACGTAAAACATTGGCGTTGATTGAATTATTTTATTGTGATTAAAAAATCCTGTAAACAAATATCGATCCACTTTTCAATTATTTTTAATGTACATTGTTATATTACTTTATCCAATTAATTATCTTTGTTCAATTTAGCGAAATTGACAAGTGAAAAAAGATGTGTGTTTACACTTCCAAGACTAGCGTTTAGGGAAGAATATGAAGATGCAGTGCTTATTGATTATATCAAGACGAAGGTCAATTTTAGTGACTTGGTTGCCGATTAATGTTAGATATTAAAAGCTATTTTATTACGTTTGTTTTTCAAATTAATATATTTTATGCCGTCAGGTTACGTCTAGTTTTGTCATTTAATTTACTTACATTTAAACCAGATAGATAACTTTTTAACACGCTTTTTCTCTTCGTTTTTTGGTTGTTTTATAGACGTATCGATATAATATCGATTGTAACGCCATCCCTAGAGCGGGCGGCAAGGAGCGCAATGCGCCTGCCGCGGCAGCGTCGCAGGCCCCGTCCGATGCACCACTGCACTATGCTTTGCGTTTATCTTCCGCGAAATGTTTATTTACTGCGCATTTACAATCTATATTGGTAATGTATGGGGGTACGTCTTAATTTTCAATCGACTCCAAAAGTAGGATGATATCAATTCATCGATACATAGTGATTTCTTAAGTTTATGCGAATGTTATACATTGAAATAAAAATATTTTTACGGATTCTATCACGATTTGTTTTAATTTTTATGCCTGACGTTTCGAAGGCTTTGCAGTCTTCGTGGTCAGCGGGTTATTTCATCGATACATTTATGCATATTACCCGATGGACTAATTTTTAAGTTACTTTTAGTGTTCGATAGATCTTACTCCAAGACTGGTCTCACATACTTTTGGTCAAGACTTGATAAATTTGAAGTATGTTTTAAGTTCTGAACTTAAGATTATAAAATTATTGTAGTAAGACACCAATGGCAGCGTACTACATGGACTGTGGACGACTGGTCCTGGGTTCAAATCCCATACAATTTCCTCGTGACTTGATCATCCAGAGGGACTTTCTCACAGGCAGCAGATGGTCGTAAAATTAAACGGATTTCTTTCTGCAATATATTTAACAGTGTTGTGCCGACTTCACATTAGAGTTTTTAGTATTTTGAGGTATCTAGGTAATTTTATTTTTGGTATGAATGAGTTTTAATTGAAAATTTCATTTTAATTTAATCTTAATTTGCTTAATCTAACTTAATTCAAATCGGAGATATCCTTTTTGTCTTGTTTATACATATAAGCATATAACTATTTACATCATTAACAAACACGAACATTGTTGAATGAGCAAGACAAACGTAACAAGTGCAACTATCTATAGTGGAGGAAACGGCGTCAAATGAAATGGAACCGAAGCTCAAAGCTCGGTGGAAGCTCTAAGCTCTCGACTGAAAGCTCGAGTCGCGGTGTCGGTAACATCTTCAAGGGGCGCTCGTCGGCCGTGACGCGCGCAGTTCCGCTCGGTGTCGACACACGGACGATGCGTTTGGACAATAATTAGTTTTCTTAGACTTTCAACATTTTTATCGGAAAATTTGAAAGCTTAGTCCGTCAACGATAAATATGTACACTCAGATTCACGCCTATGTATGGTTTCCTTATGATAGGGTCCGTCTGAATTCTTAAACAATTCCACTTCGAACTTAAGCATCGTCCACAGTGACACCTTTCACCTTTGGTCTCTATTTATATTATCTTCCTCAAAAACATCTAGCCAGCTTTTGGATCGTTCACAGGGACGCACCCTTGGTACTATCTGGCCCAGACACTTGCAACCAACGTACTTCTGGGGTTACTACACTCACGTGTAAATATTTGTCACTATACCCGAAGGAGAGGACTAAAGTGCACTTATGTATGTATATGCATGGTTCGCCGATCACCAGAAATGGACCTGGAGATGGGTTAACTATTACGTATTTGATATGTCAGTAAAATAATTTTACACACTGTTTGATACTGCAAAGTGTTTATTTGGATCAAGTTAATTATCCATACAAAATTACCATCTCTCGATTGCTAACCCGCAAAATATGGGACGACAAGCAATTAAACTTCTTCGGAAGTAAAATATAATATATTCTCAAAATTTCACGCTGTTATTTGAATATAGATAATTGTTCCAAGTCTATTTATGTATTATTGCGGAACGGCGAAATTGGTGGGCGTTTATATAATGTACACGTGATGGAAATATTTTGTTTGTCTGCCGGCCGCCCACTGTGTCCGCTAATAAATCACACGCGATTCAAGAAATTTGTTTTAGTTGTGTGATTATGTCTGGGCTATAATACACACTTTGTATCGGCTTAATAATGTCTATACTAAATACGGGCTAAATAATTTTGCTCCTGTATCTTTTAACTTTATTTATTTATTTATACTCCGATTTAGATATTAACAGACTGTATCGGATTAAAGTAAAGCTCACCCTCTAATGGCATAGATAGTTATGACATAGTTAATGTATGTAATGGGGGTCAATAGCCTCGCGGGAGGCATTCTGCCAAGCTGGTCTAATTTGGCAATAAGAAGAGTAATCTTTGTAAAAGTCAATTAGGTTTGTTTACATTTTGTTGAGTCATTAAATCATGCATAATCATTAAATTTTAACCTAAAACTAATTTACAACTAGTTTATGCAACATATTATTATTAATTCCCAGCTAAGTGTTGGTGTTTGTGTTGTCCGTTTTTCCCGTTCGTAACACACAGTAATCTTGTTAGTCAAACAGCGGAGTTGAATTATCGTGCGTTAACGCGCACACATGAATGACTGTACGTGCATTACAGACAGAGTACTACACATACGCGAGTACGCGATCCATTCAATTTGTTTACTCGACGGCGCGGTCAAGGACGCAGTCCATCGGCCGCGCGCTTCGATCCGACACCGACGCCGCCCATACTTCCCCGCCGGTAGACACCGAACGCGAATTAACTACGACATTATTGTTTACAAGTCGCGATGAGATGCACGCAGTATGCCCCATTCGGATTTGGCGATTGTTCGAACAATAACGTACCGAGCAGTCACTCAGACCCCACGTGGTTTTAGACCTTCGCCCCGACCACCGACTCTTAGGTCATTTACTCCAATTACGCAACACCCGTGTAACAACTAAGGCTACGTATATAATCGACGGAATTTTTATTGACTAATTATTCGCCATTTTTTACAAGCGGTGAAGTCAGCGGATATAGCTAAATATTCAAACAGTGTATCATTCGAGGCTAACAATAACGCACAAAAACGCTTCGGAACGAATTATCTCACGTCGATATCGAATGCGGTAATGTTTGATGGCGGGTTGAGTTGTGACTTGTGCGTGGTGGTAGTGGACTAGTGACGGGATGGAGTCGGGGTGTGGGGCGTGTGGCGCAGGTCGCAGGCTCCGGGAGGCAGCGAGATGCGCCCAGCGCCGCATTCCGCGCCGGTGACTCGGCCGCACCGCCCGCACTGCCCGCAGTGCTTACACGCACCGCTCGCGTCCTCTACACATGTGGATACGCATCGCATACACATCACTCCGACTCTGAGCACTCCACAGCAGTCATTCATCAGCGCGAGAGTCAACGCCCAGACGGATTAAAGGGCTTTTAACGAGCGCACTTTAATTTACAACCGGAATAATAAAGACTCGCGGAAGGGACAGGCCCCCGCGCCGCGTCCCCACCCCCTCACTAACCTATATCACAAGACATACGGCGACAAAGCGCGGCCTATTCGACGGCGACCGGTTCTGTGCCGTCGATCGCCCGCGTAGAGACGCTAATGCGACGCTTCACGTTCGCCAAACATCCGCTCAACTTTCGGTTTCGCACGAACGCTAACATTGATTTAGAGCACAACTATAAAAACGCTGAAGAGTCGCGGGACGCCGGAACCGGTCGCCGCGGTTGAAAACTGTGCGGGTAATTATGTTAACGAGGCGGGGGCGTCGGCACGCGGGGGGAGGGGGAGCGGCCACGTGCTCGACGTAAACTAAACGATAGTGAAAGATGCTTAAGTAACTACGCACGTGGAGATTAGAAGTATCGCGGGCGGAAAACGCGGCAAGATTCGCCGGCGAGTGGCGAGCTCCACTGATAAGCGTTACACAACCCAGGAGCCAAGGTCGCAGCAGATGCGGACGGCACAAGCCCCTCGTTCACGGCTTATCTGGTCCGATGTTTGTCGAGCGCCAACAAGCAGCGCTATGCCGGCGCGGCGGAGTGGCGCGGCGGTCCGAACGCCTCGTGTTTATGGGTGTGAACGCACTCGGCGCGCCGTGAGAACCACACCGGGCGTGTTAGGCGATGATACAGGCGATAAGGCGACACGTGGTGGCCAAGGCGGCACAATGTGTTAGTAACGTTGCGCAACCGTTGCGTGTAGTACTGCGCGGTTATCGCTACCAAATGTCGGGAATCGCGAGACGAACTCCTCCGCGCCGATAATCATTATTTTAATTTCCTCTTCGCAGAGGTGTCCGACCGATAAAGAGTTCACGCGGTCTCCGCGGGAGGGCCCGATGACGCGCCGACTAACATTCCCAAACGGACATTATTTATTTTTAATAATGCCAATGAACGCTTAGCACGTTTACCTTCGATTTGCGTCCGTTCGAGGCGTACGCTTCCTGTTCGGAGCAATCCATCGAAGGCACCAGCGGGACGTCGGCTCTGAGGTGTCCATTCAAACGTCGAGGGTTGCCGAGGCGGAACGGGCCCCGAGACCCGACGCTGACGAAGCGAAAACGGCCGACGAGTCTCCGGCAGTGGGTCAGTGGAGCCCAGGCCGTGAGTGAACCACCAACATCCCGCCGACCATTCATAATAAAAATGACATCAACCGCGTGGGAACCCGTAAATGCCACGCAAAGCGACCGGTCCGACCGGCGCGCTTAATTACCGCACCACTGATTAATATTGGTATAAACGACATTCGTTGAAAAGCATACGCGGACGACGAAATGGAAAGCCGCGGGCCAGTGCAACGAGGCGAACAAAAAGACAAGCAAGCATGCAGACGATCGTGATGCGTCAGCGCAATGCACTCCTGCCGTCCCTGTCGCGAGGCGCATGCACTTGTCGCGACGTCGCTCTGCGTCCCTGTCCTTCGCGGCGGGACCGTCTCCTCCGTCCCGCTCCCTCCTCACTTTGTTTGAGGAAGTGCGCGTCGGGCTTACGGGATCGCATCGGCCGGTAGTCGCTTTGCATCGCATACCGAACGGATTAGGAGGTTTAGTCATTGAGGAGAATCAATCGGGCGGCGCGCGTGTGGCTGCGACATTTCCCCCATAACAATGAGTGATAGTGCATCCGTCCCTCTCGCGGCGAACCTTGCCGTGCTGTTGCTCCGAGCCAGGTTCAATATCCCAGACCTTGGGCCGATCGAGAGTGCCGACGCGGCCGGTTCGAACTAGTCACCTACCACCTGCAATAACTTATACACTATTTTTAGCACATTATTATGATGAATCGAAACGACACAATGCAAGTATTGTGCTCGGATACGATATTCGGTGCGAGTTCGTTCTGGGGAAATGGATTTTTTGTCGGCGAGCCATATCGTCCGCGGACCGTGGCGGTGCTGGGATCACGTTTTGACACAAACGACCGAACGTAAAAAATGAACAGTTTATGATTTCACTACCAGGAAAACTAATGAAGCGTCGGTGGTCGTCGGTCGGCGCCGCGAACTCGGACCCGCATCAAACATACGAGCGGCCAATTAGATGTCGGCCGCATCGCGAAAATAATATAAATATTAGTAGAACCGACAAAGGTTTTTAATCACCGATCGCGTCGCGTTTTGTTCCTTTTGCGGTCCGAAATTACAGGTTGCGAGTTCGCTCACCCCGGCACGCCGCGCTTAGGGCAACTATGCTCTCGTGGATCGTGTGAAAAATTACCGTACGTCTTATTCTTATTTCGCATTATAATCGGCATTCGATATGTGTAATTTCTCGCATCCGGCCGAATATCGGCAGGGGCACGCGGCGAGTGTGGCCCCTTCGGCTAACTGGCTTGTAGACGGCAGAATTTGAAAAAAGAACAATGAAAACGAAAGCGAACGTCGCAGAGCGCTCGGCGACCGGCGATCGTCGCTCGGCGCTCGCCAAGGTTACGTAGTAGGGGCGGCGACCGGCGCGGCGCGACGAGACGCGGCCGTGACGTCACGGGCGCCGGAAACGATTGTCCGCTCATAGTTACGGTAACGTTTAGAGTTTAGAAGAAAGTGGTCGAGGCGGCGTGGGCTAGGTCAGCACTCGCGGCGCACACTGTAGATCGCGACTCGTATCACGTATGGAATGATACACACAAGGCAAATTCTACACGATCATTTTCAAGACAACGGTTTAATTGAAGCTCAAAAAAGGCTAGTTTACAACAACAAAAAGCCTGACGTAACTTTATATGCCGCTACCATGGTAACAACAACAAAATAAACTGTAGACTGTGAGGTCCTGGGTTCGAATTCCAGGGCCGAGAATGAATAGAAGGACTGAATAGGAGGAATTAACGTCATGCAGGCGGTCCGTCATAAAAACTGGGTCAAAATTGTCTCTACTGACTCTACTACATTAGGTACTAAAACTATTCACTTAAAAAATACAATATTATTTTCATGTCGACATAAAAAGTGATACACGCTTATGAGTCACCGTGGTCCATAAATTAAACTCACTTGCATACAAGCTCATAAACTAAACGACGACAAAAGCCCGCGTTCCGTTCCCGGCAGATGAAAAAGCAGACGACCTCAAAGCGTCTGATACATGCGATTAATATTAATTGTACGCAAAACGACAAACGCATGTTGAGTAAACAATTGGTTTAAAATATTATTTTAATAAGATAAAAAAAGAAAAGAAAATTCCTTGGAATTAAAAATCTAGAAAAATAAAAAATTTTGATTAAAGATATTAGTGATAAAACAATGTCAATTATTTGATAGAATATTATGAAATTAAAATAATAATTATTATCATTAATTGCTGAGATAAAAAAATCTAAATTTTGGAAGTCGGTGAAAATAGCCTCAAAGTTCAAAGATAATTCCTTTATAAATAGCCTCTGACTTCGTTTTAAAATAAAATAAAAATAACACATTAATAATAGTAAAACATATTACATTTACATTAAAATCGCCCGTATCCGTCGAAAATAAAAAAAAAACACAAAGGTCTCGCAAACAGCTGCTTCCACAACGCATTGACGCGAAACAATAAACTTAACCGCTATCAACTTACGAGCTTTGTCTTAAATAACATTTAAAAACAATCACGTTCAACGCAATGAAATCTGCCTACGTATTCAATTATTTTACACTAAAATAATAATTCAAGGTACGAAATCTTTAAAACCCTTTAATAAATTTCGTTCACGAAATCACTACATAGTATAAAAGTCGGTTACCGCTGTCTGTCTGTCCCTATGTATGCTTATATCTTTAAAACTACGCAACGGATTCTGATGCGATTTTTTAATAGAGTGATTCAAGAGAAGTGTTTATACATAATACATGGATAATATAGTAGAGAAACACTGATAATTTTAGAGGTTTCTAATGTGATGTCGTAAATAAACTTTTTTTTGCACTTACATTGCAAACGCTGGTTGAAAGATCAAAATAATGTAAATAATTGCACACGTGCGAAGCCGGAGCGGGTCGCTAGTATCTAATAACTTGCCACGGAGTCACCAGGTACTTACATTTTGTAAAGAAATTAAATTAAAAAAATGAATATACCCAACAGTCACACACACATAGTCCTGACCCCACACTAAGATAGAGTCTTGTGTTGTGCGTATCGGGAACTACGAGAGACTTTCGGCTTCACAACACCCAGACCCGAAACAAATATCTGTGGGCCACACAGACATTTGTCTCGGTTCAGGAATCGAACCCGCGACCTCACGTTTCACAGCCGGCTACTCCCCCGCTGCGCCCAGGAGGCTGCCATTCATTCAATTAAATTAATAAATTAAAGATTTTGTTAATAAGTTTAAAAAGGGATCGTCAATTATTATCCAATAATTTATATTTTATCATCATCATTATCAGCTACAGGACGTCCATTTCTACAGGTCTTAATCTTGGGGTGGCCTTTATTTAGCAGTAATTTTATGTGTTTAATAACTTATAGTGTTTTCGGAATTCATCCAGCAACTATTGTAAACATTCTATTTTTTTAACACATCTAATGTATTTTTTTCTAATCAAGAGAAGTAATGTATCATTTGAAATCTGTGTACAATGTTTGTTAGGCTTCAGGTCTATAAATGTTTAGTTTTAAAATATAAATTTTGTAGAACTTAATCTATGTCTGTTCCTTATAAATAAATTGCCGAATAAGGCATGCCTAAGGGCGATACTTGCGCTACTATTACTAACCCATAATTATTCCAAACCTCAAGTTAAATTGAAAAATAAATATATGAATGACATGTTATGATATTTACCTACACAAAATTACATGTCATTAAAATATTTATTTTTCAATTGAATTAAAACTATTTTTACGGATTCTATCACGATTTGGTTTTAATTTTTTTATTCCCGACGTTTAAAATAAGTCTTTGCTTTACAAGGCTTTGCAGTTCTTAAAAATAGTTTTATTTCAATGTATAACATTCGCGTAAACTTAAGAAATCAGTATTTCTTTTTCAATTTAACTTGAGGTTAGCACTAACTGTAGGTTAGTAATTGTGGTGCAAGTCGCCCTAAAAGGCTAAACTCTCCAGTATGTATTTTCAGAACGTTGGTAATCAATAACTAACATTCCTAGTTTCTTATCCCATTCGATATTCAAACATGGCAACATGGCGGGCCTATTGCCATAAGCAAATGATCGCTCTCAGATCAACGCCGCAATCCGCACTTAATTATCAATACATACCACCACGTACCACCAACTGATATTTACCTGAAATAAAAAAAAACATTTATTCCTGCTACGAATGTCAATAGAGTTCAACAACACTAAATATCGATTTAATTGAAAGAAAATGAGCCACAATTGTACCTAATTATCGATATCTCGATTTATAAATACATCGGCAATTATTTCGATTGGCGATTGTGTTTTGAAAGTCGATTTTCAGAATGTCCGGAGGTTCATTCACTCGGATCGGGAATGAGATTAAAAGCCGGCTATTAACCACATATGGCACACAAGTAATTTTAATCCGACGGATTCATATCAATCTCAGAATTTTTTGCACTAGCATTTGCTCATTGCTGCACAAAGTCTGAAGTTTTCCTGTCATATTATAGAGATACTCTAATTCTAGAGATATAGTCATATTCTATTACTGCCTCGGTGGCGTGGTGGTATTTCGGTACGACTACGGTTCTAAGGTCTCGTGTTCGATCCCCGGGTCGGGCAAAGTGATATTGGATTTTTCCATATCAGCCCGGAGTCTGGAATTTGTGCCCAATATGGCGATAGGCTCGCCCCCTATAACATCTGGGACGGAACTAAGCTCGGCGGAATGTGGGTGTTCTAGTTCGCTAGTGCGCCTCTGCCTACCCCTTCGAGGATACAGGCGTGAGCTTATGTTATGTGTGTATGTTCTAGAGATAATGATTCAGTCTATCAGTGCTATGTTAGTCCGATCCATTACATATCGTATTAAAAATGTCGATACATTAGCCTACAGCTGCGAGAAAGAATATCAAACCAACAAACACGTTTTTTAAATTTATTAGTTTTTCTAGAATCAAGCACATGTAACGCACATGGAATGCCGACCCAATAAAAAAAAGCAGATTGTTTGTGATTATGACAAAAATGCCGTAAACACACCGAGCACGTAATGCAAAAATGAAAACAAAAAACACGAGTGCGTAAATCTTGTGCGCACGTTAAATGGAATTGATAATGTCGCCTAAACACGGCTTGTTAATTTTCATTACATATTTGGTACATAAGCGACATTTTCTTGAGACTGGCGTATCTTCGGACGTGTTTGAGGGACATTGTATCGTCTAATGTCTATGAATGTGTTCTTTATTCAAAAATGATTTAATAATTTGCTAAGAAGCTTGGCTAATTTAACTGCGCGAGAGGCAAAATTCAGAAACACCGTTTATCATTCGTTTATTTATGTAAAATAAATACCGAAAGCCCACTTTTAATAATAATATTAATTTTTATTTTTACCCGACTATCTAAGGTGGGTAATATTTTGATGACATTAGAAAATATTCTTTTTTTACGCTTATAAGTTTTTACATTTTATAAAGTGGAGTAATGCCGGAGGTATTTTTACCAGGAAACCCAGGGTTGTGCAGTGATAAATAATTAATTTATCAGACAAGCATTGGACATGTTATGGCGCCTCCATACTCTCAGAAAAGTTTGCCATCCTATAAACTAGTCATTCTCTATAAAACACATCACGTACACATAGCACAACGCGCAAGAATGATTTCAATAAGCATAGAGTAATGAAATATTAATATAAACGTAAGTTAGTTTCTAACAGTTGTTATTACATATTTTAAAACAATTTTTATTCTCAAATATTTTTAATACAATATTTTTTTAACTGTCTATGATCTAAAGTCTCAACTCTAGACAGTCAAGGAAAACGAATTCTAGTTCCTCGACTAGAGACTAGGTAAAGCAATAAAATATTGTCGACCCCGAGCTTTATGCGTCATCTCTAGAATTTTTAATCTGTTACATAATAAAACCTATTAATTATTGACCCATTTATATCGAATATAAAAATAATAACAATCTCATCAAAATTCAAACAAATTTACCTTCACACGACTCATAACTGGGCATTACTAGCGCCCAGTGTAACATTATCCCTTTGTACAGTCCAAGTGTAGTAATTCACAGGTCACGGTTGTTTGGACGAGTGTATTTAAATACCCGACTTGGCAGTTAGCGTTTCCGATAGACGCGTGACGCAGCGGGACGAGTGAAGAATTCGAAATGAGTCAGCTCGCTGGATGGGCAATAAGTCGGTCTGCGGACGGGTCAGCGGCACTACGCAGTCCCCTTAACTCATTGAACTTGCCAAGCAATGTGTGCATGCAAACTTTTTCCGGCTGTCATTTCGATTGTAGTGCCAACATACTCGTAAACTTTGGATCCAATGTTGGACGTGTTACAAGCATGACTAAAGAAAAAATTAGAGGACCCATATCTACGAAAAATATGTGTTGCCAACATACTCGTAAACTTTGGATCCAATGTTCTATGATTATAGAAAAAATAAGAGGACCCGGCATAACTACGAAAAATACGTGTGAAGTATGAAGCCGGTTCCGCCATTTTAGTTTCGCGATCTATTTACACGTAAGTTGTCACCGTGTAATAAGAATTAAATAACGTATGAATGATTGTTGATTTTATTGTAAATATGTTATTTTAATTACAATAATACCAATTTCAAAATATGAAGAAGATGCCTAACTGTTATTTCAATGGGATCTTTCTTTCGCTAAGTCGCCATTTTGGTTTCGTTCCATACATTAGCAATGCTTCATTTTGTCATAATTATGTACTGTCCCCTATCTTCTTTTGTCTAAGATTACAAATAACGTTTTTGAATTATTAACGTATTTAATTTGATCAATGACCGACATTCGAACGTTAAAAATAAAAAGCGAAATTAAAATAATTACAAAATTAAAAACAATTCACTCGTAATTATTTGTTTATAATAAGAGTTGTAAATCGATGTCGCGGTCCGATGTTAAGGAAGGGCCGCAAATAAACTGGTCGCGTACTGGTCGTCTTATTGTCCCGCGTAAGGTCAGCATAATCGATGGATTAAAGCTCTCATATTAAAATAATTATTGGAACATGGAATGGAGCGGACGTTGTCGGATAATCTCGATTCTCGACACCTCGCCAAAGAACATAATCAACGCTAATTTCAACCGATCGTTTAAACTTTAATACGAGATAAAGAGTAATGAACGAATTCCCGACCGCCATTACCGCTCGCAGGGACATAACTCCGTCCGTTTCGCTGTTAAATTAAAAACGCGTAAATGCAAAGGTGGGCCCGTACACGCACCCAACTTCAATTAGATTTCGCAAAGGCGAACAATAAGAAATAAAATCTGATCTTTTACGATCGGTCTGTCAGACGCCGAGGCGGTCAGAGGTGGTCGTAAACGCGGGAATGCAACGGCCCCGTGTTGCTAAAAACCAAAAGTTAACCGAAACTTTGACGATTCGCGCCGAAACTGCCGAAACGAAATTTGATGGGGCGGTTTATGGCGCAAGAAGTGGGTCACCCGCGCAATGACGAGTACTCAGGATCCCTGAGCCTATCAAAACTGACGGGCGATCGATCAGCCCCGAACGCCGAATCATCTCATTTCCAAATCGTGGGAGCAAGGGAATTAAGGTTCACTTTCTTATACTATCGATCCAGCAAATCCGAATTCGAAACTTAAATACACAGTCGTCGGCGAATACTTGCGGAATGCAAAACGGAATCTGGCTGTTCTTTGTTGTGGATTCCCAGACGGCGGACGTCGGAGGTAAAAAGCGGTCACATGTACCGTCTTATAAATTATGAACAGAGTTGGGGTCATTAGTTGTCGAAATGACAGCGCGAGGAGCGGGCCGCGGCTCCCGGGACACAGGGGCCCCTGCACCCTGAAGCCATGTCCCCCCCTCAATCCCGTTATCGATGCTAGACCTCTAAAAACTAAGGGCGATAGGGTCACCGATCCAGTTCCACTCGTTTATTTTGTTTCTCGATAAATCCGAGTTTAAAAGTGAAACAATGCCTTTGGGCGATAAAAAGAAATCGAATGTGGAGCGGCGCGAGATCGTATCTCGCAAATATAGGTATAATTAATTAATACAGGAATCTTGGGGTCTATTACAAAGACAATGTATGTATTCACTAGACAAGCTGTTTCGAAGTAAAATTGGACTGTGTTACGCAGAAATTATCAAACTCACAAAAAATTAAAAAAAATATTGATGCCAACATGTTCCACCATTAATAGACCTTATTGGCGTCAACAGTTGTTTTACCCTGACATTGGCGAAATTGTCGTGTCTCGACGCGGTCAAAATAGGAAAGAAGAACAGTTTTTTTTTTAATTTTCGGGGGTTGGATAATTTCTGCGTAACACGGTCCAATTTGCCATATGACAGCGAGTGTTTGACGTTTCACGGCTAAGGAAAAGAGCAGATTTATATCGACGGTTCCAAGGCAAAGTGCGTTAAGCGACATTTTTGAAACTTTACAGGAGAGAGGTTCAAAGTTTTTTTTTTTGAAAAAAAATTCATTATAATAAAAGTACTTGGCGGATTTTAGCAAAATTAATATATTTCTTGCGTTTGCACATATCGCAACTTTTTAAATATAAATTGTGTTTAAATGAGCTGTATTTTCAAAAATAAGTGTAGCTTAACTCAATATGCATCAACTGAAAGAATTTTTAGAGTGAGGCAAAGTGACTCAAGTGCCCATCACAGATATTATAGCGGAGACGAAATTGATTCATACCTTAATACGATTACGTTTCAGGAAAAGCAAAACTGCTTTATCCTCCATGTATCATAATGTTCATAAAAAAATACTTGCCAGAAATTAGCACAAGTGGTATGTTACATGGGCGCGGCGTAGGGTAAAATGATGCAAACCCAAAATTATTTTACGATTTTATGTTATTGATATGACCAAAATAATAACATTACAACAGATTTGATTTTTCACCAATTATTTTATGGTTAGTAAATATTGTATTATGTGGGTAGTTTGATATTACTAATATAAAAAAATAAAGGATCTAGATTTACAGTGATTCTATACCTCCCTTCATTATCATTAAAATAATTTGCTCATGATGAAGTACTATCTTCTTCTTGCACAACTTGCTGAACGACCAGCTTGAAGCGACCCGAAGCAAATATTACTTGCTCCGATTTCACCTAACAAGATTCTTAGTTATCTCCATCACTTGAAGAAGGCTTTAATTACTTTCTTATCGAGGCGTGGGCACTGGGCTCTTATGGTGTAGAGCTGTTTGGCTCCCTGTTCAACCATTATACACGATAAAATACTTAATATACGAGGGTATGGTCAGTATTCGAGATTGTGATCAGTACCGCGACATTCAGCTTATTTGACATGCTGCACCAAGAAGAAAACACTGTCGCTGAATGAATGAATAGCTTTAAACCCAGATATGATACCATAGGCCTGGTGTTTGCCATTAAATCGTTGGGCGAGACATACAGGTCGATGAAGACTGTAGAAATCTGAAACTAAATGTAGCGAAGATCGAGGACATAACCTATTGGAGGTACAGACATGGATAGTATCCAGATAAGGAGCAAAAAGACAAATATTTATTAAACATACTATGTTATTTACTATGGTTAAAGTAAAAGCGAAAATGTCTTAAATACATTGGGTGTACAAAATAGTAACTGCAAAAATGATTTAACCGACAAATGAAATTAAATCAAGTAGAAGCCTAAAAATCTTAAGTGACCGAGGGCCGAAAATGGTAAAATCTTGTGTCGTTTCAATCAATGAACATCAAAATGGAAGCTATTTTTCGTGTTGTGTTAAGCGCCAAAAAAGTCGTCAAAAAAAAATGAAACTAGCGTCAAAAAACGCAGAAAAATTCGCCGATTCCAAATATATATATAACTCAATATCGCAAAAAATGTCGCTTAAAGCACTTTGCCTTGGAACCGTCGATATAGTGAGGTCGATTAACCGAGACTAAGGCTGAGATTTATAGAGCGAACTTCGACTAAGTCTAAGTCAAAGTCACGAACTCAGTGAGGATTTTTACTAAGTCCGAGGCATTTTTTACAAGAAAATCTTTGCTTAATCTGTCTGTCAGTCTGTTTTTCTTGTTAAAAAAATGACCCGGACTAAGTCAAAGTTCGATTTAACAATTACAAATCCCACCTGAGTTCGTGACTTTGACTTAGAAGATAGACTTAGAAGTTCGCTCTATAGATTTCAGCCATAGTGTGCACATTCTATGTACCGAACAGCCAGTCTAGTAGTATACATAGAAGTCTTTGGTATATTACAATAATATTGTTATCAGTGAACATAAAGCATAAGTCAACGACTCGCGCTCCAATGAAAGAAATCCCTTTATGATTGATGTGTTGCCTACATACATCGACGGAAATGTATATCGAATGTTATTTATTGCACATTACGCAATTACTATGCAATGACATTTTTATATAATTTATTAGCGCAGGATGCGGGGAAATTGATGCTCTTTACTATCTAATTTAAAAACTATCAGACTTGAAGTCTGTAACTTGACTGCCTTGGTGGCGTAGTTGTATTTCGGTACGACTACCGTCCTGTGGTCTCGGGTTCGATCCCCGGGTCGGGCAAAGTGATATTGGATTTTATCATGTCAGCCCTGATATGGCGATAGGCTCGCCCCCTATCACATCTGGGACGGAGCTAAGCTCGGCGAAATGTGGGTGTTCTAGTTCGCTAGTGCACCTCTGCCTACCCTTTCGGGGATACAGGCGTGAGCTTATGTTATGTTATGTATGTTGAAGTCTGCAACGATGAACTGTTGAACCGCGATAATCACAAGTTTAAAAACTTAACGGCCTACTTCAAAACCGATCGTGCCCAAATTATGGAACCACCCTTGAAATAAGCTCTATCGAACACAAAAAGAATTTTGAAAATCGGTCCACATTCGGCGGAGATATCGCGTAACATACATAAAAAACAGGCGAATTGAGGACCTCCTCCTTTTTGTAAGTCGGTCGATAAAAATGAGCTGATGAGCCATTGTGCGAATAAATGAAGGCATAAAGGTATTTTAATGTAATCAAAATAACCGCCGAATGTTCATACACTTAAGGTCGCCTTATGTCGTTTAAGGCCGCCTTATCTATCAAATTCTATCAAAATTGTATGTCGAAAATCAATTTAAGAAGCCGTTAGTTGACCGGCTTGAAGTTCGTACAAAGTAGTGACAGAGCAGATAACAAATTAAAATTTATGTATATTAAACAAGCACTATTTATCTTTTAAAACCCAATTAAGCTTTTCTCGCCTCTAAGCTGTTATCAGATGAACGAGCGGAAATACCACCGACTGCTTCCGTGGCGCAGCGGACTGTCAAGTAGTAGCTGTCAAGCAAGAGGCCGCGGGTTCCATTCCGAGATCTATAGAGCGAACTTCGACTAAGTCTGAGTAAAAGAATGAACTTGGTGAGGATTTTGAATTTGTAAATCGAAGTTCGACTAGTCCGAGCCACTTGTTACAAGAAAAACAGACTGACAGACTAAGAAAAGATTTTCTTGTAAAAAATGACTCGGACTAAGTCGAAGTTCGATTTAAAAATTCCAAATGCTCACTGAGTTCGTTTCTTTGCCTCAGACTTAGTCGAAGTTCGCTCTATAGATCTCAGCTTAAGACTTCGGGTCTCGGTGTTGCGAGCCCGAAAGTACCACTTCATTTTAATATGACACAATGGGGTGGGACTATGTTTCCAACTGTTGGATGCTTATCCATCTAGTAATTTCGGCCAAGGTAGTCTAGTAAATGTAACTCTACATACCCCGTTGAAACACAAGCGTGTGCTTATTATTTTTATTTTTTTTTATAGCAGAGATTGACAAACGATCAGATAGGTCACCTGATGGTAAGTGATCTCCACCGCCCATAGACACCCAAGACACAAAAAGAATCATGGGTGAGTTGTCAACCTAAAAGGAGGGAATGGAAGGGGAGGGGAAGGGGGATTAGGAAAGGGAGTGGGGAAATGGGCCACAGGAAATCTCACTCACCGAACGAAACGCGACAGCAAGCTGCCACTTTACGTCAGTTTTCTGTGAGACAGTGGTATCTAACCGGTCGAGCCGGCCCATTCGTGCTATAGACGTTACTGTCTACAGCGTGGCTCTACCACTTGAAATTGTAATGTTTGTTCATGAAATCGAAACACAAATAATTATAATAAACGAAAAATAAACCTATTGAACCTGCGTAAACAGGTCTATTTCGAGCGTACTAAATCATTTTCTATTTATAAAAGATTGATGTGCACAATGTGATAAAGTTATAAATAAATGCATTATTAAGATATAAGGTCATCCCACGGGTTACGCGGCGCGTCGAGGTAGGTCGGGGGCTTGGGTTAGATCAAAATATTATGTCAATTGGTTTTATTGAAACGTATGATTGATCGGGGGCTGTTGGCCTTGGCTAATCGCATTGTTCTGGCTTAGTCGACCGCCTGCCGGGTTATGACCGCCTGGTACTTAGCAATTAGTTATTGTATTGTTTTAGATCTTTTGATCCGTGGCGGGGATGATTTTGTGATTTGTTTATTATCTGGTCTTTTTTATGAAACCGAAAGTCTCTCATAGTCTCTGACACCCACGATACACGTTATACCTAGTGTGGGATCAGGACTAGGTGTGTGACTGTTGGGTGTATTTATTTATTTTAAAATAACAAGATTTCAATTTTCCCGATTTTTCACCCATCACTATCTTGTCTTAGGAGTAATAAAAAATAATTAATAATAATGAAGAATACGCTGCACTGTAATATTAAATTTTAGACGAAATTATTTATTCAGTAAGATGTAACCTATTGAAGGTGTAAGTAAAAAAATAAGTCAAAAATATTTTGAAGACTTTACAACGGTGTTCGCGGCAGTTCTTTCCTTTAAAAAATAGGCAGAGGAAACTTGATACGCACAGCCAAACCATATTTTTATTTTGACATTTACAAGGTCCGTATTGTCTGCGGCCAGTCAGACTAAAATGTTTTTAATTAACACTAGCTGTTGGCTGCGACTTCATTCATCTGGAAATTTATTAACAAAGCTAACCCACGATAACAGTTTATTTTCTGGGATAAAAGTATATTACTATTTATTATTGCTATTGGAGATTATAATCTATCTCTGTGGCTAATTTCATCCAGATCCGTTCAGCCAATCTGGCGTGATTGAGTAACAAACATCCATCCAAACTCTCGCATTTACATTATTAGTAGAGTCCCCAAAGAGGGTTGCCGTGAGGCAGCCAGTGGGTCGAAAAAATTTAAACCAAATCCTTTCTACAACATGCTTGAAAAAGTGTAATGCGCCGACCCAACACTGGGGTGGGATAAGGGCAGGTAAATAAATAGATTGTAATAATCTGTATCATGCAACTGCATTCATACCGGATACACACTCGGGTCCGAAATCTATAATCATACACTAAACCATGCAATTAATAATCACAATAGTTTTGACGTGACGTGTAGAAAAAAACACCGCAAATTATACAACGTTCAACAATACTCGTCCTTTTCTATCAGAATTAATTACAGTTAGCAAAAAAGGTGATCGGTATAACACAGAACTAGCAGCACCTAACCAAATTACAGATATTAGATATAGAACTATTTTAGAGATAACTGACAAAGAAGCCACGACAGCAATTTAACTTATTGATCATAATAAAAAAACTTTTACTTTCCATGAAAAGGTGTGCGGAGCAATGAGCATGTACCAAGCGTTCATAAGTGCGCGGAGTAAGGGGCGCGAGGAGGTTGTGAAATTGCGTGTGACCGCAAGACATCCGGCGGACAATGCGCGTGCGCGTCACACAACATCAGGGCTGGTTAGTTTCATACAAAGACTCATAACTGATAATAATCCGCAAGAAAATAAATTGGGATTAAGAAAGGACGTCGTAACTCATACTGCATCCATGAATCAATAATAAGCAGTAATAGATTATAACTAATATTATGACACATGAAAGTAGCACTATATGAGTAGCATCGTTAGATAAAATCCGATCGTAACCAAATTTATATGGGACCACTCTTGAAATAACCTCTATCGAACACAAAAATAATTTTGAAAATGGGTCCACAGATATCGGAGATATCGCGTAACATACATAAAAAAATACAGACGAATTGAAGACCTCCTCCTTTTTGGAAGTCGGTCAATAAACTTAAACAAAAGGCGAAATAGATGGAAATGACGCAAGACTTCTAGAAACCATTATACCAATAACAAGACAAAACTAACATGTTGAGGTTGGTAACCCTGACGTCCCTCCCCCGCGGCGGAAGCTCGTAATGCGCTCGCGCCACTGCACGCATGTCTCTATAACAACACTTATCGTGGCGGCTTTGGACGCAATTTAAGCACGAGGTAATTCGGGACTTCTCAGAACCAGTGGCTTAAATTGTTTCCATCAATATGACAGGGTGATCAAAGGAGGATCAAAAAACATAGACGTAAATCCTGGAATAACTATTGATAGAGAGAATTATTCACAAGAAATCTATTATCTAGTAAATACAAAAGATAATACTTCTAGATGATTACTCAAAAGAGAAGATTATGTATTGAAACTTGAGCAAGAAAATACGAAATACTTTACAAAAGCCCAAATAAATAAGATACGTTTTACTAAAGTTTCTCGTTGCTTTAAAAACTTGTGTAAAGTTTGGAGCCAGCGGAAGTTGGTAGACGTTATTTCGTCAGCGGATGGAAAGGGAAACCGCAATATAACATCAGCCGATCTCGGCTGTGATTACTTTGGACTTCACAGACGCTTATTTTGATGTTCTTTCTAATTATCTAGTAGGGTTTAATTACAAGAAAAATCTCTGAGGATTTCATATAAATAAAATTCCACTATGCTCTAATTAGAAAAAATAGTTACTTATTTACTAATTAGGCATCTATTTTATCAAAGATTCTATTAAATAGGGTTCATCCAAAACAGTTTAGTTTATCAACGACATTTTTTTAATAAACAAGATCTCCTGGTCATAATATCCGTGATGCGGTGTGACCAGGGATGCATAACATCGAAAGTGGTAGAAGGTATCGGATGAAGCGATCTATCAGTGGCCGCAGTGTTTACAGGGAAGCCGCCGACGTGTGGGAGAAGCTAGGTGAAACTGGTTCCACTGTTTACCAACGCGTTCCGAACCTTTGTTGTCTTGCTCATTTAGAAAATGTTGCTTGTTGACGGTTTATGCCTAAGAATTTATACATATTGCCACATTGTAGTCCATAGCATTGAGTTTCAATTATGCTGAAATTGTCTAGAACTCTAGAAGTTCAACATCAAAATGATCTTGTCTATGTCATTGGCATAGTAATATCTCAAACTACTACGTTTTAAAACTCCTTTCTGACTGCTGGAAACATAGTCGCATATATCTTCAGCGGTTTTTAATTAAATCCCCTACATTTTTCATCAAAAAAATACTTTGAACCAATTTAAGAACCGTTTAAAATACTTCTTTGTCACAAAAACATTCAATATCCAATTTCACATCGTGAATGTTCGGGGTTTTAACAGAGTCCTTGCAAGCCCCTAGCTACAGCTGTATTCTGTACCAGAGGAAATTACAAGAAATTATTGTTGATGAAGATTTAAATCATGGAACACTTAAGGTACAAGTTCTTTTGTGGGAGCCGCGTGGGCTCCGCCAAATTGCAGTTGCCATAAAAGCATGAAAAGATGTCAATACACGCCGTTTACGAGGTAATTTTGAGGCTGGCAATTTAAGTGAAAACGAACGAATTTTACATTCGTTCTTTTATAATGCATGCTATCGAACATGCGATCCGTTTTTTTCAAAACTAGAAGTTTATACAACAACTTTAAAAAGTGTTTAAGTTTGGTCAGTACAGTAGCCCGAGCACGAAAAACTAATGTAAATGTAAATGTATTCGAGTTCGCTGCGCACTGATGACGTTTGGTTAATATTTCATACAAATTTCATAGACGCGCATCGAGTTCGAATACATTTACGGTTGTCAGAAATTTTTCTGCTCAGGCCGCTGGCCAGTACTCTAATTTTTTTTTTAAATCTCCGCTTATCATGTTCCAAAAACGAAATTTAGTTTAGCATGAAAACACATAACAATAACGTTAGCCTTGACCCGGAATAAGATCCAGATTCCAGACCCCTCCATCATAGACAAAGAAAGCTGAATCTATTCAATTTAAATAGAAAACGTCTGGTTTCAAAAAGGGCTTTAATCCTTAGCCCAGCCCCCTCAGAAATATGAGTCCTTATTATAGTTATATAGGAACTGTATCGACCTTGGCAACGTCTAGGTTAATTGTGAGCCGATTAGCTTTCGGCAGTTTTTTTCGATGCGTCCGAAACCCTGCTCTTTACGATACATAATTATAATATGTCTGAGAAGCAATCACCTAACCTGTCATTATGTTGTGCAAATAAGTTATTTATAAGATCAGTGTGGAAGTGTACCTGCCGGTAGTGACGGGACCGGTCGATAAGGATTTAAATCGATACTGATTTTTTTTAATCGATTATTAAAAATGTAATTGTTATAATCTCTATATTCAAGAAGATTAAAGTTTAATTGAGCTCTCATAGTCACCATTAATTGCCGGAGAACCGATGGCCGTTGTGTAAAATTTTGTAAGAGAACATAATTTGATTTACGTAACCGAAATGATAAATAAGGATCATAAGGTAATTCTGTTGTTTGAAATCGATATCACAACTCACAAGACTAATTATTGATTTGACTGATGCACATCTCTTTAATATCTATGATGTCCTGGTACAATTCTGTATTTACCAAACGGCAAATTATCGGCAATAAAAAAGGGGGTCCGCCGTTTACAGCGCCATATCTCATCGGGCCGTTTTCTCATAGTTTATTTATATTTTTACAACATAAAAAATGGCACGTTACGGCGTACTAAAATTAAGATTAATGTTTTAGTTTTTTGGCGGGCGCCGCTAACATTATGATTTGTTGCAATTAGTCCGAACGGTTTGCGTGCACCGGTGCATTCTGACGTCATCTCAGAGATTTAGTATTAGGGCTATAGGATCTTCCATGCGATTTTGTCCATATTGGCGATAATTCCTTACATGGTTCATGTTCATAATCTACTTTAAGGAATCAAATCTAAAATAGAGCTGAACGGTTCAGTCCAGGTTAATTCTAACTAGAAAAAAAAACTAATAAGATGTCGTTTTCCCTTATGAGAAATAACATAAATGCCTTACAAAATCTTATATATGAGAACGCGTTGTTCGATATCATAATACGTGGAGTCCCGTGTCCAAACCTACACAAGGATATTATATAGCCTAGTCGGGAGTTGGAAGGATGACTAGCGATCGCGTTCCCAACCGCCGATACAGAATGCACTCGAGGGAAACATAATACACCGCATCTTTACGAAAAAAACATAAGAGCGCGGCTTGCATGCAGTAATAGGATATTATAGTAATAAGATAATAACACGTCGGCTCTAAGCGGAGCGGCCAAATTGCCAGCCTCCTGCTCCTTTTTTTACACCCTGTTGCAGACTGCAGTGTTGCCATGTCTGGGATTTATCCCCGCCGGTTTAACTAGTTCAAGGTTAACGGAGATGTCGCGCTCCGTGAATGGGCGGCTTTATTTTTTGTTTGCGATAGGTCGTCTTTAGGTCAGCGGAGTCACCGGCAGCCGGAACGGACGACGCCATAAACTAGCACAAAGAATCGTGTGTCGAACTGCCAATATACAAAGCTCACGATATTATAATCTAGTTTTTATGCCGACGGCAACACGGCCATTTGTTACTCGCTCAAAACATTTGTATCGCAAACAAAATAAATTAGCAGCAAGAATGTTACACATATGGCACGACAAATAAAAATAAACCTATCGATAAAAGGATGCGTTTGAAAAATTAATTAACTACTTATGGTAATAAGTTTTACGGGTCTGATCGGAGAATGCATATTTAATTGTGGTCAAAAAATGAACAAAAAAACGTCCACTCGAATGACGGAGGCATTAAGTTATTTTGTAACAGAGTGCAATGCACTGGGAACTGACCACGTTAGGTTGGCAACCCCGCGGAGGGCAAATGCACCCGCCCGGTCGGTCGCGCCACGTGACCTAACGCACGCCCCGACATTTGAATTTGGAATTAGATCGATAAATCGATTAAATAAATGAACTAATTGAAATCGATTCAAACTTAATCACGTCAAGTGACATTTGAGTTTCCGCGTGCTAAGGCCAGGTGCTCGAGAGTCGAGACCACCGAGTTGCCGGACGAGACCGAGCCAAAGTCACTTACAAGTAACTTTGGTGAGAAAAAACAGGCCACCCGGCGGACTGTAAGTCATCCGTGCATATTATTAAGATAATCTGCGAAATATCAAAATATCTGTCAACCGGCGGGCGGGCGCTTTGATCTACGGTCCGGGGCCGGGACGACGAAAATCATAGCGAAAAAATCCATCGAAAAACACAGGTCACGACTCCGCGCCGCCAGCTCAATGGGTCGGATAATTTGATTATGAGTCAATTTTCGTAACAGTTCTAATGAGATTCTGATTTGACATTATTGTTCTACTACGATACAAAAAAATCTGAATTGATTGATGTGTTAATTATGTATGTAATTGAGTTTGCGCCTTGGTGAAGTTTTTCAATCATATGCGGTGGTCAGAGTTTGTAGTAAAAAAACGTTGCGTTTTGTAAATGAGGTTGCGAGGGTGGATTAGGTTTCAACGCGACACTGAACTGTTCAGTTAGTTTTATTATGTTATTACAGTGGTAATTTCCACAAGATTTCCAAATGCGTGTATATTTTCGAATGCAATTGTTTTGTTTAAGTAAAACGAGAAACATTAAGTATAATTTTCGAGTTAAATGCAATGTAAACATCTCCGCCGCCCGTCACAACACGGTACGAGTATCGCCAGTCCTCACCCACATAAGTACTTAATTTGGTATTCAACTCTCAAAGTGCCGTGACGTTATTAGTTTTTCGCCTTAAATCGATAAAAATCTAAATGAATTGTGAATCGTTTTGTCCGAGGCCGTTGTTTTATGTGAAATAAATCGGCCACATCAAACAACTGGAGCCGTCAGCGCTAACACGCGTGACCACACGATTTTGACATCAATAACTTTATGGTAACACCGGCCGATGATCGCAGGACTCATGTAAATGACGGGGCGCGGAAGGTCAACACATGCTGGATGCACAAACAGAACGATTTGTCCAAAACCGTGAGATACTGGTCCGAATATAGAATTAGGCGAATCCGTTTTTCTTTAAAATGTCGTCGGCATTTTAATGACCGGTTAGGCATACCCGAAATATCGAATATTGTTATTTATCGCCATTGTGTTCTGACACGAATACCTATTGCACACTTTGTTCTTGAAATTAATTAAAAAATCTTGATTTATATTAGTGGACAGTATATTCAAGCAGGATAATGAATGTCACATGCGAGTTGGAATCAAAATAATAGGTTTGTATTGTGTTGTGTTGGTTACAAGGTATACATTTTCTGTTCGACTAGTCCCGGTTCACGGTCGGGCGCACGGCACGTCAGCTGGTCGTTCCCTCGGGCTCCGTACTCCGCGCACCTCGCACTCCCCCCTCACCCTCCCGCCCCTAATTACCGCGAGTGTGTTTCTGTGTCAACCTCACCATTGTAACAAACACTACCTTATTTTAAATTCAAACTTATTTGAAATTCGAATCTAATTAGTTCTATTTTCAAATTCGAAAATATTCCATTCGATCATACCGATTCCTTTAAGATTATTGGACAAAATGTAATCGATTATTAGAGTGGATTTTAATTGATAGACAATAGAAAATATCGAGCACTTTCACTCGCTTTCGTTCCTCTAGTAAATGATCGATATTAAAAACAATATGGCTGTGTAGGTCCAGTCGAGCGATTGCGGCGCAAAAACAAGATCGGTTAAATGTTGGAAATAAAGGGAGAAAAAAAGCCAATTTCCAAGAAGCGTTGACCGCGTTGCCAATTATAATAAAATTGTTGTTCAATACAGCCAGCGGAAAGGTTAGCAATTTAGCATATATTTAGTTATGGACTGCGAGCCGAGACGAGATACCATCACGTTTAGCTATATCAGACGTGTGTGGATAACGATGGTTCGGAACATTCAAAATCGAGAAAACGGCGATAATTTTGTTGTCACGCAATGATGTTTTAGGGTAATAACAATCGAGTTTTAAATCGATGATCGCGGGTGAATCGATCTGGATGCGACGCTCTTGCGAGCATTATTACTGTGGAATGCCACCGCACGGCTCTTGGTTTTTCAATCCCATGCTTGCAGACTGCAGTATGCACTGATCGCATCGTAGCCTATCCCTCTGTATATATTTTATTCATCACATACGTTATTGTGAGACCTTAATAGGCATCTCGGTGAATATTATTACTTCTTTATTCACGTCAAGACATTTGGAGTAAACAAAGGAATTATTACTCTGGATGCAAACACATACGCTTTTTATAGTATTTCGCCATCGATATATTACTTACCTAGATGCACAGTTGACGCTCGGAAAATGGGACAGCAAAGGAGAGCTTAAGCACTCGTTTTCCCTACAGTCGGACGCCGATAGAATTCTAAATTTCAAAATTCAAATTTAAGTACGCTTGATCATTTCGTTTAAAAAGCTACTTTATAACACGTGCATAGGGTTATATTTGTGTTGATTTAATTAGAACTTGTGATCTTTTTCTTTGTTTTATTCCTGAGACCACTTTTTAGGAGGATATTTGCAAAGAACTGTGCATCTAGGGTATATTATATTGATGTATTTCGCAAATAAATTTACTGTATATAAATACAGTCGGTACAGTTTAAAAGCAAGAAATTGGTTCACCGCAATTATTATGCAACAAAACGTAAATTACATATTTACGCTCAAAATACTGCAATATTTTGAGCTAGCAACAAAAAGCCTGGAATGCAGCAAAAGTGCACGAATCAGCACAAAGAAATTCTTAACAATTATGTTTAAAGTTTTGGAGCATCGTGCGTGCCCTGGAGACAACTGCCTCTCTTACATGTTATTTTAGCTACTTTTTTATCAGGAATGTCTTATGTGGACAGACACCGTGCCGCGGTAACCGAGTAGCCGGCTGTGAAGCGAGAGATCACGGGTTCAATCCCCGCACCGAGACGAGTGATTGTGTGCACCATAAATATTTGTTTCTGGTTTGGGTGGGACCGAAAGTCTCTCGTAATCCTTGATACCCACGAACTTCATAGGTCTGTATATAAAACAGGGGGTTACCACCACCTCTTATAGCAATATTATTATAATCTTACTACGTTTTTTTGTACGGGAATCGGAACAAGCAGGATTGTAATAATATTGCTATAAGAGGTGTTGGTAACCCCCTGTAGGGTCAGAACTATGTGTGACTGTTGGGTGCTATTTAATTATTATTTATATAAAATCTTTAACCATAGGTTGGCCCTTTCATTTTTAAATAATGCAACGCAAGGAAAAAACGTGACAGGCTATTCTTAGAGAAAAGATAAGCGAAAATGTTTTTATAAGTAAGGTATAGTGCGAACTTCGACAAGTCTAAAATCTAGTATAGAGCGAACTTCGACTAAGTCTAAGTCAAAGAAACGAACTCAGTGAGGATTTGGAATTTATAAATCGAACTTTGATTTACCGCCGAACGTTGAAACACTTAAGGATGCCTTATGTCGTTTAAAGCCGCCTTATCTTAAGAAGCCGTTAAAGTTGAGTAGCGGTTGACCATTCGGGCGTTAGTCATTCTTTACAAAAACTCAGACACGCGCCTATAAAAATGGAAATAAAATGAGCCATGCGTGCTGAAATGATTGTCGATGGCCGCGGGTGTCAATTGCCATGTAAATGAGTTTAAAGACACATCTTCAATACTTCATGCTATTGAACAACCAGTTAATGAGCTTTAATGACAGTCGCGTGGTCGTGCGAGACAGATGCGGTTCATATTCCAGTGTACCAGTGGCGAAGGTGAACATTTCTAAAATGGAAGCCGATGTTAGTTGCTTTCGACCGAATTCCGAAAAGGAGAAGGTCCTCAATTCGTCTGTTTTTCGACCGACGTCCCAAAAAGAGGAGGTCCTCAATGCGTCAGGATTTTTTTAAATTTGTTTTTATGTATGTTACGCGATATCTCCGCCAAATGTGGACCGATTTTCAAAATTCTTTTTGTGTTCGATAGAGCTTATTTCAAGGGTGGTCCCATATAAATTTGGTCACGATCGGATTTGAAGTCGGTCTGTCAGTTTTTAAACTTGTTATTATTTGAATACCTATTTCTTAGCAAACAGCAAAGGTAAGCCGGGAGGAATCGTGTTGTATGGACCTTTCACTACAGTTTACATGGGCTATGAACTAAAAGGTCTTAGGTTCGATGTGATTGAGGGCGAGCATGTCGCCATAGTATTATCAGGCAAAGTCCTCGAAATACCAACCTGCTGGGGGGTTACCACCACCACTTATAGCAGTATTATAATTTTACTTGTACCGATTCCCATACAAAACAAACGAAGAACGATTATAATAATACTGCTATAAGAGGTCGTGGTAACCCTGCTGATACCAACTAACTAACATCATTACCCGACAGTGACGTGTATAGGCATTTAGATTAAGATAGACAAAAAATTGCATAATTATTTTCTCCAATTCTTGCTTCACCTTTATCACAATCATCATCTACCCATAGCAATTTAAAATATAAACCAATCGCGGCTATTTTGAATTATGTTTTCGGTCATATTTTTTTTCTTTAAATATATAATTAGCAAATTGTAAGGGTGGACAGAGTCTCTTTGTCCATAAAGACTGCACGCCACTGCTACCCGACCCGGACATCGAACCCGAGAACTCAGGACGTTAGTCGTACCACGCACGCACAACGCCATCCAAGATAACAACCCACATAAAAACATTAAAGAAAATTCGAGATGCCCCTAACGAAGTTAATACCGTATCATTTAGTTCGCAAAACCTTTTTAACTGGAATTTTAACAAGGGCTTCTAATACCAAGAAAGTAGCTTTTCTAAGAAGATACGATCAGTTAAGTCTCGATGTTTTTTTTTATATAAAAAGCAGCAGGTGGGCACCTGATAGATTTTATATAGATTTTAGTGGCAGATTGTCGATTTTAAGGCTACATACATAAGCTTACGCCTGTATCCCCGAAAGGGTAAGCAAAGGCACTAGCGAACTCGAACATCCACATTTCGCCGAGCTTAGTTTCGTTCAAGATGTGATATAGGGCAAGTCTATCGGCATATCGGGCACAAATTATAATAATAATAATAGTAATAAATACACCCAACAGTCACACACCTAGTCCTGACCCCACACTAGGTATAACCTGTATTCGTGGGTGTCAGAGACTATGAGAGACTTTCGGCTTTTGACTTTCTCACAACACCCAGACTTAAATATTATATTATATTATATTATATTATAGAAACAAATATTTGTGGGCCACACAAATATTTGTCTCAATGCGGGAATCGAACCCGCAGCCTCTCGCTTCACAGCCGTCTACTCGCCCACTGCGCCCCGGAGGCGAATTCCAGACTCCGGGCTGTTACTGAAAAGCCGATATCACTTTGCCCGACCCGGGGATCGAACCCGAAACCTCAGGAAGATAGTCGTATCGCGCACGCAATACCACCACGCTCCCAAGGCAGTCTTATTTTAAGTCTCAACAGGCTGAGATCTACAGAGCGAACTTCGACTAAATCTGAGTCAAAGAAACGAACTCAGTGACGATTTCGAATTTATAAATCGAACTCAGCCTAAGATTATAAATGAGGAAGCCGCTCTAGTTTACTGGCTGTGGACTTGGAGGTACTGGGTTTAGTGCAGCTATACTATACTTCTAAAACAAGCCCGGAACAAGGACGAGCTGTTTTTGGTAAGAAAAATTGACGTTTGGACGCTGTTTTGGCGTCGAATGCAATGTTGTTTTTATCGGAATAGCCTACCAAGACGGACAACGTAGTTTTAAACGATTTGCCCACAGCAATATCTCTGGAGTATGGGTTTGGCGAACACAATTTTCAAGCATGTTGCAGAAAACATATGGCTGAATTTACAACCTGTCTGATGATATCCCTTCTGTTTATCTAGTTCGGGGAATATCAAATTCAAATAATTTATTCTTCAAATAGGATATATCACTTTCACATATCAATTACGAGTATATATTGAAAAAATAATAATGGCGTCAGCATTTCGTGGCTATCGCTGAGAAGAAATGCCGAAACAAACTCAAGGGTTATGGCCTCTAAAGTCCAGACAATACATATAAAATCACAATATCGCATTGAAAAAACGTTGTTAGATCATAGTTTTGAACCCAAATTCCGGTACACGCCATCCTGCCACTAGAAACTAGACCAAAGAACTTCGGAAGCTAAAAAATCTTGAAATGGTGTTCACAGTAAAGTCTCAGGCAGGTGTGACGTGCGAGTGTATGGCAGATGTATCATGTATCGGTAAAAACGACATGTTTTTGTGACCGTAGTGATTTCTCAATCGGAACCGGTGTGTGACACGTGTTCAGTTTCCTGTCGACAGAACTGGAGACCATCGACAATGAAACCAATTTGTGCATAAAGTAAAAACAAAAACAAAAGAAAATAAAAATCATTAAATTTAATTAATTAAATTAATAATTAGGTTTACGGTACTATGATGTTATTTTCTAGTTGTTAATTTAACTTGTAACCTAAAGTATATTTAGTGTAGTGGGTGTTATTATTATATTATTATTATTAATGTAGTCCCCACTTTATACAATATTCTACATTATGGCGCATATTTTTGAATACAATCTAGTTTTAAGTAACTATAACTGTAAACTTTCATAAGTGCATATGATTGTATAGTGCTTTTCGTCTAAATAAGTAAATAAATAAATATAAGTCATTAATTTCATTTAATCATTGAAAAACAAAATTAAAAGTTGACAAAAGTCATAGATATCAAACATTTTTATGTGAACGAACAAGAGGTATTTTTTGAGTCGGTGCTGGAGTGAAATCAATTCAAAATAACCTATATAAATATTTTACTCAATTCAAAGTTAAACTAATAGTTATTAGGCAAATCAAGCATAATTTATGCAAATTATTACACCTAATAAAATAAAATTCATGAAGAAAATAATAATATTATTGTGGTTTATCTATTTAAAAATAATTTTCACTACCATCCATATTTTATGGTTATAATAGTTATGTAAAACTATAGTTCCAACTGCACCGACCGCAAATGTCACGAATAATGACCGTTGTTCTTTTCGGGTAATACAAAATACCGGGAATCGAACGTCGAACGTTTCGAAAACAAAACAAAATTGCGTTTCCGGAGCGCCGCTTGGCAGATGGCGCCCTTTCCGCCAGCTGGGCGAGCGCTCCAAGTTAATGTCGCCGCTCCAACGTTAACCGCCGCTCTTAGGTAAGGACGCCTTCTCGCGCTACCCCCAAAGATTCGAATCTATCTCTTTCTTATAATAAGATTGAAATCTATAGAGCGAAATTTGACTAAGTCAGAGTCAAAAAACGAACTCAGCGAGCATTTGGAATCATTAAACCGAACTTCGACGTAGTCTGAGTCTTTTTTTACGAGATAAACAGACTGACAGACAGACTAAGCTAAGATTTTCTTGTAAAAATATAAAACCCTCACTGAGTACGTTTTTTGACTATCGTCGAAGTTCGCTCTATAGATCTCAGCCTAATTCTACTCCAATATTTAGGCTCATGAATAAATAAGATCTACGAATTTCCCCAGAGGGAGTTGACGTCAGACAGGCGCCATTTCGTAAAAACTAAGCCGAATCGTTTTGCAACTTGTGTTAGCCTACAGGTAGGTAATAGTACATAGAAAGTACGTAGGTACGGTACGGTAGGTAGAAAGATAGAATAACATCTAACCCCTGAATGCTAAAACGATACTCAACTTTACCTTACCTTTTTACCCTTTTACCCTTTTTACTTAATACATTTTTTTCAGTTAAAGCGGCTTTGAATGAAATAAGACAATCTCAAGGGTTTGAGGTGCCTTTGAATGTTCGGATGTGAGAACTCTAATTAAACAGTGACGCACAAGTAGCCCTTAGTGCGGCTACGGCTAAGTTAGCCGATCAAACAGCATTTCGGTGTCAGAGATATAAAGCTTGAAGATGAACGTCAGACGGGTCTGAAGACAGGTGGCCAACAAAAAATACTTGCACACTTAATTACCGGCGCAAATAATGTACCGGCATGCGTGAAAATAAGGGTCCACACCACACGCACTGGCTGACGGAACTCGACACCCGCCATTGAACATTTTCATGGGGGAAATATCGGCTTACACGCCGTCTGAGCCACCCACTATGCATTACCGACTAAACTAGAGCACTTTTCTGTTCACACGTGTAAAAAATACATTTTTTGTAAATCATAAGTTACATGGGCTTCACTAGAAAAGTCTATGCTATTTGATACGGCAAAAAATCACACGCAACTCTGTCAGTGAGAGGATAAAGAAGCCATAAATGATTATATTATTATTATAGTTCAAAAGATTAATTGTGTGATTATAATTTTAAATCTAAAAAAAATACAAATAAAGTTAGGTAACTTTAAGGAAAACAATTGACTTTTAATCTTTTAATAATACTCAGCAATAAATTTTGCATAATTCAACTGGTAATTACACCATAATTATAATACCAACATTCAAACTTCAAACGAGACCTTACATAATTCCATTTTCAAATACACTAATTGTAACTTTAATGAATGGAAAGTATTATGCTAACCTTACAAAAAAATTCAAAAATCGAACAAAAGGGATTGTCAACTAACTGTATTTTGGGTCCTTCGGTTACCTGCTTACTACCTGATGGTTGGCGATACGGGTCCAGAGATTTATGGCTGAAGTTCATTATTATCGCATCTCTTATTGTGTGGGTATTAATGAGGTTTGGGAGTACGAGAATATATATCACGGGCTCGTTGGATGCGGTATTTCAAATCGATATAAATCATCGATATTTGGGTACGGATATCGTGAATTAAATTGCCATAAATGCCAAATTATCGTGTTTATTATACTTTTCAATTTAAATGTATCAGAATCTTTTTGGGAGCAATGTTGGTGATGTACGAAAATTAAAATTTAATTTGCATATAGAACATACATTTTCCACTATCATACATAAAACATAAGCTCACGCCTGTATCCCCGAAGGACACGCACTAGCGAATTAGTACAGCCACATTTCGCCGAGCTTAGTTCTGTCCCAGATGTGATAGGGGGCTAGCCTATCGCCATATCGGGCACGAATTCCAGACTCCGGGCTGATATGGAAATACAACCACGCCACCGAGGCAGTTTCCACTATCAGATTATTCTTATACCTATTCCAATGAAGTAACCCCTATAACCCGACTAAATCAAAGCACCCCAATGATAATACAACAAAATCAAGTAGTACAACCACAAGTAAAGCAAGTAGAGTAATAAATTTCCCCGCCTAGTGATAATAGTATGATAACCTCTACACATGCGCATAAGTCAGCGAAATGATTCATAGGAAGTCGTAATAATATTAATAAAACTTGAAGGACACGCATTTCGTGCGTCGGTCATATTGTTCGTGTAGTATAGATACAATCAATTAAAATATAATTTGTAACGTTTTGTAACGTTTATCGAAGGTTCTCACACAAAAACATTTATGAAGTGTGTTCAAAGATCCATTACAAAAAGTTATACCTAAATACTCTTTTACAGATGCAATAACATTTAAAATATTTTGACTATTTCTTTGGTCCAAAATCTTTTTTGTCAAGTTTAAGATTTAACAGACAAAATATATCAGAAATAAGGTAAACACGCAAATTACGGCTTATTGAAAAACTTTAAATAGGTACCTATATGTAATAAGATACATATAATTCTTATCTTATTAGCCTATATCATCCCACTGTGGGGCAAAAGCCTTCCCTTTATCCCTCCACATATTACTATGAAAATATAGCATCCAAGAAACGTTAAATTCATTACTGTCTCTACCTTTCTTTTGAGTACTTGTAAAAATGAATAAATTGTTGAAATCCACGATTCGATGCGACCAAATGCGTGTCAAACGACGTCACTAATCCACTCCCGCTACCGATATTCTCGAGCATTTGAGTATGGGAATAATCAATCATCCAGACTACGTTGTCAAAAGTAACGTCTCACACTACCAGTAGTTTACAAAATGAATTCCTACTTTACATAAACTATAAATTACTTGTCAAAAGCGCATGATTAAGATAAAAAAAATAACTTTCCTTTTTGCTCGAGAAACTTAGCTTAACAAGCTTCTAAGTTACAATTACCTTATTTTGAACGTCCTAGTTGGTCATGAAATCGCGATATTTACCTGAAACATGAAAAGGAAATGTAAAATAAAGTGTTTTAAGCGTCTAACAATATAACACAGAATGAATTTAAAATAATAATAATAGTAAATATACGTATAACTACACCCAACAGTCACATAGTCCTGACGCCACACTAAGATCGAGTCTTGTGTCGTGGGTATCAGGAACTACGAGAGACTTTCGGCCTCACAACACCCAGACCCGAAACAAATATCTGTGGACCACACAGTCATTTGTCTCGGTGCGGGAATCGAACCCGCGACCTCACGTTTCACAGCCGGCTACTCGCCGCTGCGCCACGGAGGCTGTCATATAAAGTTGTTTATACTTTTGTACAAATAAAGTAGGATAAGAAAAATTAAAATATTATGTTAAATTAAAGCATGTACTCGATTAAGATTACAATCAGATTAATATGAATGTTTGCAGCACAATTTGTTTTAATGTAAAATGGTTATAAAGACATAAAGGAATAATTTCAACAGTCAACATGCATAAAAGCTTTTGATTTGATTAAATGAACCTAAAAACAAAGAAATAAGATTTGTTCTTCAAAGTATTATAAAACCTGGTGTATCTATAAAATCGTATATAAATCGACTACCAAAATAAGCAATAAATTATGCAAAATTAGCATCATATGCCAATTTGAAACAGCAACAATCAACTGATATATGGACAAAATAAAACAATAACTACATAATTGGAACAATCAGTTTTATAAATATGTTCGATTATGCAAAACAATCTGCGACTTGCAATAACTTAATCGTTTTACATATTAATTTCGGTTTCTAACAATCTGGGAGGTATAAAAAAGTTAAGTTCCAGTCGATCTAATTTCCCATTTTAGCCGGCGACTTGTTTGATTAAGGTTATTTTTTGCAGTTTTGTTGGACATTTATCATACAGGTAATAAATTCTATTCGTCAATCTCGAGACGTTTTTTTCGTCATAAAACTATCGACAAGATTCGTTTAAGTTTTTATAAATAGGGCAATTTTATTGATTTTGCGTAAAACCGATGCATTTGTTTTTTACGATGTTTAAAAAAAAAAGACGGGACAGTATTTTAAGTCTTTCAGGTATTCTATCTGTATGCCAAACTATGTATATCCAAAATAGTTAATTCGTTGTACGCAATAGGACATATTTGGACAAACACAAAAACAGCCAGATATTTTTATAATGACAGAAAAAAACAACGTAATTATTGAAAAAGTACCAGGCTGTCATAACTAGAAAGGTGTTTGTAATTGGTCTGCACAAGATGTCAACCGACCGTTGGCGCGACATGTAGCAAGTAGCAACGGAAAGCCCAGCTGTCGTACTGGCCGCACTACAATGGTTGGCGTTGCCCTTTTTAATAGAATTTCATTGAGCCGCGGGTCGCTCGACGTCGTTCACACGAACGTTTTCAAATACAATAAATGAATAAAATCATAAATAAGGTAATTGTGTTTTTAAACCGTTACCGTCTTACTTCTAGTGTAAGTAGGATAGCTTGATTCATGTTTTTGACTATATCATTACATAAAACCAAAACATAATATTTTAATTCATTTTCAGCTGATTTTAAACATAAATAACGGCATTGAATGACAGTGAATTGATGAAACAGAAATAAGTCAAAAATCAATGCGCTTCAGTATTTCGACTTAAATTTAGATTTATTAGGAATGTCTTGTCTTACCACGTCTCGGGACATGTACCTAATCCCGGACAATTGGAAGGCGTGCGTGGGGCCCAAGCCAACACGCAGAGGCCATCAGACAATTTTAATGATAATGTGCTACGAGGGTCACCCTTGATACACTATAGTAATGCACCGATGGGTAGCCCTCTATGGGAGTAGGACTATTGTTAGGATGGAACAAAATAACAAGGCTATAGGGTTGAAATGCTCATGGACTGGATTACAGGTTCTATGGGGAACTATTTCGCCTGCCCTACCGCAATTCGCGCGGCAATAGGCAAGCGGTGACTCGCCTGCTCAGTAAATGGGCCCCCCAAAACGATCGCGTCAGAATGCGACAAGGGGGCAACATTCGAGCGGCTGGAGGGTGGAGAGGCGTCACTGGACTTTATACAACGATCACTTGCTCCCTTAGGGTCCCATCACGTTGCCCACTCGCCACTTACGTTTCACATCCACCCTTCGAGCAAAAGCTCTCGCGACTCCACTCTGACCGGCCGGCGAAGGCAAGCCAGAGGTGGGGGTGCCTGTTCCTTTGGGTCACTCCGGCTGGAGAGGGGGAGAGCCAGAGGTAAGGGACAAGACCTTCCCCCGGGAGCACTCGGGTACGTGGGGTCGCTACTCCCCAACAGCTCGCCACAAGCTGCCCTGCGGATTTTTTAGTATACTTTTTTTTATTAATACCTGAGTTTGGTAATCGCGATAAAATCCGTAAAAACTAGTTTTATTTCAATAAATAACATTCGCGTAAACCTAAGAAATCATTATGTCGAAGCATTAACAAAATATAGGCGTGAAAACGTTAGTATGAAACTAACCTTATTTTTCAACAGTGTGAGGTAAAAACACCTATCGACGGCACGACCAGCTAAAAATTATATATTATTATATAAGTTCATATAAAAAATAATTGCCTCATACATAATAATATTATTATGTCGGTTTACAATTGCGATGTGAAAAACAACATGTGTTACATTTTATTGTATGTCATAAAATCTTTTGTGTAAACAAACAGTGTCCCCGAGTTAACTTCGGAACGCGCTCATGTGCGTATTCTCAAATGATTTCGGAGCAATTGTCTGTACTCTGTATACCCCTCTTAATATATGTAAAGTAAAAAATCATGTTTTTAATTAAGCAACTTTTATAATATGCTACATCGTTATGCTATTCTATTTTGTACATTGTGTTAATTATGTATATTATGATGTCTTATACTTTTCTAGTATTTTGTTTATCATTAAATTGTAATATTTCATATAACTGCGTCATAGCTTTATTTAAGTCGTAATTATATATATAATCTATGGTCCTTTTTTATAAAATTTGTAGCCACATTTAGAAGTCCTTTTTTATTACATATTTTGGAAAATGCAAGTAACGTTGGTGATTCTTCGAAAATAAAGTACGCACAATTACGAAGACTTTACAAAGCACAAATCATCAGGATATATGTCCCCCATAGGTCTTAAATAGTACGAAACATTTCAACACATACGTGTGGAATAATATAAACACATCAAGTTCTGTAAGCAAGGTATTTACTGCATACCGCACCTGCCGTGGACTTTTTATTTTATTTCTGTCATTTTAAACCCGCCACGCAGGGCTCATTAAAATGATTGCTATTGAAATCGAGTTAAATAGTTAAGAGTAGAAGCGTCCGTATGTTTGAGACGCAAAACATTACCATTAGTGCACCATTCTACAGAAATATATGGCAAATTATTGGATCTTCGTCAAAAATAATAATCCCCTACGTCTCTCGAGGTTGCTACACTTTTTAAAAGCTGTTTTGTCGGGGGCAAAATCCTAGTAATACCTTCATAGTTAACGAGTAAAAAGTTTCAACACTAACAAATTAAAAGTCATTAAAGTATTGTTTAAAAAAAGAACACACCTTTAATTAGTAGAAAGAGTTGAAGCTAATTATTGATTAAGTTAAAACTATTGCACTAACGGTTTTTTACCGTTACGGTTATATTGAGCGACGTTTAACCGATAAGTTAAAGTACAATTACTAGGCTATCAATAAATTGTAAGAAGTTGGGGCCGGGCCGGGTGTGGGGCAGGTGTTTCGAGGCTCGCGTACCTTCGACGACATAAGGCCTCGGGCCCAACGAACTCGCTATTTATAACAATGAAAAGAAACAAACGTATTTTAAAAAGGAATATCATATGCGTGCTATGTATTGTACCAAACGGGTAAATATGGGCATTTACCCTATTATGTAAAAGGTAGGTGTTAGTGCGCAAAACACAATCCTTGGCACATACCAGCAAAAATGTCTACTACCCATTCATGGAATACTTTTATATAAAAGAAAAAAAAAAACGTTTTTTTAACGAGTGCGTGCGATTGTACACGCAGTGGTGCACGTCGGTTGGCAGATGTGCTGTCGCTAACGATAACATAACTTATATAGAATTAGTGTCTCAATACCACGCAATAGGTGACGACTATCGAGGCAGATACCCTACATTTCTTTTATTGCTTTTACTGAGACGGTAGCGTAAACCGCCTGTGTCTTTAGTCGCAATCTATTTGCTGGCATTCAATGCTACACTGAACTGTATAATTGTAAGTATTAAAACATACTCAGATAAGCCCTTTGTTATTGCCCAATTTTTTTAATAAATTGAGATGTTTCTCGAAAAACAAATTAATAGGCTGTGCGAGAAGGATTAGGATTATTTTGAACAATCAATCTATACTTAATAATATTATAAGATTTAAAAATGTTTTGTTTGAACATTCTAATCCTTAAAGCCTTTTATGTATTGAATAGGTTTTGAAAATAACGCTATGAGAAAGGTATACTACCTACACTAATATGTGACATACGCAAAGACATTCAACATTATATATATAGAGTGGACAACAGCGCAAAACTTGTGATCCAAAAGTTATGACCTCGTGGTCATAAGTAGCTCAGTTTATTTGAAATATACGCGCGCCAGGTCGGTCAGCGTAATAATATTGAGAAAAAACTTGTCTTATGTGATTCTTAACCATTCACAGAACATTCTAGGGTGTAAATTGTAATAATCGCCTTCCCATTGTAATAAGCGGTTGATGGCGGTACTGAAGTTTGAGATAATTTTTTTAAAATAAAACTATTTTTACGGATTCTATCAGTCTGACCCGACAACGAAGACTGCAAAGCCTTCGAAACGTCGGGAATAATAATTAAAACCTAATCGTGATAGAATCCGTAAAAATAGTTTTATTTCAATGTATAATAATTTTTTTGTATGGAAACTTGCTTGATATTTTTTTATTTTTTTTTATTTATTTATTAAGTACTCACAATATTTACATTTTACATATCATTTGTTGAACACTGGTACCCAAAGTAAGATTTAACTTGTGTTAACTTGTGATAACCCCTCTATAGTTAGCAATATTAAATCTCTTTGGACATACATTATTATCCATAGAAAAAACATTTATCGGGAGCAAAACTGCGAGCATTAATAACGGTTCGACTTCAAAATAATTCCGATTGTGACCAAATTATATGTGACCACACCTGCAACAAGCTCTTTCAAACACAAAAAGAATTTTGAAAATCGGTCCACCTTTGGCGGAGATATCGCTTAACATACATAACAAAAAAACATAAGCTCACGCCTGTATCCCCGAAGGGGTAGGCAGAGGCGCACTAGCGAACTAGAACACCCACATTTCGCCGAGCTTAGTTCTGTCCCAGATGTGATAGGGGGCGAGCCTATCGACATATCGGGCACAAATTCCAGACTCCGGGCTGATATGGAAAAATCCAATATCACTTTGCCCGACCCGGGGATTGAACCCGAGACCTCAGAACCGTAGTCGTACCGAAATACCACCACGCCACCGAGGCAGTAACAAAAAAAATACAAACGAATTGAGGACCTCCTCCTTTTTGGAAAAAACTAGAATATTTGTACCATTCTGATGATAACACATAGAAACATGTGTCTAACCAGAGTATTGTGAATGAAACGAAAACGTGTGTTAATGCGTACACGCCTTGGTAGTTGCGTGTAGCGCCAACCGCCACATGTTCTAAACAGATGGTTAGCTTTCAGTGGCGAAGCGTCCATACACAACGATTCCTGCCGGCTTCCCTTTGCCAGATTGTAGGCAGATAGATAAGCATTTTCTAGGTATTATCTAAAGAGAAAGTAGCATTGGCTTCGTTTTGGAAAATTGTCACCACTCGCCACTGTTCGCTTTCGTACCATAGTGATGAGTTCCGAAACGAATGGCTGGGGTTCGATCCGGGCACTAAAACAGTAACGTGCATAACAATTCAGATTAGGGAAGATAAAAAATCTTCAATTTTTCATCCATTCTAGCGTCATCACCGAATCAATTTAAAGTTCAGCGCTGCAATTTTGGGTTTTTAGATGGTTTCCATTTAATTAGCTAATTGTTTGCGTCAGCAATTGTATTGTTTAATTTTAATCCCTAAATAATATGGGACTTTTGAATCGCTCTATCAAACACGAAAGGAATTTTGAAAGTCTAAATTTGCCGGATGTATTGCGTAACATACATTTTTTTAAAGGTCGTTGTAAATATGAAAGCACATTTTACAAAATTACAAACAATAAGCAAATGACTTCGACAAACATTACATGATGTCTTGGGCACCATTAGCATTGTATCCTGCCATTAAAAAGTAATGCCTTTCCACCGCAGTAATGTAGGCGACAAATTAATCTCAAAAGAAATTGTCATCGCATAGTTACGGATAGCCCGCGGACGTGTGCACGACATAGACACACAAACTTGCTAGACACCACACACGGACGTAAAGAAAAAGGACACCATCTCGCCTATAGTTAAACGGACGCCACAGGGAAGCCACGCACACTAACGCGCCTGTACTTAATCACAAGTTTAAAAACTTATCAGACCGACTTCAAATCAGCTCGTGACCAATTTTGAAATCTCAGCACCCTTGAAATAAGCTCTATCGAATACAAAAAGAATTTTGAAAATCGGTCCATATTTGGCGGATATCGCTTAACATACATAAAACAAATACAGACGAATTGAGGACCTTCTCCTTTTTGAAAGTCGGTCGAAAAGTGTCCTACGCACACACACGGCATTACGTATCGATAGATTGAATGAGCCGAAAACCCTGCTTCACTTACAATGTTCCTAGCGCTCCGTCCATATTTTTTAAGTCCATGACACCACATGGAGTCCACTCAAAAGATTATGTTCTATCCGTTCATAGGACGTGGCTAGTCACTCTCCTATTGGTTGATTTAAATTATTCTGTTTTGTCACGTGATTTGTGCCTCCAATTGGAATGTTCCATTTTGCGGCCGTCATAATATAAGGCATGCCTCATTTTCGTATTGTAAGTTGTCTAGAGACTTATTAATCTATGTCTCAGGAGTAATGGCAGTGAGGCATCGTCCGCAGGGCCTCGCAAATCGAAATGGGAGCGAGTTTGATTCGCGGCGCCGCTGACAACGCGAGATGGATTGTTGACAACATTACTGCACATAGACTGTCGCCCATAACGCGTAATAACATAATCCAAGCCAGCACAAACGAATGTTAACTCTATTAACTTCGACCTAAGAGTTGATTCGTTAAGCCCCCGCCGCCTGATCCGCCACGTTTCGATTAGCACTGGTACACGCGAGACGTCCGCCAATCGATTTGAAGCTCACAAGCAAAACGGCTCAAGGTCCACAATTAAACGCGAGTGCAACGCTCGCGCCGGATTACGGCTTATTCGTGGTGCGGCGGCAATTAGGAAGTCATTCATTAGGCTCCCTAAGTTTCGCAGACGTGGGGGTGCCTACTACGACAGCCGACGATCATCAATGCATCAGATCCTAAGTTTAGCGTTCATATTTACATAACTGTTAGCTCCAAAATAGCTGCAGATTTCTTTCTACCTGCCCATAACCCACCTTAATGTCGGGTCGGCGCAACCACTTATTCAAGCATGTTGCAGAAAGGATTTGGCCTGCCTGACCTGTCTGACGTCAATTCCCTCTGAGGGATCCAGTCCCGGGCAAATTAAATTAGAAAAATTGCTTTGCCCGACCTGGGAATCGAACCCAGGATCTCCCGGTCCACAGCCCATATATGCTGCCAATACACAAAGGAGACGACCAAAATAGCTGCAGATTGTCGGTTAAAATGTTGTGAGAGTACACGAATAACGATAAGTGAAATTAAACTATTTTTACGGATTATATCACGATTTGGTTTTAATTTTTATGCCCGACGTTTCGAAAGCTTTGCAGCCTTCGTGGTCACGGGTCAGACATTAAAACAAAGATCATTAAAAGACAAATTAAAACCAAATCGTGATATAATCCGTAAAAATAGTTTAATTTCAATGAATAACATTCACGTAAACCTAAGAAATCATAACGATAAGTGAGTTTTCGGGCGGTCCAAATCATCTTCCCAATCCCACGACCCTTCCCTTAAGGTTGGTAATAGACCCATGACTCTTTTAGTGTCGTGGATGTATATGGGATTTCTTCTTCTTCATCTGAAGAATAAGAAGAAGATCGGATGTGGAGATGACTGAGCATAAGGTCTCCTGTCAGTCTCTCTTGTAAAAAATATATCAAAATTCGATATCGTAAAAGGGTATTTCATCCGACAACATATCAGCTGTTGAACACAGTCTGCGACAACCTTTCGCATAGGGTTTTTAATTTTGCAGCACATCTTGATGGCCAGCTTCTGAATGTTTTTTTGCGAATCTGTTATAGTTCTGTTTTAGCTGAGTCAGTTTTGTAAAACGCGAACTGAGTATACATATTATTATAATCAACTTAAGTGCCCACATTACATATTAAATACGTGAACTATTCCTTGCTCCGCTTGTCGGGTAAAAAGTAGCCATGTTTAAAGTGACCGGGCGGTGAAGCGGCCGCCAGTACAAACAAGAGCACTCAGCTTCCTTGTCGACGGGGCTGGCGCCAGAGTGCGACAAGGACGGAGAACACCTCAAAATAACCCTCAAATTCTCGTAGACACGAGATTTCCAAACGCGAGATAAGGATGCAAGATGCGGTTAGCGGCGTCCCAGAATGCATCTGTCAAGTTACTAAACAAAAAACGGGCCCTGGAATTTCGGGACGTCTCGGTGGCGGGACACATGCCCGTTTATTTTTTTATCACCCGAGTTTCATTCAAAAATTGTCAACGGATAGGATTTGTGTAATCTCGTTAAAGTAATAGTTAAAACGATAGCTCCAGAATGGACTTAAAGACTTGTTGACAATAAATAGTTTTTTGTGTAAAATCAGAAGTGCGCCATTCACCCTAGAAACGTGTAGGTGGGTAGGTGTAACGAGTGGTGTAACGCAGCGATGGACAGCAGGACAGGTCCGCACAAGCGTGGGAAAGGGCATAATTTGTGCAAGTATCGGTTTCGCTTTTAGTTTCCGGCGGGACGCGGACGGCGGAGAGTAAGTCGATGGTAGTAGCGAAGCCTTGACCCTGCGGCGGTGGCGTCGACCGGAACGCGCTGCGCCGCAGACTCGCCACTCGCCACTCGCCAGTAGTGCCAGCCACATTGCGAATGTTCACAGCTCCGACTCGCACTCCGCACTCAACGCTCCCTACGATCCACTACGCACGCACGTGTACGAGTACACGTTTTATTATTGTAACGACTAAGATTATATCTTTAATCGAGATTATTTTATAATCATAACTTCATAAGTTTAAAAATTTAACGGACCGACTTCAAAACTTATCCGATCGTGACCAAATTCATGTGAGACCACCCTTGGAATAAGCTCTAGCGAATACAAAATTAATCTTGAAAATCGATCCATATTTGGCGGAAATATCGGGTATCATACACAAAATACAGACGAATTGACGACCTTCTCGTTTTTTTTAAGTCGGTCGAAAATACGTTAAAGACATACAAAGGGGTGTAACTGTCATACGACTGAAAAAGCTTCGACAACTAGTATGACGTCACTATACTAAATGGCTTTTACAGTATGTTATACAAAAGAGATTTTACGCCTCCACCATAAGCGTCATAATTGTTTGACTATTTTTGATTCTGTTGTGACAATAAGTTTTTTTATCCTATTAAATATTGCACACATTCAGCTACTCATCGCCTTATTCTATTTCATACCGATATTAATATTCCCATGTAAACAGGTCCTTTTTTACTCCGAAACGGTCGAGCTGCGTTAAAATCGAGAGTTACCAACATAACCAAGGGTTGCAGTCATTGATGGAACCGGTCTAGCTCGTCACAAACCGGCTCGAGTGACGGCGATGAATTACCAAAACGATGGGAACTGGAAACACGGGGACAAAGCCGCGAGTTTGGGATGCCATGCCGGGGCAAACTACGATACTAATTAGCATCATAATTACATAATGTGTAACAGATGGTGGGAAAGGCTTACCGGGATCGAATTAAGACAATTAACAAGATAACTTGAGATGAATATGAGTGGGGCGGGTTAAAAATGGATTGTGGAATCGAATATGAAAGTGGGGTAGGTCATAATAATTGGTACAATTTGTACGTTAATATATACTACATAATATGATGGATGTTTGTTGCTGAAACAGCCAGAACGGTTGAACGGATCTGAACAAAGTTTGATACAGAAATATATTATAGTCTGGAATAGTGAACAGGCTACTCTACGTATTGTAGGTTATAACGTAGGTCTATACCTATTATAATGGCGAGGACAACATAACTCAGACATCGTGTAGATGCGAAAACTGAAGACGCCACAAATCAAAACAACAAACGCGCCGACAGGAGGTGCGATCGGCATCGACATCACAACGGGTATCGGACGCGGCGGCCGGACGTGACGTCACCACGTGGCCAGCACGAGAATTTTAAACAACCTCCTTTTGGTATTATTGCGTTTCGAACATATGTCATTGGATGAGTACTTGTCAGGTGTTTAACATTTTGATTACTTGGTAGTTGGTACGATGTCTTCCGTGTTATTATTGTAGGATATGGAATAAACCATGATACATATTTTAGCTGAATGATAGACGTAATAGAATTATTTATTTAAAAAACTTGCATCTCATTTGGCAATATATCAGCACGAGGTTAGTGGATGATATGGGACATGATCACATGACCAGTGTCATGTTCGGAAGCATGGCTTTTTTTTAAAAAGCGTGTTGCTGAGATCAAGTTATACGCATAGATTATCGACAACATGCGTCTGATACTCTAATACGAAGTGGCAATATACATCAACTTATTTCATAATACTCTGCCCGACTGCCTCGGTGGCGTGGTGGTATTTCGGTACGACTACGGTTCTGAGGTCTCAGGTTCGATCCCCGGGTCGGGCAAAGTGATATTGGATTTTTCCATATCAGCCCTTGGATTTTTCCATATCAGCCCGAAGTCTGGATATGTGCCCGATATGGCGATAGGCTCGCCCCCTATCACATCTGGGACGGAACTAAGCTCGGCGAAATGTGGGTGTTCTAGTTCGCTAATGCGCCTCTGCCTACCCCTTCGGGGATACAGGCGTGAGCTTATGTTTTGTTATGTTATTTCATAATATTTCCATCTATCATGAGTTAATCGTGTGTTTATTGGTACATCAACTAGTCTGCAGTCGTCAACCGTCCCCCTACACTCTACACGGTACAGTAAGGTCCACAATTCAACGGATAGGCGTAGTTAATATTCACATCATATGAAAAATGCGTTGTTAAAAGGTCATCACGGGATTTAACAAGAATTTACAATAGTTTATAGCTAAATATTCATCCGTGGAAATCTATTTATGTGCTCTTTTGTCTTATTGTTTGTATGGCTGCGCCTGAGCACATCCTGTCGCGATGGTAATATTTAATGTATTTAAATTCTTGAGGAATGGCATAAAATTATACAAAATCTAAATAGATTTCTTATGACTAATATAATGTTAGCAAAATAAAAATCCATAAAAAAGCAAAGTAGTTAGCCTTCTGTAATAGTTTGGGACTATACAGTTCCATTTTTGAATTTCTACCACGCGCGTAAATTCTACCTATTAATTTTAGCGACTAGCTTAAAAATTTACAAATTCCATTAAATCATTGCAATAAAACATCTACACTTGAATTAAATAGGCTTAAGAAAATCATACAAATCTATATTGTGTAAAATAAAAGACAACTCGAAAAGCATAATGGAGTTCTTATACCGGGAAGACCAAAAAGAAAATTATTTCTGCACAAATGGTTGGTATTAAATTTCTACCATTCGTCCTTTGTGCCGACAGGTACTGGCAGCAAAAAAAACTAAGTGTGCTCTTTGATTTTTTTGGTTCCAATTTCTATTTATGATTTTATGCGTGAATGGCGGTTAATTTTATTTTTATTCTGTGCTTGTTAACCATTGAAGCATGATACCTATTTTATTTTGTTCAGATTTAATATTAATTTCCCTTCTGGTACTTAATTTAGTCGACCATTTGATCATTCAATTAAACAAATCAATAAACTTAGTCCATAGTTATTTGACGTAAAGAAGCTTTAAATAAGCCGTAAAAGTCATAACAAACTGAAACATCCGATGGTAACAAAAGGAACCGGCTCAAACGGGTGGCGGGTAGATGGAACCGTATCGCAGTGAAGGGCTCTCTTGTACGTGCTAATACATTGGCGCGATCGAGATGCCGGTAAAACGACATGGTTGTAAGTCGGGCAGCTGCGTTTTTAGGGGCCCGCGACGAACATAATATTGAAATTGGACCCATTATTGCGTCATAATTATGTTGATGAAAGTACATAAGTAAGGTTTTATGGGTTTTGGTATGTTTAGATATGAGATTATACAGTCAACATATGGTAGTAAATATATAGCATAAATAAATATTTTCTTACTAAAATAAATAGCATAATGACTTAAGTAATCATCTAAAAATTACTTGCACTTCTGATATAGCCCCTTAAAAGTACCGTTAGTAAATTCATGATTAGCGCGCTCAATAAATAACAAATGATGTAAATTCTAAAGCCCCGTCTCCTGCACATGTTTTTTTTAAACAAAACACTAAAGACGCCTACACAAAACAAGGGTTTTCATTGTCTCCTGCTCATGTAACAATGGACCATGGACAAAAAATATAGAAATACCGTGTTTTGTGTAATGTTTTATTGCAGGAGATGCGGCTTAACATACAAGGCTCTTAGTGTAAAGTATTGACAGTTTGCGAAAACGGTGACAGTTTTACGCCCGGTTCCAATAAACAATCTCAGTTCGAATGTGCAGATAGATCACAAAAATTAGCCAATAAGAACAGAGTTTGAACATGACTCCGTCAAATTACTTGATTTAATTGGTTCATAATCGCGATCTATCTGCACTCTAAACCGAGATCGTTTATTGAAACAGGCCGTTAGTTAACCCCACATTTGACAAGCAGCACCACTTGCGGAAACTATAACGAACTAAAATTGTATGTAGAAAACGCATTTCATATTCGAGAAGATCTTTCGAAACTAATTCGTACTAGGGGTCCTCATCGGAACCCATTACTTCGCATTCGACTCGCGCCGCGCTTGTTTTTTGCTCTAATTTTACCAGTCTGGATGCAGGTAAGTATACGTATTGTTTTGCACTATGGGAAAGGATTTTAAAATGGCTGCCGACTCGCCTTCGTTTAACATTTCTTAGGCGCTGCCATATTACAATTGAAGCGAATCAGACGTCGCTCTTTCTACCTGCTCTTATCCCACCTAGTGTGGGGTCGGCGCAACACTTGAAGCATCTCACAACGGATTTGGCTTAATTGTTCTATCATCTTCCTGCCTGATGTTAACCCCTGGGGAGTCAGTCCTCGGTTAATCATGTTAGAATACCCGACCCGACCTGGAAATCGAACCCAGAACCTTCCGGCCATATACGCTGCCACTATACCAAGAGGCGACTAAAACTTTTATTACTATTACTAATTATCAAAATGTTGATATCCCTAAGAAAATGAAGTTCGAAAGTTGATTCGCTTCAGATCCGCTTTGTAAGGACTCTTACAGACAGTCAAGTGAATGCATTGGCAATCATTTGTGCAGTTGGTTTTTGTCTGTGATTTTAACAGCTTCCACGAAAGCAGGGGTTGGCGGGCGGTTTGGCCAAGAACCGACAAAATAAGTCTCCTTTTATGTCGATTGAAGGTGTTTCCGTTTGAGTGTGTCTATTATTATGGTATTATTAACTCTTCTTATAGTATGAGGAATATATACATACAAATTTTCAGTCAAAGCTATATATTTGAAATGCTTTTTAAGTGCTTAAAGTACTTTCTCGTATGTACATAAATATAAATCGCCAAACTTCATTTACGATTATTATTCCAAAAATGTAAACGGAAATCTATTACCTTTTGAACAACTACTTTAGGACCTGTTAATTATACCTCATAACAACCTATGTATGTATAATGTATATACAAAGTTAAAGCCATATAATTATGTCACATTAAAATCATGGAATTACATAAATATAGGTAGGTACATAACCTTTGATAAGTTGACTGCCTCGGTGGGGTGGTTGTATTTCGGTACGACTACCGTCCTGAGGTCTCGGATTCGATTCCCGGGTCGGGCAAAGTGATATTGGATTTTTCCATATCAGCTCGGAGTCTGGAATTTGTGCGCGATATGGTGATAGGCTCGCCCCCTATCACATTTGGACGGAACTAAGCTCGGCGAAATGTGGGTGTACTAGTTGGCTAGTGCGCCTCTGCCTACCCCTTCGGGGATACAGGCGTGAGCTTACGTTTTTTTTATTGATAAGTGGGTAGATATTTACATATATTTAGTTCGCGGTGTGAACTGCGGCCCGAGCAGGAAAATTTCTGACAATCGTAAATGTGTTCGAGCTCAATGCGCGTCTATGAAATTAGTATGAAATATTAACCAAATGTCATCAGGGCTCAACGAGCTTAATACGAATTCGTCAGCCTCCGCGGCGCAGCGGGAGAGTAGCCGGCTGTGAAGCGAGAGGCAGCGGGTTCAATCCTCGCACCGAGACAAATGTTTGTATGGCCTACAGATATTTCTTTTGGGTCTGGGTGTTGTGAGACCGTGCGTCTCTCGTAATTCCTAATACCCACGAGACAAGACTCGATCTTAGTGTAGGGTCATGACTATGTTTGTTGCTGTTGGATGTTACATAGTGTCAAAAATATTCCTGCTAGGGCCGCTGGTATATACATAGTACAGTTTATCACTGAAATTTTCATTACAGGATTCAAACACTGGACTCGTAGAAGCGACGATAATTAGGTCAACCATTTCTAATTCAATATATCACACGTGTGCTCATCCCGTCACAGCGAAAATGTGTTATCTACCCCAACTTTGATAATTTAGTTTGTACAACAATGTTTAAATGTAGGTGAGTCGAGGGTCCTCCCTCCTCACCTTCCTATGTTACATCTTATTTAGATTATGATAACATTTTGGAACATCCTTATGATAGTCAAGCAGAGTAGTGATTGCACAAAAGTTTCTTTCCTAACTTAATTTAAGAATATTATTGTTATAGTCATTCTTTCTTTCTTTCTACCAGCCCTTATCCCACCTGAATGTGGGGTCGGGGCAACACATTTCAAGCATGTTGCAGAATGGATTTGGCTAAGTTTTTACGACCGACCTGCCTGACGTTAACTCCCGATGATGGATCCAGTCCCGGGCAAATTAAATTAGAAAATTCGCTTTGCCCGAACTGGGAATCGAACCCACGACCTCCCGGTCCACAGCCTATATGTGCTGCCACTAGACCAAGGAGGCGAATTATTGTTATAGTTATTCATAAACTCAATATGCGTAATTTTGTACTTATATATTGAAAAACAGATGAATTTAATCTAGGTGATTTCGTTCTGAAGTCAGATGCAAAACCCAAAATTAAAGACCCAAAGTAAAGGACAGTTGAAGATAATAAAAATAATTTCATAAAAGATATAACAGGCCTTTTTCGTCTTTATTTAAACCTTGATCATAATGTTTACGAATATCAATTAGCAAAATACCATGCATATAAAGTGCTTTAAATATTTTCATGATAATAAACTCGATAAGTCAATTTCCGATTGCAGCTTATGCGTTTCTTATTGCAGTTTCAACGCTAATTTGTGAGTCGAAATAATATATGTAGTTCAGAAGCAAAGCCAAAATGACCCGCTAAAGGTATACCTAAGTAACGAGGCTACATTACAACGTTGTTGTTTATTACGAAGTTGATAGTTATGGATAGAGTGGCGTAGACCTCGGTGGCGTGGTGGTATTTCGGTACCACTACGGTTTTGAGGTCTCGGGTTCGATCCCCGGGTCGGGCAAAGTTATATTGGATTTTTCCATATCAGCCCGGAGTCTGAAATTTGTGCCCGATATGGCGATAGGCTCGCCCCCAAACACATCTGGGACGCAACTAAGCTCGGCGAAATGTGGGTGTTCTAGTTCGCTAGTGCGCCTCTGCCTACCCCTTCGGGGATACAGGCGTGAGCTTATGTCATGTTATGTGTTACCTTCTACTAAAGCAAAGACATTCAACAGTATATAGACGGGACAACAGCACAAAACTTGTGATCCAATACTTATGACCTAGTGGTCATAAGTCGCGCAATTTATTTGTAATATACACGCGCTAAGCCGGCGTATTAATATTGAGAATAAACTTATCTTACGCGATTCTTAACCATTTACAAAATATTCTGGGGTGTAAATTGTAATAGGTAATCGCCCTCGCGTTGTAATAAGTGGTTGATGGCGGTACTGAAGTTTGAGATCATTTTTTTGTATGGAAACTTACTTGATAGCCCCTCTATACATAGTTATATTAGTAATATTAAATCTATTTGTACTAAAGAATATCGCTATCCATATAATATGTCATTTGTTAATATAAACATGTATCAATTTATTCATCTAGGTAATCATTAGACCAATTATATTGTTATGAATAAAGATCATTGGAAAATTTATGGATTCAGTTCTTTCTGCTACGATATATGTACGTTTTATAGTCCAATCTCTTTCTGAAGTGATGGAAGTTCTTTGTAAGAGATTAAAGGCTCATAAATGTGCTGCATATTAAAAGTTTCATAACTATTTGTCATTAACAAACCTACTTAAGGAAAATAAATCGAGCCATAAGGTCGCTCACCTTTGAGACGGGTGACAAATGGACTTACCCGCCCCTTTATAAACACTGAACTTAGACTTCGAGTTCCTTAAACTGTGGTGATGTATTTTGATAGTTTCTACGTGTTTAAATTTGAATTCGACTATGTTTGTTATGGTTGTGTAGCCCTGGGCCATGGCACGCAAAACAAGTTATTAATTTTTAGTGTCTAGACCGATATAATTAAATATTACAGAAATCAAATTATGCTTAAACATACAATAATGTATGATGTGAATGACAGCCTCCGTGGCGCAGCTGGCGAGTAGCCGGCTGTGAAACCTGAGGTCGCGGGTTCAATTCCCGCATCGAGACAAATGTCTGTGTGATCTGTCCCACAGATATTTGTTTCGGGTCTAGGTGTTGTGAGACCAGAAGTCTTTCGTAGTTCCTGATACCCACGACACAAGACTCGATCTTAGTGTGGGGTCAGGACTGTGTATGACTGTTGGGTGTATTTATTTTATTTATAATATTTAGTAGTTTTTTTTGCCGCGGTTCTGTTATTTGAAATGCGGTAGGAACATGTCATTTTCTAGGGCAACCCTAAATAGGTACAAAGGAAAAAATATATACGAATATATAGCCAATTTAAGAAAATTACGTTGCAAACAAACAGATTGAAATATATAATGAAAAACCAGCGAAACATAATAAATTTCTTTGCTGACGCTACTTCGAAACTAGCATATAAATAAAAGTATCCTGGAGTATATAATTGATTGTCATGCCAGCGTCGAGATTTGGAGAATTAGTGAGAGATAACATTACCGCGAACTACCTTTGTCGGTAGTTTTTGTGAACATCCCTTAAGAAAAAAATCCCGGCGGGGTAACTTTTTTTGCCGAATACCTTTTAATTAGAAGGTGGATGTTTTTTGTGCGACACGGATTTTTGAGTGAAATTGAGGAAATGAGAGCGCATTTACTGGCGGGCAGATGATTCGATTTTAATAATCCGAAGTACCCGCGTCGTGTTCTTAATAACAGGGGTCATTTCGCCGTCTGTGCAGCAAAAAATATGTGCTCGAAATATCCTCGTATCACATTGTTAATTTAAAATGTTTGAGTTTATATAAATAGAACCTATAGAAGCGAAAGCAATCTAAATGTAATAACGCAATTAAGGGGCTATCCTGTTTACCTCCAGACGAAATAAAAACAGGCCTCGAGCGCCGAACCTCATTGTACGAAAGTTTTTATTATCATGGCTAGCTCGATAATATGGCGGTAATTAAATACATAGTACTGAGTACACGATATTACTTACATAAAGTTAATTTGAGCGTAGGTACAATACGAAATTATTTTACGAGTAAGGTAGTTTTTAACATTTATGAGGGTATCTAAATGTAATAGGGGGTAGATACTAAAAAATCACACTTAAAATGTGACACTAATCATGCAACAGTGACAAAAATATACGCATTTTGCGTGAAATATGTATGAGTGAAGTAACACAAGCTCAGGTGACGGGTGTGCGTGCGGGTGGTCGGTGGTGGTGGCGATGTTGCGCTCTTCGCGACTCGCCACCACCGCGGCGCCGACTACGCTCGTAGGACTACGCGTCTACAGCCGCTACGAATTACTACACTGCACCAATCGTCGACAACCTCAACCTTGCCGTAAACAAACTATATCACTCACAGCAGAAGACGGCGAGACGGCTGCGAGCGACCGACATCGCTGCGAGTACCTCTCACTGATCGAACATAACCTAAAACCGAGGAGTCGCGGCACGTGCGCCCTTACATAAGGGTGGCGCCGCTCGCCCGCGGCCGACACCGACCCGCCGAGCGGCGAGCGACGACACCGCATAACCTCTAGACGGCGACACAGAGCGAGGACGCACCGAGTCGGAGGAGGCTGAGTGCTCAGGACGTACCTTGTCGGCCGACGATCTCCGCGACGTGCTCCGACGAGGGCACCGGCACGCACTCGGTCATGTTCTGCGACTTCTTGGCGCGATCGTCCGGTGGCGGCGCGAACCCGAGCGGGCTCGCCAGCGGGTTGGTCGTCGGCAGGCTCTCCCCGAGGCTCAGCATACTCAGCTCGAGCGCGAGCTGGAACGCGCGCTGGTCCTCCACCAGCCCGCCACCGCCACCGCCCAGATCACCAAACAGGCTCGTCGGCATTTCCACTTGGGAAGCTATCTTGTCGGCTAAAGAGAGGTCTCCCTCTCTGTCACTGGTATAATAAAAAATTGGTGGGTGCGTTCGATCGTTTCAAACGCCGCGTATTGTCATGTAAAACGCACGTGTGAACGTCGCGCGTCGCGGCGATGAACTGAGTTGCCGGCCGGCGAGCGCACGCGCTTTGCGCGCGGCGCGGCGGGTGGCGGGGTGCGCGGGGGGCGGAGGCGGCGGTGTGCCGGCGCGGCGGGGCGCGGGCTTGCGGGCCGGGGCGGCGCGGCGCGGCAGCGGGGCGGCGGCGTGCCGGCGGGGTGACTGCAGCCAGGGCGGGATGCGTCGCAGCTTCCGCCCGCCCTGAACCGCTCGCGCGCTCGCTGCCGCGGCGTCTGTGCCGCACTTGAGCGTGAGTGGGCTCGCCAGGTAATTATTTCGAGCTCGCGTTTAACAGCGCACGTCGGCTAGTACCGATAACGGCTGCCGTAAAAATTATAATGACTTATTTACAAATAACACATACCGTAACACTCTCGAAACCATTACTAACACATACCTAACATCCAATTTAAGTTTATACACGTAATAAATATTTATAAATATCCCGGCCTAATACCTATTTGAGAATCAGACATCGCGTTAATTAATTAATTTTTAATACTTCTATTACCAACAAACTTACAAACTTTTTCGATTACCAATTAAGTTAATTAAACGACAGCGAGTCAATGAAGTAGGTCATGACAACGAAAACAATGAGTAACGCAAGTTAGACGAATTTAAAGCGGCGCCTACAGTTCACTTCGATATAGAGTTATCGCGCGCGTTATCATTCAAAGGCGACGGCGAAATTCTGGGAACAGTGACCTTAGCTTCCGGGTCATATGAGTACGAACTACGGTGCAGATATAGTGTAGATTTAGGATGAGAGTAAGCTAAGTGCTTATCAGATTTACTTGAATTATAACATAATCGGATTTAGGGGCTTATATTATTTATCGTAATTCTTAAAACCGTTAAGTGTTTATTATTTATTGGGATTTAGACAGCTAGAATTAGTTAAACCTTTGTATAAAAACTGCCTCGGTGCCGTAGTTATATTTCGGTACGACTACTGTCCTGAGGTCTCGGGTTCGATCCCCGGGTCGGGCAAAGTTATATTGGATTTTTCCATATCAGCCCGGAGTCTGGAATTTGTGGCCGATATGGCGATAGGCTCGCCCCCTATCACATCTGGGACGGAACTAAGCTCGGCGAAATGTGGGTGTACTAGTTGGCTAGTGCGCCTCTGCCTACTCCTTCGGGGATACAGGCGTGAGCTTATGTGATATTACGTTTGTATAGAAAGATGTATAGACAGCCTATAAGCCTAAGTTACTCTTGAGGATAAACTTAATGCCCCTTACTTATAAAAATATTTGAGCGCTGCTTATCTTTATACCATAGGTTGTCCCTTTCATTTTTAAACAATGTAACGCAAGGAAAAAAGTGACAGGTTATTCGTAACCATTTGCTCAGCTAAAAATGCTGTTTTAAGTAAGGCCCTATAACTTCACAACAAACAATTATTACGCCTATTGCCTAAATATTTCAGTCTATTATTTTATATAATCTTCTTAATTTATTCAAGGTTGATAATTTAATGCGGAAAGTTTCTGGCGAAAGTGATACATTACGGATTAAGTTAAGCGCTGACTATTTTTATGCTTAAGCTAAGTTTGTCATAAGCTAATTTGTTCCTTCATACGTGTTACTTTTATGTTGTAAAAGATAAGAAGGGACTATTAATTTTAATTATTATTATTATCTAAACAGCATTTTGTCTCTTCCATTCTTAACATAATTGACCTAAAATAATCACAAGTTTAAATACTTAACAGACCGACTTCAAATCGGATCGTGACCAAATTTATATGGGACCACCCTCGAAATAAGCTCTATCGAACACAAAAAGAATTTTGAAAATCGGTCCACATTTGGCGGAGATATCGTGTAACATACATAAAAAATACAGACGAATTAAGGACCTCCTCCTTATTGGAAGTCGGTCGAAAATTAAAATAAAGGGCATAGTTTTAGGATGAAAGGGAAAAACACAGTTTAAGTTAAGGCCCGCTTATTTTTTTTAAATAAAGCCATTTTTCCTGCATGTTTTTTCGAAACAAAATACAAAAAATACCTACACAAAACAATGTATTTCGCTGTCTCGTGCTCATGGAACAATGGACCATAGACAAAATTACTGTGTTTTGTGTAGATGTTTTGTGTATTGTTTAAGTGCAGGAGACGTGGCTTAACAACCACACAAAGATTTGCGTTGTATTTACGACTATTATTCACTTATTTTACAATTGGTCAACCTGCATAACTAACAATTTCTTCACAAGAATTTCAAGGGTATGTGAAGTCTACCAACCCGCATTAGGCCAGCGTGGTAGACTAAGGCCTAACCCCTCTAATCAGTAGAGGAGGCCCGTGCCCAGCAATGGGACAGTAATATTACAGGGTTAATGTTATAATAATCTTAGGATTCCAATAGGTACGCCTAAAAAACTTAATCGATAAATATACCTTTATTTATTACTGACAAACAGACGTTCTGTGGTTTCTACGCTATTTCCGGTCAGTACGCGCGAGCTAGATGCCGGAAGACGGGTCAAGGCTGGTCATACACCTGCCTTTTGGCAACACACGATTTTGTTATGTATTTTCTATAGTTTAACCGACTGCCAAAAATATAGGTTAACACATAAGCTCAGTTCTGTATCCCCGACGGGGTAGGCAGATGCGCCCTAGCGAACTAAAACACCTACATTTCGCTGAGCTTAGTTCCATACCAGATGTGATAAGCCTATCGCCATATCGGGCACAAATTCCAGACTCCGGGCTGATATGGAAAAATCCAATATCACTTGGCCCGACCCGGGGATCGAACCCGAGACCTCAGAACCGTAGTCGTACCGAAATACCACCACGCCACCGAGGCAATCTTCAGTCAGTCTTCATACTTAGTAATATTAAATATCTTTGTATAGATATGTTATCTATCTCATGTATTCGTAACTTCTGTACATGTTAACAAGACATGATGATTAGACCCTAGACCCAATTTACAGGCTCAGGTACTGAAGTACATCTGGAATAAGTCTCTATCAAACTTTTTGGACATCTTACGCGTTATCTTAAGACGTTGATTGATGATCAAGTAAAACCGCGGCTTTCTAGTGGCCTAAATAACCGCTCTAGAGTGTGTTTTTAACCATCCATAGACAATTCCAGATACCAAAAGATATCATGTGTTGTCACGTTGACAGGTTTGAAGATTCAAAAATGGGAATTTATTTCAGTGGTAGTTTAAAAAAACGTAACCTATTGGAATCTTCCATGGTCCGTACTAGTCCCTTATACTTCAATAATAAATAATATACAATATAATTACAATTTAAATAGAATGATGTTCCAAATATATAAAAAGAATTGCTGTAACTAAAGTATTGACGAATTATTATGTTATCCTAAAAATATACATAAGGTTGATTTATATAATTGTTTTGTGTTACATTTTATTGTATTGACTTGTCATAAGAGCTATTTATTAGCCTACGTGATTAATAAATCATTTCATTTCAAGTGAAGGGCGGATTTGGACTCCTGGAAATTTCTCTCAATGGGCGAAATGCAATAACAAGTGACCACCATCATCTCAGTTCTCTGTGAGATTATGGTATCGGACCGCCCTATTGGTGCTGTAGAGACAGCTGTCTACAGCGTAAGCCTACCACTCAGAATAAATTAAAGTTAAAACCGCCAAGACCGCGGCATTGCGCACGTCAATCACCCGCTCTTACAAAATAATTTACATGAATAAAACACTATACACAAAGTTGTCCAAGATAGTGTTCCCGTACTATCCGCAAATGTTATGAATATTTTCATCACAATAATAACGGAATACCCTAAAGATACCTAGTGTTTTCAATGCTGAACAAAACACGCTCTTATTATCAAGGTGATATAGGTGGTTATAAAACGAGTTGCCGAAAGTAGGTCGCGAAGGGTTATTGCCCGGGCTGAAATAAAGGGCGGCCCTCGATATTTCAAACTTCTTTCTATAAACCTTTCTATGTTTTTTCTTCGAGGTTTCGCGCCAAATTGAAAAAAGCTACTTTTTGGCTGATTATTATGATTCTGTTGTACACTTTTAAACTATTTGGTCTTGGATCTCTTTGATTTAGTTATGAAAGGGACATCAAATTAATATTAGATTAACGGAGTAAATTTTTTACTGCTGGCAAAAATTTATAAGCGCCTTATATCAAATAACTTAAGTAGATTTTACATAATATATTACGTTAATTTTGACATTGATTTGCCTTCATGAAGTAGTTGTACATAAAATTTATTCCATTCTAGCTGTAGATAGTAGATACTCCTGTAACATTATGTGACCCAGTCGTTTGTTCGTCTGTATTTTCTAAGAGAAACCATAAATGTAAATATTATGAGAACCATAATGATAAGGGTAACCATAAACCGTAGGAGACGCATAAACTCACGTAAATACTTTTACGAAAAGAGTTAAGTTTAAGTTAAAAAAGACCGTTTGACGCAGGAAAAGCAAAATAAACTCACAGAGTTTTAAGCAAAAATATATAAAAATATTGAAATCAAAATTTAAAAAAATAGTTTGGCTCATAATATTCGTACGTAAGTTTGAGCTATGTCTAATTCATCTTTATTTTGGCTATAATGCACTTATTAAAGACTATCATAAGTCATGAATAATTGCGTTATGAAAAGAGTAAAATTTTTAAATCAACATGTCTGTATCCCCGAAGGGGTAGGCAGAGACGAACTAGCGAACCACAATACCCACATTCTGCTGATCACATTTACGTCCTAGATGTGATAGAGGGCGAGTCTATCATCATATCTGGCACAAAATCCAGACTCCAGTATGTTACTGACTAGAAAAAACAAATATCACTTTGAACAACCCAGGGATCGAACCTCAGACGGTAGTCGTACCGCGCACGCAATACGACTAACGTATTAAAGCAAGTTGCGTTATATACTAAGCCACTGCAGTCAACAGTCAACTCAATTCATAATATATAAAACCTAGAAATTATTTCTTACATACTCGTTAAAACGTCCCTAGATAAAGTCCGGCTGAATGCCAGCTCGTTCTTTGCAGTTTTTTCAACGATCCCCGAGTTTTTACGTCTGTCTGTCTGTTCTATTATGCGTAATGTAGTGAGAATAAACGCGTCGAGACGGTCCTTTGTACCTGCTTGCAGTTCGATGTTCAATGTCGACCGGTCGGGTGACCACCGGGTGTGAGATGGCGGGAATGACGTGGTATTTTTATTTATTTCAATGTAATTAATAACATAAACATAACATAAGCTCACGTCTGTATCCCCGAAGGGGTAGGCAGAGGCGCACTAGCCAACTAGTACACCCACATTTCGCCGAGCTTAGTTCCGTCCCAGATGTGATAGGGGGCGAACCTATCGCCATATCGGGCACAAATTCCAGACTCCGGGCTGATATGGAAAAATCCAATATCACTTTGCCCGACCCGGGGATCGAACCCGAGACCTCAGAACCGTAGTCGTACCGAAATACCATCACCCACGCCACGGAGGCAGTCAGTGTAATTAATGAAATGAAATAAATCATTTATTATCGTTATAAACTGGTTGTCTGTTGTTCTTGGCCTAGTGCGAGAGTATATGGGCTGTAGGAGGACCTGGGTTCGATTCCCAAGTCGGGTGGGGGTTTTGGTAACAACAATTGTCCTGGACTGGATCCTCCATATATGCAAATTAAGGAACTCCGTATTTTTTAAAGTCGGTTAAAATAAAGATTTTTAATATTAATAATTAGAGAGGGGCTATCTAGCAAGTTTCTATACAAAAAAAAATATCTGAAACATCAATACCGCTATCAACCACTTATTACAATGCGAGGGCGAAAATTACAATTTACACCCTAGAATATTTTGTGAATAAGAATCACGTAAGATAAGTTTATTCTCAATATTATTTCGCTGGCCGACCTGGCGTGCGTATATTTTAAATAAACTGAGGGACTTAGGTCATAACTTTTGGATCACAAATTTTGTGCTGTTGTCCCGATATATACTGTTGAATGTCTTTGGTTAAAAATAAGGTTAGAAAGGGCAGCAGCTACTGGGCCTGGGGCAAACACTTCAAATCTGCCGATAGTTATTGAACCATTTCAATTATTAATTCCAGATATATTTCATTTACCATCTTATGGGAAATATCCCCCGAACATTACCGTCACCCTGCACAAGTACTCAAGTTAAAGAATAAGTACAGAACAACAATGCACGCAGGTAGTGATTTTTTCATCCGTCAGCTGCTCAAAGGCCCGGCAGATGCAAGCTTTATGCCATGCTCCTTGTTCCTTCGTCTCCAGATAAAACGGATGCGTGAGGAACAATCGATTTTTCGAGTATCGCGAATGGTTTCCGTTGCGTTATTTCCTGTTCGTTTTGATGGATTGTCGTTTTTAGATGCGATAGATAACACGAAAAAGCATTTATTTTTTATTTTTAGGAGATGGTCTTGTGTTATTGTATTATTTGAATCAATTTAATTACTATCTTATAATTAATTTTCCTTCTTAAGGTGCGTCTCCTGTAACTATTTTTTCGAAACAAAACAGAAACTACACCTATACACAAAATATTGATTTTCTCTTGCAACAATGGACCATAGACAAAAAAAAAAATACCATGTTTTGTGTAGGTGCTTTGTGTAATGTTTTAGTGCAGGAGACGCGCCTTTAATAATACAATGCCATTCAAACATAATATAGAACAGAAAATAAGTAGAAAAAATAAATCCGTATATATTTACCCTATGTCTGTCCTTGGGGTTAAAGGTACATACATACAAAATTTCATCAAAATCGGTTCAGTGGTTTAACCGTGAAAACGCGACAGACAGACAGTTACTTTTGCTAATATAATATTAGTAAGGATGATCGGTATAGAGTTTGTTGTTAATTTGGTATGTTTGTACATAGAGAAAAAATCTTTAGAGCGGACGAGTAGCCGGCTGTGAAGCGAGAGGCCGCGGGTTCGATCCCCGCACCGAGACAAATATTTGTGCGGCCCACAGATGTTTGTTTCGAGTCTGGGTGTTGTGAGACCGAAAGTCTCTCTCATAGTTCCTGATTCCCACGTCACAAGACTCAATCTTAGCGTGTGTCTATGTGTGTGACTGTTGAGTGTTATTTATTTACTAAATATTTCTTAACACAGACTGCTTTTCATCCACAAAAACGACATTCATGCAAGCGAAACCGCGCGATATTTGCTTTAAAATATATTTATAACAAGTAAAGATATTCAAAATAATCATTGTCATGTAACACCTAAACCTCATTCCTGAAATAAAATTTCATTCCCAAAATAAAAGATGTTATTTTTAATATCCTTGTTTTGTAGTGAAGATGAATGAACGAAGACGCGACAAAACAACGCTTCGCATAATATCACTGAATTTTAGATTAGAGAGGAGTAATGTCGACGTTTCTGTCTTTGTAAATTGAATTTAACCTTACAGGTTTTTAAATTTCGCTAAAGAACTACTAATTTATGATTAATTTATATATAATTAATTAAAAATGCTAAGGGCGACTTGCACCATCATTTCTAACCTACAGTTAGTCCTAACCTCAGGTTAAATTGAAAAAGAAATATATGAAGGACTCCCTCGGTGGCATGGTGGTATTTCGGTACGACTACGGTTCTGAGGTCTCGGGTTCGATCCCCGGGTCGGGCAAAGTGATATTGGATTTTTCCATATCAGCCCGGAGTCTGGAATTTGTGCCCGATACGGCGATAGGCTCGCCCCCTATCACATCTGGGACGGAAATAAGCTCGGCGAAATGTGGGTGTTCTAGTTCGCTAGTGCGCCTCTGCCTACCCCTTCGGGGATACAGGCGTGAGCTTATGTTATGTTATGTATGTTTTGAAGGATATGTAATTCATTACATGTAGTACATTACATGTATATATATATGTAATTCGTATATTCTGTATACCTCTATATGTAATGTACTACATGTAATGAATGACATGTCATTCATATATTTCTTTATCTGTTAGGAATAGTGGTGCAAGTTGCCCTAATAGGATAAAGCAAGTTTTACATACATACATAGACTAACGCATTTTTCCCAAAGGGGTAGACAAAGACAACGGATTTCCACTTGCTACGATACTTACATACCTCTTTCGCCTCATTCAGTCTCATTACATTCTTCATGCATGCACGTCGGTTTAGGGTACTTTTAATTTTACTTTTAGCAAGTTTTATTCGTGTAAATAATGTAATAATTTGCTACTCATTTAATCCTTTATACATAATATATTTTATTATACTCGTAAGCTATCGTTAATGTACCAAACTAAAGCCTATTAAAGAATAATTCTCAGGCATATGTCTTAAGTACCTAAGTATTTTCTTGTGAATATTCAATATTCTTCTACATAACTATAGCTCTAAAGAAATGTGTACGTACTTAATGTTAATATTCCACATGTATGTACTTATACACTTATAGTACTGACAAAATCTTGGAAATATCTCGCCAACCGTCAAGGGTGGATCGGGAATAGGGTCGGGACCCCTAGCCCGGACCTCGCCGGCAGCTGGCGAGGTCGTTGAACTTTGCGCTAATTCCGCCCAGCCAAATAACATAGGTATTTACGGAGTTCCGTGGTTTTCCCGCTTCGGAAACGCCGAGTCAGCATGCATTGTGTTCGTGTGTAAGTGAACGTTCGTTTATTAATGTGTTCTTGCGTTTTATGTCCTCCTGGTACTTTTGTTGGGAAATGACACCTTGAATTACGTTTATCACGAAATGCTTTTGTTGTTTTTTATTTTGAATTTAGTTGGCTTACTTTTAATTAAAAAACCTTTACAAACGTATATCCAAAATGACCAAGCCAATTTTTATTCACGCCATTAACTTAAAAATATAAATTATTTAAGGATTTAACTAACTGTAAGTATACATTTATATTTTGACCCACCACTCAGCCGAGCCCAATCAGCCTCAATCAGCAGCCCGAGCAGGAAAATTTCTGACAACCGTAAATGTATTCGTGCTCGATGCGCGTCTATGAAATTTGTATGAAATATTAATCAAATGTCATCAGTGCGCAGCGAGATTACATTTTAGTTTTTCGTGCTCGGGCTACTTTCTCACTGGTTCACAGTTCACACACCCCGTCGTTTCCATAGATTCGCGTTGCGATTTTTTTTCACATCGACATTGACCCGACGCTTTGTGAGTCCCTTTCTTAAGGGTCCTTTCTCAGGGGCCTGCATTACATCTGCCACTGCAGGCCGGGTGCAACAATGCACCTCTTACGAATGGATTATACGACGGTTGCATTCAATGAGAATTTTATAACGTTTTTTCTTTTGATTTAAGTTGTAGGTTGAAGCCCTGGGAGTATTAAACTCAGTACAATAATCGTCTCACGCTAAACTTTTGATGTTTAAATGAAAAAAAATATAGCCAAAATATACCAAAAATATTTTTTGAATTATCGATCTTCATCTATCGAATAGGAAATTGTGCTGGATATCACGATAGTCTATGACGGGATAAAAGTAGTTCGGCAATCCGTAGTTACAGTATTTCTGCCTGCCCCGTGGATTCGTGGATACAGAGTTAAACTTATGTCGTTATGATTTGCCCAGTTATAAAAAAAACAGTCATACGGTACATTTGATGTACTTTACGTAGAATTCCTAATCGGGATTCGAACATGTTTCCATGCAATATTCGCGTAAAATTAAACGATAAACAAACATTGACACTACATAAAGTAATAAAATATTTATTAATAACTCAAACAATAAGATTTACGACTTATTGTTATGGCTGAATGATTCAATGACCTTCCGTTTAAAAAGTGCTAATCTGTTACATCATAAACAGATAAAACTATTTCGATTCATGAGTCCCTGGTACTAAACGCCTTCTATTGTCTAGGTGTTATTTTTTGCGCCTTTCTTATTCGGCAATACTGTGTTGTTGTAAACTAGTAAAATTGATCCTAGATTTATCTTATCCATTGTGGTTTTGTTCTCGTACCTTTGAAATACTAACAATGACCATTTACAGGAAGATAACAAAGGGTAAAAGGGAACTCAGGTACTGAGATTTCGAAAAGGTTTTTGTAAAAAAAATGGTACAATGAAAGTTTTACGTTTATACTTATAAACTTGATGTCTATAACATAAATAACGAATTTGCTTTTTAATTATGCTTTTCTTTGTAAATCTACAAAATGATAGCTTTCAAAAAACTGGAAGAGGTGGAGCGCCGTTTCTTGAAAAGTGCTTTTTTGAGCAACAGTTTTTCTATCTTTCTTTCTGTTTGGCGTTATCCCGGTCTATCGCCAGTGTCCGCCTTCCTACTTAAACGCCTCCACTTCGCCTGGTCAAATTGTACCTCTAGATTTTCTATAAAACTTAAAAATCAAATCTTGACCACCTTTATATGAAATCCTTGGAATACTCTATCGAAAACGAAAAGGATCTTGATAAATTGAAGTCGTTTTACCGCCGAACGCTCATACAAAGGTCGCCTTATGCCTTTTATCTGTCAAAATTGTATGTCGGAAATCAACGTAAGGAGAAGTTGAGTAGCGTTGGACCATTCGGGCGTAAGACTTGTGATTACCTTTTTTCGAAAGTCAGGGACTTCTGTGTTTCTGGCATTGCCGATGTTCACGGGCGATGGCACTCACTTACCATCAGCTCGTATACTTCTCTCGTATAAATAAAAACTCTGACTGCCTCGGTGGTGTTGTTGTATTTCGGAATGACTACCGTCTTGAGGTTCCGGGTTCGATCCCAAAGGTCGAACACGATATTGGATTTTCCCATATCAGCCCGGAGTCTGGAATTTGTGCCCGATATGGCGATAGGCTCTGGGACACACATCTGGGACGGAACTAAGCTCGGCGAAATGTGGGTGTTCTAGTTCGCTAGTGCACATCTGCCTACCCCTTCGGGGATACAGGCGTGAACTTATGTTATGTATATAAAAAACATCACTCCCTTTCCGGGTCAGTCGGGTAAACAAAATACGGACATAGTTTCGTCCCGTAAGCTAAAGCTAGCGCGTAATTCGTTTTGTTCCTAGATTTCGTTGTGTATCAGCGAACCTCGTGAGCAGTGGGAGTTGGGACTAACGTAAATCTTCGATATCCCTGCTATTTGACCTTACTACGCGTACCTAGGATTATTTGGATTGTACTCGCCCATTTTCCAATAATGTCCTTAGTGTTTTGTATTTGAGTGCGTGAACGTTAGCTGGGGGGTTACCACCACCTCTTATAAAATAAGTAAATAAAAATGTTTATTGGTCACGTAGGCACATCAAATGCACTTATGACAGACAGGTCACAACAAGGTCTAGATACATTTATATAATAATAATCATGTTACAACACTATCAATTTAGAAAACAAGCAGGCAGGTATGGACACAAATCAAGGATGGGGCTTAGATAAATGGTTGTGATTTGTAGGAAAGGGAACGAACGGGATATGGTAGGAATGCTAGCAGGGAATTGTCGGGAAAATAAAATAGGAAGCTTGTAGGATTTGACTGGAAATGTGAGTAAGGAAAATCACGCCGTGGACTATAAGGCCCTATCCTAGCTAACCTACCAGCCTTTCTCTAGCTACCTACGGATGACGACCCGAAGAAGAAAGACGGAAATAAACTCCGGGCTTTTTTTTTCATCATCAATTGACTTTCTTTTTTTTTTCTCAATTTTACAAGATACAACTCATTTAATTTTTACATTTTATATTTTATACGGATTTATGCATTCTCCAAATACCACTAAAAGTATAAGGTACTGTAAGTATGATAGAAATAATGCAGCATTGTAGGATGCATAAATCCATACTTACAAAATATCCTTATATCTATGTCAAAACAATGTACTTAATTATGAAATTTTACAGAGTTGATGGCATACACTCTTCAAATTGGTCGATCGGTCGACTTTTGTAAAAAAAAATAAAAAAGTTTAAAGTAAAATAGAATACCTTAAATATTAAAGTAATATAGTATTATTATAATCTTACTTGTACCAATTCCCATACAAAACAAACGAAGAACGATTATAATAATACTGCTATAAGAGGTGGTGGTAACCCTGCTGAAGTTTCATCCCTACCACCTGGATGAATGGCGTTCCTCACCAGTGCGTTTTACAAGGAACTTTCTTCCGCGTGCAACGTGCTTGTGGAACCAGCTTTCGGCGGCTGTGTTTCCAGACCGTTACGAGTTAGGGACCTTCAAGAAAAGAGCCTTATCTACCTCAAAGACCGGCAACGCTTCCATGATACCCCTGGTATTGTGGATGTTTATGGGCGGCGGTGATCACTTAACATCAGGTAACCCACTTACTAGTTTGACCCCTCTTCTATATAAAAAAAAACGCATTATTTGTGATCTTGCATGCTTCAATGAATGTATGAATGAATGAATGATGGTTGACTGGTAGAGAGTGCCATCCGAATGCACATGTTTTATGTATAAAGTGTTTTAAATAAAAAATATAACATAATTATTAATATTGTACTGAGTACCTCTAGAGTAGTTTCCTTGGTTTAAAACATAACAACATAAGCTCACGTCTGTATCCCCGAAGGTGGAGGCAGAGGCGCACTAGCGAACTAGTACACCCACATTCCGCCGAAGTTAGTTTCGTCCCAGATGTGATAGGGGGCGAGCCTATTGCCATATCAGGCACAAATTCCAGACTCCGGGCTGATATGGAAAAATCCAATATCACTTTGCCCGACCCGGGGATCGAACCCGAGACCTCAGGACGGTAGTCGTACTGAAATACAACCACGCCACCGAGGCAGTCTTTCCTTGGTTTAGTGGCAGCGTATATGGGTTGTGGACCGGGAGGTCCTGAATTTGTTTGGAATTCGAACCCGAGATCGCCCTGTAGGGTAACTTTTGACACGCGATTCGATTGCGACTACGATTCGATTTCATTTATTGACTAAAAAATCCATCGAAATCGAGATAAAAAGTGCACTAATGGCGATTAAAAAATTACCAAATGACAAGGGGGTTACCACAAGGTCTTATAGCAATTTTGATGTTTTGACGTTTTTGTAGCATGCTGTTCTTTGGTTATACTACTGGTGTCAGTGAGACAAGATCATCACAGATACATTATTGAGCAGTTATGTAACGTCATCGTTGTAATAGGACTGCTCGAAAAAAGCTTGTGGTAACCCCCAAGTTCTCGCATCTAATGCGACATAAGCGCAGTTTTTAACTCGATTTCGATGGAATTTTAAGTCACAAAATGAAATCAAGTCGTATTAGAAATCGATTCGAGTGGCAAAGGGGGCTGGTATTGATTAGTAAATAGCGTAAATTATTCTCGTAAATAGAAATAAAATACTATTGATTATGACATAATTATGGTAACTTATACGATACCCCTTTCATTAGTAGAGGAGGCCCGTGCCTAGTAGTGCGACAGTAATATTAAAAGGCTATATTATTATTATACGATACTGCTGTGACGTAGTCACGGGTCTAGATAATATGTGCATTTTAATAATTTATATGTATCACACAATACATTCCAAGAAAAATTTAAAATACTCCAAAGTTATTATAGATGTATACATTCGAAACGTTTCCAAGAAATTACGAAAAAATAATGCAGTTTATTGTCAACAACATTGTACATTGAACAAAGTAATAGAAGATACGGTACTCCAGGTGGTCCCGAACTACCTGGGAGTAGAACCTACTTACCTGCGAATTGCGATTGTTCACCAGACTTCATTGTTAAATGCATTGTAGTACGCAAAGATGTTGCTATGAAAGGAAAACATTGATGGAACTGATACAAAGAGATTTATCATTTAATATTACTAACTAGGTACTATTGAAAGGCTTTAAGCGCAACTTGCAGCGCTATTACTAATCTGGAGTTAAAACTAAACTCAAGATTTGAGGTAAATAAGGATTTATCGTGGAGCTGCAAGTGGCCTTCAGTCGATAAAAGTACATTCAATAAGGGTAGTGGAAGAAGACACATTAACGGATATTTTTTTTATGTAAATGCGAGGGCCGCAGAGTAATGTAAGAAAATTACGGGGCCTAGTACATCGTATGTGTATGTGTGTCCGATATAGAACGTTTAGATATCGTGTTGTTGATGTGAGGGTAGTCGAAGAAAAAAAACCCCTACTCTATCTAAAAAAAACGGTTAAAAAACTTGTGGAAGAATAATTAATTATTTTATCGTAACAAAATAAATATTTTTCCGTGTATATTAAATTAAACAGAATTATTTTATTTATCTATTTATTTATACACTTTAATGTACACCATACAGCAATTACTTTGTCATAACTCATAAGCGCGTCTTCTGCACTAGTTTTTTGAAACAAAATACTAAAAACACCTACACAAAACAAGGTTTTGTGTAATGTTTTAGTACAGGAGACGCGGCTTTACTCGAATGCATACTGGAAACATATAAATATTACTATATCAGCGATTCTAACGCCATTGACTGGACATCGTGCAGAGATTATGTTGAAACAGTACACTTAGCGACCTCTATTGAAAACACTTTGAATTATATTGGTCAACTTTTTCAATACTTGCAACATTATTGTAATAATATTTTTCTGTATTGGCAACATCTGTTCAAGTTGTCATAACATTTGTCAAAATGGCACGTCAGCAGCAGGATGTTGATGAACTTTTCGATGTGAAAAATGCGTTTTATGTTGGAAATTACCAACAGGCGATTAACGAGGCACAAAGCATTAATGTAAGTAAACGGTTCAACTACTATTTCAAAGGTTAAGAGCTCAATTTTCGGTCAATTTAGGAGTGACTATTGCCGCTAGTTTGGTGGCTTGTTCTTAATTTAAAACATCTCTTGCAGCCTTCTTCTCCCCTGGTAACGTTGCAGCGAGATGCCCTCCTATACCGGTCCTATATCGCCCAGGGGAATTACAGGATCGTCCTCCAGGAGTTAAAAACTGCAGATCCTATGCTCCAACCTCTCAAGAGTTTGGTTGATTACTTCTCTCCTGGAGCAAATAAGCCTGCTATTGTTGCTGATATAGATGCCAGAGTGAGTAGATCTGTTACGTTCGTAAGGTGATGTAATATTTTAATTTGTTTGTGAAATATTGTTTAATAAGAATTTGTGTTATGTGACTGAAAATATATAAAATATTGTGTAAAAAAAATAATATTATGCGCAACATGGTTACAGGTAGCAAAGGGCACAGAGTTGACAAATGAAATATTCCTGATTGTGGCTGCTACTATTTACTACCATGAAGATAATTATGAGGCAGCCCTCAAGTAAGTATTGACTACATAACATAATTTTCTTTACATGCACCTGCATCTCAAATCCACGATACTTCAAGAGTGAGGCACAACCATTGCACTTAGTTTTCTAGTTCATTTTGCTCATATAATGTGACAGCATTATAATGTCATTGCCTTACGCCCGAATGGTCAAACTCTCCTTAACTTTAATGGCTTCCTAAATTGATTTTCGCTATACAATTTTGACAGTTAAGGCGGCCTTAAACAACATAAGGCGACCTTAAGTGTATGAACATTCGGCGGTTATAGGCATAATTCTTGACTAGACAAAAATCGGAAACATTTAAATGATTTGGGTACAAAACTGAAGAGCTCAGGAACATGTTCCTAGTATGCAAATTAGGCCACAAACGTGTCACAAATAAGATAAATTCTGCCATCAAAATGATATATTTAAAAGAAATTAATGTTTTAAACTGTTTGAAGGATTCTCCACAATGCTGAGTCTTTGGAGTTGAGAGCATTTACCCTACAATGCTTGCTGGCTATGAACCGCCCTGACTTGGCCAAGAAACAACTTAAAACTCTACAGGACATTGAGGATGACGGCACTCTGACACAGCTCGCTCAGGCATGGCTAAATTTGTCACAGGTTGGTTATTTATGCTTACAGTCACATTTATTACCTGTAACATTTTTCAAAAGCTGATGTATTTTGAAAAGTATACCTAGTCTTTGTATTTTCTTGTAATGTGATGATTTGGATGGTTTAAGACTAAATCAAAGTTTTCAATAAACACATTATACAACTTCAATAGGTTGAATGATTCATTCAACAAATTCATTGGTTAGATATTATTTAACAATAGCAGATTTAATCAATTAAATAAGATTTTCAGTGAATGAGGTGGCCCAAATTCTTTTCCATTCCCAATCACTAGGTTGGCAATGCAACTGATGCATTCAGTGTGTATTAGGGAACATACCCATATTACGTGACCTATTTTTTTACAATTTTTATACCCCCTCCCCCCTTGGTGACCACCCGTAGTATATACCAAGAAGCCCCCACCCTCCCTCTAGTTGTCACATAGTAGTTTGTAAATATGGTTTAAACCATTTTTTATCAAAGAAAAGTTAAAAAACAAAATATTATGATGTGTTGCCTGTACTGTACCTGAGACTTTAAAAAGTGCTAAACGCTGCGCGCCATATTTGAATATAGCTCGAAAAAGAACGAGATTTCCCTAGAAGATATTGTCCATGTGAAGAAAACCTAAGCCCCCACGTGGCCCTGTGACCAAGCGTGGTATTTGGAAGACCCCCTCCCCCCCTTGAAGGGGTCACGTATTATGGGTATGTTCCCTTAGTCGGGACAACTTTACATCAGGTTACCCACCTGCTCCCTTGTCAATCATTATTTATTTATTTTTATTTTAAACACTTCATACATAAGCTATTTAAAAGTGGACTCAATGCCTGTGGCATGCTCAACCTTTGGGTGGTGCAGAGAAAAATTATAAATATATAAAATGTACAATACTGTTTATGATTAACAACATAATGTGGTATACACAGGGTGGTCCTGGGGTGCAGGACGCGCACTACAGCGTGATGGAGCTGTCGGAGCGGCTCGGGGCACTCGGTGCAGGCCCGGCCGCCGTCGGAGCAGCCGCCGCAGCTTCAAGAGGTTGTACAGTACGGGCCTTACTTATAAAAACATTTTCGCTTATCTTTTCACTAGGAATAGCCTGTCACTTTTTTCCTTGTGTTACATTGTTTAACAATGAAAGGGACAACCTATGGTTAAAGATAAGCAGTGCTTAAATATTTTTATAAGTAAGGACCTATGATATTATAACCATTTAATATAACTATACTGCCCCGGTGGCGTAGTTGTATTTCGGTACGTTTTTTTATCCGGGCACGGCAAAATGATTATGTAGAGGTACACTGTACCTAATGGTAAGCGTAGTGTAGTTAAATAAAACTAGCGACCACTGATAAACCCATGGGTTGGCAGAAACATACCGGCCTATTTATGCTTCTTCACATCCCGAATCCGAAGAGGGAGGAAGCAGATCAAGGGGCTTGCAACAAAACAGGCAGATGACCAATGCATACACAGGGATAACCCCATACCCGACCCAACCAACCATCATGTCATGCCGCGAGCCTCTAGAGAGAACTGGAAGTACACTGGCTGATCCTGGAACATGAACCACACACGGAGTGTGAGTCACTATGGCAGGTTTTAGCGCCATGTTTATTGTCGTCCCCAGTCAGATACGAATATCCTACTTGGTCTTGGTCTCCAGGTCGAGAAAAATGATATTGGATTTTTTCAATACAAGACGGAGTCTTGAATTTGTGACCGATATGGCGACAGGCTCCCCGCCTATCTCATCTGAGACGAAATTAAGCTTCGCGAAATGTGGGTGTTCTAGTTCGCCTATGCCTACTCCATCGGGGATACAGGCGTGAGCTTATGTTGTGTTATACATTATTTTATCATGATTTGTACGAAAAACCTCTAAGTCAAGTCCTATAATAGTAAAAGAAATAATCTGATTTTCGACTGCCTTATTTTTTATGTATGTTACACGATATCTCCGCCAAATGTGAACCGATTTTCAAAATTCTTTTTGTGTTCGATAGAGCTTATTTCAAGGGTGGTCTCATATAAATTTGGTCACGATGGGTAAATTGGAAGTCGGTCAGTTAAGTTTTTAAACTTGTCATTATCTTAACATCTATTGTAATAACGTTTTTTCAGGAATGTGGGAGGAAGCAGAGCAGATGTTGACTGAGGCGCAGACCAGGTCCCCGCAGCATCCCGACTTACTGTTGGGCCTCGCTGTGACTGCAACACACAGCGGGAAGCCACCAGAGGTGAGAATTTTAACAAAAAATAGGCAATTTTTGGGGTTGAATCATTTCTCCAAAATTGCATCCAATAGGATGCTTGACTAATTTATATTTAATAATTTTATCTATTTACTTTCTTTCTTTGTACTTGACTTTATCCCACCTTAATGTGGGGTCAGCGCAACACTTTTCAAGATTCGGCTTAGTTTTTACGGCTGCCTGCTTGACGTTAACCCCTGCTCGATCTATTTTAAGACATCCAAATATAGCGGAGAAAGAAATATTGTAATTTACTTAAAATACGCCTTAGAAAACTGGACATTAATGCTGTAAGCTGGAAGGAGTATAACGGTCAAATGACAGAAAAGAGATGTAATACTACACTGACGTCACTGACCATACAAATGCCAAAATTAAATAAAGAGGGATAAGCCCGAATCGTCAAACGCTACTCAACTTTAACGGCTTCTTACATTGATATTCGCCATACGATTTTGACAGATAAGGCGGTCTTAAACGACATACGACCTTACGTGTATGAGCATTCGGCGAATAGCCTATTATAGAGGGATATCTTAATTTAATTATTTGCTATTAAATATAAACGTAGTCGCCTCCTTGATCTAGTGGCAGCATGTATGGGCTGTGGACCGGGAGGTCATGGGTTCGATTCCCAGGTCAGGCAAAGTAAATATTCTAATTTAATTTTCCCGGAACTGGATCCCTCATAGGGGGTTGACGTCAGGCAGGCGGCCGGTCGTAAAAACTAAGCCAAATCCTCTTTGCAACATGATTGAAAAAGTGTGTTGCGCCGACCCCACATTAAGGTGGGGTAAAGGCAGGTAGAAAGCAAGCTATTAAGTATAAACGTGAATGCCTATGTCCAGCAGTGGACGTCCTGTGGCTGATGATGATGATGATGATGATTATAAACTTGCTGGATCGACGTTGGAGGAAGATATGTATGCGAACTGGGCGAAGTGGAAGCGTTTAGGAAGTAGTAAATAGGACAGCAGAAAGTATAAAATAATATGCAAAACTACCGTTTTAAAACAATTACCTTGTATCAGGTGTCAGCCCGATACTTGGCCCAGTTGCTGGACAGCCACCCGGAGCATCCCTTCGTGAAGGAGTACCACGCCAAGACCAACGAGTTCAAGCGACTCGCCGCGCAGTACCAGCCCGCCGTGTCGAGCTAAATACTACCTAATGTATATTCCATTATGTATTAAAGTTATTAAACCTATTCCATATTGTACTATGACTTTTAGTTTGTATTCTTCTGTCAAGAAAGCTTTTATTGCGTCCTTCTCTTTTCTACCGACATCCAAAAAGGAGAAGGTCCTCAATTCGTGTGTATTTTTTTTATGTATGTTACGCGATATCTCCGCCGAAATTGGACCGATCTTTAAAATTCTTTTTGTGTTCGATAGAGCTTATTTTGTCACGATCGGATTTGAAATCGGTCCGTTAAGTTTTTAAAATTGTGATTATATATCGTGAGAATTTGCGGACTTGTGTAATTGCGAATAAAAAATTGTAAGGCGCTTTTTTTAGACAGAAACTTTCTTATTCCTAATGTATCTTAGATGTATAAATATTTATTACATAATTATATATTAATACATTAGGAACTTAGTTTTTGTAGATAAAGTTGGAATATTATATTTTCATGTTATCTTTTTTGTATTTTCATTACTACATAGTTCGTTTTTGAATTCAGCCATTTTAATATTGAAAAGAGAGGTTGTTTTAATAGCAACGTCGTGAACTTTTTATATGGCTGAATGGCAGGTATTCGGAGGTGGAGATCACTTACCATCAGATGACAGTTGGTAACCCTGCTCGTTTGCTGGTCTCTGCTATAATAAAGATAAGAGTCCTAATATATGTGGTCTTAACATTTGTAAAACAACGGTATAAAATGTAAGCGACGTATAGATGGGATCGTTAGTTATGTAAGGATGGTAACCAGGGGTCAATAGGATCAAGTAATAAAAGAAGCATCTCCGTTTAATAGAAGCTGTAATCATAATCGTTGTCGGGCTCGTCATCAAGGTTGGTGTTGTTCCCCAGCAGATGGTACTGTCGTAGCCGCTTCAGCGCCTCCACGTCATCCACCAGTCCTAGAGGCAGCTCCGTATCGTCGTCTCCTTTCTCCAAGGACCAGTCGGTGGTCGACTCGTGGGGTATTTCGCCTGTACGACCTGGATAGAGAAGCTATAGTGGAATAATGTATACATACTACTAGTGTATATTGTCTCTGCCACCAGGAAACAAATTCGACTATGGTCGTTGATAAAGAAGGGGGCAAGGAAAAAGGCGCCTCTCCGCCCATCCCTCCTTTTAACACTGACCTATTCCGCTCACTACTCCTTTTTAGCGAATCTTGAAGGCAATCCCATCGCTTATTGCACCTTCCCTCATGCTGAGCATTGCGATGATGCCCTTGAATATGACAGCAGTTATAACTAAACTGCAGTAGACCGTTACATTATCATTAATTGTAGCTGAGTGCCGGATACTATGCTTTCTATTATGTTTAGGTCAGTAAGACATTAAGGTTTTTAGTATGAGAATTAAACCTTTCTCTCTAAAAATAAGACTTTCTGGGGTAGACTAGATTTAAATTCTAGATAGATTAATTCTGTCGACAACTAACATTTTAGACTTCGAGTGTGCAATCATTAAATTGGTATGTTTTCTTTAGCTCACCTCTGGGTGATATTTCTACAGGTCCTTCTATAGACGGTGCAGTGAACGCCTCCAAATCCTGCTCAGTTCTGCTCTCCTTGTCCAGTTTATCTTGTTTGCGTTGTTTACGCCACGCTTTTTGTAAATTGAAGCGTTCTGGCCTGGGAATACAAATTACTGAGTGTTAAATTTGATTGGTTGAGTCAAAAACACGTTGCAGATATCATAGTTATGCCCTAATCATGAATGGGCATGGTTTGATATATCACAGAATTCAGGAATGCAATCACTACCTGTTAAATATAATACATATTTAAACTGGAATACATAATAAAATTATCTTACCGTTCTCCATCTTTGTACACCCTTGACTCCAGATTCTGTATGTCATGTCTGATGTCTGCCAACATGAGCAGCATCAGATCTAAGGAACCTTTGGGTCCTCTTGGTCCGCGTGGACCTCTAGGCCCTGTGTCTCCTTTGGGCCCATCAGCCCCAGGTGCACCAGGAGGACCCTGAAAAGCCATGAATATATAGGGCATAAGATTAAAGGAACCTTTTTAGATTTCTAATAAAAGTGTTTTTCACAGAAACTCCAAAGTTCCACCAGGATTTATTAGGTAAAGTGGACTTAAAGAAATGGTAATGTAACAAAAGAAATTACAAAGGAAGGTTACATACATGTTTATGGAGGAAAGTTATGAGAAAAATTGTAAAAATGTTTTTAACGTGTCGGAAAAACGAGGGTCTTGGTCTCTTAATGGTATCACTTATTACATTCATGGTGGGAATGGTGGGATTACTGCTGATCAAGATTTGTGGGTGCAACAACTAATTGGTAAAGCTAATGTCGCTTGTTATACGCAAACAACAGTAAAGCTGCTACTTGAGACTGTTATAGTACTATCCCAGTCCAGCTAAAACATTCATGATATGACAGCGTGTATCACTATCAAGATGTGGATATTATGCTCACCCTCGGTCCTCTTTCACATCTGCAGTAACCACCTTCCAGCGGCGCTGTTGAGTCCAGCACTCTATACGCGTATGTGCCATCTGCTAGACGCTCACCGCCTGGAATTTAAACCAGATATATTGAAACCTAATTTCTTAGATACAAGCTATGCAAAATCTCGGTATTGCAGAGCAGAGTGACCCGATGATATGTACAGACTACAGAGAGATTCAGTATTACCTTACTGCTTAATGTCTTTGACAGCCTACAATGTAGTTTATTTAGACTATTTAAATATATGAAGAATGACTCCGTCTGAGGACGCCACTATAATACCTGCTAAAGATACTCGAAACTTGACTCTTAAAAAAAAACACTACAAAAGCTTCCAAACAAGAGATATGACAAGCTTTTAATCTACTCACTTCAACTACTGACTTGGTTTCTGTGCTCTAAGAACCCTCTCATAAAATTCCATAAAATAAGCTGAGATGTTTTATTCAATACTAAACGAATGTATGTAGTTGTTTGGTTTTGCAGTGTGGTTCAAATCACCGCTCCCCTTCACAATCCTCCTTCCATCTACCCATTATTCTTTTGGTATCATTTGTCCTGGCGGCGGATCACTAAATATCTAGTGACCTACCTACTCGTTTGCAGGACTACGATTATAGAAATATATAAAAATGAGTCCAGTCATACCATCTCCCTTCAAAACTGGGTTTTCCATCAACATCTTGATCGCAGCTTGTGCCGTGTGCAGCTGGTCGCTGAGCTGTTTAACTTTCCTTGATAACCAGGTGACCGTGTCACAGGGGGCGTAGCACCGGGACGACGCTCGTATCAGAGGAAGTGGTTCCTGAAGACCAACCAATGATCAAAGATATAACCTTAAATCTTGAGATTATTAACGGACGTGACTATTAAATTGTTAATTTAGGTGATGGTGAAGGGAGAAAGACAGATAACTAAATGTTGCTTTTTGGAACTTGATGCAGAGTCCACCTTATGCACTTCAAGGTTTATTACTACTTGTATCGAATTTTTCAAGCGTGTTGCAGTGCAGAAAGGATTCAGGTAAGTTTTTACCACTGGCACCTTTCTGATGTCAACCCCCTTTGTGAGGTCCATCTCCAAGCAAATCGTGTTAGAAAAACCGTTTAAAAAAACCGATTCCGATCCTCAGGGTCATATTTGCCATGACTGCCTTTCACATGTCACAACGATTAAAACCTAAGCATCATATCTCACCAAGACGCCTCGTCTAAAGATTTAATGATAGATCCGAATGTAGAGAGTAAAACCAAAAAGATATGAAGGTCCATACCGGTAATGCGACGATAGGTATCCTGGGCACACATGATTTGCCATCGGTTGCGACGGACAGAGGAGATGCGCAGTCGCAGTGGAAACCCCCTGGATCATTGATGCAGTGTTGTTCGCAACCGCCATTATTTGTCGCGCATTCATCCACGTCTGTAAAAACATATTTCAAATATAGCATAGGTTTTTAACCATAGTATGGGTGATAGTCTCTGGGACTTGGACCATTATTAATTATTGGGTATGTATTTATGACCGATTGAAGTTGGTAGATCGACGTCACTGGTAATAATCTGCACTAGGTGCATGTTTTCGTATTTCAGTCAAATTAACCTGTTGGAAGCGGGTATATACACATTATATTAACGCGCCGGTGGCCTTGCCGCCCGTCATCCTTACTAAATAATAAAAGCGAAAGTAACTCTGTCTGTCTGTCTGTCTGTCTGTGGCGTTTTCACGTCTAAACCGCTGAACCGATTTTGATGAAATTTGGTATGTGGGTACCTTGAACCCCAAGGACGGACATAGGGTACTTTATTTTTTTTAATTCAACCCCTAAAGGGATGAAATAGGGGATGGAAGTTTGTATGGGAATTTTGGAACCGCTTAATGGATTTTGATGAAATTTGGTATCAGGATACTTTTGACCCTAAGGACACAAATGGGGTACTTCATTTTTTTTTTATCAACCCCTAAAGGGATGAAATAAGGGTTGAAAGTTTTATATGGGGATCTTAGGTCTAATTAATGGATTTTTATGAAATTTGGCATGGGATAGTGGACATCTTTGAGTTCAAAGACACAAATGGGCTACTTTTTTAAAATCAACCCCTAATGGGATGAAATAGGGGTTGAAAGTTTTATATGGGGATTTTAGGTCTAATTAATGGATTTTTATGAAATTTGGCATGGGATATTGGACATCTTTGAGTTCAAAGACACAAATGGGCTACTTTTTTAAAATCAACCCCTAATGGGATGAAATAGGGGATGAAAGTTTTTATGGGAATCCAGAAACCGCTGAACGGATTTTTAAGAAAGTTGGTATGAGGATAGTTAGATAGATAGTAGCGCTAAGGACAGAAATGGGGTGTGATATATTTTTATCCTACAAAGGGATGAAATAGGGGTTGTAAATTTGTTTCTTTGTTTTTGGGCCGATTGACTTCAAAATCGATATCTGAGTCACCCCGTGGTTCCAAACGACAGAATCGCTGTCAGAACTGTCAAAAGTGGCCGCCATTTTGTTTTTCTTTGTTTTAGGGCTGATTGACTTCAAAATCGATATCTGGGTCACCCCGTGGTTCCGAACGACAGAACCGCTGTCAGAACTGTCAAAAGTGGCCGCCATTTTGTTCTTCTTTGTTTTTGGGCCGATTGACTTCAAAATCGATATCTGAGTCGCCCCGTGGTTCCAAATGACAGAACCGCTGTCAGAACTGTCAAAAGTGGCTGCCATTTTGTTTTTCTTTGTTTTTGGGCCGATTGACTTCAAAATCGATATCTGAGTCACCCCGTGGTCCCAAACGACAGAACCGCTGTCAGAACTGTCAAAAGTTGCCGCCATTTTGTTCTTCTTTGTTTTTGGGCCGATTGACTTCAAAATCGATATCTGAGTCGCCCCGTGGTTCCAAATGACAGAACCGCTGTCAGAACTGTCAAAAGTGGCTGCCATTTTGTTTTTCTTTGTTTTTGGGCCGATTGACTTCAAAATCGATATCTGAGTCACCCCGTGGTCCCAAACGACAGAACCGCTGTCAGAACTGTCAAAAGTGGCCGCCATTTTGTTTTTCTTCGTTTTGGGGCCGATTTACTTCAAAATCGATATCTGAGTCACCCCGTGGTTCCGAACGACAGAACCGCTGTCAGAACTGTCAAAAGTGGCCGCCATTTTGTTTTTCTTTGTTTTTGGGCTGATTGACTTCAAAATCGATATCTGAGTCGCCCCGTGGTTCCGAACGACAAAACCGCTGTCAGAACTGTCAAAAGTAGCCGCCATTTTGTTTTTCTTTGTTTTTGGGCCGATTGACTTCAAAATCGATATCTGAGTCGCCCCGTGGTTCCAAACGACAGAATCGCTGTCAGAACTGTCAAAAGTGGCCGCCATTTTGTTTTCTTTGTTTTTGGGCTGATTGACTTCAAAATCGATATCTGAGTCACCCCGTGGTTTCGAACGACAGAACCGCTGTCAGAACTATCAAAAGTGGCCGCCATTTTGTCTTTCTTTGTTTTTGGGCCGATTGACTTGAAAATCGATATCTGAGTCGCCCCGTGGTTCCAAACGACAGAACCGCTGTCAGAACTGTCAAAAGTGGCCGCCATTTTGTTTTTCTTTGTTTCTGGGCCGATTGACTTCAAAATCGATATCTTAGGCGCCCCGTGGTTCAGAATGACAGAATCGCTGTCAGAACTGTCAAAAGTAGCCGCCATTTTGTTTTTCTTTGTTTTTGGGCCGATTGACTTCAAAATCGATATCTGAGTCGCCCCGTGGTTCCAAACGACAGAATCGCTGTCAGAACTGTCAAAAGTGGCCGCCATTTTGTTTTCTTTGTTTTTGGGCTGATTGACTTCAAAATCGATATCTGAGTCACCCCGTGGTTTCGAACGACAGAACCGCTGTCAGAACTATCAAAAGTGGCCGCCATTTTGTCTTTCTTTGTTTTTGGGCCGATTGACTTCAAAATCGATATCTGAGTCGCCCCGTGGTTCCAAACGACAGAACCGCTGTCAGAACTGTCAAAAGTGGCCGCCATTTTGTTTTTCTTTGTTTTTGGGCTGATTGACTTCAAAATCGATATCTGAGTCACCCCGTGGTTCCAAACGACAGAACCGCTGTCAGAACTGTCAAAAGTGACCGCCATTATGTTTTTCTTTGTTTTTGGGCCGATTGTCTTCAAAATCGATATCTGAGTCGCCCCGTGGTTCTGAATGACAGAACCGCTGTCAGAACTGTCAAAAGTGGCCGCCATTTTGTTTTCTTTGTTTTTGGGCTGATTGACTTCAAAATCGATATCTGAGTCACCCCGTGGTTCCAAACGACAGAATCGCTGTCAGAACTGTCAAAAGTGGCCGCCATTTTGTTTTTCTTTGTTTTTGGGCTGATTGACTTCAAAATCGATATCTGAGTCACCCCGTGGTTCCAAACGACAGAACCGCTGTCAGAACTGTCAAAAGTGACCGCCATTATGTTTTTCTTTGTTTTTGGGCCGATTGTCTTCAAAATCGATATCTGAGTCGCCCCGTGGTTCTGAATGACAGAACCGCTGTCAAACCTGTCAAAAGTGGCCGCCATTTTGTTTTTCTTTGTTTATGGGCCGATTGACTTCAAAATCGATATCTGAGTCGCCCCGCGGTTCCAAACGATAGAACCGCTGTCAAACCTGTCAAAAGTGGACGCCATTTTGTTTTTATTTGTTTTCGGGCCGATTGACTTCAAAATCGATATCTGAGTCGCCTCGCGGTTCCAAACGACAGAACCGCTATCAAATCTCTCAAAAGTGGCCGCCATTTGTTTTTCTTTGTTTTTGGGCCAATTGACTTCAAAATCGATGTCTGGGTCGCCCATATTTAGACTAAAACGACAGGGCGGATCGACAAATCAAAAGATTTTTCCATTGGCCCTACAAAAAACGCGTGCGGAGCCGCGGGCAAAAGCTAGTAACTCATAAGTTAAATCCTTACTAAATAATAAAAGCGAAAGTAACTCTGTCTGTCTGTCTGTCTGTCTGTGGCGTTTTCACGTCTAAACCGCTGAACCGATTTTGATGAAATTTGGTATGTGGGTACCTTGAACCCCAAGGACGGACATAGGGTACTTTATTTTTTTTAATTCAACCCCTAAAGGGATGAAATAGGGGATGGAAGTTTGTATGGGAATTTTGGAACCGCTTAATGGATTTTGATGAAATTTAGTATGAGGATACTTTTGATCCTAAGGACACAAATGGGGTACTTAATTTTTTTTTATCAACCCCTAAAGGGATGAAATAAGGGTTGAACGTTTTATATGGGGATTTTAGGTCTAATTAATGGATTTTTATGAAATTTGGCATGGGATAGTGGACATCTTTGAGTTCAAAGACACAAATGAGCTACTTTTTTAAAATCAACCCCTAATGGGATGAAATAGGGGATGAAAGTTTTTATGGGAATCCAGAAACCGCTGAACGGATTTTTAAGAAAGTTGGTATGAGGATAGTTAGATAGATAGTAGCGCTAAGGACAGAAATGGGGTGTGATATATTTTTATCCTACAAAGGGATGAAATAGGGGTTGAAAATTTGTTTCTTTGTTTTTGGGCCGATTGACTTCAAAATCGATATCTGAGTCGCCCCGTGGTTCCAAACGACAGAACCGCTGTCAGAACTGCCAAAAGTGGCCGCCATTTTGTTATTCTTTGTTTTTGGGCCGATTGACTTCAAAATCGATATCTGAGTCGCCCCGTGGTTCCAAACGACAGAACCGCTGTCAGAACTGTCAAAAGTGGCCGCCATTTTGTTTTTCTTTGTTTTTGGGCCGATTGACTTCAAAATCGATATCTGAGTCGCCCCGTGGTTCCAAACGACAGAACCGCTGTCAGAACTGTCAAAAGTGGCCGCCATTTTGTTTTTCTTTGTTTTTGGGCCGATTGACTTCAAAATCGATATCTGAGTCGCCCCGTGGTTCTAAACGACAGAACCGCTGTCAGAACTGTCAAAAGTGGCCGCCATTTTGTTTTTCTTTGTTTTTGGGCCGATTGACTTCAAAATCGATATCTGAGTCGCCCCGTGGTTCCAAACGACAGAATCGCTGTCAGAACTGTCAAAAGTGGCCGCCATTTTGTTTTTTTTTGCTTTTGGGCTGATTGACTTCAAAATCGATATCTGAGTCACCCCGTGGTTCCGAACGACAGAACCGCTGTCAGAACTGTCAAAAGTGGCCGCCATTTTGTTTTTCTTTGTTTTTGGGCCGATTGACTTCAAAATCGATATCTGAGTCACCCCGTGGTTCCGAACGACAGAACCGCTGTCAGAACTGTCAAAAGTGGCCGCCATTTTGTTTTTCTTTGTTTTTGGGCCGATTGACTTCAAAATCGATATCTGAGTCGCCCCGTGGTTCCGAACGATAGAACCGCTGTCAGAACTGTCAAAAGTGGTCGCCATTTTGTTTTTCTTTGTTTCTGGGCCGATTGACTTCAAAATCGATATATTAGGCGCCCTGTGGTTCCGAATGATATAATCGCTGTCAGAACTGTCAAAAGTGGCCGCCATTTTGTATTTCTTTGTTTCTGGGCCAATTGACTTCAAAATCAATGTCTGGGTCGCCCATATTTAGACTAAAACGACAGGGCGGATCGACAAATCAAAAGATTTTTCCATTGGCCCTACAAAATACGCGTGCGGAGCCGCGGGCAAAAGCTAGTTTGAAATAAAACAAAAAAAAGTATCGTCTCACTAAAATACTTATCATACTCTGAAATGTATCATTGTTTTGTCGGTACATGCGACGAAATTAATTAATAATTCTCTTTCTTTCATGTGGCAATTTTTCATAGTTACTCTAATTCAAGTACCAGGAGAATATAAGCAATAGAAGGTATCTAAATGTTCATACCAACACAGTAGGGCTGTTGTCTGCGCGAGTAGTTGTCTTCGTGAAACTCGAAGCCTGGGTAACAAGTACACCACAGCCTTTCAGCCTGGATCTCGCACGCCTGCTCGCATAGCTTCAGACTGCAAGGCTCCACTGATTTTGAAATGCAACTGAAAGTAAAGTTAATGAGATATTACCAGGAAAAAATATTTTCATCGCTTTTCCATGCTGTGGGTAAACACGAAACTCGCTTAATTAATTATTTGATTTCAATTGATTTTCCCCCAGAGAGAGTTGACGTCATCAGGCGGGCAACTGGTGATAAAACTAAGCCAAAATTAAATATTTATGCAAACCATTTAATAAAACTCAACTGCCTTGGTGGCATAGTGGTATTGCGTGCGGCGGAACGACTATTGTCTTGAGGTCTCGGGTTCGCTCCCCGGGTCGAGCAAAGTGATATTAAATTTTTCAGTGTCAGCCCGGAAACTTGAGCCCGATATGGCGATAGGCTCGCCCCCTATCACATCTGGGTTGGAACTAAGCTTTGCTAAATGTTTGTTCTAATTCGCTAGTTCGCCTCTGCCTACCCCTTCGGAGATACAGACGTGAGCTTATGTGTATGCATTTAATTGAGTTGATTGATACATCAACCCATCGATATAATAATATACTATATCGATGCATCAACCCATCAATATAATATACCCTAGATGCACAGTTCTTTGCAAATATCGTCCTAAAAAGTGATCTCCGGAATAAAACAAAGAAAAAGATCACAAGTTCTAATTAAATCAAACACAAATATAACCCTATGCACGTGTTATAAAGTAGCTTTTTAAACGAAATGATCAAGCGTTCTTAAATTCGAAATTTCAAATTTAGAATTCTATCGGCGTCCAACAACTGTAGGGAAAACGAGTGCTTAAGCACTTCTTTTCTGTCCCATTTTCCGAGCGTCAACTGTGCATCTAGGTAAATAATATATCGATGCATCAACCCCACATTGACTTGGGAACTAATGTAAAAAAGATGCGTTTAAAATTCCAATGCAAAAACTTCTTTATAGTAAATATATACATAGGGATTTTTTCAGATTTCATTGTCCGTCAGTCGTCAACCGAGAAATTTTCTTTGAATCACGGGAAACCTGAGACACATTTATATTTATATACCAGGAAGTCATAAATCAGGAAGAGTTGCGAGGCGACATATATGTGCCACTTTGTCACTTTATTATTTGAAGTGACATGGTTGAGAATAATTAATAGAAGTGTCGACCTTTTGCCAGCCGAAATACTTGTTCTATGCGTCTGACCGCATTTTTTGTGTTATAGTTCACTAGGCTTGCATCTTGGTAGAATGTGTGAATAGATATATAGATATTGATACTTGCGGATAGGTTTTATTTATCTAAACTGTAGTTTAATCTATACTATGGGTTGTTTTTCCTGGCAGCCTAAGTACTATGCCAGACTATAATGTATCTCTGTGCCAAACATCCAGCTACCCAAGAATGTTCCGTATAAATGCAACACACTCCTCCGTATCGTTTAACTCTGATTGGCCGATGTGATGTCACAAGACATAATATGTCGACATCACGCTTGGTCTTTCGACCAATAACAGTTAAACGACACTCTGTGTGTTGTTATGGAACAATCTCGCCCCCCACAAATCCGTTCAGCTATTCTGCCCTTTACAAAAAACAAGCGTGAGGTTTGATAACGCTAGGCATTAACGCATTTTTTTACTTTATAGTAGAGAGTGGCAAACGAACAGATGGGCCACTTGATGATAAGTGATCTCCACCGCCCATAGACACCCAAGACACAAAAATAATCATGGGTGCGTTGCCAACCTGGGAGAGAATGGAACAGTGATTGGGAAAGGGAGGCCCCCCTCCCGTGAGTGAGATTTCTGGTGGCCCATTTCCCCAAATGGGCCACCAGAAATCTCACTCACCGAACGAAACGCGACAGCAAGCTGCCACTTTACGTCGGTTTTCTGTGAGACAGTGGTATCAAACCGGTCGAGCGAGCCCATTTGTGCTGTAGACGTAATTGTCAACAGCGTGGCTCTACCACTCAAAAATGTACCAAGATATTAACAATCAATCTACCAAGTTTCTACCAAGATCGGCAACAGTCACGTGATTTTTCGGAGGCCATGCAGTACAGTGCAGAGCATACAGTGTAAATTCCACACAAAAAACGTTCCGCAAATGTGGGAACAGAAAAGGGTTTTTGTCTAGGGGCACTGGCGTAATTGAGTCAGATCCATCCATCCTATCTTTCGCATTTATAGTAGTAACATTGTCTTACCGTCCGGACACGTATCTGTGCGTGTCGCAGCAGGTGAGTCGCATGCATTGCACGTCGGCGCCGTCCACGCGGCACGTCTGGCGCACGCGCAGCACGCGGTCGGAAGGGCACACGGCAGGCGACACGGTGCTCACTCTGCAACACCATACCAGGGTTATATAGACTTCTACCTGCCCTTATCCCACCTTAATGTGGGGTCGACACGGCACACTTTATCAAGCATGTTGCAGAAAGGATTTGTCTAAGTTTTTACGACCGGCTGCCTGGCTGACGTCAACCACCTCTGGGAGATCCAGTCCTGGGTAAATTATTGACAGCCTCCGTGGTGCAGCGGACGAGTAGCCGGCTGTGAAGCGACAGACTGCAGGCTCGATCCTCTCACCGAGACAAATGTTTGTATGGCCTACAGATATTTATTTCGGATCTGGGTGTTGTGAACTTGTGAACTTGTGTAATCGAAAGTCTCTCGTAGTTCCTGATACCCACGACACAAGATTCGATCTTAGTGTGGGGTCAGGACTATGTATGTGACTGTTGGGTGTTATTTATTTATTTATTAATTGAGAAAATTAGCTTTGCATGAGATGGGACTCGAACCCACAACCTTCCGGTTCATAGACCATATATGCTGCCACCAGACCAAGAAGGCTACAGGGTTACTTAGACTGCTAGATTTACATCATACATAAGCTCACGCCTGTATCCCCGAAGGGGTAGGCAGAGGCGCACTAGCGAACTATTACACCCACGTTTCGCCGAGCTTAGTTCCGTCCCAGATGTGATAGGGGGCGAGCCTATCGCCATATCGGGCACAAATTCCAGACTCCGGGCCGATATGGAAAAATCCAATATCACTTTGCCCGACCCAGGGATCGAACCCGAGACCTCAGAACCGTAGTCGTACCGAAATACCACCACGCCACCGAGGCAGTCTAGATTTAATTATATTATATGGCGGTCCAGAGCTGAGTAAATATCCTCCATATCGTTTTACAGATGAAGTAAGTTCGCAGATTAGCGTAATTGCACATAAACAAATTTTAGGCGATCCTGACTCCTGACTTATCCTCTTTTTTTAGGTTACCCTAAGTGTTTCTGTAGGGTTCAAGCTTTAGCTTCAAGCACAATAATCGGGAAAAGCCACAGAGTAACTTTTGCATTTATAATGTCATTCAGTAAGTACATGTTATTTACTACATGATCTTCGTCGAGGAGGGCAAAAGGGGGTCATAAAAGGCAGTTCTTCCCCACTCTTCGGCGACCTCCGAAGACGGTATCTGTTGCCCCCTCTCTAGTATATTTCTGTCGTTGTCTTCCCTTATAATCTTGTCATAATAAACACACAAACATCTTATAGTTCTCGGTACACATTATCTTATTGCATCGCAAGCGATTCTGGATGATGAACATCAGTGACCCAAATAATTAGCACATAAACTTATCTTGTAATATAGGCCAATGTGATACGGGGATAGTTCTAATAATGGAACACAAGTGTCTCGGCGTTCAATTTTATTGCATAGCTGTTATACTGAGTGCTTTTAAATTTAAATTGTTTTTGTTTTGATAGAAGAATAACCTACACTCTACGGTTCTAAAATGGATTCTTCCAGTGGTGTGCAGTCTGGGATACACTGTCTACTGTGACAATTTGATATTTAAAGAAAATATTACAATATGTACGTAAAATTTCCGCTCTCGGCTTACATTTTTATCATACATACATACATAGAAAGAAAGAAAGAACGAAATTTTATTTGTCCATATACAAGGCACAAGTACAATTTATTCGAGCTAATATACTGTTCCTACAATAAATTACATTAATAAAAGGCTTAACGGGATATACCCAATTAATCATTGCGCCCTTGCAATGAACAAAAAGGCCACGGGCTCAGCATTCGCCAGGTAGGAATTTCCACCTGACAATTACATTACACAAGCTCACGCCTATATCCCTAATGGGGTAGGCAGAGGTGCATTAGCAAATTTGTACATCCACATTTCGCCGAGCATTACATTTTTAAATCGATAGCTTAATGTAATATATTATTACTTTATATAATAGATGGCGAATACAATGCTGATGGCAATGGTTGATGGCAACGGTTTTTGCTTTTCAACTGACTTCAAAAAAGGAGGAGGTCCTCAATTCGTATGTTTTTTTTTATGTATATTACGCGATATCTCCGCCAAATGTGGACCGATCTTCAAAATTCTTTTTGTGTTTTATATAGCTTTGGTCAGATTGATCAGGTTAATTTGGTCAGATTGTGATTATTTTTATATACCTTAAGCTGAATTATTGTGGCCTTAATCCCAATATGGATCGGCGCACCGCGCAACACACTTTTTCAAGCAAGGTATAGATAGAATTCGGCTTAGTTTTTACAACCAGCCGCCTGATACCAATCCATTCTGGGTAAGTTCCGTGCAATTCATGTTATAAAAACCACGTTACCAGCCCGCCTAGCATGCGCGTCACGAGAACATTTTGTCTACGCTTTTTGTCCTGTTATAACCGGTTTTCTCTATTTGTCTACGGACACTAACATGCGTCATCGTTTATTTTCATACAATATTGTAGACAATACGTAGACAACATCTCGACTGTCGATTATAGGGATATATCGTGGCGCGCATGCTAGGCGGGCTGGTATTCGAATCTAGGATCTCCCTGTCGAAACCCTAGGCCAAGGAGGCGACGATTTGTAAATGTCCGATCTCATTAATTTAAGCACAACAGCATCTTGAAGTAGGACAGTCTTAATTGTGATAATAGAATAAAGAGCTATTGAATTAACCTTTCGCTAATTCTTAATTTGCTTACAGACTGTTGGCTAGCAGTCTAGCGGTAAAGTTTAAAATTTCGTAAAGCTCATAGTTTTTAATAATGGAAAGTTGAATTTATGACGAAAAAGAATTTTCTGGCTCATTGAGTCAGCTGCAGGATATTTGCAAACCACCTATGGGATAATTAATTTTGCAAACACAAAAGCCATTCCTATGCCAATTGCGACGATTTACAGTAGCCCGAGCACGACAAAACTAATATAAATGTAAACTCGCTGCTCACTGATGACATTTAATTAATATTTCATTCAAATTTCATAGACGCGCATCGAGCACGAATACATTTACGGTTGTCAGAAATTTTCCTGCTCGGGCTGCAGGTCGCATTCCGATTTTAAAACCCCCATGTTTACATCGTGGCCCTACCAATCAAAAATGTTACCATTATGCTTTAAATCGTTCTCCATGTATATGGAATTATTATTGGTACCAACTTTATGGAACACTCGGTATAGGGGCATATGTAGATGGCCCATTTGCACGTATGCCCCAGATAAAGTATGTTGGTATAATGGTATATTTGAGTGGTAGAGCCACACTGTAGATAGTAACGTCTACAGCACGAATAGGCCGGCTCGTACTGTTTGATACTCTAGAATCAGAACGGGTGTCAGCGTTCCTCCACCGTAGAAGGAACTCCTTGTCAGGTGGGTGTCGTAGCTGATTGCCGCCGACCCTCCAGTGATCGATGCTCGGAGGTCGTAACTAGTTTGTAAAACGAAGTGCGCAACTGCAGATTTCGTTTCGGACGTTTTGCTATTCTATGTGGCTCACGTGACCGACCGATATCGGTGCTATAAGTTTCGTTTCGGAGAATGCTATGCTGTAAACGGTTTGACAGCCCACTCTTCGGTGTTTGATATTTATTTGATCCACGTGCATCTATATTAGTCTGTGCGGTAGAGTATCGGTCCAATATCATTCATCCGCTAACGTTTTATAGAATAGACGCCCTGGTATATTACAAACAACGTGCTGTGTATATTCTAGCGCGATTCAGGATCGATCCGATACTTCGTAGTTAGTGCCGTTTGTTAGTAATTAGTGCAGAACGTGTTGCATAGATTTTGCTCGCTGTTGCGTTTCGTTCGGTGAGTGCGAATTCCCCTTCCCTTCCCAATCCCTATACCCCACCGCAACGTACACATAATTATTTTGTTGGCTAGAGGCGGTAAAGATCACTTCGCTTCAGGTGATCAACCTGCTCATTTTAAAGCCATTACTTTAAAAAAATCTTAATAAAAAATTGATAGGTGTAAACCACAATCATGTAGTATGATAACAAAACAACGTGGACACGTGCAATTAATTAACATTGTGGTGATGGATCAGGATAATGGATGTGTATGGTTAAATTTTCCTCAAGGCAATAACTTGTATAAATGACACAGGCACGTGCTACCTAACTCCTTTAGATTTTTCCTATTCTCGACCGACTGCCAAAAAGGAGAAGGTCCTCAATTCGTCTGTATTTTATTAATGTATTTTACGCGATATCTCCGCAAATGTGGACCGATTTTCAAAATCCTTATCCGACAGAGCTTATTTCAAGGGTGGTCCCATATAAATTTGGTTATGATTGGATTTGAAGTCGATCTGTTATTTTTAGTATCGGATGCTAATATCCTAGTATTATACATAGGCTCTTAACTCATCAATATAATATACCCTAGATGCACAGTTCTTTGCAAATATCCTCCGAAAAAGTGGTCTCAGGAAAACATAAGCTTAGTCACATAACATAAGGGGCATTTCACGTCAAGCGGGCAACGAAAAAAAAGTGAGGTTCTGAAATTCGTTCATATTTTGCTTATTTATACTTCTAGAGGGTATGAACGTGTACACAAAATATTTTTTTTATAAAAGGTCTAATTGTCAAATTATGGCCTTCTAAAATATTGACCTCACCGGTGTAAGTGTTCCTTTGGGAGGTATTTTGCGTATTGAAGTAATTTATAATAAAATAACAAATGTAGTGTTTTGGGTAGTAAATTTAATTGACTTTTTTATTTTTTGAACCGATTCGAAATTAAAATTTTTCTCTTGTGCTAAACCGGAAGTAAAGATTTCAAAACGAAATTTTAATAGTTTGGGCAACAACATTTTTATTGTTTTTTATTCGAAAATAAAGCTTGACATACACAGATTCTACCATAAAAATTGTAAATGGGGTGCTACATTAGTTTAGGAATTATATCAATTCGAGTACGTACATGTCGTACTGGTCGAGGTACCTGACGCTTGCTAAAGTCGGCTATTTTGCGTAAAAAAAAATACACACAGTAAAATTGCTTTGAAGTCACCTTTTTGTGCATGATTACAATATTTACAGTTAATTTTATATTGATAACAGACTGATCCTGAAAGAGGATAATGTTTTTCGAGTATAGGTTTGTACTTATGTATGTCAATTTATTTCGCACGCTCTTCAGCCCAAACGGCTTGAAGAATTTTAACATATGAGATGTCATTTCATTCGCCTCAGAAGTGGAAGTAAAATAAGATATAATAAAATTTTGATAGTGTTGCTATCTGATAAAAAGTGTTGCGAGTTTACAATAACGATATAATAATAAAAAAATCTTTTTTATTCTCCTTTCCCATTTTATGCGCAGGCGCAACAACTGAATATTACATACTATATTACTCCCATTACTTAGACACATGAAATGACATCTCATATGTTAAAATCCGTCAAGCCGTTTGGGATGTAGAGCGTGCGAAATAAATAGACATACATAAATACAAACCTATACTCGAAAAACATTATCCTCTTTCAGGATCAGTCGGTTATCAATATAAAATTAACTGTAAATATTATAATCATACATATAAAGGTGACTTTAAAGCAATTTTACTGTGTGCATTCTTTTTTACGCAAAATAGCCGACTTTAACAAGCGTCAGGTACCTCGATCAGTACGACATATACATACTCAAATTGATATAAATCCTAAATGAATGTAGCACCCATTTTATAATTTTTATGGTAGAGTCTGTGTATGTCAAGCTTTATTTTCGAATAAAAAACAATAAAAATGTTGTTGCCCAAACTATTAAAATTTCGTTTTGAAATCTTTACTTCCGGTTTAGCACAAGAGAAAAAATTTAAATTTCGAATCGGTTAAAAAAATCAAAAAGTCCATTAAATTTACTACCCAAAACACTACATTTGTTATTTTATTATAAATTACTTCAATACGCAAAATACCTCCCAAAGGAACACTTACACCGGTGAGGTCAATATTTTAGAAGTCCATAATTTGACAATTAGACCTTTTATTAAAAAAATATTTTGTGTACACGTTCATACCCTCTAGAAGTATAAATAAGTAAAATATGAACGAATTTCAGAACCTCACTTTTTTTTTCGTTGTCCGCTTGACGTGAAATGCCCCATAAGCTCATGCCTGTATCAACAAGGGATAGGCAGGAGCGCACTAGCGAACTAGAACACCCACATTTCGCCGAGCCTAGTTCCGTCCCAGATGTCATAGGGGGTGAGCCTATTGCCATAGCGGGCACAAATTCCAGACTCGGACTGATATGGAAAAATCCAATATCACTTTGCCGGACCCGGGGATCGCACCCGAAACCTCAGGACGGCAGTCGTACCGAAATACAACCACGCCACCGAAGCAGGAATATTTTAGTAAATTGTAACATAAACATAAGCTCACGCCTGTATTCCCGAAGGGGTAGGCAAAGGTGTACTAGCGAACTAGATCACCCACATTTCGCCGAGCCTAGTTCCGTCCCAGATGTCATAGGGGGTGAGCCTATCGCCATAGCGGGCACAAATTCCAGACTCCGGACTGATATGGAAAAATCCAATATCACTTTGCCCGACCCGGGGATCGAACCCGAAACCTCAGGACGGCAGTCGTACCGAAATACAACCACTCCACCGAAGCAGGAATATTTTAGTAAATTGTAACATAAACATAAGCTCACGCCTGTATCCCCGAAGGGGTAGGCAAAGGTGTACTAGCGAACTAGAACACCCACATTTCGCCGAGCCTAGTTCCGTCCCAGATGTCATAGGGGGTGAGCCTATCGCCATAGCGGGCACAAATTCCAGACTCCGGACTGATATGAAAAAATCCAATCTCACTTTGCCCGACGCGTGGATCTAACCCGAGACCTCAGGCCGGCAGTCGTACCGAAATACAACCATGCCACCGAGGCAGCAATATTTTAGTATTTTTAGGAATTCGAAACAATATTGGTTGTAACCATATTTTTCCATAATAAGAAATGTTGCGGTTGGTGACATAAGCTTATCAGAGGTACAAGATTAGCCAACGATCGGTATGTTGCCCTGACATGATGTATTACTAAGCCATGACGACACCAGACAACCGCAAGTTTCAGATAAACCATATAAATATATTTGCACTGGAAAATGATGTCAGAGTGCCATCATTCTGCATGTTTTATTTTTAAGTAGAAAAATAATTTATTATGCGACGCAATAAAAATCCACACATTTTGAATATATTTTCGGGCCACATCGGGCACAAATTCCAGACTTCGGGTTGAGTAGAAAAAACCAATATCACTTTACTCGGCCTAGAAATCGAACCAGAGACCTCAGGCAGTCGTACCACGCAGGCAATACAACTTCGCCATCGAGGCAATAATTTTGGAGAAAATGACTTTAGCAATTGTTATTGTTACAGCTAGCAATCTAGCGCTAAAGTTTAAAATTTCATAGGAATCATAGTTTTTGAATAAGAAGAGTTTGAATTTGTGTCGAAAAAATTGATTCTGGCTCATTGGAGCTTCAGTAAATTTGCAAAGTATCTATGGATAATTAATTATATTTCATCCTCCTGCCCTTATCCCAATTTTATTTGGAGTCGGCGCAACATGTTTTCGACTTTCATACATGCCTATCAGCCGTCATCTCGTCATTCACCATCTTTTTTTCATGTCTTTCCTCACACAATCCATCCACCTCTTCTTTGGCTTTCTTCTACATTCATATTAATCACTTTCTTACCCACGTACGTCTCTTCCCTTCTCATAACATGCCCATACCAAGACAAATGGCTTCCTTTCAATCTATCTAAGTGCCATTTTCAAGCTCCCTCTAACGTGCTCGTTCCTAACTCTATCCATCCTCGTCACTCCACACATCAATCTCAACATTCTCATTTCTGTTGCTTGCAATCGTTTCCCGTCTTCTTAGTGGCCCAACACTCCAGTCCACACAATACGACAGGCCTTATGATGATCTTGTAATTGTTCCGTTTCAATCTAAAAGGCATCCTTTCCTATTTAACATACACAAATCAATTCCTAAGCTAATTGCGACGAATACGATACGTTCTGTATCGTGAATGTTTGTCAAGAACGTTCATCCCTGCCACGGAACCCTTGCATCCATGGTCACACAGACACTTGGATGATTTTTTAAATCTGTTAACATGTTTGTAAACATTTCCTCTGTAACCTCCGTATATTTACGCTGTCTTTGTTTATCGCCTATGTAAATATTTTCTAATCGAGATGGCGACGTGGCGAGTGAGTTTCTCGCCGTCAGCTTCCGAGAACGTACATCAAAGGGTTTCTGTTGCACACTATTTATACACCCTGCCGTAATGGAGGCACTAATTTCGACAGGATTGGATTTAGGAGCTTTTGAAATGTTCATCTTGTTTATTGGGAATATTTTCAGGTTTACCGGTTGTCTCTGCCTACTCCTATGGGAAAAAGCTGTGAGTCTATGTGTGTATGGTACTGACTGCCTCGGTGGGGTAGTGGTATTGCAGGCGCAGTGCGGCTATTCGTCCTGAGGTCTCGGGTTCGATACCTGGGTCGGGCAAAGTGATAATGGATTTTTTCATATCAGTCCGTAGTCTGGAATTTGTGCCGGACATGGCGATAGGCTTGCCCTCTATCACATCTGGGATGGAACTAAGCTCGGCGAAATATGGGTGTTCTAGTTCGCAAGTGCGCCTCTGCCTACCGGATATAGGGACTACAGGCGTGAGCTTATGTTAATCTATGTAAGTATGTTACAGGTTTAAAGTAGCTTCTCTTCTGCGTTTATTATGAGCATTAATGTTGTAAATAATGTCGCCTCCTTGGTCTAGTGGCAGCATGGGCAGTGGACGAGGAGGTCCTGGATTTAATTCCCAAAAAACACAAATTTTGTGGGTTGGATGCGTTACTTTCAACTATTCGTATAAGTACGTTCAATTTTACCTTTACCGTCCAATACATCAATTTGGTCTAGATCACTATTTTATATCATCATCAACATCATCAGCCACAGGACGTCCACTGCTGGACATACGCCTGCCCCAAAGATTTCCAGGTTGAGCTGTTGGAAGCAGCCTGCATCCAGCGACTTCCTGCAACCTTTATCAGGGCGTCTGTCCACAACAATATGTTTCAACATAAATGTATGTAAATACGAAATAATTTGACCTAGATTAAAATATTATTTACTCTACCAACTAATTACTGTTAAACAATATGTCAGTAAAGCCATTAACAAACATTTAACTATAAACATCTGCTTTGCACACAGTAATTAATATTACGTGTCAAATGCACATTTAGACCAAGCTAGTAAGTGACGAAAATGGTGCTCATTTAATCCATATAACATAACATAAGCTCACGCCTGTATCACCGAATGGGTAGGCAGAGGGGTAATAGGGAACTAGGACACCCACATTTCGCCAAGCTTAGTTCCTACCTAGATGTGATAGGGGGCGAGCCTATCGCCATATCGGGCACAAATTCCAGACTCCAGGCTGATATGGAAAATCCAATATCACTTTGCCCGACCTGGGGATCGAACCCGAGACCTCAGGACGGTATTCGTACCAAAATACAACCACGCCACCGAGGCAGAGAACATTTAGTAACAAGTGTTGAAAACCCAACAATATCTTATTCAATGTCGTCATAGAGAAACATCGAAAACCAATGACGTTTGTGACAACTCTGACGTATTATAATACCAATTGCTCACAGGTTCAAACCGTGATTTGACTAGAACAAAGAATTCTAGCTAAAATGGAAATCCGTTGCTTTATCATGGGTAATAAACGTGAAATTATGCATCACAAAGAAAATATATTACTCATTAAAGGAAGCGTCGAGTCAGTTTTTATTCATATAGCGGAGACTGGCAAACGAGCAGATGGGTCACCTGATAATAAGTGATCTCCACCGCTTATAGACACCTAAGACACAAAAAGAATCATGGGTGCATTGCCAAACTAAAAGGAGGGAAATAGGGATTGGGAAAGGCAGGGGGGAATTGGGCCACCGGAAATCTCACTCACCGAACGAAACGCGACAGCGAACTGCCATTTTACGTCGGTTTTTTGTGAGATGGTGGTATCAAACCGGTCAAGCCGGTCCATTCGTGTTGTAGACGTAACTGTATACAGCGTGGCTCCAGCACTCAATCAGTAAATTAAGAGCCGTATTAGATGGAGATAATTCGCTTTCTTGATCTCGAGGTCATCGGGCAGACATAGTCCACAGGCCAAGAGGTGTTTGGATCCCAGACAGGCATCAGGGCGTAAAAACTAAGCTGAATCCTTTCTGCACCATTCTTGAAAAAATCATTATGTTGCGTTGACTCCACGGCTGTCCACTCTTTTCTTTTTCTTTTCTACCGTAAATAGGATAGGTAAATAGAATAGAATAGCGAAAATAGAATAGGTAATCTGCAAATAGGCTATTTTATATCACTTTTACAATTCAATTATATGTTTTAAAATAATGACGTTGGCACTTCGTATCTATCCTCGTAATTCGGAATTCCGAAACCAGCTCTATGATCTATCGCCTAACATTGTGATATGTAACTGCAATGTATTGCCACTATGAAATTCCACAGCAACCTAGATTCCACCGGCCAAAACATGACTCTCTTTGTTTGATAAATAAATAGCACCCAGCAGTCACACACATAGTCCTGACCCCATAGTCCCACACTAAGATCGAGTCTTGTGTCGTGGGAATCAGGAACTACGAGAGACTTTAGGTCTTGATTTTCTTCTTCTTCTTTCACCTTCTTCGTCGCTTCACTCTTACCCCAATCCAATAAGTTGGATCGGCGTAAGATACTTTTTCAAGCATGTTGCCGAAAATATTTAGTTTAGTTTTTATCTGACGTTAACACCTTTGGAGGTTTATTCTCTTCGATTAAAAATACAATACCGCGAATTCTTATTTTCTAATTATTTGACAGTTTTATTCTCGACCCAGACTATAACATAGCGAAATAAATGGGGACCAAGTCACACATTGTACTCGTCGAGTTCGGCTCTGCGTCTGAGCGTGTTACTTGTCGGTCCACTCTACTTCCTTCGAATGCAGTACAATGAACCTACATTTTTAAGCGCAGTGCACTGTTTTGATTCATTTCATTGATAAAGGAATGTTACCGTTCAGTTTGTCACTCGTTTACAACTCGACCTAATAACATTTAAATTAATCGAATGATTTGTTTAGTATTGTTTTTTTCCTTCATTCAATTTACATTGTAATAATTAGTAATATCAGTGCTGAATATTTCCTTATTGATAAAGCTAATATAACGGAGCACTTATTTTGTTCGAAATGTAATAATGGAGACTTGAATCAGTAAAAACGGAAATATACAAAATACAAAATACTCATTCGTGTTTTTGTTGGTAGTTTATTTTGGTCGATTAATGTTTTTTGTAAGTATTGATTACCCACCCGACTTCAAAAAAGATTTAAACTTGCCTATTATCCATTGAAAACTAAAACACATAATCACATAATATCACCAGGAACTCAGAACTCACGCGTCAATCGCGTCGTCATGGTGCGGCTCCTCAGCATAGTATCCTCTGTGCTGGGCGTGTACCAGGACGACAGGGCAGAACAGAAGTAGCGCGGCGCAGGCCGCGGGACCGGCCGGCGCGCGCATCGCGACTGCGGCAACCAGCCCATCGCGGATATGCGTTTGCGCAGCGGCACTCAAACTTTTGTTCATTTAATCAAGATTCTTTGATATATGTTTTTGAGAAAAGATAATATTTTTATTATAATTTTATTTTGTCTCATTACCTGCTGGAATATTGGGACATACGACTTCCGGTCAGCGTTTGGTCAGCAGAGGATAGCGGCAAAGCATACGCGGCGCGATCTTCCCACTTAAACTTTTTCTTTTTTTATAAGAAATGTAAATTTCATTACAAAAAATACAATCGTATACGTTAATGTATACAGAAAAGATCTAAACAGCAACATCAATTTGAATAATACAGCAGTAACAGTTGATTCCTTATTGTAAGTAATTTGAATTAGATTACCAGGAATTCAGAGGCCGTTGACTTAAGTGGTGTAAGTTCAATTTGTAAATGAGCTCTAAATGAGGCGAGTGTTCCCGTTGCGTCATCGCTTGTTGCTCTCTTTATTTATCAGAATAGTGTTATCACTTATGTTTCTGTACCTACTCATAAAGTTACACGTTTTGGGTTATGACATGTCGTTGGAAATGAAATTTTAGACTAAATTTTAAATTTGTTGTTTTAAATTTGTCAAATAAAGATTATGACATACACATATGCATAAGCTCCCGCATGTGTCCTAGAACGGCTAAGTAGAGACGGACTAAAGTAGAACACCTAAATTTCGCCGCCCTGATTTCCATCCCAGTGTAATAGGGTGCCGTCATATCGGGCACAAATTATAGACTTCGGGCTGATACAAAATAAAAAATAACACCTAAAAGTCACACACATAGTCCTGACCTCACACTAAGATCGAGTCTTGTGTCGTGGGAATCAGGAATTACGAGAGACTTTCGGTCTCATAGTGAGTGGGGAAACTCAATGTCACTTTATCAGACCCAGGGCCCAGACCCGAGACCTTAAGATGGTAATCGTACCGCGCACGCAATAAGACTACGCCACCGAGGCAGTCATTATTAAAAGTAAAAATATTTTTTTCTGAAAATACCTATAAAATAAAAATACATTTTAAAATATTCTATCTCTAAAAGTTTGAGCATCATTGGCGTTGTCTAGCAACTCATAGCCCCGAAATAAACTAGTGTACTGACTAGGCACTGGGAGGTCGCACACGCTCCGAGATATACGAGTTACGAGCGATTCGACCGTCAGCGTCACTCACTGTGTACATTATACACGCTGTGACCATGGTTACGTGTTTCTTGGGATAAATCTTTTTTATACACTTCAATTTCAGACACATAGTTCTGGACTCAAATCCCGATCATATATAACCATGTAACCATGTTGTAGCCAAGTGTCTCATCTCGACTTCAATTTGCAAATGGGTTATTGTTTAAAAAATATATTTTATTGGCTTGCGTATAATGTCATATGTGTATAAAAAAATCAATAAATACACCCAACAGTCACACACGTAGTCCTGACCCCACACTAGGTGTAACCTGTATCGTGGGTGTCAGAGACTATGAGAGACTTTCGGTCTCACAACACCCAGACTTGAAACAAATATCTGGGAGCCCAACAAACAACAAACATTTGTCTCAATGCGGGAATCGAATCCGCGGCCTCTCGCTTCACAGCCGGCTACTCGCCCGCTGCGCCACGGAGGCTGTCAACAATGTTTTTATGCAATGTTAACAAGCATATGTGTGCTATCAATAATAGCAAAGTAACGGACGCCTGCTGTAGGAAATTGTAAAAGGATAAAGTTATTGAGCCCCTTGGATTGGAATTTAGGTGCTGGTAATAAAAAGTCGAGCAGTGCTGTAAAAATGTAACTTGCTGTATTCAATGCAAAGATGGAAGAAGGGAACCGGAAGGAACTTAAAAGTACATAGACAATTCTAAACTTAACATTAGTTATCATAGACACAATCCACAGATAATGACGTGTTTTAATAAATTCAATATTGATTTAATGTTGGTGTTGCCAACATGTTGCCCGGGGAAAAGAATATACAATCTATTAAACAACAGTGCAAGAAAAATTAAAATGAAATTGAAACAGACTTACAATTATGATCCAAGATTTGAGTTTATAACAATCAAAATCCATGGAATGAAATGAATTACAAACGGAATCACTAATCTAATTTGAGTAGGTACTCTTATAATGAAGACATTATATATAATTGAATATGTTGTAACAAAGTCAAAAACAAAACTAATTTGTCATAATGTTAAAGCTAATACAACATTACAACATTTAACATAAATTGGAAATTTTCTTAAAACCTAATTACTTTCCAATGGTAGCACACAGACTTTCATTACAGCCCTTTTATGTGTATTGCCATTGGAAGTTTTAACTTCAACTACCCTGACCTTACCATCTCTACCGGGATATGTATTAATTATTCTGGCTAAAGACCAGTACAAAGGTGACAAGTTATCATCTTTTAATATCACAAGTGATCCTATTTTAATGTTAGGCTGTACATCTGGCCATTTGGGACGCGATTGTAATAAATTTAAGTAATGTTTACTCCATATTTTCCAAAAGGAGGTTTTCATTTCGTTGCAAATTTTCCAAAACTGAGAACATTTAAGTGCATTTACATGGGTTTCTGGTAGAGAGTTTAAGGCCGTGCCGATCAAAAAGTGACCTGGTGTAATATAAGAGTAATCACTTATATCATTTGATACAGGCATAAGAGGTCTACTATTTAAAATAGCCTCAATTTGACACAATACTGTACATAGTTCTTCATAATTGAGAACAGACTTTAACAGTACCCTTTTGAGGTGGTACTTTACACTTTTAACACCAGCTTCAGCAAGTCCAGCAAAGACGGGAGAATAACAAGGTAAGAAATGAAAATTTATTCTTTTTTGAGAAGCAAACTCACAAACATGTCTTTGATGATTTACTGAGCCATGCAATTTATGTATTTCATTTAATTGAGTGCTAGCACATTTAAAAGTTGAAGCATTATCGCTGTAAATATCTGTAGGCATTCCTCTTCGGGATATGAATCTATTTAAGCATGCGATAAATGTTTCAGTTTTCAAATCAGAGGCTAGTTCTACATGTATAGCTTTGGTTACAAAACATACAAATATGCATACATAACCTTTTGTAATTATTGGTTTTCTAATTCTAGCAATTTTAAGCGGTATAGGTCCGGTATAATCTAAACCGACCTTTTGAAAAGGGCGACATACATTTACCCTATCATAGGGCAATGAACCCATTAATTGTTTGGAGGCTTCCGCTTTTAATCTAAAACATACCGTACACTTATGTAAGCTTTTCTTAACTTGTCTTAATGCACTAACAATCCAATACCTTTGCCTTATAGATGACAAAACAAGTTTAGGACCTGCATGGAAATTTTTTATATGTTCACTAGAAATTATAAGGTCAGCTACCCGTGAACCACGCGGCAAAATGATGGGATGCTTTTGCGAGTAAGAAATCGAAGCATTTTCAAGACGACCTCCAACACGAACCAAACCTTTGTCATCTATAAAAGGACATAGAGGCTTCAAATTAGTATTAGAAATGGCTTTGCCACATTTTAAAGCATGAATATCATCCAAAAGATGTATTTGCTGTTCATATTTTATAATTAATAACATTGAATGCTCAAGCTCTTTGCTCGTTATGTAATTAAGCTTATTCTTAGCTACTCTATCCCTTGCATTCTGACAAAAGCGTAGCACATATGCTAGTACTCTCTGCATTTTATTAATATCAGAAAACTTCTCCAAAAAATCCAGACATAAGATTTGTACCTCTGCAGCGGTGCAAAGCATAGCACTCAAACATACGGAGCTGTCCTGGACTTCAGGTAAGCTTTGTGGGGGGCTAGATTGTAAATTTGGTTTGTACTCACGTGACTTTAGAGCTGGTGGTCCATTCCACCACAGCTGATTGTCAGCGAGGTCCTCCGGCGTGACTCCTCTGCTGAGACAGTCGGCAGGGTTCTCCGTAGAACTGATGTATGACCATGTGTATGATTGTGTAAGATGCAATATTGCCTTAACACGATTAGCAACGTATGCTTTAAGTTTATTAATGTTAGTTTTTAGCCAGGCAAGAACAATTTGTGAGTCTGAATGGAGAAAAACCTCCTGTACATGCAATTTAGTAGTTATTATCTCATAAATTTTGTTAATGAGCCTTGCAAGCAATAATGCGGCGTTAAGTTCCAGCCTAGGCACAGACAGGCTTTGTGAAATGGGATTTATTCTAGATTTCGAGCAAAGCAAAGAAAGTTTAACATTGCCAGCTGTATCGGCTATTCTTAAATAAATACAGCAACCATATGCAGTGGTGCTGGATGCGTCAGCAAACCCTATAAGCTGTATGCGATGCATGTCTTGTAAGCCTATGTACCGTTGTATAGGTATAGGTTTCATTGCAAGCAGACTATTATAAAAATCCTGCCATAGCTGAAAAAGCTCCTTACCAGGCGGTGAGTCCCAATCCAATTTAGCAAGCCATAGTTTTTGCATGATGACCTTTGCACCTACCACAACAGGACCAGCGAGGCCCAGGAGGTCATAGAACTTACTTATAAAGCTAAGAATTTCACGCTTGGATTGGGGCATTTTGTCCAAAGCTTTTGGACTAGAAACAATAAATGAATCTGAAAGTGTATTATAGGTCATGCCTAAAGTTTTTAATGATAAATCATTTTTTTGTAAATCAACCTCATCAAAATGATGTTGGTCTTGTGGGATATCTTGCAACAATTCTGCTGAGTTTGACACCCATTTATGTAACTGAAAACTTCCTAGCTCTAATAAGCTAATAAGCTGACGCTTGGCTTCTATTAAACCAGCTTTGGATTGATTTGAGTAAAGTATGTCATCTACATAGGTAGAATTACTAATTATATCAAAGGCGATTGGAAATTCCTCTTTGTATAGATCGGCCAACAATTTTAAACATCTTGTTGCCAAGTAGGAGGAACTCTTTAAACCATATGTAACTGTATTAAGTTGAATGCATTTCACATGCTCCTTTGAATTGTCTCTCCATAAAATATTTTGTAAGGACTTATACTCTGGATTCAACAAAATGTTTCTAAACATATTTTTTATGTCTGTTATGAAAAAGTGTTTAAATAATCTGAATAATAACAAAACATCTACTAGTTCTTTTTGTACTACAGGACCATTTAATAATAGGTTATTTAAAGAAGTTTTTGTATTGGTCTTCATGGACCCATCAAATACAACCCTACACTTAGTTGTCTTTTTGTCTAACCTGACTACTGGATGATGAGGCAGAAAGTACACTGGATCAGTTGTTAAATCATATTGACTGATATCAATGACAGTGCCATGACCCTGTTCAAGATACTCATCAATAAATTTTTTGTAAAGAATGTATAAGTTAGGGTCTTTGAAAAGCCTAGCTTCTAAATTATAAAATCTTTTTAGTGCTAAATGAAAAGAATCTCCTAAGGTTTCATTTATAGATTGTAATGGCAATTTAAGAGGCAAGACTACCTGAATTTGTTTAGTTTCAGAGTCCAACTTTACATTTTCAATGAAAGTTTGTTCACATAAATCATGCTCTGCCTGTGCCTCTGAAAAGGCTTCAGGAACACTTTCTAATTTCCAGAAGTTTTTAAGTGTATCATTTAAGTTGTCATCACAAGTATTACAGTGTAATGTGACTACTGGGTGAGTGTGAGCATGAAGTGTGGGAATATTGCCGGCTAATACATAACCAAATTTTGTATTTAATAATGGAGTTGCAGGTACTGGGCTGTCACTGCTGCCGCTACCGCCTTCTCCTTCATGGCTGGACTGAAGCACTGCCAGAGGCTCCGTTGGCAGCAATACCTGGAAAACAACATCAGCACCCAATAGAATGTGTATATTACTAGGTTCATTGAACCTTTTGTCAGCCAATACTAGATTTGGTGGCAAATTTAAGTTTTGTAAGTTAATAGGTTTTTGTGGTAATTTTGAAGTTATTTTATCAAGTATATAACACGTAATAGACATACTAAATTCTCGAGTTAATGAATGTACTTTTAAACTAACACTTTGTTGTGTTTTGTTTAGGTTACTCCCTATTCCAGAGATAGGTAAGTTTACAGATTTAACCTGTAATTGTAATAAATTTGCTAGCTCTTTGGTCACAAATGAAACTTGTGAACCTGTATCGAGAAGAGCCTTTACATGGAAATATGTACCATTACTCGCTGTGAGTCTAAGCTCTGCTGTAGGCAACAGTACCTGTTTAGTGGCAGCTCCAGACATCAATGTAACTGGTGATGAAGATTTGTCCTCATGGAGTAATGTGTTGTGCCGCTGTTTGCAAACTTGACATTTAAAATTATATCTGCACTTTTGATTATGGTTACACAAACATAATTTACATAGGTTTCTGTCTGTGACAAACTTAATTCTGTCATCCACAGGCATTAATTTAAACTGCGGGCATAAAAAAAGTTTATGTTTTGACTTACATAGTGTGCAGGTCTTGGTTTCAGGATTTGTAGGCTTTATTTCGATCACGTGAAGACTGCTCTTTGGTGTACTCTTGTCTGGTACCGGACGCTCGGCATTTTCAAGTGCTAACGCTCGTTTTTCTAAAAATTGTATTAAATCACACACCTTAGGTTCTACCGTCTGGATTGGAAATGTTAATTGAAATTCCCGACTGCATAGTGCATCGAGCTTTCTTGTCAGAATGCATAGAACAATAGTATCCCACATGTCAACTGAATGGCCTAAATTTTTAAGTGCAGCTAATTGCTGTTTTACAATAGATATAAAACTACGTATATTAATTGCCGTAGACCGTACAATTGGTTGTATGTCGAGAAGTGTATTTATATGTTCGTTTGTAATTTTATACTTATTACTGTATCTGTCCATGAGAATATTTCTGGCCTCTGTATAACTCTCACCACACATATTTAGATTTTTAATTAAATCGAGAGGCTCACCAATTAAAAATGTTTTTAAATAGAACAATTTTTGAACATTTTCGAGGCTGTCATCTTTGTGTATAAGTGAGTCAAATAAATTGATAAATGTGGGGAAATCAGAATATTTACCAGAAAAAGTGGGGACTGAAATAGTGGGCAGCTTGTTATGACGCGTTTTGCCGTTGCTCTTAGCCGCCAAATCCTTTAAAGTGGCTAAAGTAGCGATGTACTTCGCCTCCACCGCCGCAGAATCATCCTTGGGGTCTTCTACGCCCATTCCCGCTAATTCAAGAGTGATATCATCGTATTTGGCCCATATATCACGCAGCCTTTCTGCTTTAATATTCAGAAGTGACTTTTCATGGTCGTCGGGATGGCTGGCAGCCACTGCATTGGCCATTTTCGTAAGGGACCCTTTTAGTGCCGCTCTTTTGCGACGCAGCGTATCTGCATCCATGTTGCACGTAGGTATGATTCGTACGGTACGAAATACGAATTGGAATTTGGAAGTTGAAAACACTGGATAAATAAATACCTTGTGGCGCGGCGGCTTAATGAAATAGCCTGCTCGCACGCACGCGACTTACGACTGCGCGGTGCCACTGCCAACTTGAATGACAAAATGGCGCCCGCGCACGGCGAATCGGCAGCGACGACGCGGCGTAGTTCGCCGGCCAAAATGGAAAACTGCACGATAAACGTGCAGCTCGGCATGGACGTTGAACCCGGCGCGGCGCTTACCCTTCGTAACTTGTGATGTTGCGAAAACTTTTCACTTGTAAATTGTAATGAACGGCGTTAAATGTATAGACGCACTTTGTAATTGCACTGCTCGATGTAAAATAGTTTGTAGTCGAAGGACCATGTAGGAAATTGTAAAAGGATAAAGTTATTGAGCCCCTTGGATTGGAATTTAGGTGCTGGTAATAAAAAGTCGAGCAGTGCTGTAAAAATGTAACTTGCTGTATTCAATGCAAAGATGGAAGAAGGGAACCGGAAGGAACTTAAAAGTACATAGACAATTCTAAACTTAACATTAGTTATCATAGACACAATCCACAGATAATGACGTGTTTTAATAAATTCAATATTGATTTAATGTTGGTGTTGCCAACACCTGCGTCCAGAACCGTCGCTCAGAAATAAAATTAGTTGAAATGCAATGTCCTCAATTTCTTATCTTTATAATGTAAACCCTATTGGTGTTTTACATCATGAAATGCGTCAAAATATCCCGGCGCGATATTTGTTTAATTACCGTCCTGGCATCTGGAAATTAATAATACTCAAATAAATATTAGTCATCGATATTCGTAGAATTACTGCGGCTGGCTACCCGAATCATCTTGGAGTTTGTATAAAATTAAAGAAATAAATAACAACTTACAGTCACACACCTAGTCCAGTAGCCCGAGCACGAAAAACTAATGTAAATGTAAACTCGCTGCGCACTGATGACATTTGATTAATATTTCATACAAATTTCATAGACGCGCATTGAGCACGAATACATTTACGGTAGTCAGAAATTTTCCTGCTCGGGCTGCTGATCCCACACTAAGATCGAATTTTGGGTCGTGGGTATCATAAACTACGAAAGACTTTCGATCTCACAATACCCAGACCCGAAACAAATATCTGTAGTCCACACAAACATTTGACTCGGTGCGGGGTTCGAACCTACGGCCTCTCGCTTCACAGCCAGCTATATACCCGCTATACCACGGAGGCTGTCAAATTAGTTTCACATCATAATCGATTCTAGAACATACTTGGTTGGTAACTTCTAATATATACACCTGTAACTATAGTTAATATTGTACCTACACAGAGATCAGTAGCCCGAGCACGAAAAACTAATGTAAATGTAAATGTATTCGAGTTCGTTGCGCACTGATGACGTTTGGTTAATATTTCATACAAATTTAATAGACGCGCATCGAGTTTGAATACATTTACGGTTGTCAGAAATTTTCCTGCTCAGGCCGCAGGCTCTAAAGGCAAAAAAAAGCAAAACACCTACACAAAATATGTATTTTTATCTATGCTCCATTGTTCCACAGCTAAAATCGTTGTTTTGTGTATGTGTTTTTGTGTAACGTTTCTAGAAAAATTAGTGCAGGAGCCGTGGCTTAAGTGGTACAGGCAATTTTGTGTACAGCATAAAAAAATCATACCGATGCATAATATAACATAAGCTCACGCCTGTATTCCCGAAGGGGTAGGCAGAGGCGCACTAGCGAACTAGAACACCCACATTTCGCCGAGCTTAGTTCCGTCCCAGATGTGATAAGGGGCGAGCCCATCGCCATATCGGCCACAAATTCCAAACATATTCATACCAATGCCCTAGAAAAAAATAAAAAGGTAGTTTGCCTTCGCTTGGTGAGTGATTTCCTGTGGCCTAAATCCTCCCTCCCCTTTGAATACTTTGGTGCCATGGTTATATGGAAGATCACTAACCATTAGGTGACTTACCTGCTCGATAGCTCATTGCTATAAAAATATCCTGACGAGTGTTATCACATGGCCACATTAACACCAGTGCTACATTTGTTTATTTACCAGTTTGCTACATCGCAGCCGCCGCGCTCACGGCCACTCTTTTTACTAACACACTGGTAACAGTAAATTGAATACTGATCGCACAACATCGCCTAAATTTGGGTAGGTTGGGATCAAAACATTTGCGGACAGAAGATGATTTTTTAAACGTTCTCAACTCTCAAAAAGTCATGACTATATCCCCAAAGGTGTATGTAGAAGTGAAATAAAACAGCCCCTTTTTGCCGAGCTCGTTTTCGTCCCAGATATGGTAGGAGGCGAGCCTATCGCCATATCGCGCACAAATTCTAGAAGCCGGGCAGGCCGGGCTGATACTAGTAGAAAAACTTTCTAAGTCGTAGAACCACGTCGTAGATAGTAACGTCTACATTACAAATGGGCCGGCTGGACCTTTTTTGTACCACTATCTTATAGAAAACCGACGTAAAGTGGCAGTTCGCTGCTGTTTCATTCGGTGAATGAGTTTTCCGGTGGCCCAATTCCGTCCTGCACTTTCCTGAATCTGACTGCCTCGGTGGCGTGGTTGTATTTCGGTACGACTACCGTCCTGCGGTCTCGGGTTCGATCCCCGGGTCTGGCAAAGTGATATTGGATTTTTCCATATCAGCCCGGAGTCTGGAATTTGTGCCCGATATGGCGATAGGCTCGTCTCCTATCACATTTGGGACCGAACTAAGCTCGGCGAAATGTGGGTGTACTAGTTGGCTAGTGCGCCTCTGCCTACCCCTTCGGGGATACAGGCGTGAGCTTATGTTATGTTATGTTACTGTATTTTAGATTTTCCAATTTTGAATGTTCTTTTTTCTATGACGCTATTGAGATGGTAATTCAGTTATTAAAACGTTAATTTGTGTTAATAATCATGCATAAAAGGAACAACATAAATGCCACAAAAATTACATAATAATATTTACGTCTCGTCGCAAACCAACGCGACGTCATAACGATCTGTCCAACACACTCGAATGGACATATTTTTATCGTCTCGGAAACGCGTGCGTCATCCAGAACTTAATGAACAAATTAATTTAAAAATATAGTCTAGTGTGGGTATCCCCCAAAGGGGGTTGACGTCAGGCAGGCAGCCGGTCGTAAAAACTAAGCCAAATCGTTTCTGCAACATGCCTGAAATGGTGTGTTGCGCCAACCACACATTAAAATGGGATAAAGGCAGGCAGAAAAAATAAGTGTCAGTCGGACTCCAGCACTTACGACAACCCCAATAAAATAGATCACAAAAATTAGGCATGTTTAATAAATATTGCCCCTTAGTTATAAAAATATTTAAGCGCTGCTTAACTTTATACCATAGGTTGTCCCTTTCATTTTTAAACAATGTAACGCAAGGAAAAAAGTGACAGGTTATTCTTAACCATTTCTCGAGTTCGATCTCCGGGTCGGGCTAAGTGATATTAGGTTTTACCAATATTAACCCGGAGTCTGGAATTTGTGCCCGATATGGCGATAATCTCGCCCCCTATCACATCGGGGACGGAACTAACCTTGCCAAAATGTGAGTGTTCTAGTTCACTGATGCGCTTCTGCATACCCCTGATACGTGAGCTTGTGTATAATGCCGAGTACACACCAATCGAACGAGTCGCGAATTAAACCTGTTGCATTCACACAACAGCGAAAGTTTCTTTATATAAACGCAACAGGCGTAGATTTCTGAACGTTTGTTCTGTTGGTGTGTACACGCCATAAAACAATAAAAAACGTTTCCAAATTTCACCGCACATAGATAAGTTTGCCAATCTATAGCTATCTTTTATATCTTTTAATATGGTCCGTAATGATTACTGTTACTACGACATAACAATGAATAATCCTAAATATAATTGTATCAAAATAGAAGGCGTCCTCGCATAATTACGGGGTCAAACGCGTTCAATCCGAAACCGGCTCTTGTGTCTAATGACGGACGGCTGTGACGTCAATCGACGTTATAAAAAAGGGGGAGATTGTGTGGGTTCCCCTAATAACCTAAAACGAGAAGTTCCACGGGATTCCATAATGGTTAATTGTAATCCCCGAATCCGGTAAATGTTTCTATACACTCTATATTATGTATTATTGATGACGAAATAATTATTTCCCGAGGAATTAAGTCATTAAAATAACACTTGTTTTGCATCGGAATCTTGGTGCAGTTTATTGCTTTTTTTAAGTTTTATGTCGTATTTCTTGATACTATGACACAAAACTTGTATCTCAGTGCGGGGTAATCTGTGAGCATAGTGATTCAGATCATCTAAAAGAGCTTATGTCTTGAGTGGTAGAGCCACGCTGTAGGCAGTTACTTCTACAGCACGAATGGGCCGGCTCGACCGGTTTGATGCCACTGTCTCACAGAAAACCGACGTAAAGTGGCGGTGTGTGTCTGTTGTTGCTGTCGGTGAGTGAGATTTCCGGTGGCTCATTTCCCCACCCTCCCTTTCCCAATCCCTATTCCCTCCTCTTCCATTCCCTCCTTTTAGGTTGGCAACGCACCCATGATTCTTTTTGTGTCTTGGGTGTCTATAGGCGGTGGAGAACACTTTCCATAAAGTGACCCATCTGCTCGTTTGCCAATCCCTATAAATAAAATAAAAGAAAGCTTTATGGCCGTGCAATAAAAACGAAAGAAAAATTATAACCAACAGTCATTAACAAACGGTCTTGTGTCGTTGGTATCCGAAACTATATGAGATTTTCGGTCTCAGTATTTGTGAATCACACTCGTCTCGGTCACATTCGTCTCAGTGCGGGAATCGGACCTGCGGCCTTACGTTCACCACACGCCTTTTTTTTGTTATCGCGGGTAAAAGTGTTGTACCACTGCCGCCACATCTGGGAGGAGACGTGACGGTTATGACGGGATTGCCGGTCTTACGAACCAGCGTCGTAATGCCCAGGAGAAATGGAAAACATCTGGGCGACACTGGACCGTGTCCCTAACGCTATATACACCCTACACCGGCAATACCGACTAAAAACCCCGCGGTGGCCCTCTTCGGCGCTTTAGGGACGGCCCCCGGTTTCCCTAGGCAAGAGGCGCCCAGGCTTTAGCCAGAACCGTCCCTGCGCGGTGCCACACTGCGGCCCGTCTCCAGTTTTATAGGGGGGGGCTCATAAGCCCCCGCCGCCGAAGGACGCCCTCGGCATCAACGACAACACGAGGCCAGCCACCCGTGCTGCCGTCCATCCCAGGGTCGCATGTACAATAGTACTAAAAGGGGCGCTACGACAGCCCCCCGCGACTCCCGATGGCCCCTATAAGTCGCCTCTTACGACGGGCAGGGGATACCGTGGTGGAATTCTCCAAACGCCCCCAGCCACAGGGCGGGAGGCACCGGTCAGTCGTCAACCCGGCGCCTCCTACGTCTCCTCTGGCGGCGGAAGGGATCGGATCGTTCCCGATCCCTTTCGGCACTCTCCTTCAGCGAGATGACCAAATTGCAGAAGTGGGCCACCGCACCCCAGGCCTCCCGACAGGCCACTTGCCCGCTGCTACGGTCCTACGAAAGCTTTCAATGTCGTACTTGTAGTTCTAAGTAAGTTAACTAGATGGCGTTAAAGGAAAAGTGAAAAAAGTGAATAATAACAATTTCTTTCTTTCTTTTCATATTTATTATTACAAATTTCCATTTAAATTCTCGCTGTTTTCCCTGTCATACATTATAATCTACTTAAATCTACAGACAACACGGGTCGCGCGGTGGACAGTCGTCTTCCACTTCCAATTTGAGATTTAACATACTAAGTTAAATGCTATGAAATCTTTATAATTAAAACGTGGGTTTTTAATTAAATAATTAATAACACCCAACAGTCACACACATAGTACTGACCCCACAATAAAATACGAGTCTTGTGTCGCGGGTATCAGGAACTACGAGAGCCGAGGGCGATAGGGTCGCCCCCTATCACGTCTGGGTCGGAACTAAGCTCGGCGAAATGTGAGTATTCTAGTTCGCTACTTCGCCTCTGCCTACCCCTTCGGGGATACAGATGTGAGCTTATGTACATATGTATGTAAATAAATTCTCGGTATCTTCTATCTCACATACCTTGTAATCTACTTAAAATCTCAAAACCCAAGGTGGAAACTACCGACCACCTCGATGATTTGACGAAACAAAATTCGTGGAAAAATGTGACAATACAAAATTATCTGAAATCGAAACTTTGATTTCTGACAAACAACTTCATTAGAAATGTTTCTTCGGAAACATAATTAATGAGATGTGACGTGATGCTGTATACATTTGATACCGTCCACAACATCGTCGGTTTTTTGATGACGTCACCAATCCCATGTTGCTGATCATCTGCATCAAACTCGCGGAAATTGTTACCCTGTTTCTAAAGAATTTTATGACGATTACAGAATAATTTGTAATTAGTCGAATTCGCACTTTCTGTCTCCCCCGGGTTGATTTTTTTTTCTACCTGCCCTTAACCTTAATGTGGGGTCGGCGCAACACACTTTTCCAAGCATGTTGCAGAGAGGATTTGGCTTAGTTTTTACCACCAGCCTGCGGATGTCAACCCCCTATGAGGGATCCAGTCCCGGGCAAATTAAATTAGAAAATATGCTTTGCCGGACCTGGGAGCGAACCCAAAACCTCCCGATCCACAGCCCATACATGCTGCCAAAAGACCAAGGAGGCGACGATACTGAATATTATAAAACCCCAATACTATAATATTTCCCGACTTGGGGGATCGAATCCGAGACCTCAGGACGGTAGTCGCACCGCGCTCGCCATGTATGGCGAGTTGTCGCGAGTCGCCATATATGTTGTAACTACGCCAAGGAGGCACTCATAATAGTAGTTTGTAATAGGGTATTTTGATATATAGAGATTATTATAATTTTATTAGATAACCCCAGAGTTCTTCCCCTCTTTGCTCTGACGAAATGGCCTTCCGAATTCCGAATTAAAATCACATACATTTATGCATTCAATAAATATTTCGGTATGATTTACCTACAGTACGAATCGGCCAGCTCGACCGGCAGAAAAATGACGCATAATGGCACCTACCAGTCTTTGTTGTCTATCGTTAGGAGATCAGGACTGCAGTTTTTTTTATAGCAGAGATTGGCAAACGAGCAGATGGGTCACCTGATGGTAAGTGATCTCCACCACCCGTAGACACCCATAAGACAAAAAGAATCATGGGTCCGTTGCCAACCTAAAAGGAGGGATTGTAAGGGGAGGGAAGGGGATTGGGAAAGAGAGTGGGGAAATGGGCCACCGGAAATCTCACTCACCGAACGAAACGCGACAGCAAGCTGCCACTTTACGTCGGTTTTCTGTGAAACAGTGGTATCTAACCTGTCGAGCCGGCCCATTCGTGCTATAAACGTTACTGTCAACAGCGTGGCTCTACCACTTTAAAATTTTGGGGGTTGCCCAATGCCCCTCTCCTATCCAATCTTTATTATCTTCTATAAAAGTTGGTAATGCACCAATAATATTGGTATGATGAGCGACTATAATATCGGCGGTGGAGATCACTTATCATCAGGTAACCCACCTGTTTATTTATCAATCTTTGCATAAAAATACACGTATTCTTGGTCAAAAGAACCCCAATATTCCTGATTTGAAATACACACTATGCAGATATAGTAAGGTTCAAACCGGCCAAGTGCATGCTGCAGATTGGACCACGCGCAATACAGGGCTCCGAAGAAGCTTTCCGAAGAAGAAATACACAACAGACTACAGATTAAAAAAATAGGTAACATTTATCGGTGTGATTGATATGTATACCCATGGTAAATTATCCCATTGTCAACCATAGATTAAGCGCTATTGTATATTAATGTTATTTTTATTTTAAATGGTTTACAATAAAGAATATTTGTATTGTATTGTATTGTAAATTACAGCTCTCTAGTAATAGTCTAGGTAAACCGTGGTCAGACATACAGCCAGCCAGACAGACGGACATGGTGAAACTATAAGGGTTCCGTGCCATTTGGCTTCGGACTCTTAAAAATAGATAAATACACCCATTAGTCACACACCTAGTCCTGACCCCACATTAGGTATAACCTGTATCGTGGGTATCAGAAACTATGAGGACTTTCGGTCTCACAACACCCAGACTTGAAACAAATATCTGTGGGCCACACAAATATTTGTCTCAATGCGGGAATCGAACCCGCGGCCTTTCGCTTCACAGCCAGCTACACGCCCGCTGCGCCACGGAGGCTTAAAAATGAAATACGTTGAGTTTCTTCCACGGGCTATAATTAGTGTTATATTAATTAGAAACCCAGTTTCTGTATATAAGTTATATCAGCTCCTCGTGGTAACGTGATCTCATTAAACAATAGGTTAGGGAAATACGTTCCGTTAGCGAAACAATAAAATTAACGATTATCAAACTGGGTTCAATAAATGTACCCTGTATGTGGGTATTACAGTAGATTATACAAAGTATGACTAGGTGCTATTACTAACAGAAAATGTAGTGAATCGGTCCTGTCTGTTGACCGATCGATTTACTCGATTGTCCTTGCTTCGGAAGGAGGGTAATGTATTGAGTGGTAGAGCCACGGATTGCCTCGGTGGCGTGGTTGTATTTCGGTACGACTAACGTCCTGAGGTCTCGGGTTCGATCCCCGGGCAAAGTGATATTGGATTTTTCCATATTAGCTCGCAGTCTGGAATTTGTGCCCGATATGGCGATAGGCTCGCCCCCTATCACATCTGGGACGGAACTAAGCTCGACGAAATTTGGGTGTACTAGTTTGCTAGTGCGCCTCTGCCTACCCCTTCGGGGATACAGGCGTGAGCTTATGTTATGTTTGGTAGAGCCACGTTGTATACAGTTACGTCTACAGCACGAATGGGCCGGCTCGGTTTGATACCACCGTCACACAGAAAACCGATGTAAAGTGGCAGCTCGCTGTCGCGTTTCATTCGGTGAGTGAGATTTCCGGTTGCCCAATTCCCCCCCACCTTTTACCCAATCCATTTTCCGTCCCATTTCATTCCTTCCTTTCAGGTTGGCAACGCGCTCATGATTATTTTTGTGTCTTGGGTGTCTATGGGCGGTGGAGATCACTTACCATAAGGTGACCCATCTGATCGTTTGCCAGTCCTTTGTCCTGTTATAACCTGTTTTCTCCATTTGTCTACGGACACTAACATGCGTCCTCGTTTATTTTCATACAATATTGTAGACAACACGTAGTCAACATCTCGACAGTCGATTATCGAGATATCCCGTGGCACGCATGCTAGGCGGGCTGGCCCTTCACTATGAGTCTTGTGTCGTGGGTATGATATGGTGGGTATGTACATATCTATCAGGAACTACGAGAGACTTTCAGTCTCACAACACCGTGACTCGACACCAAAGATGTCTTTGCCAGACCAATTTTTGTGAAAACGAACTCGCGACCTTTCGCTTTACAGCCGGCTACTCGCCAACTACGGCACAGAGGCTAAGATTAATTCAAATCGTTTATTCTGAAAATATGATAATTTACAAGCTTTTTATTTAGTTTCGCCTGTCCCGTTGTCAAATTTTGCAAGCTACCCGTTACAAGTTATAAGTTATACTTCTGTACCTCAAGCTTTTAAGAAGCCATTTATTATAAAAATAAGAAGAAGCTTTTAAGAATATTAAGGTAGGTAACTACACGCCAAATACTTTATTTTTAACTTTTTAGTTCAGATAAAAGCTTGTGTTTAAAAATATTTTTAATTTTTTTTATTTATTTATATTATCACTTAGTCAATAATAATGGTCAATAATAATAAACTATCGTTAAGAAGAAATGCCGAAACAAACTTGAAGGTTGTCGCCTTTTTTAAAATTCGGCAGATAAGTAGATAGTGTCATTTAGGTATTACCTTTTGTAGGCTTTATATTTGTCTTGATTCCAACAGCCATTCATAACACTTAACCATATCGGCCATGGATTGAGGTATAAAGCAGTGATGGAATTCAGAGGAACCCAATAGTGTTGTAGACCGTGACTTTTTCTTCCTACCTGCCCTTAATGTGGGGTCGGCGCAACACACTTTTTCATGCAAGGGCTTAGCTTCGTTTTTACGACAGGCTGTCTTCCTGACGTCAACCCCCATCTGAGGGTATCCAGTCCCGGGAAAATAGTTTTAGAAAAACACCACGCCCGACCTGGGAATCGAAACCAGGACCTCCTGGTTCACAGCCCATATACACCGCCACTAGATCAAGGAGGCGACTGAAGTTTTGACCGTGACTGTTATTTATTATTTATAAGCGAAAATTTCTAAGTCAGGCAACTACAACTATCTAATTGTAAAATAGTAAACACCTATAGCTAAGCCTTCCTAGTACATAAAATAGATTACATTGTTTCCACGGGTAATTCCCGAGGGAATTATCTGTTGCACCAACCAACTATTATCCTCTAACTAAACTTGTTACAAAGACAATCGGCCATCGTCCATCACTCATCACTTAACCACAAATTAGCTGCGATTTTAAAGGTATATTTGTTAAGTGTTAAGTTGAGGTTTTTAAAGTTTTTGCTGATTTCCCGACTAGGTAATGTTTAATGTGCTTGTAAGTGTTAAGCCGCGTCTCCTGGACTAAAACATTACACAAAACAGCTGCACAAAATGGTATTTCTAGTTTCTACAAATGTTTGTTTTTTGAAGGTTTTCAATTCATCGGTAAGAAGCATCAATATAATATACCCTAGATGCACAGTTCTTTGCAAATATCCTCCTAACTGTGGTCTTGGGTCTCAGCAATAAAACAAAGAAAAATATCACTAGCTCTAATTAAATCAACAGAATTATAACCTTATACACGTGTTTTAAAGTAGCTTTTAAAACGAAATGACCAAGCGTTCTTAGATTTGAATTTTGAAATTTAGAATTCTGTCGGCGTCGGACTGTATGCAAAAGGAGTGCTTAAGCACTTCTTTGCTGTCCCATTTTCCGAGCGACAACTGTGCATCTATGTAAATAATATATCGATGGTAAGAAGTTATTTTTTTTGCATTTTATTGACGTCAGGCAGGTTGGTTGTAAAAACTAAAAACTAAGTCGAATCATTTCTGTAACATGAAATGATTCAACAAACATATCAGTTTTCAGAAAACGGACTAAACAATTCCCCATACTTCCGAAGACAATTCTTTTCTTAGCGATCTTTTTTAAGTATCCGTGTACGACAAAGTGACTAAAATACCTGATGGTAAGCGCAGTGCATTCAAAACACCCAGCAATCATCGACAAACGGCGCTTTAAACGGAGTTGGGCGGTTTGTAGAATATACCTTATTAGAAACATAACAAGAATGATTTTCAAGCACTCATATAAACAGATATATGTATACAGACGATTTTTTAACGTGCGTTGAAAAAGCACTCGTGCGAATGAGTTTATATTCTTTCTTATAAAATGTTACATTATGATTAAATAAAATAATAATAATAATATTAGCCCTGTCATATTACTGTCCCACTGCTGGGCACGGGCCTCCTCTACTAATGAGAGGGGGGTTAGGCCTTAGTCTACCACGCTGGCCTAATGCGGGTTGGCAGACTTCACATACCTTCGAAATTCCTGTGAAGAAATTCTCGGGTATACAGGTTTCCTCACGATGTTTTCCTTCACCGTTATAGCAAGCGATATTTCACAATGAAAATACACTTAATGATATGATACACTTAACTTATGATTAAATACAAGATCATTATTCGATCGTTATTTTTATTTCAGTATCACTTACATGCTTCTTTGTTTCATGCACGCATCATGCTGAATCATTGCGCATATTTTCTTTACATCACGCAAGATATGTTGCTGTCTAATTTAGGTAAACTTGATCCCAATAACTAGTTTTGGGTTAAACCAATTCGTTTTAAGGTTGTAGTCGCGGGGTGTTATGTTCAAATACCAGTTATCCCCTTATTTCTGTTTGAGATTTCGTCTTCGACTTGCCCTTTTTCGATGTGACTGTGGGTTCAAGCATGCTGCCAAAAAGATTTGGCTTTAATTTTTACGACCGGCTGTCTGCCTAATATCAACCCTTCCCTTCCCTTTTACAAATGGAACCCAGGACTCCCGGTTCACCGTCCATATACGCCATCACTAGGCCAAGAAGTTTACTATAGTATAAATTATAATTATTAAATATTTACACATACATACATACATACATACATAAACTCACGCCTATATCCCCGAAGGGGTAGGCAGAGGCGCACTAGCGAACTAGAATACCCACATTTCGCCGAGCTTAGTTCCGTCCCAGATGTGATAGGGGGCGAGCCTATCGCCATATCGGACACAAATTCCAGACTCCGGGCTGATATGGAAAAATCCAATATAAAAAATAAAAAAATTCGGATACCACAACATCTCCCTCAGTGTGTTAATAGAAACCGCAGCGCAGGCGAAACAAAGAAAAATTAACCTTACCTGCAAAGAATAAAGATAGATTTACCAAGCATGCCATCAGGGACAGGTGACCAGCCAACATGGTACGAAGCACGTAGTCACTTCACACCCCGCAATACTACGTTAACGGTATTTCCATACTTTCTGCATGATAAGGGTCTGTTCCACTTCTGACGTTAGCGACCGAGAGAGAAGCCTTCAGGGCCAGGCGCTATGAAAGTCTTGCCCGGGTAACCGTATTTACTAGCTTTCAAAAGCCATTCAGGCTACCAAGTGGTAATTGGTTTCCAAGACGACATCGAAAATGATAGGGAAAGCCATGCCGCTGCCTTTTTTTATAGCAGAGACTGGCAAACTAGCAGATGGGTCACCTGTTGGTAAGTGATCTCCACTGCCCATAGACAACCTAAGACACAAAAAGAATAATGCATGCGTTGCCAACCTAAAAGGAGGGAATGGATGGGGAGAGAAAAGGGATTGGGAATGGGTGGGGGGAAATGGGCCACCGGAAATCGCATTCACCGAACGAAACGCGACAGCAAGCTGCCACTTTACGTCGGTTTTTATCAGACAGTGGTATCAAACCGGTGGAGCCAGCTCGTTAGTGCTGTAGACCTTACTGTCTAGTGATGTGATAGCGTGGCTCTACTACTCAAAGAAATACTACAGAAGCCTACAATGGAAGGGACGGGCATTGGGATGAAGTAGGGGTAATTGGGTCTCTAATAATGTTCCAACGTTTTGTCTTAGTCGAGCATATCTAATCAGTCGTTATTTACGAGAATTCTGGATACATGGTTTTGTCATAGAACGAGTTTTGTGGTTGGTCGTAGTCTCCTGTCTCAGTCACGCACCTTAAAACGTGGCCTTACATTTGGAAGGGCAATGTATTATAAATAATGGGTTCATCGAAATGCCTCTTGGACGTCTGCCCACAGCATACATAATAAATAATATTTCCTGGTTTTTCCAACGCAGAGACTGACATACGCGAGATATGGACCTTTCTTTCTACCTGCCCTTATCCCACCTTAATGTGAGGTCGGCGCAACACACTCTTTTAGGCACGGTGCAGAAAGGATTTGTCTTAGTTTTTACGACCGGCTGACTGCCGGACGTCAACCCCCTCTGCATCCCCATCCCGGGCAAATTAAATTAGAAAAATCGCTTTGCCGGACCTGGGTATCGAATACAGGATCTCCCGGTTCACAGCCCATATATGCTGCCACTAGATCAAGGAGACTGTAGTTACGTCTACGACACGAATGGGCCGGCTCGACCGGTTTGATACCACTGTCTCTGAAAATCGACGTAAAGTGGCAGCTCGCTGTCGCGTTTCGTTCGGTGAGTGCGATTTCCGGTGGCCCAATTCCCCCCTCCCTTTCTCAATCCTTTTTCCCTCCTCTTCCATTCCCTCCTTTTAGGTTGGCAACGCACCCATGATTATTTTTGGGTCTTGGATGTCGATGGGCGTAGGAGATTACTTACCATCAGGTGAACCATGTGCTAGTTTGCCAGTCTATGCTATAAAAAAGCCAGATCATACCTTGATAGTTGATGGATGCAGGCCGCTTCCAACAGGTCGATCCGAAAATATTTGGGTGAGGCCTATATTCAGCAGTGGACGTCCTATGACTGATGATGATGATGATGATACCTTGATGGTTGGTTGGGGCGGGTACATGATACATCCATGTGTCCCTGTGCTTGCATCAGTCATCCGCCCCTCCCCTAGGACCCTCGATTTATTAATGGTTTCTTCCCTCTTTGGCGTGGAAGAAGCAAAGACAACCATAATTCTGGTGACCACGTCAACTAATAAACTGATTTTTCGTCGATGGTCGTTTGTCTTTCGGTCGTGTGTAGTGTAGTCACTCTGCCGTGCTTGGATGATAATTGATAGAGAATGGGTAAGTGATTTTCATCGCTCATCGACATCCACGAAATAAAATAATTGGATCGTGTTGTGCAGAAATTAACGAACCCACAAAAAAAAACAAAAACATGTTATTGATGACTGCCTCGGTGGCGTGGTTGTATTTCGGTACGACTCCGTCCTGAGGTTTCGGGTTCGATCCCCGGGCTGGGCAAAGTGCTATTGGATTTTTCCATATCAGCCCGGAGTCTGGAATTTGTGCCCGATATGGCGATAGGCTCGCCCCTTTTCACATCTGGGGCGGAACTAAGCTCGGCGAAATGTGGGTGTACTAGTTGGCTAGTGCGCCTCTGCCTACCCCTTCGGGGATACACACGTGAGCTTATGTTATGTTATTGATGCCAATATAATTTAGCTCAGCGAACCACATTTCGCCTATTTTTTTCTATTTCGCTAGTACGCCACTGCCTACCTAATATAAAAAAAAGTGAAGTCGGTTGTAAATATATCTAAGACAGGCAGAGACGCGTCGGAAAATCTAGTATATTAGTGTTGATTAATATTTTCTTTTAATTGCGCATCGCTATCATATTTACGAGCAATTCGCGGTAGGAAATACCCAACGTGTGTACATTGAACTGGTAACTGGGAACTCCGATTTTTGGTGTTGCCACACCTACGTCACGGTTTTCCTTAATCTTTAGAATTCTCGTTAAAATCTCCGTTATTTTTCATGACGTTTTCGAAAGTGATGCTCTCACGCAGCTTTCTCTTGATAATGGTTCATCGAAGGGTGTTTAATTTAAGGTGTGGTTCCAAGCGATGCGACTACAGCGACATGCAGCCGCGTCATATATTTATATCATCATCTGAGTGATGATCAGAGCCACAGGGTGTCCACGTTCAATTATATTTATATGTATAATAGTATATAATAATAGTGAATTGTCGTTTGCTATAACGGTGTAGGAAAACATCGTGAGGAAACCTGCATACCCGAGAATTTCTCCACAAGAATTTCGAAGGTATGTGTAGTCTACCAACCCGCATTAGGCCAGCGTGGTAGACTTAAGCCTTACCCCTCTCATTTGTAGAGGAGGCCAATGCCTAGCAGTAATATTACAGAGCTAATATTATTATATTATTTATATAATGGTTCAACTCATAATATCGCTTTGTCCCTCCATCACTGAAGTAGCGAATCACATCTTAAGTAAAGTCTGTAATGACATATTAGCAAATACTGCAATGTATACCATGGTATACTGTAACATAGATTGATGTCATAGCATATTAAAAAACAATTGAGCTACAAAGTATGATCAAACTTTTTTAAATTCAACAACCCGATGTGTTTTGACAGCAGTATCAAAATCAATGCTCTGTCAGTAATGTTAATTTGACCTACCTTGTTTTGTTATTGCACCCGCATGCAACCCGCCTGGCAATTGTCAGTGATATACGGCCGGTCTCAATAAACGATCTCAGTTAAGAGTGCAGATAGATCGCGATTATGCACCAATCAAATTGAGTCATTTGACGGAGTCATTTTCAACTGTGTTCTTATTGGCTAATTTTTGTAATCTATCTGCACATTCGAACTGAGATTGTTTATTAGAACCGAGCGATGTCTTTCTCGAGAAATTTAAGAGGAACGAGATTCAAACGTGAAATTTATATCAACGGTTTCCTTTATGAATATGTTTACTCTTATATACGATGGTGTCACATGAGCTCGTTCAGAGAATTCGGACTAAATGTCCCGAAATTACAGCAGTTTCTTAATGCTGGCAAGCGTTGGAGGACGGAATGCGTCTTGACCACAGACACGTAGTCTTGGCCGATTTTATTTGGAGTGTGCTGTTAGGTTAAAACAAGTCACCTTGCAATAAAAAGGTATAAAGGGCTAATGTTATGAATCTGGACAGTGAGATCTTATTCACTATAACCAAAATATATGAATGCGTATCGTGTTCATGTCACGTAATCGTATAGACGTTCTTCGGTCTCACAATAGCCAGACCCGTAACAAATATCTGTGGATCACACAAACATTTGTCTCCGTACGGGAATTGAACTCACAGCCCCTTGCTTCACAGCCGCTACTCGCCCATTGCTATACGTCACGTCCCCCCAAGACGGCAACGGTAAAACACTTTTCTCCGCGAAAACAAAAAAGTCTATCTTTATATATAACAGCCAGTCTCTTCATGAACAACTGAAGTAATAACTAAACTAAAATAGAAGCTCTATATTTATAGATACTAGTGCTATATTGACAAATATCAATTTAAAGTTCACAGGGAAAAGCAACACCCATAATTGCGAAGTGCCTTTTTTATATTAGAGAACGACAAACAAACATATGGGTCACCTGATGGTAAGTGATCTCCACTGCATATAGATACCAAAGACACCAAAAGAATCATGGGTGCGTTGCCAACCTAAAAGGATGGGGAAATAGGGATTGGGATAATTAAGTTTTTTTTTTTTTTTTTTTTTTTTTTTATAAATAACACCCAACAGTCACATACATAGTCTTGACCCCACATTAAGATCGAGTCTTGTGTCGTGGGTATCAGGAACTACGAGAGACTTTCGGTCTCACAACACCCAGACCCGAAACAAATATCTGTAGCCCATAGAAATACTTGTCTCGGTGCGGGAATCGAACCCGCGGCCTCTCGCTTCACAGTCGGCTACTCGCCTACTGCGCCACGGAGGCTGTCAAAGTTACTTTTACTTTATCATCTTACTTTTGGCGTTACAAGACTACATTTCATTAACGCGATAAGATTCGTAACACACTCGTTTTGAACTGTAAATATGTAATAAGGCCCTATAAGTCAATGCCTTATAATTTTAATAAGTATATAAATACTAAGTTATATACATAGGAACTTATTTTTATCGCAGACATTTGTTTTCCTCTTTTCTTTATAATGTGTTTGTTTATTGCGTTAAATATTTTTATTGACATTCTTAAACTCACGCGTTTGTTACCGAACGGGTAGGCAGGGGCAACTAGAGGATTAAAGCACCTATATTTCGCCGAGCTAATTTTCGTATATGAAAAAGCGGCCTATCGCCATATCGATCACATTTTTAAGTAGTAGACAGTAACGTCTACAGCACAAACGGGCCGGCTCGACCAGTTTGATAACACTGTCAACCCCAATATCACTTTACCCGACCCGGGGATCAAACCCGAGACCCCCAGACGGCAGTAGTACGACGCATACAATACAACTACTCCATCGAGGTTTTCTTTTTATTAGCCTCATTCTTATTTTTTAGTCAATCAATTTTATAACCCTGTGGAAAACAAAAGTTTTACCGCCGAATGTTCATACACTTAAGGTCGCCTTATGTCGTTTAAGGCCGCTTTATCTGTCAAAATTGTATAGCGAAAATCAATGTAAGAAGCCGTTAAAGTTGAGTAGCGTTTGGCCAGTCGTGGTTAAAGTTATAAAGCCACACTGGAGACAATTGTTACAGCAATAATGGGTCCCTTCACACATCATCATCATCATCATCATCATCATCAGCCATAGGACGTCCACTGCTGAACATAGGCCTCCCCCAAAGATTTCCAGATCGACCTGTTGGAAGCGGCCTGCATCCAGCGACTTCTTGCGACCTTTATCAGGTCGTCAGTCCACCTTGTAGGTGGCCTCTAACTATGGGCCGCATTAGAAAGCTCACAGTCACTCAGCGAGCTATGGAGAGGGCTATGCTCGGTGTTTCTCTACGTGATCAAATCAGGAATGAGGAGATCCGTAAAAGAACGAAAGTCACCGACATAGCCCTTCACCCATAATATTAAGGAATTGGGCGGTTTAATCCTAGGTCATAAAACCGACGAATCCGACAACTACGCCTCCCCTCAGGCGTGGCCTGACAGAAGTTATTAAACGTTTTTCCCCACGAAAACAAAAAAGCTTTGAAACGAATAGGTATAATGTTAAAGATTTCAACGCGGCGCGAGAAGGGAATTGCAAATAACAGCATGTTATTTTTTTTTTCATTCGTTTGATTGAATTTAAATGTCTAGCAACACTTATTATACTTCCTTGTAATTTGAACTGTGTAGGAAAAAATCTTATTGTTACTATTAAAGCAATTGTCGCCTTTTTGGTCTCATCATCATCAGCCATAGGACATCCACTGCTGAACATAGGCCTCCCCCAAAGATTTCTAGATCGACCTGTTGGAAGCGGCCTACATCCATCTTTGGTTTAGTGGCAGCATATATGGGCTGTTGACCGGGAGATCCTGAGTTCGATTCCCAAGTCGGGCAAAGCAAATTTTCTAATTTAATTTGCACGGGATTAGATTTCGATTCCCAGGTCGCGCGAGGTGTTTTTCTAACTGTGTTTTTCCGGGACTGGATCCCCCAGACGGGGGTTGACGTCAGGTAGGCAGACGGTCGTAAACACTAAGCTAAATCCTTTCTACAACATGCTTGAAAAAGTTTGTTGCGCCGACTCCAAATTAAGGTGGGATAAAGAGGTAGAAATAAAGTAACTATTACTCACTAGTATACTACAAGGATTATGTAGACGAGCTGTCTGTACATACTCGACTGACGTCACACACATACATACAAAAGCTCACGCCTGTATCCCCGAAGGTAAGCAGAGTTTGACTTGAGAACTAGAACACCCACATTTCGCCGAGCTTATTTCCGACCCTGATGTGATAGGGGCGCGCCTATCGCCATATCAGTTACAAATTCCAGACTCACAAGTTTAAAAAGATGTAAGTAAGTGTGTAAGAATCGTAGCAAATGGAAATCCGTTGTCTCTGCCTACCCCTATGGGAAAAAGGCGTGAGTCTATGTATGTATGTATGTATGTACAAGTTTAAAAACTTAACGAATCGACTTCAACGCTTATCCGACCGTGACAATATATAGGACCACCCTTAAAACAAGCTCTATCGAGCACAAAAAGAATTTTGGAAATCGGTCCACATATAATATATCGATATATCGATATCGCGTAACATACATACAAAAAAATACAGACGTATTGAGGACCTTCTTTTTGGAAGTTGGTCGAAGCCATCTTCGCGGCGTGCGCGGTGGAATGGGAGAATATCCGGTTTTGAAACGAGCGGGTTCGATCCTGCGTACCTGTGGATATTATGTGACTCACAAATACTTGTTTCAGCCGGGTTACCACCAGTAGTATTATTATAATCGTTCTTCGTTTGTTTTGTATGGAAATCGGTACAAGTAACATAACATAACATAACATAAGCTCTCGCCTGTATCCCCGAAGGGGTAGACAGAGGCGCACTAGCAAACTAGTACACCCACGTTTCGCCGAGCTTAGTTACGTCCCAGATGTGATAGGGGGCGAGCCTATCGCCATATCGAGCACAAATTCCAGACTCCGGGCTGATATGGAAATATCCAATATCACTTTGCCCGACCCAAGACACTCAGAACCGTAGTCGTACCGAAATACCACCACGCCACCGAGGCAGTCCGGTACAAGTAAGATTATAATAATGCTGCTATAAGAGATGGTGGTAACTCTCCAGGTCTGACTGTTGTGAGATAAATGTTTTCTGTCTTTACGACCGACCTCCAAAAAGGAGAAGGTCTTCAATTCGTCTGTATTTTTTTTATGTATGTTACGCGATATCTCCGCCAAATGTGGACCGATCTTCAAAATTCTTTTTGTTTTTGATAGAGCTTTCAATTTCAAGGGTGGTCCCTTGAAATTGAAAGCTCCTTAAATTGAAAGTCCCTTAAATTGGGTCACGATAGGATTTGAAGTCGGTATGTTAAGTTTTTAAACTTGTCGATTATTTTTCTTTGGTACTTAATTTCCTCGACACACCTCTTGTTTACCTCAAAGCGACTTGTAGCCCTATAACTAAACTAGAGTTAGTCCTAAACTAGATTTAACTAACATCTCATTCCTATATTTAAATCGAGATATATCTAAGTGGTGCAAGTTAAAACAAATTAGACAAACATAAGTACTGCGTAAATGTTTTTATAACGCCGCGTCTCCTGCACTAAAACATTACACAAAACACCTACTCAAAACGTGGTTTCGCTAGACATTTTTGTCTATGGCCATTGTCCCATGAGCATGAGACAGCGAAAAACATTGTTTTGTGTAGGTGTTTTCAGTGGCGTGCAGTCCATATAGACAAAGAGACACTGTCTACTCTGACAATTTGCTATTTAGTTATTTACACAAATGAAGAATAAAATCTTGACACAAAAGCTATTTTCAAAATAGCATCGCTTGGGTTTTATTTTAAATCGACACGAGGTAGATAAGGATAGTGATGGAGCTGTACGAGTTGAAGAAATAAATTATGTGAGTTTGTTGTCTACCCTGATCCAAATGACTATGCACGTCACTGGGTGTTTTTGTGTTTTGTTTCGAGAAAAGCACGTGCAGAAGACACGGCTTGACTGTTAGCTGTATTTGTTTATTTAAATTTGGTAGAGCAGTAATTTACACCTGGCCCGTGCCTAATAAATATTCAAACGTCCTTGCTCATTCATTCGCGTAGTACTACAAATGTGACTCATACAAGCGCATCGTATGAATCGATTTGATTTAATTAAAGATGATAACGCAAAAATATTCAGGAAATAACGTCTACTAAGGATTTAATAACCCGTGCATCGCGAGTCGCACAACAGTCGAGTATAGCGCGCCAACGCGGGAAAATCACACTTTTCCTCTCTTGTTTCAGTCGGCCAGTATTTGTTTGGCCATCGAGTGCGAATGTTCACTCAATAAGTTATAATGTTCACGTACTTGTTCATAGCGTTACTGCCGCTTGTGTATTCGCGACTTAGTTACGATTATGTACCAGGGGACTATGGGTACCGAGGAGTTCATGACGGGACGGAGCGCGCGAAAAACTTTGTCAATGAGTGGAGTGTGGAAGTGGACGGTGGTGAAGAAGTAGCTCAGCTGGTTGCATTGGAACTCGGATACATTTACGGCGGCCCGGTAAGTGACGTCACAATTATTTAATACCAGTACCAATTGATAAAATAAGTTAGCTCCTTTTTTGTGTTTTTAGTCATTTTCGAATATTTGCTTTCAAGTTGTTATAATGTAATTTGTCACTCATTTGAAGTGCATAAGGTGAATAATGGGGGTAAACGAACTCGGGCATGTACATTCACTTTTGTAAAGTTTTTAAAAACTTAAACTTCAATAATTAAATAACAGGCCAATTTTCGTAAGCATTTAAATATTTTTTAAGTGTCTAGTCCTAATAAAAAAGAAATGAAATTTTAAGCGCATGTTCTCGAGTATTTTTTATTTATTTATTTCACACAAAACAGGTTACAACAATTGTTATTAATAGTTTATACTTACAAAAAATGTTTTTACCTACCTGAATATTTTTATTGTTTAACTGGCGTTTAAGCTATTGTATTTTTCGGCCGGGATAACGTTAGCCAAAAATAATAAATGCATTACGTGCAATTATTTCAAGTAGTAGTAGTAGTAGTAGTAAGTTATTATTTTATTATTATTATATGTCTATTAATATAACCATTGATAAAAAAGCTAAAATATTAGCTAAAGCTAAAAATCTTAATTAATGGAAACACGACTCGGTAAACTAAAGGCACCCTTATTTGTGCTTGCTGCTCTGATGATATAAGTTATATAAATTATGTAAATGTTAATTATACATATATGCATAATCAATAATTATCATCATCATCATCAGCCATAGTACATATGTTTAGCAATTAATTTATTATACATTAATTAAGATATACGTGGCTCCTTTCAAACAATGTTTCTTTATTTACATTTTCGACACATAACATAACATAAGTTCACGCCTGTATCCTCGAAGGGGTAGGCAGATGCTCCTTAGCGAACTAGAATACCCACATTTCATCGAGCTTAGTTCCATCCCAAATGTGATAGGGGGCGAGCCTATCGCCATATCGGGCACAAATTCCAGACTCCGGACTGATATGGAAAAATCCAATATCACTTTGCCCGACCCGCGGACCGAACCCGAGACCTCAGGACGGTAATCGTACCGAAATACAACCACGCCACTGAGGCAGTATCAGTCATCAGTAGGCCAATATCAATAACATTTAAATAGTAGGAACTGTCTTAATTGTATTTCGTGCGTAGTAATTACCGTCTGAGGTCTCGGGTTCGATCCCCGCCACCGCTGCTGTTTACGTTACTCGACGGTAACGTGATATCGGGTTTTTCCATTCCGTATCAGCCCGGAGTCTGGATTTGTGCGCGATATAGCGATAGGCTCGCCCACAACCACATCTGTGATGGCGCTCTCGTTCTGTAGTTCGCATCTGCCTACCCCTTCTGGGAAGTGGAAATCTTATAATTCCAACTCCTCCCTCTTTCTGTTTGATTAATTTCGTTGCGGGATGAGGACGATTTAGCATTCTATGAGACTCGCCGCGCTTCATTGCTCGGTGTCGTAAAATGCCTGCCATTGTTGATCCTGGCTACAGGAGTTACAATGGCGGGTGTGTGGGCGGTATAGTCTCGTATCCTCCTCGACAGCCTCCGTGGCGCATCGGGCGAGTAGCCGACTGTGAATCGAGAGGCCGCAGGTTCGTTTCCTGCATTGAGACAAATGTTTGTGTGGTCCACAGATATTTGTTTCAAGTCTGGCTGTTGTAAGACCGAAAGTCTCTCATACTCTGACACCCACTATACAGGTTATACCTAGTGTGGGGTCTGAACTAGGTGTGTGACTGTTGGGTGTATTTATTATTTCCCCTCCCTTCTGGCATACATACGTGAGCTTATGTTATCTATAAGCTCACGTATGTATGCCAGAAGTTTTAAATAGTAAGAATGTTTTAAATAGTATGTGGTTTTAGTACTGACTATATATAGACTATATAGACTGCCTCCGTGGCGTGGTGGTATTTCGGTACGACTACGGTTCTGAGGTCTCGATCCCCGGGTCGGGCAGTGATATTGGATTTTTCCATATCAGTCCGGAGTCTGGAATTTGTGCCCGATATGGCGATAGGCTCGCCCCCTATCACATCTGGGACGAAACTAAGCTCGGCAAAATGTGGGTCTTCTACTTCGCTAGTGCACCTATGCCTACCTCTTCGGGGATACAGGCGTGAGCTTATGTTATGTTATGTGTGGTTTTAGTACTCTTAGTTTTTAATAAAAACTAGAGTTTTTACTATTCCGTCAAGTTCCTTGGCGGACCAGTTATTAAAAGTTTTTTATCAACTTTATAGTTTATTGAAAAGACACAAAAACTCACAAATATCAAAGGTTGTTTTGGTGGATACAATAAACATTAGTTGTAAGTTTGATTTAATAACAGATAGTCGTTTCTAAAAAAAAGCGCTGGCTGGACGTTTTGGAGGAAGATATGAGAGCCAATGGCCTCACTAGGGAGGATGCTTAAGACCAGGCGAAGTGGAAGCGTTTAAGTAGGAAGGCGGACCCTGGCAGAGGGCCGGGATAACGCCAGGCAGAAAGAAAGAAAGAAAGAAAGAATTAAAGCCGAACAATACCGGGCGAAGTGGAAGCATTTAAGTAGGGAGGCGGACCCTGGCAGAGGGCCGGGATAACGCCAGGCAGAAAGAAAGAAAGAAAGAGTCGTTTCTATTATTATTGCATAATTAAGTTGGAATATTGCTTTATTAACTAGCTGGTGCTCGTGACTTCGCTCTAGTATGTTTTTTCTCGATGATATTTTTTACGGGTATGGCAGACCGCTGCCTATCGTTACAAAAGCTGGGGTTGAGGAGAAATATAGTTAATACTCAAAGTAATTGAACCATTGGATATCTTTTTTTTATAGCAGATACTGGCAAACGAGCAGATGGGTCACCTGATGGTAAGTAATCTCCACCGCCCATAGACAACCAACACACAAAAATAATCATGGGTTCATTGCCAACCTAAAAGGAGGAAATGGAAGGGGAACGAAAAAGGGATTGGGAAAAGAAGAGGGGAGATGGGCCACCGGAAATCTCACTCACCGAACAAAACGCGACAGCAAGCTGCCACTTTACGTCGGTTTTTTGTTAGACAGTGGTATCAAAACGGTCGAGCCGGCCCATTTGTAGACGTAACTGTCTACAGCGTGGCTCTACCACTCAAGCTCGGTCTCACTTGTCCAATTGGACAACTAGGAGGAATTAGCCTCAGTTGTCAATCGTTATACACCTATAGACAGAAAAATGTCACCCTTTTCAATGAAACAGGTCATCGGTTGTTAGACAATTTCAATCAATACACATTTCTAAAAGCATTTGCGTGCGTTTATCAAATAAACGTGCAATATTTGAATAAAAGCTATGTTTGATACAAATATTTGCCCACTCTGTTAATTAAGCCTCTGGCAGTGAATGAAGGCTGGTGGACAAATTATCTTCATATGGGCCTAATTTGTCCAGTGTTAACTATATAAGATGATAATCATGAGGTTTTGGGTTCGAATCTCGGATCGGGAAACTAGAGCTTTTTTATTAGAAAAATGATACGAGTTAATTTCTTAGGAATACGCAAATGTTATTCATTGAAATGAAACTATTTTTTACGGATTTTATCGCGATTTGTTTGGTGTTTATTTTATTTTTAGACCCGACGTTTCGAAAGCTTTACAGCTTTCGTGGTCACGGGTCGGACTGTCGGGTCGCTCCACATTAAATTAAAATAAATACCAAACAAATCGCGATAAAATCCTTAAAAACTAGTTTCATTTCAATGATACGAGATGCTCGGTTTTGGAATTTAAGCCTGAAATGGTGGTAGGCTCGCCCCCACCACGAATGAACGGACGGAAATACGCCCGGTGAGACGTGGGGGTAATAGATGCTCCCTACCTGCCTCCTGCTTACCCTTCTGTTCTCAAAGGCGTGAACTTGCATCATGTCAATGGATCGTCAATTTTCGACCAACTTCCAAAGAGAAGGATCTCATACTGATTTCTTCTTAGTTTTATTTCAAAGAAGGACCTCATTTTGTCTGTATGTTTTGTTTGTTTGTTACGCAATATCTCCGCCAAATGTGGACCGATTTTTGTTTTCGATAGAGCTCATTTTAAGGGTGGTCCCATATAATTTGGCGTTATGTTTTTAAATTTGTGATTATTTAAAAGAGTTAGTTTTGTTCGAGTTACACTAATTATTTGCCTTGGATATAAATAATAAATAAATAAATAACACCCAACAGTCACATACGTAGTCCTGACCCCACACTAAGATCAAGTCTTGTGTCGTGGGTATCAGGAACTACGAGAGACTTTCGGTCTCACAACACCCAGACACGAAACAAATATCTGTGGGCCACACAGACATTTGTCTCGGTGCGGGAATCGAACCCGCAACCTCACGTTTCACAGCCGGTTACTTGCCCGCTGCGCCACGGAGGCTGTCTACCTCTAAATGTGATCAGAAACCATCCACGCGCACGCAGCCGCGACCTCATGGAAAAAGGAAAGTCCCGATTCATTCACTGACTTATAAACCCCCAATCCAAACCCGTAGACTCAGAATTTTGTGAGCAAAAGGTCCCATTTATGCTGTATAAAATAAAAATAAAAATCTTTATTGATCACGCAGGCATGTAAAAAAGCACTTATGACAAGTTAACACAAGTAAATTTTTAGATTAAGATTAATATAATTTACGTTATATTTTTTTTTTTTTTTTTTATTTGCCAACGAAGGCAGACGAGCAGACGGCCCACCTGATGGTAAGTGGTTACCGTCGCCCATAGACATCGGCAATGCCAGGGGCACAGCCAAGCCGCTGCCTACCGTGTGATGATGATGATACCGTGTAGATGCTTTTTTAAGCCTCGTTATATATTTGAATTTGACGACAGGCAGGCAAGTATGGACATAATAACGATGGGATGGCTAAGATAGGGTGATAAGGGGAGATAGGAACAGAGTGTAAGGGAATGGGTTGTATGGGAATGGCATAAGGCAGGAATGGTGGCAGGGGATTGACTGGAAATACTAGAAGCTGTTGGGATTGGTGCGTGAGGCCCTATACTAGCTAACCTACCAGCCTTTCTCTAGCTACCTACGGATGACGACCCGAAGAAGACAGGCAGAAAGAAACTCCGGGCTTATTTTTTTCATCATCATTTGTCACCATTTCTTTTTTTTATCTTTTGTCTTTTTTCCATTTTTAATAATTTGATTTACAAATTGTCGATACAATTGATATTCATAGTTATATGGATTTATGCATACTCAATACCACTGGAGATGTAATTACCAAAAGAATGATTAAAAGGTGAAATGGCATTGTAGGATGTATATCATGTATACAAGCAATATGGATTTCAAAGTTCAACCCCTGAAGGTGTAAAATCCAAAACACGTAACATAACATAAGCTCACGCCGATATCCTCGAAGGAGAAGGCGGAGGCGCAAACTATTCAGTCCCAGATGTGATAGGGGGCGAGCCTATCGCCATATCGGGCACAAATTCCAGACTCCGGGCTGAATTGAAAAAAATCTATATCAATTTGCGCGACCCGGGGATCAAACCAGAGACTTCAGGAAGGTAGTCGTATCGAAATATAACCACGCCACCGAGGCCGTCGAGGGTAAAATCCCTAAAGGAGTAAAGTCCTTAAAGGTGTTAAAGAGTCCAAGATTGTACGAAGAAACATTGAAAACATGCCTGGAATGACTACCGGGAGGAACTCCGAACAAATGCCAGAGGAACCGCAGGTGGGACAAAGCGATATCTCTGAAACGATTTTGCAGAGACAGGATCACCCAGAGAGCTATGACGTCAGGCAGGTAGTCAGTCGTAAAATCGAAATTAAATCCGTTCTGCGATGTGCTAGAAAAGGCTTAACCGTTTTATTACCATTGTGTCACAGTAATACAAAGTGTAACGGCAGTAATTTTGTAAATAATTCTTTAACTCCAGTATTTTGCAAAATAAATCTTTAAATAACAAGGGAATTAAATTTAATTAAGAGTACGGACGACCGATGCGACGCGACGTGGCTTATATAGCTTCCAGTAAAATGAATGTAATTGGTTCTTTTGTCCAAGCTTTGTCCCGTAGGCTGTAAATGTTCTTTGACTATTCTGTATTTTTTAATCTGTATCAGGTGAATGTTCTGGAATATTTATATCTTCTTGAAATAAGAACCCAAGCTGCAGTCAATAGGGATAATGACACGTTTAAATGTTCCGAAGGCAATTGGCAAAAATTGAACCCTTATAGTTTCGTCGTGTCCCCCATCGCGTATGTTTGTCTGTTTAACCGCGGTTTATATCGTAGACTATTGGTACTAGAAAGCTGTAATTACATGAGTAATTTTGATATTACTCGTCATGCATTAAACATTGGGGGAGGCTTTTGTGAACGTCTTGTGGCTAGGGATGATGATGAAATATTGTAAAAATTTTGTACAATATTCGGAGGACGGGCCAAAAGGCGCTGGCTGGACGTTCTGGAGGAAGATAAGAGAGCCAATGGCCTCACCATAGAGGATGCTCAAGATCAGGCGAAGTGGAAGCGTTTAAGTTGGAAGGCGGACCCTGGCAGAAGACCGGGATAACGTCAGGCTGAAAGAAAAAAGATTCAGAGGCAACCTGCATACCCGAGAATTTCGAAGTTATGTGAACTCTACTAACCCGCATCACGCCAGCGTGGTTAAATAAAACCTAATTAGTAAAAGAGGCCATGGCCCGTGTAGCAGTGGGACAATAATATTACATGGCTGATATTATTTATTATAGTAGAATATTTATTAACATGAAATATAGCAAATAATAAAACTGCACAGTGCATGTCTGACCACACAACAAAGTGTTTCGAAGTATGAATAAATATTATTGAAATATAATTTTATTAAATTATTTTGATATGATTTGTAAACTACGTCTAAGTCTACCTTTCGCCTTTTAATGCAAGTGTTTCGCGGGCGAAGTCGGGATCAATATTAACATTCCCCAAATCGTTATCATTTGATATTCCAATGAAAGTGTCTGTATTAATGAACATTGCGCGTCCAGTTATTTGTCGCGAGATAAGGTTTGATTTGCATTGACGCCGCGCGGTATCTCGAGTGGTACTCACCATATCTGATGGGGGGAACTACATTTACCAGATTGTATCCGGTGGGCACTGGGTGGGGATATTTTAATTACGACACAAGTCATGTGGGTTTATTGGGGTTATTTCATTATGTATCGGGGTTTAGTAGAGATATTGCCTCTTACTTGTAAAAATATTTAAACGCTGCTTATCTTTAACCATAGGTTGTCCCTTTCATTTTTAAACAATGTAACGCAAGGAAAAAAGTGACAGGCTATTCTTTGCGAAAAGATAAGCGAAAATGTTTTTATAAGTAAGGCCCATTGTGATTTATGAGTCATGAGGCCTAGGGTTTACGTCCCAGATTAGGGAGTGACTTTATGTAATGCGCTAAGTAGAGCAATAAACTGTAATCGGCGCTTTACATACTATTATATAAAAAATTATTACACTTTCTAAATACACACGATGACGTTTTTCGTGTTCTTTGTCACCAGTGAAATTGATTATGTTTGGCCCATGGCTTGTCGCAGATTAATATCAAATGTCACAATTAAATAAATTACGAGTTTTCAAATTGCTAATAACACCATATTGTATATTATTTTGGGCATATTCGATACCTAAGCAAAATCATAAGTGGTAGAGCCACGCTGTTAACATAATTGTTTATTAATGTCTACAGCACGAATGGTCCGGCTCCACCATAGGGCTGCGGATACGAACTCAGCGGCGGCGGCGCCTCTCCAAGTCCGCTGAGTTCGTGTCCGCAGCCTTACTCGCAGAAAACCGCAGAAAACTGTTGGGTTTCGATCGGCGAATGAGCTTTCTGATGGCCCAATTCCCCTCCCCTTCCCAATACCTATTCCCCACCTTTAAGGTTGGCAACGAACCCATGATTCTTTTGGTGTCATGGGTGTTTGTGGACGGTGAAGATTACTTGGCGGTGACCCACCTGCTCATTGCCAGTTTTTTATATATAAAAACAAATTCTGTTTACCGAAAAATACTCCCTTAAAATTTATCTCCAAACACTATTTTCGACCGATTAACAAAAAGGAGAAGTACCTCAATTCGTCTGTATTGTTTTTTTTATGTATGTTACGCGATATCTCCGACAAATTTGGACCGCTTTTCAAAGTTATTTTTGTGTTCGATAGCGCTTATTTCAAGGGTGGTATGAATTTGGCCACGATCGGATTTGAAGTCAGTCTGTTAAGTTTTTAAACTTGTGATTATTGAAGATTCTAGTACTATTCTTTTAGGTCTAGGCGATCGGTGAGTCCAAGGTAAATAATTCCCCGATCGGTCGAGTTTACGAGTTTTGGTACAGGATCAGGATAAAATTTTATTTTCCAAAGGGAGTTTCTATCAGCTAATAAAAGTACATGAAATAGTGTATCTTGTTTCAATCTGAGGCACAGGTATCTTTAAAGGGTAATTAAATAGATGCCCAACGACCACAACGGGATAAGCAGAAAACCGACCTAGAAAAAGAGGTACTCAATTTAGTATGTTTTTTTTTGTGTCTGTTACGCGATATCTTACGGACTGTTGATACAAGTGTCAGAGTTTCGAGACCAGCCCCAAAAAAAGAGCATCTCTGACTTTTCTCTGTTAAGTGTATTTTCATTGTGAATTATCGCTTGCTATATCAAACCTGCATAGACTGCATACCCGAGAATTCTCTACAAAAATTCGGAAGGTATTCACATATTATGTACCTTCGAAATTCTATTTGAAGTCGAAATTTGCTCAATAATCTCAGCCTTAGTTTTACGCCCTATATTTTTAAATATATTGAAATTGTTAATCTCAATACATAAGAATTTTAGGTAAAGGCAACGGTAATAAAAAAGATATGTTAATACTAAGTAAGATTTTGAGGCAGTTGTCACTTGTACGAGGCCTAATGGAGACAAATGTTAAGGAATTAGCTTTGAACCATTTGTCTCAGTTTGCGAAACTAATGATTTGTTCCTTTGTCGGCGTATGCCTACACTGTGTAAAGCTAATCTAAGTATCTGTGACATTGTGGGGGCATTCCCTTTACCAATTTTTGTTTGATTTCATCAAAGGTATTCTGAGTGGTCGTCGACCAGTGGCGTGCATATAGACAAAGACACTTACTACTCTAACAATTTGCTATTTCTATAAATGAATAATAAAATTATGACTAAATACAAATTTTCAAATTATTTTCGTATCATGTTCTAAATCTCCACAAAGATGAAAATCACTATGATGGTGTTGAAAAAAATAATTGTGTAAGTTTTTTGTCTACTCTGATCGGAATGTCTATGCATGTCACTCAATCGGAATGTCAGCACGCTATTGGGCATAAATACTACTAGCGCCATTTGTGGAAACTAGGAGATGGAGATTATGAACTATCGTCAATTTCGACTATCGAAAACTGAGCAAAAATACATAGTTTACTTCTATTGCGACAATTGTTCGCCCATTACTGGCCCGATAGCATGGCGTAGTTGTATTTCGGTACGACTACCGTTTTGAGGTCTCGGCTTCGATCCCCGGGTCGGGCTAAGTGATATTGGATTATTCAATATCAGCCCGGAGTCTGGAATTTGTGCCCGATATGGCGATAGGTTCGCCGCCTCCGGTTCGCCTCCACATCTGGGACGGAACTAAGCTGTGCGAAATGTGGATGTTCTAGTTCGCTAGTGCGCCTCTGTCTACCCCTTCGGGGATACAGGCGTGAGCTTATGTTATGTTATGCTCGCCCATTATTATTAAAGATACTTTGGACACGCTGTGGAAGACAAAACAAATTTTCATTGACCATTGTTCGACATGCAGTTTTAAACTATTGTTTACAAGGTCCAAGGTTGTATTTGTTACGCCCTTTTCGTGGCTGTGCATAAATCATGAAGTTCGAGAGAAAAATATAATATGTATAATAATATTAAGATAGCTTTAGCTTTAGTCTAGTGGCAGCATGTATGTATGTGGGCTGTAGACCGGGACAGGTCCGGCAAAGCTAATTTTCTCATTGAATTTGCCCGGGACTAGATCCGTCAGAGGGTTGACGTCAGGTAGGCAGCCGGTCGTAAGTCGTAAAAGTGTGTTGCCCCGAACCCATATTAAAGTGGGATAAGGGCAGGCCGAAAGAATATTAAATAGCTTTTAAAATAAAAGAGGTAGAATGTAATCCCAAATGATAATTATTTTAATGAATTCTTTGTAATCAAGATTTTAGAATACGGGATAAGACAGTCCAATGAGCAACACAGTAGTTATAATGGCCTTTGCTTTATAGAATTAATTCTGATGCACAAAGGAGATATTTTATTATAATTTTAATAAAGTTTTTATTAACAAACTAAATTGCTTGACGTAGAACAAACACGGACAGACAGATGTGCTAATCACAGTTAATAGTTACGGACACAAACCCACGCAATAACTTAGAAAATTCTAGTTAATTTTTAACTAAGAATCCGTTATCCCCAGTCGTCTCCAACAACGCGTATTCGCGTCGCGCAACGTCGCCCATCACGTTCAATTACCAGGAGAACACAACTAGCATGGATGTCCAATCTTAAAATGAAAACAACTATCGTCAAAAATAAGCAAATCTATTCTGCAACATGCTTGAAAATGTATGTTGCGCCGACCCCATATTGAGGTGGGATATGGGGAGGCAGAAATAAATAATATTAAGGTAGCTTTAAAATAAAAGAGGTAGAATATAAACCCACACAGTTAGAATTGGTAATGGTAATAAGTTAAATTAATTCTTTTTAATCAATATTATAGAATACGCAATCAGACAATCCAATGAGCAACACTTCAGAATGGCCTTTTATACCTCTAGAATTAATTCTGATGCACAAACGAGATATTTTATTATCATTTTAGTAAAGTTTTTATTAACATCTAAATTGGTTGACGTAGAACAAACACAGACAGACAGATGTGCTAATCAGTTACGTTAATAGTTACGGACACAAACCCACGCAATAACTTCGAAAATTCCAGCAAATTTTTAACTAGGAGTCCGTTCGTTCCCCCCAGTCGTCTCCGGCAACGCGTATTCGCGTCGCGCAACGTCGCCCATCACGTTCAACTACCAGGAGAACATAACTAGCAGGGATGTCCATTCTTAAAATAGACTATAGCTGCATAGCGGGCTTTAGTTTTGCTGGCTTGATTACAAGATGGCGCTGATTGTTTTGGAATTATGATTACACATTTTAAACTAGTACGTTATATTTACATACATTATGTTATTTTTTATTAATGTTAAGATATAACTGAAATTATGTTAATGCAAAAGTACTTAAGCGCTATTTCAACGGTTTTATGGTTAATAATTTTCGCTCAGCTCACTATGCATTTAAAAGAATAACAACCTTACCAACTCAATTACTACAGACATTGTCTACTAGATGGCGCTATTTTACATATCAAAGCCGTTTTTTAGCCCCCAGCGTTGCCGTTTAGTCACGCATTAGCTTGGAAGCGTTTTTTCAGGCGGCGCTAACTGTAGTTTCAGCGTCATTGTTACCGGGAGAACATGAACGGTGCGAACAATATTTCAGCGTTTCAGCAGTGAAATTCAGGGGGAGGAGTTAGAGAGACAGGGATGAAGGATACGTTATTTCAGTGCGGTCGTGCGTGTGATGAAACCGTTTTCAGTATTCAGCTGTTAATAGTGTGCGTTTATGTATGTTATGCATCAATATAATATACCCTAGATGCACAGTTCTTTGCAAATTTCCTTCTAAAAATGGTCTCAGAAACAAACAAAAAAAAAGATCACAAGTTCTAATTCAATCAACACTAATATAACACTATGCACGTGGTATAAAGTAGCTTTTTAATTGACATGATCAAGCGTTCTTAAATTTGAATTTAGAAATTTAGAGTTCTCTCGGCGTCCGACTGTAGGCAAAAGGAGTGTTTAAGCACTTCTTTACTGTCCCATTTTCCGAGCGTCAACTATGCATCTAGGTAAAAAAAAAAGATGAAAAGTTGATTATATTCGTTGCCAGCTAAGTAAAAACATATTGTTCGATTTTCAAAAATGTGTAAAAGCCATGAAGTAACATTAAAAGTTTTGATAAAAGTCATCCAGATTGACTAGGCTTCAGTGGCGAGGAGTGAAAAATTTCAAAAAGGAACGCAATGCTACTTTCTCTTAAAGATAATACCTGGATAAGACATGTAGCCTACAATCTAGAAAAGGAAAGCGGATAGGAATCGGGTTGTATGGACCTATCGCCACTGTTGGGTTTACAACGAATTTACCAAAATTACTTATGTAGGATTTCATTTTCAGTCTATTAAAATTGACATGTTAGTATTCTTATATTTGTACATATAAACAGACTACATATACGAAAAACGTTATTCATAAACACATTCTCGTGACGGCTTGCTTCACTCATTCATTCATAATGAGAGGACCAATGACGTTGAGTTACTTACTAGAAAGACTCCCAAGTTCAAAAGCAAGCCGAGTACCGGAGCTTAGTAAAAAAATTAAATAAAAGTACACAATCATGAACATTTTAGGGCGTGAAAAATAATTAATTAATTAAAATTACTTTCAAAAAACACTATTTTTACTTAAATCACAAGAAAAATTCAACGAGTAACAGGCTTTCATAAGTCCATAGAGGGTTGCGTGAAGCCGGCGACAAGCGACCGCGTCGACTCTCGACTCCATACATTGAGATGACCTCTGAAAAACACATTTACATAAATTAATATAAATGTAAGAATTTTTATGTTTCAACGTGGGAACCACTTAAACATTTCATAATAGAGCATGTTTTAAAATCCAAGATGAATACGATGTGAACGTGACGTAAGAGATCGGTATTCCGGAATTTCAGAAAAGACATCCTAGTGTGTGTCCGACCACACACTAAAGGGTTCCGTAGTAGGGTGGAAGTGACTAAAATACCATTTACTTAAAAACTACTCAGCATATTATGTTTTAACCAATTTTCGTTTAAAGTCTTTTAGTGCCTTAAAATCCCCCGGATAGCAACCAGTGAACCATCGTATTTTTCTTCCTTGTCGCTACACTCTTGACAGAGTGGTCGTGGTCGTCACTCCGGGATTTGTGGCACGCTTAAGGATTCGTCGCCACTCGTCACGAACAGCAGATCTTCGGGTGCATCAACATGAACCATCGTATACATGGTGTTATAAACTATTATAGTGACCCACACCCCTTGAGTGGATCGCCTTCCAGGTTCAGCCTGTATATCTGGTTCTCTTCAGGGGGTTACGACTTCACGGTTGGTTACGGCGGGCATGCGCAGGGCACATCCTTGTGCCTCGCTGCGTGAGTTATGTCTTGTCCTAGACGCCTCACTTTGCTTCTTACCTCTTCGGAGTGTGAAGGTTAAGCCAGCATTTTACATGTGAACACCGATAAACCCATTTATCAGTGGCGGCTGTTTTTTTTTGTAGGTACTGTACTGCGCCTATAATTAAAAACATAAAAAGCAAAACATAAGCTCACGCCTGTATTCCCCGAAGGGGTAGGCTGGGGTGCACTAGCGAACTAGAACACCCACATTTCGCCGCTTAGTTCCGTCCCAGATGTGATAGGGGCGAGCCTATCGCCATATCGGGCACAAATTCCAGACCCCGGGCTGATATGGAAAAATCCAATATCACTTTGCCCGACTCGGGGATTGAACCCGAAGACCTCAAAACGGTAGTCGTACTGAAATACCACCACGCCACCGAGGCAGTCTACAATTATGTATAGTAAATGTGGTTTTGGGAAAGACCTATGTCCAGCAGTGGATGTCTTGTGGCTGATCAAGTGTAGCCACTTTGTCGTGCTCGAATAAAAAATAATTGAGAGCGAGTCCGACAGAAGTTTTCAATATAGAAACGAATATTGAAATTTAACGAATATGAAAATTAAACGAATATCTCACCAAAAAGACTAAAATAAAAGAAAAACGTAGAAATCTCAATATAATTTTTGGAGATACCGAGGTTTTTATTCACATTCTTTTTGGAGAACTATGTCGGCATGTATCATGATTATTATCTAATTAGTTGTTTATTAAAGTCCGCGACTCTGTTCACGTGCTTTATTAATAATCAAATCTATCCCACGGGAATCATATATGTGCTATTGCAGACTATAATCTATCTCTGTACAAAATGTCATCCAAATCCGTTTAACCGTTCTGGCGTGAAAGAGTAACAAACATCCATACATCCTTACATCCTTACAAACTATCGCGTCTCTTTCCACCTGCCCTTATCCCACCTTAATGTGAGGTTGGCGCAACGTTTCCAAGCATGTTGCAGAAAGGATTTAGCTTAGTTTTTACGACCGGCCGCCTGCCTGACGTCAACCCCCTCTGAGGGATTAAGGATTAAGGGCGTTTATAGTACATAATCACACGCCCGTATCCCGAAGGGATAGGCAGAGGTGCACTAGCGAACTAGAACACACACATTTCGCCGCTTACTTCCGTCCCAGATGTGATAGTGGAGGAGGCTATCGCCATATCGGGTACAAATTCCAGACTTCGGGCGAATACTGCAAAATCTAATATCACTTTTCCCGACCCGGGGATTAAACCCGGGACCTCAGAACGATGGTCGTACCGCGCACGCAAAATTACCACGCCACTAGATAGTCATAATATTAGTTGGATAGCAGTGGCGAAGAGTTAAACAACACGATTCCTACCTGCTTCCCTTGGCCAAATTATTGTCTTAACAAATAGGCATTAATCAGAAGAAAATGCTGCAACGGCTTCCCTTTTAAAAAAAGCCACTCTTCGCCACTGTTGGATAGTTGGATGATGACATGGATGACAGCCTCCGTGGCGCCGCGGGCGAGTAGCCGGCTGTGAAGCGAGAGGCCGCGGGTTCGATTCCCACATTGAGACAAATCTTTGTATGGCCCTACAGATATTTGTTTCGGGCCTGGGTGAGACCGAAAGTCTCTCGTAGTACCTGATACCCACGACACAAGACTCGATCTTAGTGTGTGGTCAGGACTATGTATGTGACTGTTGGGTGTTATTTATGTATTACATGTGTAGCGCGGCGGTTAAATGGAGATTAGCCTCGGACTATATACCCCAAAGGACGATTGATGTCCGGCAGGCAGCCGGTCATAAAAACCAAGCCAGATACGGTAACATGATGATTTCTTGGGTTTACGTGAACGTTATTCATTGAAATTAAACTATTTATAAGGATTATATCACGATTTGGGTTTTAATTTTTTATTTTTATGCCCGACGTTTCGAAAGCTTTGCAGCCTTCGTGGTCACGGGTGAAAAAATAGTTTAATTTCTACGGTAACATGCTTGAAAAAGTGTACCGATCCCAAGTTTGGGTAAGGGCTGGCGGAAAGAAACAGTAAAATGTTTGAGTCAAGGCTTCTGTAGAAAGTTTTGGCTACAGCAGCAGCAGATGTGTCGGCTCAACTGGGTTATTGCCTAAATAATAATTTGCTAGGCGCTCTTGAACCACTTTCATCCCTTATACTTTGTCTGCCTTTTTCGACTGAAGAAGGTATTCAATTTGTGAGTATTTTTTTATGTATGTTACCGCGATATCTCCGCCAAATGTGGATCGATTTTCAAAATTCTTTTTGTGTTCGATAGCGCTTATTTCAAGGGTGGCTCCATACAAATTTGGTCACGATGGGATTTGAAGTCGGTCCGTTAAGTTTTTTGTAATAAACTGTAGCCACTCGGAAGCGTAGTTGTATTGCGTGCGAGTCACGACTACATGAGGTCTCGGGTTCTATCCCTGGGTCGGGAAAATTAATACTGTGTTTTTCCATTGAATATCAGCCGGAGTCTAGAATTTGTGCCCGATATGATGATAGGCTTGCCCCAGTCATATCTAGGACGTTAATGGGCTCGGTAAAATGTGGGTGTTCTACTCGTAGTTCTCTAATTCGCCTCTGCCTATCCTTTCGTGGATATTAGGCGTGATTGTATGAATGTAACTGTAGCCAATTTCCCCCAAGGTTTAAGCTTTATTTACACTAAAGTCGGTTCAGTGATTTAACCGTGAAAACGTAAAGGTCAGAGTTTCGTATTTATATTTTTAGTACGGCGATTGTATACCTGTTATCATTTGTTATTGTTGATTTTTACATAATCATTAATTACCTCTTGGGCATAATAATGATTACAAAATTATGCATTATTTCTAAAAGTTTAAACATAATTCAGGTTAAGTAGTACTCCATAAAACGAGGTTCCCCATATTCCCGCAGGAACCCGAGTCCCGCGCTAACCCCATACTCGTATGTGAGTGCGAACTCTTCGCTAGTTCTGTTATCCTGGTACACATGTGAGCCTCGCAACTCACATGACGCCGCTGTGACACGTGCGTGTGTAATCTAGTCGCTAGTCGTGTCGTGTGTTGCATAACATGTGTGTTGTACTTGCGAGTGTGAGTATAATAATATGTGTATGTGGTAGTAGGGGACGGAAATAATTTATTAGGCATGTGTTGGACACATGTGTGGTAACGGAAAAACATTGTGCGCAGACAGAATTATCTTATGTCAAATTCAACAATTTCTACATACATAATGTGGGTGTTCTAGTTCTTTAGTTCGCCTCTGGTCTATATACCCCTTCGGGGTAACAGGTATGTGTATAATATTCAGTGTATATATAATACAGCTATATATTCGTGACCAATAAAGAAATCAGACAATCAACTGTTATTTCCTACATAGATAATAATTTATTATGTGTTCAAAGCTCAACAGATTATAATAAAATATTTTATAATCATTCACATATAATGTATCCCCTGATCCCGCCAGGCCAACCCAACGTATGTGATCCACCACACACCACACGTGCCGTAGACACGAACCGCCTCGGCTCTATGCTACCCTAGTACATACATGTGTCGTGAACGTCACATGACGGCATCCATTTCGAACATGACAACATGTGACATATTGACAATGTCATGGATAACGTTTTGTTGTTGCTTGCGTACTTTATGAGGTTATATGCAAGGAAATCCTTCTTGGAACTTCATTCGGTTTATTTGAGGATTATTCGAAAAGAACGTCAATACGCATAAGGGTAATCTCATAACAAAAATTAAATTAATTGCGTACAAAATTGAAGTTTTATTGTTCTTTTACGAAGTACATATATTGCGTGCGAGAAGTGCGACGCTTTGTTGGAGGTTTTTGTATTTTGCTACAAGTGTTCCCACGTTTCACATTGTTAATTTCCGTCATATGGTGTGATAGCGTAGCATAAATTCGAGGCTCTATTTGATACTGAGCAGACCAATTCAATATATGTAATTTTTGAGTGGTAGAGCCACGCCTTAGACAGTAACGTCTACAGCACGAATGGTTTGATACCACTGTCTCACAGAAAACCGACGTAAAATGGCAGATTGCTGTCGCGTTTCGTTCGGTGAATGGGATTTCCGGTGGCCCCTTTTTCTCCCCTCCCTTTCTCAATCCCTTTTCCCTCCTCTTTCATTCCCTCCTTTTAGGTTGGCAACGCACCCATGATTATTTTTGTTTTGGGTGTCTCTGGGCGGTGGAGATCACTTACCACCAGGTGACCTATCTGCTCGTTTGCCAGTCTTTGCTATAAAAAAATAACTGATTGAAGTGCCGAATATGACTACAAGAACCGTCTAGTTGAAATTAAAGTTGAACGCTATACGACTACCGAGTCGTATCACGTAGGCAATATACATAACTACACTAAGGTACAGAAGTAGGGACCTACCTAACATGGGGAGAAAACTTGAGGTATCACTTAGCGGCCTAAACTCCCACACATAGACCCGCCTAACTCCTGTAAGCTAGAATGAATAATGGCTCGCATGTACACCGAGTATTAGCTCGGCAAATCTCTGCGAATGAGTCTATACCGCGCAACGAAATTGGATAGAAAGGATATATAAGAAATAAAATAGATGAAGTGAGAATCTCCTCCTTTTGAAGTCGGTTGAAAACTGATGGTATCTCAAGTTTAGGCTAGGGTTGGATCGATCAAAGCGAAGTTAAGCGATGCGACGTGAAGTTCGGGGAAAAGACGCCGCCTTTATATAATCCGCCCAAAGTTCCGTAGGACGATGTCTTAGGGCGCCGCCTACATCCTATTGTTTTAGACGTCATCCACCAGGACAGAATGAGGGTGTAGGAGTTCGTTTTGGATTGACGGTAATTACAGTTCACTTATAATGAATTGGCATTATAATGCATAGATAGCAGATGCAACGCAGCGCGTCGTTTATTGGCACCCAACGTGGGATTACATTACTTCAACCATTAACGTAACAAATATGCATAAGTAAGAATTAAATTACGAAGCTGTTTTTTTAATTAATTTACGAAGACAGATGAGCAGTCCGCCCATTTGACGGTAAGTGTTTAACGTCGTATCGCTCATAGACTTCGGTAATACATAGTGCATAGCCATGGTAAGAAGACATTGTGAGACAAGCTAGACATTAATTAATTTAGAATTACATTAGATCGATACATTTGTAGAAGAGAAGAGAGGCCTATATCAGTGGATGGATAAAGGCTGATGATGATAATGATGAGGGAAAAGCCAAACAAGCTATAGCCGAAGTGTGTTCTGCAGAAAGGAAGTTACAGAATTCAAAGTACCCTGAAGGGACTTGTGACTTTACAAGTGTAAATTATCTTATGTTTTTTATTTTCTTATGACCTAAACCCATTGAACAACCATAAAAGCATTTTACATTTTAATAACAGACTTTTATAACTATCAAAATATCTAATAATCAGTTCAAGGCCAATACAGTCCAGGTTTACTGTACAAGTGCTGCCGGATTTATTTTCAACCCTCTATAAATAGACGCACGACGCTCCCTCACCCGCACCCTTCGTGTACACACATACGCAACACACATTTATACATAAACGTACATTGCGTACACTCATGGCTGAGTATGTATGTGTGTGTTGTGTGTGGTAATTTATATTTAAAAGCTAGAATGTACTAGGGGTAAATAAGTTGTAGGGTACATTAAATTTTTTTTTTTTCTTTTATAGCAGAGACTGGCAAACGAACAGGAGGGTTACCATTACCTCTTATAGCAGTATCCCGTGTGATTGATATCCGTAAGGGTGATCCCGTATAAATTTGGTCACGATCGGATAAATTTTGCAGTCGATTTGAAAACATGTGATTTCGTGTTTTTTAGGTTTTGTTAAACTTTGTTTTTAGTATCTCACTGAACGCCCTACATACTAGTGAGTCATTTAGGCGATAATCATACCAAGTGTATATAATTGGTGTTAAAAAGAGCAACGTCAGAGTTTCTTGCCCGTTCTTCTCTGGCGAAACAGCCTTCCGAACAGGCGGTAAAGTTAAAATTTTACGGAATCTAAATAATGTTTGGACATTTTATGGATTCAGTAAATGATTTGATTGATTGATTGATTATATCCATTGTTAACAATAATTCATACCGCTCGGCCTTGCCGGTATTATCGTGTCGACAGATGAGAGATGCAATACCTCTTGAAGTACTGTAACTCAACCATAGTATGTTGCACGTATTTACGCGAGCGAGGACGTAAAATATTTGTATGGAAAATGTCAGTTCCCTGCGTAACCGCTAGAGGTGTTCGGATGTTTGTCCGTCCCTGGAGGATCCAGTCTCTGGCAAATCAAATTCCAAACTCAAACGGGACTTCCAAATTCTGGGCTGAAAATACATCGTCCGATTATGAGCATAGTTATAAGTTTATAGCATAATAGCTGGTTTTTTTTCTGTCTGCCCTTATCCTACCTTAATGTGGGGTCGGCGCAACACACTTTTTCAAGCATGTTGCACAGAGGATTCGGCTTAGTTTTTACGACCGGCCTGCCTGACGTCAACCCCCTATAAAGGATCCAGTCCCGGGCGAATTAAATTAAAAAGTTTGCTTTGCCCGACCTGGGAATCGAACCCAGAACCTCCTGGTCCACAGCCCATACATGTTACCACTAGACCAAGGAGGCGACATAGCATAATAGCTGATATTAAAACCAAAATAGTTTAATTAATACTAAAAATAGTTTACCGGGAAACATGGGAAACCCTAAATTATGATAAGGTTAGCGGAAACGCTTGAAAAATAAGTTACAGGAAAATAATAAGTTTTAGTTTTCCCACAGTATTTCCGCAGACGTTAAGGAGTTATCCTTATATGAGAGACCATTGGTTCGAATCCCGCACCAAGAAAAATATTTGTGTAATTTTATTCACCAATAGGGTGTCAGTAACTCTCGTAGTTTCTGAATTTCTAATAGTAGAGTACTATGGAAGATTATGAGTATATAGTATAATATACTACATGGAATGGTGTATGTTACCCTCAATTTGAAATTGTTGATTTAAAATTATTATTGTCCCAAAACGGCTCGGTTTAAAATACCCTCGATCGGCGACCCAAAAAATATATCCAAAAAGCAATATAGGTTGAATGACAATAGAACAAGAGAAATTATTCACTAAGGGTGACTTGCACGACTATTACTAATCTACAGTTAGTCCTAATCTCAAGTTAAATTGAAAGAAAACTTTATAAATGACATATACATTACATGTAATGTATGTACTAAATGTAATTAAAGAAAATTTATAAATGACATTTCATTCATTACATGTCAAGAATTACATGTCATTCATATATTTTTTCAATTTAACTTGAGGTTAGAACTATCTATAGCTTAGTAATAGTGGTGCAAGTCGCCCTTATACATTTAAAAAAAAATACGTTTACAAATATTTTTATTTAAAAAATGTAGGATTCCGATTATTTAATTATTTCATTCATTCATCAATTATGTATCACTTAGATTTAATTATCTGTTCCAGGTACGGGGATTCCCAAACACCTATGTATTTTTTAAATACGAACATGGCAAGCAACGGCGCGCCCCCAGTCGCCACACTACGACTCTAGCCAATGATCGCAGGGTGAGTGGCATCTCCTCGCGCTTATGCTCGCTTGGTACTGATGAACTGAGAATACACGTGGCGGTTGCACTTAACTGACAGTTAAATTTAACTACGATGACGCACGGTTCTGTCGAAAGTAGGTCGTGGCCTCGTGGCCGTTATTTATCTTACTTGCTTGTGTGTATTTTTGTATGTTTTTGCTAAGTTTTTATGCAGAAAGCTATGGATTTGGGATGTTATTGTAATGTTTTTTCTTTAGTTATTGTATATCCCAGTCGTAAAAAGAGGGGTGCAACGACGTGTGTAATCTGTATGTCTGTCTGGGGTATCGTAGCTCCTAAACGGTTGAACCGATTTTCACTTTGTTTTTATTGTTGTTGTTATTCTCATACTTCAAGCAAGAAAATCTGCTCAGCGTTTAATCATTAGCTCCTTTTCGGATCGGATTTTAATTCTCTCAGTTCGGAATATAGCAACATTTTCTTTCTTTCTACCTTATCCTTAACGTGGGGTTAGCGCAACACACTTTATTTTATTAGGAAAACTTAAAACTAATATGTTAAGTAAAAATACTGTTAACATAGAAAGGTCAATTGCAAGTTACCACAAATAACAATAAAACATGATTTTTCAAGCATGTTGCAGAAAGGATTTGGCTTAGTTTTTCTACCGATATTAAAAGCCTTCGAAACGTCAGACCTAAAAATAAAACCGTTGCGAAAATAATAAAATCCGTAAAAACAAGTACAAGTCAACAATATATTATTACATTATAATATGAATAATTTGAAATTTATATTAGTCAGTTTCAAATATATTTTGCTGAGACCAGTAGGTAAACTGAAACATTCCCGCGCTAAATTGTTTACAAAATATCCTTTTTAAAGGAAGAAAAATCGTCTGAAGTGTAAAAAAAGACAGTTGATAATTTGCTATTACGTTTGCCACAGTTCACAGTAATAATCATCTTATTTGTTTTATCTGTCTCAAAAGAGAAATATAATTCTACCAGGTCAGATGGGCAGAGCAGCTATTCGCGAAAACCAGGGTTAAGCGTTATGTAACGCCAGACCCTGAACATCTTCTACACAGGGTCAAGAGATTAGAAGACAATGGCACGAAGCTAGAGAGGAGAGCCATCGAAGCCGAAGCAAAAAGGATGTTCAACGATGAACTTTGGGGCAATCAGTGGTACTTGGTAAGCATATCAAGAAGCTACTAAATTAAAATTAATTTAAATACCTATGTAATTTTACTTCTTATATCTATAATATTTACAGCAAGATACTCGGACTGTTAAATACCTACCTCGTTTGGATTTGAACGTGCTGTCCGTATACAAAATGGGCTTCAACGGCAAAGGAGTTCGCGTGTCGGTACTGGATGACGGCATCGAGCACACTCACAGCGACTTGCGCGACAACTACGTGAGTGTTATGATCTCCTGGTAACATCCAGTTGCATTGTTGAATTCTGGACCGTTAGTTATGGTGCCGGCCTCGGCCTTCCTTGCTTGTTTGTTTGTTTGTGCCTGTGCCTCTTACTGCTGCTTGCCAATGGCGTAGCGTGGATTAAAGACGTGGGCGAAGTCGCATTAGTGAAGCCCCTTTTCTTTCGTTCTCAAGAATATAATGGTTTCTTGCGAGGCTCCAAACAAACACGCTTTGTACTTATAACGTCCTTGCGCTTTTAAAGTGATGTTCTTTTCGAGCGTTATTTTAGTCATCTATGGTAAAGTCCGGGGGCATCGCATTTAAAGGGGCTTCGCGAGGCCCCATAAGTGCGAGTCGGTGGATGAGGGCCCACTGCGCCCACGCCTAGTTACGCTACTGCTGCTACTTACTAACTTGCCTTCATGTTTTACTCCTTAATTGTAAATAACTTTATCTTTTTTTTCTTACAACAAAACATAAAATACATAGAATAATTTATTGCGTGGCCAGTGGCCACATTCTATCCCGGAATTTGCGTGACGATACGATCATTTGGGCCTACACAAAAGAAGATGATAAAATTATTTTTTCTTTAGTCATTGGTTGCGGGAACAACTAGTGACGACAATATTTACTTTCACGCAGCTATGTTTCCTTAGTACTTTGGAAGTGTTTGGCTAATACTTCCGAAGTAAAAAGGCGTACGAGTGAGTATTTTTTTTCATCGTATCCCTTGTGGATTAATAAAATCCACACACACTGCTAGTGGTCGACACGGACACAACACAATGTATTTCTGCGTAGGTAGTAGTTACTACGAATTGAAACATCCACCAATCAGCACGCCTATAATATCGGGATTCTACGATAACAGTGTTAATTTATGCTACCCTAGTAAATTCGCGGCCGATATGACGCGGCCACTGCGCCGAGCAGGCCAAACCAGCGCGGCGCGGCGCGTAGTGCGCACCGACAGACAACCCAAATTCCAAACTAAAGTTTTTGTTGGACTTTCTGCAGAAGTTTCACGTCTTGCTCTTTTATAACTACGTAGGTAGCTGTTGTTAATTTGAATGCAAATTGTAATTCTAATGGTTTATAGGATCCTGAAATAAGTTGGGACAGCAATGATGAAGATCCAGATCCTACGCCAAGATACGAAGAAAAAATGAAAAATTCGCATGGAACTCGATGTGCGGGTGAAGTGAGTTTCATCTGAGTTTTTATTTTAAAACCACTAATTTGTCCCATGCATGGTTCACGGTCGATATAACATTCAAAATATAATCACAGATTGCCATGACTGCCAATAACTACAAATGCGGAGTAGGTGTGGCCTGGGGAGCTAAAGTGGGAGGAGTACGCATGCTGGACGGACGAATCACAGATCGGATTGAAGGCGAAGCTATAGGTAAACTAATTCCTCGCTTTTATAATATCCTGGTGTATTCGGTGGCCATGTTGAGATTGAAATGTCGCTGGGTTTATTTTTTTCCTTTGTTTATTAACGTTTTGGCCACCAATATAGGTGGCAGTGCCGATGGCACAGTAAAATGCACAAAAATAATAATAATTATTATTAATGCCCCTTACTAATAAAAATATTTAAGCGCTGCTTATCTTTATACCATAAGTTGTCCCTTTCATTTTTAAATAATGTAACGCAAGGAAAAAAGTGACAGGTAATTAATCATTTGCTCAGCAAAAATGGCTTTTACAAGTAAGGCCCAATGTACATAGTCAGAGTAGTTAGTAACGCCATCTAGTGTCTACACATACGCAAAGCAATATTTATAGCAAGGTAATGTAACTACCTAAGCGTTATGATTTCCTAGTAATATTAGTGAAAAGTGACGTAACAGCAAAACTTTGTGATGATGAAACAAACAAAAACATTTTTGTTGTTTGCAAGAAACTGTTTTTCATCGTGTTTAGTATTGCCATTTTTAATATGTAATTAATGTACTATTATGTATTATTATCCTTATGGCAAAAAATAGACATATTTTTTGTTTCGTGTGCAGTGGTGCTTATTTATTATTTTCATCGATTATTTTGTATAAAAATGTGTTGAAAAAATAATTCCGGAAAATGTGTGCATTGGTATATAAAATTAAACTTAAACGACAGGCGCGCGCACTAGAAACACTGGATTACGGTCGCAATATACTAGGGCGCTACAAATGTAAGGAGCTGACCAGTATTCATTCAAGTCATTCATTTTAAAGCCTGGTCATATCGGGGTTCAGAATTTGATTAAAATAATTATTTATGTATGTTATTTAGGTGACCACAGTTCTAACTTTTAGGTTATGGGTAAACTAACTTACAGCCGCAACTCTGCTTCCGTAATAAAAGTCTTAGAAAATATCCTAAAAAGGATGGAGTGCAAGAAATTATTCGTACACTCCGGAATATTGTTTGTTACCTGAATAAAAGGCACTTTTTATATTTCATTGTGTCTTTATGCGGTCTATTCTATTCCATACTTCCATAGATAGAATCGTACGCGTACGGCGCGGCGGGATCTTATTTTCTATTAATAAAACTTCTATCGAATATGACTTCCTATTCAAATGAGTTCGGGACATTAGGCTTGCATGAATTGTAAGAAGATTGAAATAGTGTTTTTGGTGCTAGGATACGCGGTGGATAAGGTGGACATCTACAGTGCTTCATGGGGCCCTAATGACGACGGACGCACGGTCGAGGGACCGGGGTATCTCGCCATGAAAGCGTTCAAACAGGGCATCAAACATGTAAGTGCTCATTTAATTTGAATTAACTCTGTTAAAGAAAATAAGTATGAATTTAAAAGCGCGTTCCATCATTACATGTAAATATAAGGTAGTCGAGTTTTTCGAGTAGCGTGCTGTAGTTATTAAGTGGTAGAAACGCCAGACTGTCCCGCTATAGGCTACTTATTTTTTTTACTTCCTAGGCCGGTTCTACCGGGTTACTACGACTCACTGGCCCTTAGAAAATCGACGTCAAGTTGCGCTTCCTGATGCGACTTGCGTCTCGATAGCTGTGCACTTAGGACTCAGGAGCCAAATATCTACCCTGGCCCTCTTTCCGTCACAATCTCCATTACTTACAGGTCCATTATTTTATGGCGTTGTTAGCCCGTAGGTGTTCTTGGGCAAAGTCTGTTCATATCATTTACCACAGATTTTTTATTTATTTATTTATTTATTATTAGATTAATAAATAATAGTAAAAGCTTCATCCTGACAAGGGTCAGGACTATGTGTGTGACTGTTGGGTTTTATTGAAGTTATACTTCTTTAGGCGCGTTATGGAAAAATGATGAGAGTGAAATTTTCAGATGCGCGCGCATCTGTGACACAAAATTAACAGTATGAAGTTGTCTACAGTATGAAGTTGTCTGCTTAACCGCTCATTAAGTCTCGAAAAAAAGCTACCAACAAAATAGAAATTGAACCTCGATATTAGTCGCGCATGTTGGTACGCTCGTCACCTCTGATCACTGTTTTCATACCCTTACTAAATAATAAAAGCGAAAGTAACTCTGTCTGTCTGTCTGTCTGTCTGTCTGTCTGTCTGTCTGTGGCGTTTTCACGTCTAAACCGCTGAACCGATTTTGATGAAATTTGGTATGTGGGTACCTTGAACCCCAAGGACGGACATAGGGTACTTTATTTTTTTTAATTCAACCCCTAAAGGGATGAAATAGGGGATGGAAGTTTGTATGGGAATTTTGGAACCGCTTAATGGATTATGATGAAATTTGGTATGAGGATACTTTTGACCCTAAGGACACAAATGGGGTACTTCATTTTTTTTTATCAACCCCTAAAGGGATGAAATAAGGGTTGAAAGTTTTATATGGGGCTTTTAGGTCTAATTAATGGATATTTATAAAATTTGGCATGGGATAGTGGACATCTCTGAGTTCAAAGATTCAAAGATGGGCTACTTTTTTAAAATCAACCCCTAATGGGATGAAATAGGGGATGAAAGTTTTATGGGAATCCAGAAACCGCTGAACGGATTTTGAGAAAGTTGGTATGAGGATAGTTAGATAGATAGTAGCGCTAAGGACAGAAATGGGGTGTGATATATTTTTTTTCCTACAAAGGGATGAAATAGGGGTTGAAAATTTGTTTCTTTGTTTTTGGGCCGATTGACTTCAAAATCGATATCTGAGTCGCCCCGTGGTTCCAAACGACATAACCGCTGTCAGAACTGTCAAAAGTGGCCTCCATTTTGTTTTTCTTTGTTTTTGGGCCAACTGACTTCAAAATCGATATCTGAGTCACCCCGTGGTTCCGAACGACAAAACCGCTGTCAGAACTGTCAAAAGTGGCCGCCATTTTGTTTTTCTATGTTTTTGGGCCGATTGACTTCAAAATCGTTATCTGAGTCGCCCCGTGGTTCCAAATGACAGAATCGCTGTCAGAACTGTCAAAAGTGGCCGCCATTTTGTTTTTTATTTAATTAAGCGAAGCTAATTTTTTCTCTTTTGTTTGTCCCATAGGGACGTGGTGGAAGAGGCTCAATCTATGTTTGGGCCAACGGAAACGGCGGTGGTTACAGCGACAACTGTAACTGTGATGGGTAAGATAATTAAACACAAATAGAAAGACGATCGATCGTAAATATATGTAAGGGGCCATCCACAAATTATGTCACACGAATTTCATTTTTTTACCCTTCCCCACTCCCCACTGTCCCATCTGTCGCAGCTGGTCACATTTATGCGACGGTGTAACGTCATATTTTTTGCAATTTCACACCATAAAAATTACTAAATTAAAACAGCAGTTCCTAATTTATGTATTTCCATTTAAATATTTTTTTTAATAAATCAACATCAAATCAATTAAAAAAATGTGGGTATTCTAGTTCGCTTATGCTTATGTTATGTTATCCAATGAAACATTTCAAATATGACCTAACTCCTCTCTTTTTGTTCATTTTAAACTGTTTAACATGTTTTATTTGTACACTCGAAGTCAATTCAATAGTCAATGAAATAGTAATAATGAAATCATAGCAAGGCATACGCACCGAGCTTATGGCAGTATTTATTGAAGGGCTAAACATTATACACATAGTTGAAAATTTTTAAAGATTTTCAAATTTCGTCTTCCTGTCGGAGGCGGCACATATATATGTTACATAAGCGTATGGGCCACCGGAGGCCGAGCCGCCCGTGACTAAATGTGCTTAAATATATATTGAAATGTGACGTCAAGAAATTTAGGACCTGTCCCACCCCTTGTCACACAATGTCACATTGCGTCGATACCTGCCTCCCACCTTAACGTGTGACGTAATTTATGGATGGTCCCTAACAACTAACATACATACATAATTGGGAAATTGACTATTTTTTTTTTATTAATTTTATATAAATGTACGTCGTCTAAAATATAGAACGGAAAGAAATATTGAAATATTGTCAAAAATAAAAAAGTTATAAGCCTTTAAAGTTTGGTGTAACCTTCAAATTGCGGTAAAGAGAAGTATCAGTGTAACACGTCACGCCATAACGGTACGTGCGTTGGAAAGGGATAGCAAGATATATCCACTTCAGAATTAAAAATATTAATAACTACCTCATTTTTCAACCAATTTCAATGCAGTTTTTACTGAAGGGTTTCTTTTTTGTTTTTTTTGCTATTACATATAAATATGTGTATAAAATCAAACATAGTCAAGTAGCCAATTATTGCCAGCATTGCTGATGTTATTTCGTGACCGCAGGTACTCATCAAGTATCTACACAATTTCGATAGGCAGCGCCTCCCAGCACGGTCTGTTCCCCTGGTACGGAGAAATCTGTTCGTCAACGCTCGCCACGGCCTACTCATCTGGCGCTTACAAAGATCAAAAAATTGTAAGTAACCACTAACCATTATCAAATATCAAAGAATAGCAAATACATAAATAAATAAATGAGGAATAGACAACGTTACGTCAGTTATCAATCAATGTATTGAGGTTGGTCATTCAAAGCTCACTTAAATCAATTTTACTAATAAGGCTCAAGCGACGGGTCAATTAGAAATAGGCATTGCGCCCGAAAACAGAACGGCTTCTTACATTGTTTTTCGTCATACAACTTTAACCGATATGGCGGCCCTAAATGACATAACACGAAAGTGTTTGAGTATTCGCCATTCGGGGGTACTGTGTGGACAGGTGTAGACTATGTAGTCAATCGTCACATCGTACGTGTAAATTATAATGCGTATTTATTTCCAGGCGACTACTGACACAAGTGATTCGTGCACATTGAACCACACAGGCACATCTGCAGCCGCGCCCCTCGCAGCAGGCATCATCGCTCTCGCTCTACAAGCGAAGTGAGTGCGCGTTTATAGTTCTTCGGTTTTATTATGTCCTAGTAAATGATTCAGCGCTGTCTGGTGGTTGAATAACGCTAATAAAAAAAATACTTTTGCAGCCCAAACTTAACATGGCGTGACGTTCAGCACTTGATTGTTTGGACGTCGGAATATGCACCACTCTCCGCTAATCCGGGATGGCAAACTAATGGGTAATTTTTTCACTGTCATTTTTTTTAAAAACATTGGGCCTTACTTACATTTTCGCTTATCTTTTCGCTAGCCTGTCACTTTTTTCCTTGCGTTACATTGTTTAAAAATGAAAGGGACACCCTATGGTTAAAGATAAGCAGCGCTTAAATATTTTTATAAGTATAATAAAATAAGTAATGTAAGGGATAACAGCTAAATGAACTTTATTTAAAACTATATTTATAATAGTGTCACACATTCACATAACACATGACATAAGCTCACGCCTGTATCCCCGAAGGGGTAGGCAGAGGCGCACTAGCGAACTAGAACACTCACATTTCGCCGAGGCGCCGGGGCGAGCCTATCGCCACATCGGGCACAAACTCCGGACTCCGGGCTGATATGGAAAAATACAATATCATACTGATTTCTTAAGTTTACGCGAATATTATACATTGAAATAAAACTATTAATATAACTATTATTATTATTATACCTAATCGTGATAGAATCCGTAAGAATAGTTTTATTTCAATACAATATCACTTTGCCTGATCCGGGAATCGAACCCTCGAGACCACAGGTAGGACGGTAGTCGTACCGAAATACAACCACGCACCGAGGCAGTCATCTAGTTTTATTTCTCCAAATTCCTTTTATCCAAAAAATAGTAGTAGTTTATTTTGCCACAGAACTTAGTTCTAAGTAACTTAGTTATAAGTAGTCCTATTTAATTTAGCTTCAATTGAGCCTTTCCTGTACTTAATAATAATAAGTGATTTTTATTACAGAGTTGGATTACGTTTCGACGTACGATTTGGTTTTGGTCTAATGAACGCAGGTGGACTCGTTACAGCGGCATTAAACTGGACGACTGTCCCAGAAAAATCGATTTGTCGAACAACAACTACCCCGTAAGTATGTTCTCCTTGTATTACGATCGCTAGATTGCGAAGTGCGATGAAACCGTACCACGAGAGTGCTCGCCAGTCGCGAGTGTCGTCGAACTTCGTAATCGTTGCGTCGGCAACTTATCTCTGTTAATTCATGTTATCCTAGTAAAATATTCGTTAAGTTTCGATTGACAGAATGTCGCCGTTTCTCTGAATACCATCGATAGCTCCGCCGCCAGTTTAATGAGAGATATCTCTTAATATGAGATGTGTCTAATGTGGTATCGTTATTAATTGGTGCATTAGGCGAAAGTAGAGCGGTCAGTAAAGAGTAGAATAGACCGACGCGCGCAGCGACACGCGTCGCGAACTCGCGACTCGCTTCAAACTCCGACCATCAATGAGCATTCAGCATGCCATGCGTCACTGTCCCGCGTTATCACATTCGCATTACGCTTTAGTTTAATGTTACCCTGGTACATTATTCCGTGTGGTCGGTATTGGTCGATACAGTGACGGCGGTAATCGAAAACGGCACGGCTGGTCGTCGTCGTTTTTGAGGAGAACCGGTTTTGGTAGCAAGCATGGTACCAAGACTAATTTTGCATTGTTGTTTTGTTTATAGTTTTGATATGATTACCAAACTATAAACAAAATAACTGGTTATCTCATGTTGTTAACAAACAATAAGTAAGATACTTATAGTATGCGACAACAAAGCGACACATGAGATCGGCAATAATACCTATAATCATAACAGCTTATACAAATTACAATAATTATGTAAAATAATTGATTGCAATTATTGAAAATGTCCTTTATTTACAGAATAGACGGCGAAGGCCGCATATCTTCCAAAGAAAGTGTTACTGTGATAATGAGGATAGAACAAGACTGTGTTGTGAATTACATTGAACATGTTGAGGTCATCACGAGTATCGAATACAGTCGGCGCGGGGCACTGCAGATTTACCTCACGTCACCTCAAGGTATTCATTTACCACTGCGTTTTTATGTTCTCCTAGTACAAGTTAGCCAACTGTTCTGATTGATGATTCTTCAACATGTCTTTCCGGTCTATGGTGCCTCCAGCGTAATAAATCGTCAGGAATGCATAATAACCAAAATTAATATTATCATCAAAGATTGGATATTTATCATATTAATCAATTTTCTAACTTTCAAATAGTTTATAAGCTCACTCACGCATTTATCTCAGAAGGGCGAAATAGAGCACTAGGTTTATTTATTATTTAGACTTCAAATGCACAAAAAATAAAATAGCGCAATCCCACAGTCCAGAAAAGATAACAGAGTAGTAGTAACTCTTTGTTACATAGAAAAACGCACTACATAATAAAAGTACATACATAATAAATGTAAAAAACGACTCTCATGAACATAAGACTATGTCAAATCTACTATACTTCATAGCGTCCTAGTATAACGGATGAAAAATACTTTTAGTTTTCGATTGTGAAACAGCGATAGATAAAAAAATTGATAAATAAAAACGGTCATTTCTTTATCCGTTGCTGGTGGTAGTTAGTAGTGGCTACTGCCTAGCCGTCGCGAGTCGCGACGCAGCTTGGTGGCAATTGGCAAACAACTGGGAAGTGCTTAAAACAATTTGTTCATTGTTTATTGCTGATCGTAGACCTCCCGGGATCCCAAGTAAATAAAAAATAATATACTACAAAATATTATAAATCGACCAGCTCTACCACCATCTTCTTTCTGTCTCACTGTATAAGATTATGAGAATGCTTACTATTCTATCATAGAAATTCCTTCTTGTTTTTGCAAGGAACGAGGGTCCAGTTGCTAAGTCCTCGTGTATTGGACATCTCGACATCCGGCTTTGAAAGCTGGCCTCTTATGTCCGTGGCTACTTGGGGAGAAAATCCTAACGGTGCTTGGGCAGTCACAGTTGAAGACAAGGTAAGACAATTTGGTTATTTTTCTTTTTCGATAGAGGCTCATGATTAGATGACACCATCCGAAACATTTTTTTCTGAGCAGCTAAGCTTCTAAACAAAACGACACGAGAGTGAGTCCCCACGGCATTGACTGATGGAATTTTTTGTCTTTTTCTAATATTTTCCTTCGATATGTTCATTAATGCCCGGTTCCAATAAACAATATCAGTTCGAAAGTGCAAATAGCTTACAAAAATTCGCCAAAAAGAACACAGTTGAACATGACGCCGTCAAATTATTTGATTTGATTGGTTCATAATCGCGATCTATCTACGCTCTCTAAACAGGGATCGTTTATTGAAACCGACCGTTAATGGACTCAAGAAATTATTGTTTTATTTAGAGCTTGGAGCCATATGTAGGCGGTTATGGAGCGTATGGTTTGTTTACAATTTGATTATCTTTGACAGACTGATGACAATAACTTCGGTGAAATCGGATCATTGAAGCTAATTGTACACGGGACACATAAAATGCCGGAGCACATGCGACAGCAAAGAGTCTACAACTATAATGATAACTACGGCGAGGTGTTTGACTACTTTAATAATATGGGCAACAAGGACGCGGCCAACTCGGTCGCCGACATTGTAGCCCCAATACCAGAGCCGCATAGCTACGGAGAGGTAGACATGAACGAGGTCGATCCGGCAGTAATGGCGCAAGTCGAGAAGGAATTACAAAGGATTCATCACAGAAAATCTTACTACACTATTGACGTGTAAGTTTAATAATGTCTTAGGAAAATATTTAATGCGGTTGCATTTACCATGATCTCTTTAGTCATAGATTATTTATTATTGTACAAAGTTGTTAAGTAAATAAAAATTTATTGTGTAATCTATGCTAATTGCCACATTACCTACATATCAATATAAACTACAGAAACAACTAATTACACACATTTTATTACTACTTCCCAGCCCCTGATCACACAACAATGTCAAAAACAAGACAAAAATAATGATTGCCTCTTGAGTGAAAGAGATAACACACCCAACAATATCGTATTGAGGTCAACGCACCAGAGTAAAAAAAACTCATGGTCGACGCAATAGCGACACTCACACAGTCATTGACTCAATGTAATATGCAGTCTATCTTCTTTTGTCTAAGGAGTAGCTCCGTTTCCAGTAGTATTTCTATCTTGCTTGCTCTAAAAATTTCTTTAGCATTGTACAATAAATATCTTCCAAAATTCATGCAACCCTAGTACCCTCCGACCCATTTGAACGTCCGGGCGGTAAACACCTTTTTGTGCAGTACTTTCAACGTGGAAATCCGGAGTGAATTTGGCAAACACTATTTGGCGGCTAAACTGGCTTGGAAATACATATGAAATAAATTAGTATATTTTTTGGATAATTAAATACTCTGCAAAAATAAAGTCTGATAAAATAAATTGCTTCAGAATTCGAAATTCAGTAATCGACAGTGGCAAACTAAAAAAACTTGTCAAAAATCAAAACATTATACAAAACATGGAATTTCATTCACTCCTACTCGTACAACAATGGAACATAGATAAAAATACATGTTTTGTGTAGGTGTTTTGTGCAATGTTTTAGTGCAGAAACCGCGGCTTAACTTATACCATGCTTACAGTACACATACATATTGAGCCTTCGGTGGATAAGACTGCTTCTTACAGATTATGTTCTCCTAGTGTTACGGCGAGTTAAGTTTCGATTTTAAACGTTCGTTAAATTCCTCCTACAATCGAGCAATTTCTTAAACTAAGTATAACTTTAAACTTTGTAGAATCCATCGACAATCATGATTGTCGATGGATTCTACCATTCATGCCATGGCATGAATGAATATCGTCGATGTTTGTTAGTAACAAATTGTTACCATATTTTATTTGGATAAGATGGGCCATCAGTATTATTTTTTTTTTCTTGATTTTTGTCAATAAAAGTGAAAAGACATATAATATAAATAATACGAATGCTATTTATTAATCCGATGAACAATATTTTTTAATCCTAAATTAATTCCTAATTATTTGACATAAAACCCCAAATCCCTCAATTCTTGCACTAAATAATCATCTCTGTATTTGTATACTTTTGCTAACCATTCTTCAGTTGACACCACATGTCTGCACCTCCCTCCGTATTCTGGCGGTAAGTATTCAGGGTCTATGAATTTGTGAAGAGATTCCATATCAGAGCCATGGAAATGAAGGCGACTCCAAACGGCTGCCGGCATGAACTGCTTGAAGAGGTAGAAGAATGAGTTAAATATCCAACTGTATCTAATTATGTGAAGGCCGTGCATCGTTAGAGGGAATGATACCTGTAAATAAAAAAAACATTTAAATTAGTTGAAATTATTGTAGGTAACGAATTGTAACATTTAATCGTACTAGCGCCATCTTCTATTCATGGTAGAAAACAAGTCAGTAAAGAGTTAAAGTGCACTAAAATAGTTTTGATTCTTTTCAAAAGATGGCGCTGAATTCAATTATAAGAACAATAACATTGCACTGAATCTGGATTTTTTTCGCGATAATACTATGATGATACGTGATAGGCTCTATTGGCGAATCAAGAGAAATTAGCTCGACAAAACGTGAGTGTTCTTGTTCGCTGGTTCGCTTTTACCTACCATTCGATAGTTCAGGAGTGAGGTTTAAAAAAATATTAAATAAATAATGTTTTCTCTCACCCCCATAAGACTGACTATTTGATAAGCTATAGTAGGCGTCAAATGCCTCACGTGCCGTAGACTCAGCCCGTCCAGGTCTACTATGATGGTGACCCCCAGTATCTGCAGTTTAGGCTGCATCACCGCTATCTCATCCATTATCAAAGCGCAACGGACCACATCATCTATAGGTACAGCATCAGGGTCCCATCGACCTGGGAACAAAAATCATCATCATCATCAGCCACAGGACATAGGCCTTCCCCAAAGATTTCTAGATCGACCTGGTGGAAGTGGCTTGCATCTAACGACTTCCTGCGACCGTTATCAGGTAGTCTGTCCACCTTACAGGTGTATGTCCAACGCTGCGCTTACCGGTGCAAGATATAATATATTGTGGTATAAATTCTTCATCTGTCTATATCCACTTTACCACGCAACACTATTTCAACCATTTTGAAAACATTATAGCTGACACATATGGAAGACATTAGTTTTTAGAACCGACTATTTGCCTGACGCTCGTCTTTTTGGGGATCCAGGTCCGTGCGAGGAATCAGGGCTGTTAATTTTCCCTTAAACTTCAGAAGGCAATGTATAGCGTTACATTGCACTGACATAATCTTATTATTTTTATTACCCATTTGGACAGACGACTTGATAATGGTCGCAGGAATTCGCTGGATGCAGGCTGCTTCTACAGGACGATCTGGAAAATCTTTGGAGGAGGCCTATGTTCAGCAAATGATGATGATATAATGTCATGCAACCTTACCAAACCTCATGAGTATGATCCGTCCATTGTCTGGGCTCTCGGGTAGCGTGCCTCCGTACACATTCTTCACTTTCTGCAGCCCGAATGCATCACAATTGTATAAATACGCGTTTTTATCTCGAAACTCTTCGTATCTCACCATCTAAAAAGAAACAATGTTTAACAAAGTAGTGTTCGTTGTAGAAGGTTGCTTGCTGGTTGTAGGATATCCATATCCATCTTAATATTAATCATTGTACACTGGGGCTAAAACCTGCCATAGTGACCCACACTCCTTGTACAGGTAACGTTCCAGGACTACCCAGTTATAGCCATCTGGCTCACAACAACAAACAGGATCTTCCGACGGGCTTGCGACATGATTAGGTGGTTGGTTGGTAGAAGGGCACATCCTTGTCTATGTGCCTGCATGTCTTGCTGCAGGACCTTCGATTGGCTTCTTCCTTCTAGGCCTCTACGGGGTGTATTCTAGAATTTATTTAACCTATTATTTAGTGTGATGATATTTTATTTTCATCGTATTCATTTCTCCATATCGTATCGTCATCATCTTTCACCTGTTCTGATTCCACTCCAATGTAGGCTGCATAAAGGATGAGGCGTTAGTTTTTCAACCGGCCGCCTGCTTGAACTTTTCAGTGCTAATCCTTCATTATATCGTTAGCATTATTACACGTTATAGATTTATGATAGCCTGGTACCTCGTGCAGTTATATCGTTCAATTTAACTAACAGTTTAAACTTCGGGTAAAAAATAAACTGCAGGGAAATTATATTAATGTAAAGTTAACTGTTAGGATAATGTTTGTCATACAAACATTCTCCGTAGTCGCTAGCAAGAAAAGGAAAAAAATCCCATGGTTAGCCTACATGGTAAGGTAGAGAATATATTATGTGCCCCTTTATGTATTATCGTTATTTCTTTGAATACAACGTTGTCCATAGTAAATTGTAATACATTCATCACGACAGATTTGAAAGGGTAATGTACCTAATGGGTGCAGGTCAAGGAATGCGTCCGGAGAGTGGCAACATCATAATTTTCGCGTCTTCACGTATGTTTCTCAACTGAAACTGTTTCCTTTGTTGTGGCCCAAATTATGATTGTGCATTGTACACAGAATCACAAATTTATCCAAGTAGAATGCTGATGGAACGATATTCGTATCCCCCGGATAGCGACCGCGGTATACATGGTTGCTTACGTAATATAAAGGCGACATTGTTTGGATCGCGTTCCAAGATCAGCCAACATATACCTGCCCCCTGATTCTTTACACTCGATTCGAATTTTACTTCGATTCGATTTTATTTAATGACTTAAAATTCCGCCAAAATCGAGGTAAAAAACGCGTTAATGTTGCAATAGATTTGAGAACTTGTCATTTGTAAAATTTTAACGTGATATTAGTACCTACACATTGTAACTCTTTTTCGGTGGAATTTTCAGTCCCTAAATGAAATCGAATCGAAATCAAATTCGAAGCTAGTATCAGGAATCAGCCTCCTGGTTCTCTCGAGGGGCTTGTGACATGCCTTAATGATTGGTTGGGCTGGTTAGCCATGTAGCCCACATGTGTGTCCCTTTCCCTGCATAGGTCATGCGATTATCTTTTCACATACTCCTCGATTTGCTTCTTCCCTCTTTGGAGTGTGAAAAATCACTTATGCATGCCGGCATAATTCTTGTGACTATCGATAAACGAATTGCTTGTCGGTGCTGGCTGGTTACTTTTGTAATCACTTTGGGCAGGCCTTTTATCTGAGCACGGCAAAGTGATTACATAATAGAAATAACTGTAAAGTGACAGCACGCTGTTGGGTTTCGGTCGGTTAATATTTTCGGTGGCCCAATTGGACCGTGTTGTGCAGAAATGAACCAAACCACAAAAAATTGGACCCAACATGATCTAAAGTCTAAACCATTAATAGACCATATTGGTGTTAACATTTTTTTTTGGTCTTTTTGTGGATTGGACCATTTCTGCACAACACGGTCCAATTCTCCCCTCCCCTTCGCAGTCCGTATTCCCTTCCTTTAAGGTTAGCGATTAAACTTTTGGTGTCATGGTTATCTATATGCGGTGGAGATCACCTACCATCAAGTGATAAAAAAGTAAGATCTAATATGGAGTAAAAATAAGTTCATACCAATTTATGTGCCAAAGCGGGTATGAACCGGCGACAGCGCAGAAACCTGAGACAATATGCGTCGTCAAGCCGCCGCGGGCTGCACTCTCCTTTCACTGAAACAATATCCATTGTATTCGTATCGTTATTAAATCTGTATTTCTTTGGAAATAGTATAACTCTCAATTAATCTGATCTTCGGGCGAAGCGGTTATTGTCACTTAGCGTGTTTTTTAGTTTGCAGCAGACTACACTGGCCATAAACCAATGACAAAAGAAAAATAAGAACTAAAAAAAAACAAACGAAAAAACGAAAGCCGCAAGGCCGGTTCCGCGATTTTTTAATAGAGATTTGTTTGAGAATTTTAAAAAAATGGATGAGTGTTTGTTTCTCAATAATTCCAGAACGGCTGAACAGGGCTGAATGGTTCTCAGAGAGATATATTATATAAATAATAATAAATACACTCAACAGTCACACACCTAGTCCTGACCTCACGTTAAGTATAACCTGTATCGTGAGTGTCAGAGACTATGACAGACTTACGGTCTCACAACACCCAGACTTGAAACAAATATCTGTGGGCCACACAAACATTTGTCTCAATGCGGGAATCGAACCCGCGGCCTCTCGCTTCACAGCCGGCTACTCGTCCGCTGCGCCACGAAGGCTATCAAATTATTATTCTCTTTAGTTCCGCGAACGATGTCGCGAGCATCAGCTAGTAACTTAGATTATAGCTAATAAACAATTGCATATCACGCTCACAGCTCACTGCAATATAAAACCTCTATGTACCGCTGCAATAATTTGATACTTGATTATGTTTGATTTTATACACATCATCATCATCATCAGCCATAGGACCTCCACTGCTGAACATAGGCCTCCCCCAAAGATTTCCAGATCGACTTGTTGGAAGCGGCCTGCATCCAGCGACTTCCTGCTACCTTTATTTATACACATATTTATACGTAATAGCAAATTAAACAAAAAGAAACCCTTCTTTTTATACTGCATCGAAATAGGTTGAAAAATGCAGCAGTAATTCATATATTAAATTCTGGGGTAGGGGCATGGTGGAGATATCTTACTATCCCTTTCTAACGCACACACCATTATGGCCCTGACGTAATAATACTGATAGTCCTCTTTCCCGCAAATTGAAGGTTTCAAATTTCAAAGGCTTATAACTGTTTTATTTTTGAGAATATTTCAATATTTATTCCTGTTCTACATATATTTTAGATGACGTAAATTCCATATAAAATTAATAAACCTCGGTGGCGTGGTTGTATTTCGGCACAACTGCTGTCCTGAAGTCTCGGGTTCGATCCCCGGTTCGGGCAAAGTGATATTGGATTTTTCCATATCAGCCCGGAGTCTGGAATTTGTACCCGATATGGCGATAGGCTCGCCCCCTATCACATCTGGGACGGAACTAAGCTCGGCGAAATGTGGGTGTACTAATTGGCTAGTGCGCCTCTGCTTACCCCTTCGGGGATACGGGCGTGAGCTTATGTTATGTAAAATTAATAAAAAAACAAATAGTCAAGTAACCAATTCTATCTTACAAAGCGTGATATGATCTCAATTACTGACCTCGATAGTTGATTCGAACAAGCCTAACTTCAAGGTGAACGTCTACATAATGTTCCACTATTTCGACGTTTCATAATTACTTGTTTATTTTTATAATCATCGTAGGCGGTCGAACAGGTTTAATAAGTCATGCCGAAATGTACAGTACCCATGATTCAGAAATATTTTTTAAACTTTTAAATACAGAAATATAAAAAATACATTAATCTGGGTGGTGGGCAGTTTCTGATACCCACGGGACCACGACACAGGTTAAATCCAGTGTGGGGTCAGGACTATGTTTTTTCTTTTATAGCAGAGACTGGCAAACAGTACCGAATCTAGGGTTTTTCAAAGTGGGGACAAGCTGCCAATTTGCCTGATTTTACCGCCCCCAAATTAGGGCGCCTTCCAGATTTTGCCGTCTCCCAAATCCTCCGACCCCCCTAGATCCGGCACTGCTGGCAAACGAGCAGGTGGGTCACCTAATAGTAAGTGATCTCCATCGCCCTCGTACACCCAAGATACAAAAAGAATCAAGGGTACGTTACCATCCTAAAAGTAGGAGAATGAGATGAGAAGAAAGAAATGAGATTGGGAATTGGGAAAGGAATGGGTAATTGGGCCACCAGAAGTCTCACTCACCATACGAAACGCAACAGCGAGTTGTCACTTTATGTCGTTTTTTTTCAGACAGTGGTATCAAACCGGTCAAGCCGGCAAAACTGTAGGGTGTATTTTTTATTTATTAATATTAGATAGCAACCCGTCGGAAGGGGTTGACGTCAAGCAGGCGGCCGGTCGTAAAAACTAAGCCAAATCCTTTCTGCAACATGCTTGAAAAAGTATGTTGCGCCGACCCCACATTAAGGTGGGATAAGGGCAGGTAGAAATAAATAATGAATATGTGACAGCAGTGTAATTGATATTAACCCCGTATCAACCTCCGGAGCTCTTCAATAGCTTTGCCCCTTGTCTTGAAGTCTTCATTGCAATTCCTTTGTGCGAACTCTTCAAAGTCAGAGTCCTCGTATCTGCTCACTTCAGCTTGGAACGCGATGTCGATGAATGGCATAGTTCTATCAATCTGGAACAGAAAAGAATTAGGTACTTGACTATGTTTCATTTCATACACATTTTTATATGTAATAGCAAATAAAACAAAAAAGAAACCCTTCTCTAAAAATCACATCGAAATTGGTTGAAAAATGAGACAATAATTCATATTTTAAATTCTGCAATGATCAAGAGTGGGGGCGTAGTGGGGATATCTTGCTATCCCTTTCGAACGCACGCACCGTTATGGCCGTGACGTGATTTTACTGATACTTCTCTTTCCCGCTGTTTGAAGGTTACACCAAACTACAAAGGCTTATAACTTTTTTATTTTTAGGAGTATTTCAATATTTTTTTCTGTGTTACGTTTTAGATGACGTAAATTTCGTATAAAATCAATAAAAAAAGTTAGTCAAGTACCCAATTGAAAGGTTCATTACTATGACAGCCACCGTGGCGTCGTGGGCAAGTACGTGGCTGTGAAGAGAGAGGACGCGGGTTTGAATTCCGCACCGAGACAAATGTGTGTATGACCTACAGAGTACAGACGCTACAGATACATGTTTCGGATCTGGGTGCTGTGAGGCCGAAAGTCTCTCGTAGTCTCTGATACTCACAAAACAAGACTAGTATCTTAGTGGGGGGCAGGAGTATGTGTGTGACTGTTGAGTGTAATTATTATTTTTAATAGCTTTTTGCGAAAAAAGTCAATTAAATATTTTCTTTACTATATTTCAATAATTAAGCACTTCAAATCTAGTAATTGGGACAGAGTGATACGCCTTTTACACGGGCGGAGCTGCTGCGAAAATCTAGCAAGTATGTAATAAAATGATCAAATCCACTGTAAAATAAATAAAATAAATAAATAAATACACCCACAGTCACACACCTAGTCCTGACCCCACACTAGGTATAACCTGTATCGTGGGTGTCAGAGACTATGAAAGACTTTCGGTCTCACAACACCCAGACTTGAAACAAATATCTGCATTTCTCTCAATGCGGGAATCGAACCCGCGGCCTCTCGCTTCACAGCCGGCTACTCGCCCGCTGCGCTACGGAGGCTGTCTCTCCGTCTCGTTAATATTAATTGAATTTACTTATGACTTGCTCGATGTTAATCTGCTTCGTCAGCGTCTAGACGAGTGGTCATGACAATCGACACATGAGTTACACTTCATCCTAAAAATAGGCTCTCTAATTTATATCAGGCCTGTATCCAGTATTTATTTCAGGGAGCAAAATGAGGCATACCAACAACATAAAAGCATAAAATGAAACTAAAACAACATAAGCTCACGCCTGTATCCCCGAAGGGGTAGGCAGAGGTGCACTAGCATAACATAGTAAATGAAATTAACCATAGTTAAATAAATGAAATTTGACAAGTTCCTAAGTCCCTGCGCCGAGGACCTTAAAAAAATATTATTAAATAACGTTGCTTGCCTATAAATTTATCTACAGTTAATGCTAAGAAATACGGTATTCCAAAATGTAAATAAAAATATAAATTACCCATACAAACCACTATTATGTATATGAAAAGAGTATCGTCCGGAAGTCCGACAATATTTGACAGATACTTATTTTGAAGTCAATAACCTTCATGACCTTGTTTGGATATTACGTAATGTTTGACTCATGCAAAACTCAGTGTCAATGTTTGGAGATGTGAAGGTATATTTTTTCGACCGACTTCCAAAAAGGAGGAGTTGCTCAATTCGTCTGTATTTTTTATGTACGTTACACGATATCTCCGCCAAATGTGTACTGATTTTCAAAATTCTTTTTGTGTTCGATAGAGCATATTTGAAGGGTGGTCTCATATAAATTTAGTCACGATCGGATTTGAAGTCGATCCGTTAAGTTTTTAAACTTGTGATTATCTTTTATGTGAGTTACTTGATACAAATCGACATAATTCTGGCTACTTCTGAGTGACACAAGTCGTAACGAGTTTCAAGTTAAGAAATCTTCAGAATGAATTTTAAGCATTTTAACCGATTCCTAGAAGGGGATGCTTCGTAAGTCGGGACAAAAAAAGTGACCGCTTTCAGTTTAGCATTGCGGTTATTATTAGAATTAGGTTTTATAAATATTAACTTAGCTTACAAGCAGAATACATGATGTTTATGAAGATCTTTTTACGCTTTACTTTCACACGTTTTTATTTTTCTATTGTACGTTTGCCCCACTTTGCAATCTCTGATTGCGGCTCTGGTACTAACTTTTTTTCACATTCATTCCGATATTGCTCAAATTTTCAATATTATGAGTTTTATATGAAATTACAGCTTGATGGCAGTTTTTATTACCGCCATTAGATATCTTCAAATTAACTTTGGATTTAATGTAATTTGTTAGTTGAAATTAAACTATTTTTACGGATTCTGCAAAGCTTTCGAAACGTCGGGCATAAAAAAATTAAAACCAAATCGTGATAGACACCTAAGAAATCATTAATTTGTTAGTGTTCGTTAATATTGAGTCAGATCGTAATTTATTTACCTCTAGTTACGGGTTGCTTTTCTATAGTCAAACAATTTTGTTCTGGAGTAATTTCACTGCTTTGGCAGATAATTTAATTGTTAAAACGTCAAGTGAATTATCCAAATAAAAGTTATCTTGCCTAATGGAACATCGGCCTTAAATATAATATCTAGTATTCTATTATGTTTTGGGTTGCTTTTTGTGTACAAATACTCCATAGTTCAAATTGTTTAGAATTAACCCGTCGGAGGCGGTACATATATATGTTACATAAGTGTATGGGCCACCGGAGGCCGAGCCGCCCGTGACTATTTAAGACGAAAGTTATCTAACTTATTAGATCAGTGTTGTAATGTATACTATTAGCATGATTGCCTGCCTGCAGTCTTATGCAATCCTAGTACCTTCTAAGAACCATTAGCACCAGGAGTTCTTTATTGCTGATGATTTCTTCACATAAATCAATTTCTGAAATATCACGATACTCTCCCCCGTATACGGAAACGCTACTCAAACACATGAGATATTAACTAATTTGAATTCGCCTTATCTGTCTATATTGTTTGGCGTAAAACAAAGGTAGTAAAGAAGCTCTTAAAGTTAAGTAGCGTTTTCAGTATTCGGAGGTATTATATCTTTCGATACAGCTCAATATCTATCATACACCTCATATTGTACTCTCAATAATCACAAGTTTAAAAACTTAACTGACCGACTTCAAATTTACCGATCGTGACCAAATTTATATAGGATCACCCTTGAAATAAGCTCTATCAAACACAAAAAGAATTTTGAAAAATGGGTCCACATTTGGCGGAAATATCGAGTAACATACATAAAAAAAACACGAATTGAGGACCTCCTCCTTTTTGGGAAGTCGGCCAATCAATCTTGACCTCAGTATATACAGTACAAAACGATTCGCTGTACCGTTGCAATGAACAATACTGACAACTAGTAATAAATCTCGAAAATCCAGATCCACTTGAAAATTATTCACGGGATCACAAATATTGTGGTATTTAGAAAGAAAGATGTAAAGGTTTATTTATTAATCATACCAAAAAGGAGAGGCAACAACTTACATAAAATGTTATATACTAGAAGTTTATTAACTGTGCCCTTTGAATATGATGTACTGAGTTCGACTGTTGCTTAAAAAGTACTTTTTACACAACCCAACACAACCAAATATTCGGAAGTTGCAAAGAAAAGTATTCGAACGTAACATGTGATTAGACACACATGACAGAAATCGTGAACCTTCGGAAAAAACGTTCCGAGACCATTCACTACGACTATGAAAGGCGTTTGATAGAATTAAATGGGCTAATGCAGAGTATACATATATAACTATAACAGGATTGCTAATAAAAGGTTGCAGAGGTGAAATTTCTGGGAGTTACACAAACTCATTGTCTCTTTTCTGCATCATCTATACAGAGATGTACTTATATAAAAATGCCTTCGACTTTATGTCCGTAAATATAATTTGATTAAGTAAAATAAGAGAAAGAACCAACATCGAGAGTAAACACATTCAACAGATCGAGAGATATCTCTACAGTTAACTGTATTTGGTTCTTTATTCAACGGAATATTCCGTAAATGGTAAGTACAAAAAATGGAACTATTTTTACGGATTCTATAACGATTTGGTTTTAATTTTTATTCCCGACGTTTCGAAGGCTTTGCAGTCTTCGTGGTCACGGGTTGGACTACAGACTTGGACTACAAATTAAAACCAAATCGTTATAGAATTCGTAAAAATATTTTTATTTCAATGAATAGCATTCGCGTAAACTTAAGAAATCAGTATACAAAAAATGGCCTTAAAGCAAAGTCTTGTATTGAATTTTTTGCTGAATAATCTGCTGATCGTAATGTATTTGAGAAATAGCTGACAGTAAATAGGCACTTGAGGCCCTGGCACGTACACATGTGCCTGTGTATTCGATAAGTTTAAATTGTAAACTAATTCGCTGTTGCAGCATATTCAATTCGAATACATAGTCGTAAGTTCTTCGTGCTGTGGCCTATGTTTTTACTTTGACCAATAAAACGTAAACACAACAATAACTACGAACTAGGTGGGTACTTCGATAGTAGTGTAAAAACCCAGAATTAATCATAAAGATGTCTGAATACTATAGGATTCTAGACACTACCAGGTACAGCACAAAGTTTTCATAAATAACTCACTTCTTTTATGGGGATTTTAGATTGCGGGGCACATTACCTATTTTTTAAGCAAGGCAATTCTGGCTTCAATTTTCACGACTGCCTCCGTGGCGTGGTGGTATTTCGGTACGACTACGGTTCTGAGGTCTCGGGTTCGATCCCCGGGTCGGGCAAAGTGATATTGGATTTTTCCATATCAGCCCGGAGTCTGGAATTTGTGCCCGATATGGCGATAGGCTCGCCCCCTATCACATCTGGGACGGAACTAAGCTTGGCGAAATGTTGGTGTACTAGTTCGCTAGTGCGCCTCTGCCTACCCCTTCGGGGATACAGGCGTGAGCTTATGTTATGTTATGTTATTTCCACGACCGGGAAGTCTATTCTTGGGTAACCCGTAGGTACTATAACAACGTGATGACCGACTTAATTTCTGATCCCAGGACCGTCCTGGTCCCCGATATGCTGTCACTACATCAAGGATCTTTTTTTTTGGTCTACGAAGTCAGATAAACAGACGACCCATTCGATGGTAAATGGTTAAGTGAATCATAAACAAACAGGATTATAAAATAGACTAAGTGGGTACATAAGTATACCCTACATCTGATTTAAATAATTGTAACAAGTATTATAACGATATCTTTAAAACTAAATTAACATCTACTTACTTTCAGAGTTAGGGGATCCAAAAATCCTTTATAAATATTATAAATAATCACAACACATCACTCGATTAGCATAGCATGTTAGTTTGTTTAACTTTGTACAAAGAACAACTTGAACAAGCGTCTGCGCGTGCGCACGCTGCGCTCTCACACGCGGTTTGTTTCAACTTTTGATAGTTGATACCAATTACTTACCTAGCCACGATAACCGGTAGCGTTTAGAACTGGCATACTGATTTTTAGGATTCCACAATCCGCATATTATACTCGTATTTGGTGTTTGTTTATCAATTTAATTTAACCCTTAGTACGAGCTAGTTTAAGTTTTGACACTTCTCGACAAAGATGAGTGTTCATTTTCGTCGTATGGTAGTTTCCGCACGAAATAGTGCTAGTCAAGTTTTATTAAATTATATTTTAGTAACATTCATCCTTACTTAGAAATCCTTTACTGTGCATGGTCAGACATGCTTTGTTTTATTATTAATGCAATTAAATGCGATGTATAATATTCGCGTAAACATAAGAAATCAGTAAATGCGATGTGATAAATAAACTGCATACATACATAAGCTCACGCCTGTATCCCAGAAGGGGTAGGCAGAGGCGCACTAGCGAACTAGAACACCCACATTTCGCCGAGCTTAATTCCGTCCCAGATGTGATAGGGGGCGAGCCTATCGCCACAAATTCCAGACTCCGGGCTGATATGGAAAAATCCAATATCACTTTGCCCGACCCGGGGATCGAACCCGAGACCTCAGAACCGTAGTCGTACCGAAATACCACGACGCCACCAAGGCAGTCTATAAACTGCACGGTTAATGATAAGCGATGAGCCTACCCTGGGACATTAGATTTTAAGCCTCATAGACCTTTACTTATCAAAATATTTACGCGCTTCTTATCTTTAAGAATAGGTTGTCCCTTTCATTTTCAAACAATGCGACACGAGGAAAAGTGACAAACTATTCTTGAAGATAAGCGAAAATGTTTGTATAAATAAGGCCCATTAGCCCAGTAATTTATAATCCTTCATCATCATCATCAGCTATAGGATGTTCACCGCTGAACATAGGCCTCCCCCAAACTCCACCTACAAGGTGGACCGACGACCTGATAGTGTTGCAGGAAGTCGCTGGATGCAGGCCGCTTCCAACAGGTCGATCTGGAAATCTTTGGAGGAGGCCTATAATCCTTGAAATCCTTTAATTTAAACCGGAAAACGTATGCTTGCACAATGCTACTTGGCGGTAACTTTTTAACCTATCAGTTAAAGTAACTAGGTTTTTTCCATTAGCTAGGTTATGTAGTAACACTTTCTAAGTGAAAGTTTTCTGTACGTTTAATTACTTTGTGTCGCCGGGTCAGTAGTTATATGGAAGCCACTTACCTTGATCTTGGTTAAGTTCTATTGTTGAGATACGTCGTCTTCGACCTTGTGGCTAGCCTTTTTCATTAGGAAACGCCGAAATAGGCCACCGCGGGGTTTTTAGTCGGTATTGCCGGTGTGTACAATCATATGTGGGGTATTTTGTCATTACTTGCCACGCTTGGCAGGCGGGTTGGCGAGCGCAGCGCGTAGATTCTCGCGCTATTGATGCTGCTGGATGCAGGCCGCTTTTAACAGGTCGATCTGGAAATCTTTGGGGGAGGCCTATGTTCAGTAGTGGACGTCCTATGGCTGATGATGATGATTGCCGGTGTAGGGCATTTGATAGCGACTCGGCCCAGCGTCGCCCGGATCCCGTTAGGGTATTGGTGTTCTGTGGCCCGGATGTCGACTATCTCTTCCGGGCATTATGGCGCTGGGTCGTAAGGCCAGTGAACCGGACATACCCGCCGCGTCCCCCCCCCCCGGAGGCGGTGGTAAATCACTTTTCCCCGCGACAAAAAAAAGGCTTTTTAATTAGGTGTCTCATGCGGTAGTAAGTAATCAAACTATACGAGAAACGTACATATAAAACAAAAGATTTGTCGTTGGTCTGCCTCCGCCTCCTTGGTCTAGTAGTATCGTGTATGGGCTGTGAGCCGGGAGCTTCGGGGTTTGATTTCCAGGTCAGGTAATATGGTTTTCTAATATGATTTGGACTGATCCTCTAGAGCCGAATCATTAGCTCACGCCTGTATCTCCGAAGGGGTAGGCAGATGCGCACTAGCGAATTAGAACACCTACATTTCGCCGAGCTTAGTTGCGTCCCAGATATAATAGGGGGCGAACCTATCGCCATATCGGGCACAAATTCCAGACTCAAATCCAATATCACTTTGCCCGCCCGGGGAGCGAACCAGAGACCTCAGGACAACTTCGTCACCGAAGTAGTCACCATAAAATGATGTATTCTGAGCATTCTTCTTCTCAGTCTAGAAGCATTGTGTATGGGCTGTGAACGCAGTTTTCTATTTCCAGGCCAGGCACTGTAGTTGACGTCAGGCATCTGTAGCCCGAGCACGTAAAACTAATGTAAATGTAAACTCGCTACGCACTGATGACATTTGATTAATATTTCATACAAATTTCATAGACGCGCATCGAGCACGAATACATTTATGGTTGTCAGAAATTTTCCTGCTCGGGCTGCTGATTGTAATAAATAAGCCATCCATTATACAACATACTTTAAAGTGTGAGTGTTGAAAATGGATTTTGTTATATTATTAGGATATAAATAACAATAAATGGTCAAAAATTTATTTACAAAAACAATATCAAATATTTTTTACAAACTAATAAATTCGATCTAGAAAATACAATTCTGAGATCTGACAAATATAAAATTCAATACATACATACTGCTACCAAATATTTCATCCCCATATTGATAGGAGAATTAGTCCCATGCATTAATCGAATATGTATCCAATCATACATCTATGGCCCCATGCACGGACCTATAAAAAAAAGGACTCCGTCTCGCCTATAGCTAAACGGATGCCACAGATAAGCCACACACAAACGCGCCTATACAAACGTGGCCTACGCACACACTAACACGTTAAGATTATGTGTCGATAAATCAGAGGGGTTACCACCACCTCTTATAGCAGTATTATTATAATCTTACTTGTAACGATTCCTGTATAAAAAAAAACTAAGTAAGATTATAATAATACTGCTACAATAGGTGGTGGTAATCGTATAATAAATAAATCGGCAGAAAACCCTGCACCACTTTCAATGTTCCTAGCGCTACGTCCTCTGTTTTCTTCGTCCGTGGTTCCATGGAATGGAATGATATGGAATATAAAAAATATAACGAACACACCTCAAGATGTGGCCTAGTATATGATAAATTTGTGATTAACTCCTATAGTGTATGGGAAAATCTAATTCTATTTAGAATATAATCATAATAAATTTATATTTATCACAGCTCACAAACTACCTTATGTCCTAATTCACGTCATGGAATATCTGTCCACTCATTTTATCTAAATCGGTTCAGCGTATATAAGGCATAATTTAATAACAACAATACATACATAAGCTCACGCCTGTATTCCCGAAGGGGTAGGCAGAGGTGTATTAGCGAACTAGAACACCCACATTTCGCCGAGCTTAGTTCCGTCCCAAATGTGATAGGGGGCGAGTCTATCGCCATATCTGGCACAAATTCCAGACTCCGGGCTGATATGGAAAAATCCAATATCATTGCCCGACCCAGGGGATCGAACCCGAGACCTCAGGACGGTAGTCGTACCCAAATACAACCACGCCAACGAGGCAGTCACAATAACAACAATAAAGAGTGTAAAAACATAAAAACCAGCTTCAAACCTATCTCATCTTGACTAAATGTCTAAGGAACTACCATTGCAGTCAGTATCAAACATCTATCGGTCCCCATTTGCCTAAGATATCAGGTAACATACATAAAAAAAATTACAAATTGATTTTTTTTAATTCGCACACCTAGTCCTGCCCCACACTAGGTATAACCTGTAGCGTGGGTGTCAGAGACTATGATAGACTTTCCGTCTCACAACACCCACACTTGAAACAAATATCTGTGGGTCACACAAACATTTGTCTCAATGCGGTAATCGAACCCGCGGCCTCTCGCTTCACAGCCAGCTACTCGCCCGCTGCGACACGGAGGCTGTCAAAATCGGTATTCCAATGTCACAACATACAAACTTTCACAATTATTATAATAATGGAACCTACAATTAAAACGCAGTTACATTATGAAACTAGCTGCACGAAAGCTATGATCAAAGTTAGCAAAGTTTAGGAAAAAACAACCATGTGAATTCAATTTAGCAATTTTGAAACTTTGTTTAAGTACTATTTAACAGCTTTAAGATTTTTAAGTGCTATTTTATTGACTCTACTCACATCTACCCTTATCGCACTCCAATGCGGGGTCGGCGCAATACACTTTTTTAAGAAAGTCGTAGAAAGGATTCGGCTGAGTTTTGCGACCAGTGCCTACTCGACGTGCTTTCAGCTGGCGCAAATCCTGTTTAGAAAACCTTGCTCGACCCGAGATTCGAACTCAAGACTTTTAATTTTATAAGCCATATTATGCCGGCACTTAACCAAGACGAATTATTAAGGGCTAGTTCTTTTCTGAAACCTTTTATTGCATAGCTATAGCAACCATCTTTTCTTAGGTTTGATGGGTGTATTTTCATACTTAAGAGGATATGAGAACAAAATAAGGATTTTCACGAGCTTGGGTGTCCTAAAGTATTAAGATTACGAAGGTAATTTTTGGAAATGTATTAATAGACCATTTAACTTAAATTCTGTCGTGAGCAAAAACATAATTACTAAAAGTTTTCTCGATAGAAAAAAAATCCAAAGTTACCTCTCATCTGTTTTTGAAAAGCTTGAATCTTCCGTACGGCGGACGATATAAATTTGTAACTTGATTTAAAACGTAGACATCAATATTAATTTACTTGTGTCGAAAAAAAAATTTCACCAAGTTAAATAGTTTTATCACAATAAGGAAAAAATTGGTTTTGCACATACGCTATGGCATTACATACTTGTTTTCTGAGACGGCCCGTGTTGATCTCAGTCGTCCGGTAACCATTGAAGGGGAGGGACGTGCTCGACATTTTCAACTCTGATATTACGTTTATTCAGTTCTTTGTGTCAAATATTAGACATTGATAGTCTAGGAGTCAATCCATTTTGAAACTCCTTGATGGATATCGATGAAATTTAGTATGAGGATACTTTTGACCAAAAGGACACAAATTTAACAACCATAAAGGGGTAAAAGTTTATATGGGATTCCAGAAACGGCTCAACGGATTTTTAAGAAAGTTGGTATGAGGATACTTTTCTAGTCGCCTCCTTGATCTAGTGGCAACATATATGGGCTGTGAACCGGGAGGTTGTGAGTTCGATTCCCATGTAGGGCAAAGCGAATTTTGTAATTTAATTTGGGACTTGATCCCCCAGAAGGGGTGGATGTCTGGCATGATCCCTATTTCAACCTACATATAAAGGGATGAAATAGGGATGAAAAATTTGATTTTTGTCCTTAATTCGATTTACTTCAATATATCTGGGTCACCTCGTAGTTTTTAAGGACAGATCCAAGGTCAAAATCAAGAAAAGTGTCCGCCATTTTGTTTTTCTTTGTTTTTGGGCCGATTGACTTCAAAATCGATATCTGGGTCGCCCCGTAGTTGCTAACGACCGAACCAATGTCAAAAATGTCAAAAGTGGCCGCCATTTTGTTTTTCTTTGTTTCAGGGCCGACTGACTTCAAAATCGATATCTGGGTCGCCCCGTTGTTGCTAACGATGAAACCGATGTCAAAACTGTCAAAAATGGCCGCCATTTGGTTTTTCTTTGTTTCGAGCCGATTGACTTCAAAATCGATATCTGGTTCGCCCCGTATTTGCTAACGACCGAACCGATGTCAAAACTGTCAAAAGTGGCCGCCATTTTGTTTTTCTTTGTTTTTGGGCCGATTGACTACAAAATCGATACCAGGCCGCCCCGTGGTTTCTAATGACGGAACTGATGTCAAAACTGTCAAAAGTGGCCGCCATTTTATATGGCATGTCGCAGCATATTTTATACTAGCTTTTGCCCGCTGCTTCGCACGCGTATTTTGTAGGGCCAACGGTAAAAACTATTAATTTTTCGATCCACCCTGTCGTTTTAGTCTAAATATTCTACAACGGGATGACTCAGATATCGATTTTAAAATAAATCTGCCCAAAAAACAAAGAAAAACAAAATGGCGGCCACTTTTGACAGTTTGACATCGGTTCCGTCGTACAAAACCACGGGGCGACCCAGATATCAGTTTTGAAGTCAATCGCCCCAAAAACAAAGAAAAACAAAATGAAGGCCACTTTTGACTGTTTTGACATCGGTTCCGTCGTTTGGAACCACGGGGCGACCCAGATATCTATTTTGAAGTAAATCGGCCCAGAAACAAATAAATACAAAATGGCGGCCTCTTTTGACAACTTTGACATCGGTTCCGTCATTTGGAAGCACGGGGTGACCCAGATATCGATTTTGAAGTCAATCGGCCCAAAAACAAATAAAAACAAAAAGGGCGGCCCCTTTTGACAGGTTTGACAGTGGTTCTGTCGTTCGGAACCACGGGGTGACTCAGATATCGATATTGAAGTCAATTGGCCCAAAAACAAATAAGTACAAAATGGCGGTCACTTTTGTCACTTTTAAGAGCGGTTTCGACGTTTGGAACTACGGGGGGACTCAGATATCGATTTTAAAGTCAATCGGATCAAAAATTAAAAAAAACTAATTTCAACCCCTATTTCATCCCTTTGCTGACTACAGTATTTTGGACATGTGGCTTGCCGGGACCCCCCTAATTTGGAGAAACTTCTCTTGGTTGGAAAGGTAGAAGGGAAAGGACCGCGAGGGCGTGTGCCTAGCCGTTGGTCCGATCAAATAAAACTACTCACGGGACTCTCAGTAACAACAGCAATGAGGCAGGCTAAGGACAGAAAAACCTGGAAGAAGATCATCCGAGAGACGCGACGGAAATTTCAAGACGGACACGACCTTCAGAAATGAAGAGTGCGACCAAGAAGAAAGATTCATCCCTTTTTGCAGATAAACACATGTTTGCAAAACATCACATCCTCATACCAACTTATATCAAAATCCGTATAATCAGCGGTTTCTAATTTCCGATATAAACTTTTATCATCTATTGTTTTAAGAAAGAAAGAAAAATAAATTCATGCCTATAGGTGTTGATTTAAAAAATAAACCCTTGTGTCCCTTGTGTCTGTCCTCAGACCAAAGATATCCTCATACCAAATTTAAAAAAATCCATTAAGTGGATTCTGAACTCCCATACAAACTTTCATACCTTATTTCGTCCTTTTAGGGGTTAAAAAAATGAAGCACCCCATTTGAGTCCCTACGGTCAAATGTATCCTCATACCAAATTTCATCAAAATCTTTTAAGGTTTCCGAATGCCCAACCAAACTTTCAACATGTATTTCATCACCCCTAAAGTTAGGGGTTAATAAAAAAAAATTAAGTACCTCATTTGAGTCCCTAAAGACAAGTGTATCCTCATATAAAATTTCATCGAAATCTATTAAATTAAATTAGCTTTGATCGATCTGGGAATCGAACCCAGAACCTCTCGGTTCACAGCCCATATATGCCACTAGACCATGGAGGCAACTGAATTAAATTGTGATTAAACAATTATTTCATCCCTATTAGGCCTGAATTCATAAAAATATCCTGTCTGCAGATTGAGATGGCTAAGATTATCCTCATACCCAAATTCATCGAAATAGGTTCATTTTGTCAAATAGACCACTTAAGAATTTTAAGATTATTCCAAAACAACATTTCTATAATAGTGGTATATGTTAAAAGTTTCAAAAATTTTGGTCAATATAATAATATTAACCCTGTAATATTACTGCCCCACTGCTGTGCACAGGTAATTAATAATTAATTATTAATTTAAACGAGTTGCAGATTGTTCAGTTATCTATTTAGGCTAGTTTATAAATGTTAACATAATATATAAGACACAACCTTTTTTTTCTTTTGAGCATCTAATCTTCATAATCCAAGAGGTCATGACGCGCGTTAGCATCTTGGCTCTTAGGCTAAACTGTTTAATGTCTTTGTGCTGACAAGTTAATATGTCGCGGGCATTACCGTGCCGATGCGCGCACCGGTGTGCGCGTAGAATACGTCAAAACCAGCCCTTCACGCTTTCATATTTTATTCTCATATCGTCTTAATTCTGGTTTACTTTCTTTTTAATCTCAGCTGGTAGGCAGTGTAATCCAATAAATCACAGAAACAAATAATCAAAATTCATCTTCAAATTATTTATAATTGATTGCATATCCAAGACTTCTCATATCCTGGTCAAAGCTTTCGTTCTTATACTCCTTGATCTTCATCAGCCATTTTTCTAATGACACTGGGTCCCTATACCCTCCATACCGCTTTGGAAGACATTCTGGATCTAAGTATCTGAAATGTGAAGTGAATCCCTGGTTATTTTTGACTGTGTGACCAGTTGGTGGTAGGTGATTACTATCGCCCATTGGGCATTTGGGCCTCCGGGAATATAAATCACCGTAAGCACCACAGCAGAAAAAGTAGGATCCATATTACTACTTTATCTGTTTAGTAAGATAGTTTTTAATTTATCTAATGCTGATACTTTATTATGATGAGTTAGCGTTATTTGCTTTGGATTTTTTTTCCTATTGTTGTTGAACAAAAATTTCATACATCTTAAAAACAAAATATATTTTACAAACCTATGTAAGGAAGTGATGTCGTAGCCATGCATGTACACTCTCTTCCAGAGATCATCTGCTGGAGCGAATCTTTTGAACAACGGGAACAGTGTTTCGAAGAATCTTGAGCAGTTGATGATGTGGATCCCACGCTGTATGGTTGGGAATGAGTACTGAAAATGATAATAATATTGTTATTTGCAGCTATATACTATTGAGTAGCAATAGTTGATGACCTAGAGAAAATTGATTTGAGGTTATTATGTGCTTGAGGTGTGCTTAGACAATAGATGGTAGACTTACTAAGTACCGATGGTAGACTTACTAAGTACTGATGGTAGACTAACTAAGTCTACCAAATACGGGATATTGCCTCTAAAGTTGGAACGCTCCCACTTCTCTAGTCCCTACTAGCCTGCGAAATTAATATTTTTTTTTAATATTTAAAAGTTGTCAAAGTCAGAGATGCGTCTTCTTAGGTTTGGTTCCGAATTTACAAGTTTCTTTTCGGCAGCCCGTACTTCCAAGCTGTTTTTTGAATTTTACTTGTGATTAATAAGTAATGTCCTTACCCCCATAACATTCATGGCTTGCAGAGCTATCGAGGGAGAGAACTGTCTCATTTGCTTCATAGTGAGGCCTTCGCAGTCCAGTAGGCCGGTGCCGCCCACGATCTGGAGCTTGGGCTGCATGATGCCAATCTCCAGGAGCAGGAGACATCCTCGGATCAGGTCTTCCACGGGGATTTTGTCGGGATCCCATAAACCTGAATTATTTTACGTAGTACAGTTTATAAGTTATGCTAATTGTTAACCCACAGGGGTGGTTTATATCAGGCAGATGGTAGCCGGTCGTAAAAACTAAGCTGAATCCTTTCTGCAACATATTGTTTAATATCATTTGATTCAAAATCTTCTTTTAAAACTAGAATTATATTTTATTATGATCTACAACACTGAAGTCGCTGGATGTAGGCCGCTTTCAACAGGTCAATCTAGAAATCTTTGCAGTCGACGTCCTATGGCTGGTGATGATGATGATCTACAACACGGACCTAAGGGTTTATACTCACATAAATGAAATACTGACCTAGTCTGCAAATGATAATTCTTCCTACATCTGGTCTGTCATATAATACTCCTTCGAAGATACTGCCCAGTCGTGTCAAGTTGAACCAGTCGACATCTCGCCACAGATGAGGATTGTCTTCCCGAAAGTTGCAGTAGCGCACTAACTGGAAATATATTTTATTTACCTATTAATAGAGGCTGGTTTATTAATATAAATTTACTGGAACTATTAATAAATGCTTCTAATAATTATTCTAATGTAGTGAACCAGCTCTCGGCGATTGTATCCGGAGTCCAGACTATTACGAGTTAAGCATCTTCAAGAAAAGAGTCTATTCCTAGTTCCGGTGATTCGTCTGGTATTTATCGGCAGCTGTGATCAATTACCGTTTGTTCTATAAAAACAAGTTAAGTATTATTGTTCTATAAAGTATATAGTATTGTTGTTCTATAAAAAAAGTTAAGTATAATTTTGCTACTCGATAAGGCAAATAATATTAACTAATATTTTGCTATGCTCAGCTTAGATGAAGTCTGAGGCTGGGATATAACAGACAACTGTGATTAAGTATGTTCAGTCCGAAGGTATTTTTTTATTATATATCAGCCCTTGCCCAGCAGTGGGATACAATTAGAAAGAAAAGAAGAAGAAGATCTCAGCATTGTAATAAGCAGGTTTCCGTGGTATTCTCATACACATAAGTTTTGAAATTATTTTAATAAAGTATTTCCTAAATATATTAACGTTGGACTCACCAAACGATGGGCTCGTGCTGGTATCGACTGTCTGGCTCTCAGAAACCTTAGTAAGTACGCATCATCTGTTCTGTGTGGGTGACATTCGTTCCTTTCTGAAAGTAAATCAGTAATATGAATCTAAATTTAAAGTTCTTATATCAAAAATCTTGTTTAAAAACTAGAGTTTTTATTGTCATACGGGCCTAACAAGTTGTTTGTGGTCCTTTTCTTATTCTTATTTGATGCCTATATAAACCACTTTCTTTCGAAAGACAATATAATACTTTATATCCTTTAGTAAAGGATAGATAGAGCAAATAATGTTACATCGAAAGAGGTGACTACCGACTATTGTTCAGTGGCGCCCTCTAACATGGTTCATCACTGAGGCGATAGATGTCGCTGTACGGAATTACATCGCGCTATGGTTTCGTTGCAAACTGAGCAATAAGTAGTTTTGAATTCGAATGTAGCGTCACTCTGGTTTCCCTTCAAAACGTATAAATCTTTCGCCTTTTACTAAAGATTTCCGTGGAGGGGAACACTCAAATGAGTCTAATCTAATTTTTTAAAGGCCTTGCTAACGCGAGGCTTATAAAACTAAGAAATTTATATAAAAAGAAGAAATCGCAGCCGTCGCAAGTCGCTGCGCTATCAAATACCGATCTTCGCAAATAATTAGCCAAAATCGTTTCATTGGATCGCAATTAAGTGAATCGGTCAAGTCTTAAAATTTGAATGCTAATTCTATTTAATTGTTATTTAAGTATAATCTACGAGTTTGTTAAGTCTTTCAGTTTAGGGCCACTTTCAATCAAATTCATTTCTTTGCTAAAATGATTGGGGATTGTCGTCTAAAAATACAATTTTAAGGAATTTTGAAAACAAATCAATCGACACATATTTTTAATTGTTTAGTTAATGACGTTGGAACCGATATATACTGTTTAATTGTATATGTGATTAAACACACCTAATAATTAAATAAAACCTAACAGTTACACATATCCTCCTCATGTTCTCATTAGTCTAGTGGCAGGTCCGGAAGGTCCTGGGTTCGATTCCCAGGTCCAGCAAAGCGATCTTTCTAATTAATTTGTTTGGCACTGGCCCAGTCGTAAAACTTAGCCAAACGTTTTCTGCATGCCTAATTAAACTTTTTAAATAAGATTCAAATAAGTTGTCGTAATAAAGACCTTTGATCGTTCGGTTCGTTGTTAACAAGTGTCTGGACCAGATCGTACCAAAGGTGCGGCCTCGTGGATTGCCCAAAAAGCGCTGGCTGGACGTTTTGGAGGATGACATGAGAGCCAATGGTCTTACTGTGAAGGATGCTCAAGACCGAAGTGGAAGCGTTTAAGTAGGAAGGCGGACCCTGGCACTAGGCCGGAATAACGCCAGGCAGAAAGAATTACAGACCTTTGATCAAATTCCTTAGTTCCTGAATCTTCCTGTCCCTCGTGGCAGGGTCCTCCCCGCACAACACGAACGCGTCTTCCTCGGACTCAGGGTCCTCGTGGCGGTTCATCTCCGCCTGGAACGCGATCTCCTCGAACGACCACATTTTTATGTCCGTCTGTGGAGAACACAGAATATTATGGGCTTTACTTAGAAAAACAGTTTAACTGAGCAAATGGTAAAGAATGATCTGTCCCTTTTATTTTCAAACAATGTGACAAAAGGAAAAAAGTGATGCTCTCAATAAACGATCTCTGTTTAGAGTGCAGATAGATAGCGACTATGAACCAATCAAATCAAGTTATTTGACAGAATCATGTTCAAACAGAACTGTGTTCTTATTGGCTAATTTTTGTAATCTATCCGCACATTCGAACTAAGATTGTTTATTGGAACCGGGCTTTAGAAAATATACCAAATGGATGGCTGCATGCAAGTAACGAAATAGGTACCATCAGATATACATGTGGTAACACGTATAATTAATATGTTCATGTACTGGTGAATAAAACTACAAAACCGCGTCTGATAACTTTAATCGACGTTACGTACTGTAATTTTATATTGTGAAGTGATGTCTTACTTGATAAGAAGGCTCGTGAGCTTCTTTCTATAGATATTTTGAGTGGTAGAGCCATACTGTAGACTAGAGGTTCCCAAACTTATTTTGTCTATGGCCCACTTTGAAAATATTTTTTTAGCGCCCCCCATTTTTTTCCTACTTAAACCACTATAACTTATATTTAAATAAAATATTATGAGGTATATCAGCAGAGATCCCCTTTTTTTCTGGATCTCTTACCACCCCCTTTAGGCATGCAGCGTTTAGAAGGCGACGTTATCGCCCACTTTGGGAAAGACTGCTGTATACAGTTACGTCTATAGCACGAATAGGCCGGCTCGACTGGTTTGTTACCACTTTCTCACAGAAAACCGACATCAAGTGGCACAGCTCGCTCTTGCGATTCGTTCCCAATTCCAAATTCGATTGCCGGTCTTTGCTATAAAAAATTTATGATGTTTGTTCAAACAAACCTGAAGCCCGTATTATGACACAGTGGAATGAATATACCTCTAGATCTACTAATATAAAACTACTTTTAACCGACTTAAAAAGGTGGAAGTTTATGTCTATTACTCAATCCGCTACCACGAGGCCCGAGAGGTGGCCGCGATATCCGCTCGACTGAGATAATTGTATCAGTGCGGTACGCATTACATTTATTTACGCGCCAGTTATTTTTTATATTTTATGCAAATGTTTATAGCCATGAGAATGTTAATTCCTAGAGTAACTCCGTTGCGTAGTTTTAAAGATCTAAGCATACATAGGGACAGACAGACAGCGGGAAGCAACTTTGTTTTATACTATGTAGTGAAGAACTAATAAGAATATAAATCTTAAATCAAAACAAATTATTTTTATTAGGTCATGGGAATTAATATTGGCAAATTGAACCAATCAAACCTTGATACCTTGCGTAAAAAAAAAAGGATTATGATTAATACATTAGTTAACATTGGTGTCCGACCAGATAGTGCGTCTCGTGGCTGGCCACAAAAGCGCGAATTAGACGTTTTGGAGGAGAATATGAGAGCCCATGGTCTCAGACGTCTCGTAATGGAAGCGTAGGTGGACCCCGGCACAAGATCGGGATAATGCCAGGCAGAAAATAAGATGGACGTATCGTCTTGAATAACTACAATAAATAAATTAAAAGCCACTAGAAAAAGTCACAAGTCACGTTTTTCAAACCACCTTGTTAAGATTCACGATGAGACGTGGTACACAGCTGTACTGTTTAATTACCCGTTTTGAACTGTGGGCATATCAGGTCCTCGACCCCGAGTCATGCATTGATAACGCCAGCTGTTTGTAGGCCATCTCTACAGGGGCTTGCGGTATGACTTGATAAAATAATAAAATAATACACCCAACAGTCACACATCTAGTCCTGACCCCACACTAGGTATACCTGTATCGTGGGTATCAGAAACTATGAGAGACTTTCGGTCTCACAACACCCAGACTTGAAACAAATATCTGTGGGTCACACAAACATTTGTCTCAATGCGGGAATCGAACCTGCGGCCTCTTGCTTCACAGCCGGTTACTCGCCCACTGCGCCACGAAGGCTGTCTGATAATTGGTTGGGATGGGTATGGGGGTATCCCTGTGTCTGCATCGGTCACCCACCTGTCTTGTCGCAAGCCCCTCGAGATATGCTTTTTCCCTCTCTGGATTCGGAGTGTGAAGAAGCATAAATAGGCCGGCATGATTCTGGCGACCACTGATAAATCCATAGTTTGGCGTTAGTTTTTTTGGACTAGACTACGCTTAACATTAAGCGCAGTTTAGTCACTTTGCCGTGACCGGATACAAGAAAGTTAATTAATATTTTTATTTTTAGAATTTGAATACCACTGAAGTACGTCGGTCGCAGTTGTCTGGCCTAGATCGTACCAGGAATGCGTTCATTGGAACAGTCCAAGAATCGTTGGTTGGCGTTTTGGAGGGGAATACGAGAGCCAAGGTTCTCATTATGGAGGATGCTTAAGAAAGGTTGAGGTGGAAACATTTAGGTAGAAAGGCGCACCCTGGCACTAGGCCAGGATATTGCTAGGTAGAAAAAAAGGATACCGCACGCGTTGTAGAGAGGTTCTTATGAGGCAACTCTTTTAAAAACTTCGTTTAGCTAACTGAATAGGTGTTACTTCGCTGTAAACGATCCCAAGCCAGTATACCGTAATCTGGCCATGTAAATTGACTATGATCTGCGGTCACTATAGCCACAACTACCAATGCATTACAACAGCACGCGATATCTTTGATCCGGAACAATTGGACATAAATGTTTTCAGATCGTAATAAATATCAGTTAGCCAACTGCAAAAAGAGAAGGTTCTCAATTCGTCTTTATTTCCGACCGTCTTTAATAAGAGGATGTACTCCATTCGTCTGTATGTTTTTGTATGTATGTTATTCTATATCTCCGCCAAATATAGATCAATTTTCAAGATTCTTTTTGTTTTCGATAGAGCTTATTTCAAAGGTGGTCTCATATAAAGGTAAAGATCTGATGAAAGAAGTTAACTCCTTAACACAACATCATGATGTCGCTATTAGGGATTTAAATTATGTTTATAAGGGCCACTTGCAGCTCCGCGATGAATCTCAATTTATCCCAAATCTTGATTTAAAGATAGGAGTGAGCTGTAGGATAAATCGAGATAAGATGTAACTCTAGATTAGTAATAGCGCTGCAAGTCGTCCTAAGATTTTAAACTTTAAGTTTAAGGTAGCAATGATAGCTCAGTTGGGACTTGGACCTGGTATGGAATATCAAAACAGAACTCGCAGTTTCTAATCCATGCACCTCAGACTTTTCTAAGTATGTATCTAGTTATTATGAATTATCAATTGCTTTAATGGTGAAGCAAAACATCACGAGAAATACATTCATAAATTCACTGGCTTCCGTGTCGAATGACAGCTTCCGTGGCGCAGCGGGCGATTAGCTGGCTGAAGCGAGAGGCCGTGGGTTCGATTCCCACATCCAGACAAATGTTTGTGTGGCCCACAGATATTTGTTTTAAGTCCGAATGTTGTGAGACCGAAAGTCTCTCATAGTTTCTGATACCCACGATACAGGTTATACCTAGTGTGGGGTCAGGACTAGGTGTGTGACTGTTGGGTGTATTTATTTATTTATTATTTAAATATTATTAAGAAAATATAATGAAAACTAGAAACTTGCGATAAAATTATGTAAAGTATTACCTTATGTAGGCCACGCCAAACATTTTTGCCTTGTAGCTATTTTAGCTACAAAACATTGTGCATTGTGAGAGGCAATGCGTCTATTGTTATAACGATTCCGAGGCCTGTCCATAGATGCATATCTCGGAAGTTAGCATGAACAATTTGTGAAAAAATTTCGAACAAATTATCTTAGTCCATTAACATTATTAGATTTTTTTCACATATTGTCATCACATATGTCACAATGTTTGAATTTCTATATATTAACGTTAATGAAAGTGCAATCCATTCAATTTAAAGCTTGTCCTTTGTTGCATCTTGCTCTTGAATTTGGATCCAAGACCTTGGGGTCTGTTGTAGTATTTGATTTCAAATATACCATATTTAAATCGTTTAGTTTACGGGCAGCTACGCTATTCCATGTGACTATTCCGCTAAATTACGATGAAACGTCTGAATGACAAACTTTGTAAAAAACATCTGAACCGTTTGACAGCCCTCTTTTCGGAGTTTGACATTTATTTGATCCATATGCATCTATATTATTCTGTGCGGTAGAGTATCGGTCAGATATCGTTCATCCGGTAACGTTTTATAGAATAGACATCCTGACACATCTGTTTTGCCTAGAGGCAAAACAGATGTGTCAGGATGAATGATGAATGATTTGAATAAATAAAAAAGCATGAGAATGGTAGACATTCTCATGCTTTTTTTATTTATTCAAATAATACATTCAAGGTAATTGAGTTTAATCTAGATATTTAGGTAAATTTGTTTATGCCTCAATGTATTAGAACCGGTCTTTACCACGTATTTTAAATTTCATGTTTTAACCTTAGTTTCGTTTTTGCATAAATTTTAATTTGATATTTGCAAATGATCATCATTTTATTACTTAATGGTATTTTATTGATTGTGATACTTTTATAAGTTATGGCGCCCTAGAATAAATGAAGAAATAACACTCAACACATTGCAGCACTATTATAATATTAATCTATAGTTATCCATAACCTGGATTTAAATGTGTCATTTGTTTATAAATCTATATTTTATGTATTTCAATTTTTTTTCTATATACATATATTTAAAAAATATATCTCTAGATTAGTATTAGGACTGCAAGTTTGTTGCCCTCATTGTTTAATCTTGAATGACGTAGTTTTATCGAGGTCGGTTTAGCGAATAATAATTTCAGTATAATTATAGTATTTTTTCGTATTTGAAGGGAAACTTGTTATATTTAATTGCGTATGACCAAATTGCCGATGTAATTGAATACACTTTCAAGTAACTTACAACGAAAATAAGTTATTTAGGCTGAGATGTATAGAGCGAACGTCGACTAAGTCTGAGTCAAAGAAACGAACTCTGCGCAGGTTTAGAATTTTTATATCGAATTCGACTTAGCTCGAGCCATTTTTTACAAGAAAAACAGACTAACAGACAGACTAAGCAAATATTTTCTTGTAAATAATGAATCGAACTAAGTCAAAGTTCGGTTTGAAAATTCGAAATCCTGACTGAATTGGGTGCTTGACTATGTTTGATTTTATACACATACTTATATGTAATAGCAAATAAAACAAAATAGAAAACCTTCTGTAAAAAAGCATCGAAATAAGTTGAAAAATAAGGCAGTAATTAATATTTTCAATTCTGGAGTGGGGGCATATTGGAGATATCTTGCTATCCCTTTCCAACGCACGTACCGTTATGGCGTGACGTGGTTGTACTGATACTTCTCTTTCTCGAAATTTGACGGTTACACCAAACTTCAAAGACTTATAACTTTTTTATTTTTGAGAATATTTCAGTATTTGTTTTATATTTTAGACGACGTAAATTTCATATCTAATTAATGAAAAAACTAGTCAAGTACCGTATTCGTTTCGTTAACTTAGACTTAGTCGAAGTTTGCTCTATAGATTTCAGCCTATGTTTTGTTTATATTTAGTTAGGTACCTTTAAACTCTTAGGTACCTACTTCACTTTATCAAAAATATTTTTCTAACCATTGTTAAAACATTTAAAATGTAATAACTGTGGGAGGTACATATTATTATGTTAAGATATTCATTGTTATCTGTAAAATGTGTTCAAACAATAAACACTGATCGAATGATGAAACAATAGAGAATAATCAAACTTTTTTGTCGGTATTTAAAAAATAAAGAAAGGAGTTTATTACGTCAACGTATGTTGATGAGAAATTGAGTGTTAATCTTGAATGTAATTGGCTTATTTGAGGCTAATTATTCGATAGACAAATAACTTTATCTGGGCAATAATTTTGACGTTTGTAAGATATGAAATACCTATCTGTAAAATTAAATTACCCCTCAGATAAATGTTATCTGGCTAATGGCTATTGAAAAATCAGCCTAGCAGTGGCGAAAAGTCCATATAACACAATTCCTTCCGGCTTACTTTTTCCGAATTTTCTACTGATAAATAGGTCTTAAAGGGAAGAAAAACTAGTATCGGATTACCTCTTGAACATTCTCACCCCTCGCCACTGCAGCCTAGTAAGATTTATGGATAGCTGAACTAGATCTACAATCTAAAGCCAATACCTTCATTATAGGGATTGCAATCTCCTTTTGAAATCCGAACTCCTGGTACCACAATTCACATTAAACCAAAATTGCAAAACACTTTCACAAATTTTCAAGGAAAAATCAATTGCGCTTAATTGATTTTTTATCGATATTCAAAACACGAGCGCGTGCGCAAGCGGCTCCGTGACAAATACTTACAATAGTGGTGGAAAATAAGGTCTCGTACACACGGTATGACCTTAATGGCTATGAGCATGGGAGCTGAGTGTGTGCTGGTGGTATTGTCTACGACCGGGGTGCTCAATGTGCGAGAAGCCTAACGGTCTGAGTTCGTCGACTCGGTGTGTGGTCTGAACGAAGAGCGCACGCGTGAGTAGCCCTGCGCCCTTCGTTCTTTGTCAACCAAGCGGAGAGGATATTAAATTTGTAAACAAACAATAAAGACGACTGCCTCGGTGGCGTGGTGGTATTTCGGTACAACTACGGTTCTGAAGTCTCGGGTTCGATCCCCGGGTCGGGCAAAGTGATATTGGATTTTTCCATATCAGCCCGGAGTCTGGAATTTGTGCCCGATATCGCGATAGGCTCGCCCCCCTTCTCATCTGGGACGGAACTAAGCTCGGCGAAATTTGGGTGTTCTAGTTCGCTAATGCGCCTCTGTCTTCCCTTTTGGGATACAGGCGTGAGCTTATGTTATGTGTTTGACCGATAAAGATATCATTAGACACCATTATTCCATATCTGTCTGCGTATTTTGCGAGCTTCATCAAGACTCACGCCTTTTTCCTATAGGGGTAGGCAGATACAATGGATTTCCACTTGCTACGATCCTTTCATACCTATTTCGCTTCATACAGTCTCATTACATTCTTCATGTACAAGTGTGGTAACACTTCGTCGTATACCAATAAAAGTTTAATATCAATGATATTATACTGATTTCTTAAGTTTACGCGAATATTATACATTGAAATAAAACTTTTTTTTACGAATTCTATCACGATTTGGTTTTAATTTTTATTCCCGACGTTTCGAAGGCTTTGCAGTCTTCGTTGTCACGGGTCAGACTCAGTCTGATAATAAATTTTAATGATATTATGTTTATATTTGGATTCAATGGTTAACGTGTAAGTGTTTTCCATTAACGAAGTACTGTTAATAACATTCTAATTAGCCAACAACAACCTGTTTAAACATGTTGCTCATTGAGAAAATACTAGTTCAACTGTGTACCGACTACCGAGGCCGATACGTCAAGGTTTAGCTCCAAGTTATAACCGAATTTTCTAGAGTTTTGGAATTCTATTTAAGTTAGTTTAAAACTTAAATAATCTATCTGACTGCCTCGGTGGTGCAGTTGTATTTCGGTACAACTACCGTCCAGAGGTCTCGGGATCGATCGGTCGGGCAGTGATATTGGATTTTTCCATATCAGCCCGAAGTCTGGAATTTGTGCCCGATATGGCGATAGGCTTGCCCCTATCACGTCTATGACGGAACTAATCTCGGTGAAATGCGAGTGTTCAAGTGCGATTTGAGTTTTTCAATTCGAACATGGTGTTACTCGAAGTTGGAATTTGTTTAGATATAGAAATAAGGTCAGCGAGATTTATGTGCCGTAAGACATTATGGGACGTAGACAGATAGATAACTCTATTGCACATCAAGGAAAAAATTACAAAAAGAAATAATTAATAGAAAGTGTAAACAATAGGCGGTCTTATCGCTTAAAGCGATTTCTACCAGACAACCTTTGACGTAAATAAGCTTGATGGAAATCCGTTGTTGCTTTTAAATTAGGGCAAACGCAACCGACGTTTATAGTAAACGACAATTACGAAGTTAGATAACTACATGCGTTTACGTAAACTTTATGCGCCCGTGTCGTGTTTTTGTGACTTATCACAAAACAATAAAATAAATAATACACTGCGCCGTCCGGTGGTAAGTGTAATTTTCCTAAGAAAAAAATTCGGACTCGAAAAAATTATTTTGGCCACGCCGCGAAAAGAAAACAACATACCATAAGCTCACGCCTGTATCCCCGAAGGCGTAGGCACAGGCGCTCTAACGAACTAGAACACCTACATTTCGCCGAGTTTAGTTCCGTTCGTGATGTGACAGAGCGCGAGCCTATCGCCATATCGGTCACAAGTTCCAGACTCCGGGCTGAAATTGAATAATCCAATATCCCTTTGTTCGAACCGGGGATCGATCCCCGAACCTCCGAACGGTACTCAAACCGTAGATGCAATACAACTACGCCACCGAGGCACTGATATGGAAAAATCCAATATCACTTTGCCCGACCCGGGGATCGAACCCGAGACCTCAGGACGGTAGTCGTACCGTAATACAACCAAGCCACCGAGGCAGTCAGTCAGGCCTATAAGAAAAGTGTTCCAATATAAATTCAAAAGCTTTTTTTATAAAAGAAAGCTCCGCACTCCACAGCCACATAAACCGAGGAATAAAAACAAAGAATGCTCTCTCGAAAGGATATTGATAGCGCCTCGGTGGCTATTTTTCTTTTATTATTTCCTCCATCCCTCGTTTGATTTTCTATTATAGATACAATGGACACAAACACGGTCACAATACCGCATACCGCAGGCAACGTTCTTCTTGTCTTTCCTCTGTATATTAGCAATTCATAATAAATAATCGCCATATCCAGCACAAATTCCAGACTCCGGGCTCCGATTAAATAAATATTAGCTGCTCTAATTTAAGGTCTTTCTGTATCTGGTGCTGCACTGTATTAGAAGCTGACTGTAAATTGGGGTTAAAAAGAAAGAAAAAAAAACAACGTCAGAGTTTCTTGTCCGTTTTTCTCTGGCGAAACAGTCTTCGAAACAGGCGGTAGAGTTCAAATTTGACGGAATCTAAATAATGTTTGAACATTTTATGGATTCAATAAATGATTTGATTACTTGGCCCGACCCGAGGACCGAACTCGAGACCTCGGTAGTCATGCGGCGCACGCAATACAACTACGCCACCGAAGCAGCAAAACTTTTGCCCGCGACTGCGTTCGCGTGGAAATTTATTATCTAGCGCTGCGTCCATCTTTTTTTTAAGTCCGTGCTCACAAACAATTACATTTATAATATTAGAACAATTTCTAAGTCTTATTACTATTAGAACAATATTTTAGCGTTAAAATTTAACGAATGTGGCAGGTGACCTGCTTTGCAGTTAACCTAATTCATAGTGGAATTATGAACTGTCGTTCCCCCGATAACCTTTACTGTTTAAGTAAAATGTTATTCGACAGATAAACGCAAACCAGTAAAGTAAAAATGTTTATGAACAATTTTTAATGTAGTATAAATGCTCATGACGGTCTCGGTGGCGTGGTTGCATTTCGGCACGACTGTCGTCCTGAGGTTTTGGGGTTCGAACCCCGAGTCGGGCGTAGTGATATTGGATTTTTCCATATCAGCCCGGAGTCTGGAATTGTGTCCGATACAGCGGTAGGCTCGCCCCCTATCACACCTGGAACGGAATTATACTCGGCGAAACGTGGATTTTCTAATATAAAAAGGAATTCAAATCCTTTTTGCAACATGTTTAAAAAGTGTGTTACGCCGATCCCATATTAACGTGGGATATGGGCAGGTGGAAAGAAATGCTATGATAAGTGGAAAAATAAATTACCAAGTATGTTTAAGCAACGTTGTTTAGAGATTGAGATATGCGCTAAAAGGGTACTAGTTGCGCCTCTGCCTACACCTTCGGCGATAACAGGCGTGATTGTGTCTGTATGTAACAACAAATCGATTATTTCGCAAGTCATTGTTGCAAGGAGTCCACTCAACCGTGAAACCGTTGACTATAAGAGCTAATGTATACTATGAATCATCTGGTGCCTTAGCACGAAACTTTCAACTGTAAACTCGAATCGAACTTTACCAAATCAAGCAAGCTCAAATATGAAAAATTTCAACCGGTTTGATGCCACTAACTCAGAAAACCGACGTAAAGTGGCAGCTTGCTGTTCCGTTTCGTTCGGTGAGTGAGATTTCCGGAGGCCCAATTCCCCCCTCACCTTCCCAATCCCTATTCCCCATCTCTAAGGTTGGTAACGCACCCATGGTTCTTTTGGGACCATGGATAGATATCCATGCAAACATTACAAAATGCATTATATTTCTATTCACAGATGGATCTATGTCGGAGTCGTAAAGCAAACAATCAGACAAGATTGCAACAAGTCTAGACATATTGTTTACTTAGTTTCTAGAAAGTATGGTCTCCTGTCTCGTTCATTCCATTTGAACTCTGCTAATGACATGCATGTCTGCAAAATAAAGGTGTCCGTTATACCTGCACTTAAAACATTTTTTTTCTAAGAAGACTGCCTCGATGACGTAGTTGTATTTCGGTAAGACAACCGTCCTGGGGGGTCTTGGGTTCGATCCCCGGGTCGGGCAGTGATATTGGGTTTTTTAATTCAGTATCAGTCCGGAGTCTGGAATTTGTGCCCGATATGATGATAGCCCCCTATCACATCTGGGACGGTACTAAGCTCGGCAAAATGTGGATGTTCTAGTTCGCTAGTGCACCTATGCTAACAGGCGTGAGCTTATGTATGTATGTATGAATATTTGAATGTATGTTTAATCTATCAGTTACCTCGTTGGTCTAGTGGAAGTGAATATGGTCCGTGAACCAGGAGGTCCTGGGTTCAATCCATAGGTCGCGCAGGAGGTTTCCTATCACAATTTAGCCCGGGACAGGATTCGCTAGAGAGACTTGATATCAGACAGTCTGCCGGTTGAAAAACTTAGTAAATTCCTTTCTGCAACATGCTTAAAATGGGTGTTGCGGCGACGCACATTGAGCTAAGAGCAAATGAAAAGAAAGAGAAATTTAAGTTAAATGATATTCATAGCAAAGTGGATCTATTGTCAAGTTTACCACATAGCCCCTTACTTATAAAAATATTTAAGCGCTGCTTATCTTTAACCATAGGTTGTCCCTTTTATTTTTAAACAATGTGACGCAAGGAAAAAAGTGACAGGCTATTCTTAGAGAAAAGATAAGCGAAAATGTTTTTATAAGTGAGGCCCAAAATGTCAATGATTACGAGTATTATATTTATACCTCTGATTAATATTTTAATTGATTTTAATATTCAACAGGACAGCAACATCTCTTTCAGGTTCAAACAAGACAGACCCAAGAGTGTGGTTTCTCATTACGGCTTCGTCTAAGATTGGGACTAAGTCAAAGTAAAGTTACTTCAACATGCAGACGAAGTTTGTGATTAATTGTAAGAAGACTGATTGAATATTAATATTTGAATCTTATATTAATACTATTATCTATAAAGTAACTTATAACTTAACTTTGCAATTTTATTTTTATGACTTTAAAAAAGGATTATTAAAAGTATCTGTATTATATTATATTTTATTGTATAAAGTGATATACTGCCTCGGCGTGGTTGTATTTCGGTACGACTACCGTCCTGAGGTCTCGGGTTCGATCCATGGGTCGGGCAAAGTGATATTGGATTTTTCCATATCAGCCCCGAGTCTGGAATTTGTGCCCGATATGGCGATAGGCTCGCCCCCTATCACATTTGCGACGGAACTAAGCTCGGCGAAATGTTGGTGTTCTAGTTCGCTAGGGCGCCTCTGCTTACCCCTTCGGGGAAACTGGCATGAGCTTATGTATGTATGTATGTATAAAGTCTTTTAAACATTTTGTCATAGTATTGATAATTTTATATGACTGATAATGTAATAAAATATATTTACATAAGATTTTAAAGTGTTCTCGGTTGAATTGACAGGGTCGCGACCTATCGCATACTGGGACCGTCTAGCCAGAAATAACATAAGGTCACCCCTATATCCCCGAAGGGGTAGGCAGAGGCGCACTAGCAAACTAGTCCACCCATATTTCGCCGAGCTTAGTTCCGTCCTAGATGTGATAGGGGGCGAGCCTATCGCAATATCGGGCACAAATCCCAGACTCCGGGCTGATGTGGAAAAATCCAATATCAGTTTGCCCGACCCAGGGATCGACCCGAGATCGCAGGACGGTAGTCGTACCGAAATACAATCACGCCACCAAGGCAGTAGCTAGAAATACATCATACAATAAAACCATTTAGCAGTGTTGATTTTAATTTAGTCCATTACATAATTAAAGTTTAATTAAAGCTTAAAACCGACTTCAGCATTTTCACACATTTAAGTCCATGTTTCCAAAACTAACAAGCAGCGATAGCTCAGTTGGGAATGGTACGGACTGCCGAGACAAGTGTCGGAGGTTCGAGACCAACCCCAAAATGGAGCATACACCTCTGAATTTTCTATGTTAAGTGTATTTTCATTGTGAATTATCGCTTGCTATAACGGTGAAGGAAAACATCGTGAGGAAACCTGCATACCTGAGAATTTCTTCCCAGGAATTTCGAAGGTATGTGAAGTCTACCAACCCGCATTAGGCCAGCGTGGTAGACTAAGGCCTAACCCCTCTCATTAGTAGAGGAGGCCTGTGCCCAGCATTGGGACAGTAATATTACAGGGCTAATATTATTATTATTTCAAAACTACTGAACCGATTTTGATAAAATTTACACTATTCCCTAAGTTGGTAGATACCTAATTCAATAAAACTATTCAAACCAATCCGATTTTTAGTTTTTGGGATATACATACGTGGACAAAGATACATACACACATATATTCATACATACCATTTATGAAATTTGGCACATCTGTTCAGAAGCCCATACAGACTAACATATGCGAATATCATACAATTCTAACTATATTACATACATACGGGTCGAATTGATAACCTCTTTTTTTTAAGTCGGTTAATAAAATACAACAATTCTATAAACGTGGATAGTCACGGGCGGCTCGGCCTCCGGTGGCCCATACGCTTAGGTAACATATATATGTGCCGCCTCCGACGATTTTTGATTGTTCGAATATAGTTCCTGGATATTTTTGAATAACAAAGTCACGATTTCGCGTCAATACTAGTAAGTAGCTACTTACCTAATAGGCGTTGGGAACATTTTTTATTGGACTAACAAGGGCCACTTGCAGCTCCGCGATAAATCTCTATTTATCCCAAATCTTGATTTAAAGACAGGATTGAGCTTCAGGATAAATCGAGATAAGTTGTAAGTCTAGATTAGTAATGGATGCAAGTCGCCCTTAAAAGTGTGAAGGTTTTGATCCCAATTTTATTGACTGTAACAATGACCGCGGATATGTTATAATTGGATACAAACATAACATAACATAAGCTCACGCCTGTATCCCCGAAGGGGTAGGCAAAGGCGCACTAGCAAACTAGTCCACCCATATTTCGCCAAGCTTAGTTCCGACCTAGATGTGATAGAGGGCGAGCCTATCGCCATATCGGGCACAAATTCCGATAGCAAGCGCTATCCATTTTTCCAAACAAATGACCTTTCTTTACCAGACGAATATATTTTCGTAAATATTCGTGCTCGGGCTGTAGTTGAGGGGACTAGAAGTTATTCACCGGCCTGTGGTTTGAAAACTTAATACAGTTTCTGTATCAATTTGTTGCTACTGTTGACAGCCTACGTGGCGCAGTGGGCGAGTAGCTGGCTGTAAAGCGAGAGACCGCGGGTTCGATTCCCGAACCGAGACAAATATTTGTGTGGCCCACATTTATTCTGGGTCTGGGTGTTGTAAGACCGAAAGTCTCTCGTAGTTCTTGATACCCACGGGGCCACGACGAGCTGGCATCTTAGTATGGAGTCAGGACTATATGTGTGACTGTTGGGTGTTATTTATTTATTTAATGCTGTTTTTTATCGTCGGTTTAGCCCCAGCCTGCTTATTCATGTTATACATATATAGGTAATGGCATAAAATGCTTCACGCCGTGTTAGGGCCGTTCAGACTGTAATGTAATAAGGATTCGCTCACAGTACTCACGGCAGAGGCAGGCGACCGGGCGGCCCCGACCCGATCGGATGTAATTACAGCACCGAGCGAATTCACAGCCAGACCCACCTTCGTGTCCTTTAGCTGTTGCCAAAGACATTCAACAGCGTAAAGACGGGACTTTTTCTTTCTACCTGCCCTTGTCCCATCTTAATGTGGGGTTGAGGCAACACGCTGGATTTGACGGGATTGACAGGGTGGGCGTCGCTTTTTAAAATGATTTCATATTATTCTCTAGACCTGTATTTGTTGGTTTTTAAGTGATGTGGTTTAATGTATCAAACTGCAGTGAAGATGGACAGTATAATGTGGATACTTTTTAACCGGTTATTTTTGATGAGTTTTGCTTGGTGCGTTGGCTGGCTTTGTTCGGTCGATTCGCCGAGTGAAGGTCATCTGAGAGGCACCGCGCTAGAAGGAATTACCGCCATAATCCCAGCAGGACCATCCACATCTGAAACCAAAACATAATTGCTCTATTTACCTTGATATTGGCTAAATCATCGCAAATGCGATTAATTAAAAAAGCCATTATTTTTAAAAGAAGAAGAAGAGGGAACACGCTTTTTCAAGCATGTTTCAGAAGGGATTTGGAGTAGTTTTTAGGACCGGCTGCCTGCCTGACGTCAACCCCCATCTGGGGGATCCAGTCCTGGGAAAATATTAATAAGTACCTATATAAAAAATAAGTGTTAGAAACACAACACACCCAACCTGGGAATCGAACCCAGGACCTCCCGGTTCACAGCCCATATACACTGCCACTAGACCAAGGAGGCGATACATAAACATAGACGGGACAATAGAACGAAACTTGAGATCCAAAGTTGTGACCTTGTGGTCATAAGTCACTCCGTCATATTTGAAACATACACGCGCTAGGTTGTTGTACCATCTTAATGATGTTTATACAATAAAATTGTATTACGTTATTCTTGAACATTCACAGAATATTAGGGTGAAAATTTCAATAAGCGCCCTCATATTGTAATAAGCTGTACCCAGTTGGCGTTACTCACGTTTGAGATCGATTTTTTTATGGAAACTTGCTTCGTAGTCCCTCTTTTTTTCTTTCTACCAGCCCTTATTCCACCTTAATGTGGGGTCGGCGCAACACTTTTTTTTAAGCATGTTGCACAAATGATTTGGCTTAATTTTTACTACCTGCTGCTTTACCTTACCTCTTTTGGTAGTGCCTCTGTAGTTACTAATATTAAATGTCTTTGGCTTTTGCTAATTCGATACATTTACCTTTAACAGGACTGCCTCGGCCCTCGGTGGCATGGTGGCACTGCGTGTGCGGTACGCCTATCGTCTTGAGGTCTTGAGTTCAATCCCCGGATCGAGTAAAGTGATATTTTTATTTTTTCTATTCTCTATCAGCCTGGAATTTGTGCCCGATATGGCGATAGGCGTGCCTACCACATGGGACGCTGAGGTCGGCGAAATGTGGGTGTTCTAGTTCGCAACTTCGCCTCTGCCTACCCCTTCGGGGATACAGGCGTGAATCTACCTCTATGTATGCATGTAGCATTAAAGGCATTATGGTTCTACACTCCATATTACCTTGGCGAAAATTGGGTGCTCTGTTGGGCCTTTGACTTTTAATACGGGGAAATCCGTATACGAATTTCCCGGCACGGACCGAAGTATATCGACTCACCAGCTAGAACCAGGCTTATAACTAAAACCCCTCAATGTACCTCCAAAACTTTTCTTTTCTTTCTACCTAACCCTATCCTTCGCATTATCCAAGCATATTTCAGAAAGGATTCGGTGTCGTTTTTATGAACGGCCGCCTCCCTGACGTCTGTCTCCAATGCACCAATTTTGGGCAAGTTATGTTAGAATACTACCTCCGTGGCGCAGCGGGCAAGTAGCCGGCTGTGAAACGAGAGCCGTGGGTTCGACTCTCGCATTGAGACCAATGTTAGTGTAGCCCGCAGATATTTGCTTCAAGTCTGGGTGTTGTGAGACCGAAAGTCTCTCATAGTCTCTGACACCCACGATACAGGTTATACCTAGTGTGGGGTCAGGACTAGGTGTGTGACTGTTGGGTGTATTTATTTATTGTGATAAAATGCTCTGACAACACAATCCATACCTTTTACTCGATACAGAACCATAGTTAGTTGCGAATTGCGACAACAAGGTCGTTGCTCGTTACACGGTTTTTGTTCTTTGTGAGGTAATATTGAGTCTTGTTTCAAAATTAGCTGAAAGTTCGTTTACGTCTCGGTAGCTCTGGGTTCAACATTGCATCTTATTTCGGGGAGAAGTTAGCAATCGTATTCTCTATGCATTTGTACAGCGCCTCTTGCGGAAAGTACAATAAACAAAAAAATATATACACTAAAAATAATGTATTACTTCCCACTGTTGGGCACGAGCCTCCTCTCTACTAATGACAGGAGTAGGCTAGTTGATAATGATTTATTGCGTTTATGGTTGATTGATAATATCTGAGAGTACCAGGCTATCAGAAACGCGTGGAGCTCTGCAAAGGTTCGAGTCAAGGCCTCCATGACTGTTACACAAGTTATTGCCCGGTCGCTTCTGGTCGTGTCCCGTTATGGTATTCTCAATAAACAAGTTTTTTGCTTATTTCAACGTAGAGCGCGGAAAACATAACAATGATAAAATAATCATTATTATAAACACAGTTTATCAATGAGTGGCCGTGATTTATTGGGTTGCTAAAACGTGCAGTATTCACTTTATTGAGATATTCGAAAATATCGATTTAATTGAATCTTCTAAACTTCATAGTAGTAAAATATATTACAGTTGATAGCAAACCTAAAAATTCATACATAGCAAACGTAGTATTTGATTTTATAATAGAAGACATTATCGATAAAAAAAGTTTGATTTTAAGACTTCATTTCTTGGTGGTGACAAGTAGGTGATGATTCAGTTACTGCTGCAGCTAATTTGAGTCAGCTACTAAAATAGCGCTTTTAATAATAATCACAAGTTTAAAAACATAACGGACCGACTGGAAAATTTATCCGATCGTGACCAAATAATATGAGACGACCCTTGCAATAAGCTCTATCGAACACAAAAAGAATCTTGAAAATCGATCCACATTTGGCGGAGATATCGGGGAACATACTTAAAAAAATACAGACGAATCTAAGACCATCTCCTTTTTTGAAGTCGGTCTATAATAGTTAACTCGAAGACTATAAGACATCAATCATAATAGTCACAGCTTGACCTATCTGCAATACAATTCATTTTACATTACAGAGTTCAACTTAAAATGGTCGGCAACTGTACTACGTAACCGCATAAAAATTTCCATATAGCCGAGATTTCCAAGTGAACAAAAATGAGAACAGGTTGTTCATATCGTAGTACCAGTGTCTTAATATTCACACAAAGGCTTTATAAAAAAAGGAAAAACATTACCGTTTTACCGTTAGAAGGTAGAATGATGTTGCAAATTATATTAAAAAGTTAGTAACGTATTAGCTATGTTGGTGTGCGTTTATGGTTGCAGCCTCACAACATGTGCATATAATTGAACGATGACCTTAGAAATCAGTATTTTCTTAAAGCGTCTGAATGCTTTGTGATGATTTTATTGCTTTACAAATGCACGATTACAAGACCCACATAGTAGGTATGATGGGTTTCCAAAACATTGATCCATTTACAATTATCTGATATTAAATCTCAGCGTATATTTATGACTATTATTAATAGCAACAACATAAACAAAAACATTATTAAATATTTTATTTAAGAGTTGTAAAAGGGCCACCTAGCCTATTCACCCCATGTCATCTCGTAGGTATTCATTATTGCAAAACTTGCATTTCGTAATTCTTTTCAATCATAGAAAAACGTGCACACATTGCAATTTTCCTTATTTCCAAGCACTCATACAACACATCGCGTTAGTTCTCATGTCCCTGAACATCAGTCGCAATTGGCATCTGACACGGATCACGCGCCAATCAAACGACATTAGCGGTGTCGGGTGGCGCTGTTATCGAACACTCATTATTCGAATTCCAATTTTAAAATTGGTTGATAATTATTATTGCCGTTTTATTTTAAATTTAGAAATTCCTAATTTAAATTCTGCATTTTTCTGCCAGTACGCGCAATTTGGACCAAACGAGAGCAAGTGCGAAGGGGAAATGTACCGATCATGACCACATTGTGAACAAAGATTTATTCGAGTTTCAGATAGCGTGATGAGTGATGCTGTAGTGATAGTTAAATGCAAGTCGAGTGGTTGTTCCAGTGCAGTGTATAGTGTTACATTATTTAGTGTGTATTTTATATCAAATGTGTACTTTTAAAGTGTTGTCGGAAGTGCCAATAACGTTTTTAATTAACATCTAATTGAGGTTTGTGTTATTGTTTATTTATTTTGACATTTTACTTACGATTTCCTGGTAACTAATACTGACTAGAAAAATCAATATTACTTTACCCGACCCGGGGATCAAACCCGCTGGTACTCGTACTGGGCAAGCAATACAACTGCGAACCGAGGCAGTCAAAACCGGCTTCAAAAATTCGAAAATAATTGAATTCAATTTCGAAAATGGCAATTGTCTGAATATACATAAAATTGAGAAAACCAAAAATATAGTTATTTTTTATAAGGAAGCGTACAATACATATATTTCTACGTATAAATGACAATAATTTAGAGTCAATTAGCAATCGAGAACTACTAATTTTGATGTAAAGCGTATGTATATAGTAGATATATATTTATTTATAGATATAACATATCATAACATAAGCTCACGCCTGTATCCCCGAAGGGATAGGCAGAGGCGCACTAGCGCACTAGTACTAGTACTAGAACTAACACCCACATTTCGCCGAGCTTAGTTCAGTCCCAGATGTGATAGGGGGCGAGCCTATCGCCATTTCGGGCACAAATTCCAGACTCCGAGCTAATATGGAAAAATCCAATATCACTTTGCCCGACCCGGGGATCGAACCCGAGACCTCAGAACCGTAGTCGTACCGAAATACCACCACACCACCGAGGCAGTCTATAAGTTTATAGATATATTATATACTTATAGATAATATATATTTTCGGATGTGCACTTTTCGAAGTTGCTCGTAAAATTTTTTGCTCATTTTGGGTCCAGGGCCATACCATAGAATTTTTTGCTATTTACTTAAGATAATGAGTTTTGGACGACAAAAACCTTAACGAATAATGTATTACTAACAATATATTATCATTTAAATTATCCATTCAAATAACATTGTGTATACAGTGTGTTTCATAAAGTTGGTACGAATAACAGTTCCACATACAGGGACAACGATTTAAAGCGTAATGGTAAAGTAAAAAAATAAAAATATAACATAATTTTTTTAATCATTTATTAAGCATGGGGATTTTCAAATCTGAATCCGTTCTATAAATCTTGCAATCAGCATAGAATTGGCTTTGTGTATGCTAAAAATAAGTAATTACTCCATAGGTGGTTTGCAAATGCATTGCAGTTGATCCTATGACCCAGAAACAAAATTTATCATTACAAATTCAAGTTTCCACTTTTCAAAAACTATGAGGCTTACGGAATTTTGAACTTTACCGCTAGATTGCTAGCCATCCCCCCTGTAAGTGTAGTTATTATTGATACCGACTTTATGAATCACCCTACATATATTATAAAAATAAAATCGTTTTTGCTTATAGACGTGGTCATTTCCTAGTCTTAAGTTTTAACCATTAAAACACAATTTGGTAAAAATACAGATACTTACCTATCCGTCATGTCCGTTTGTCAATAATACGCTGCTTCTTTTTTTTACATGGGTAAATCCTCTTGTTATTTGTATCCCCGCCGTTAAGACGGGGTATGCCGAATTTCTACCGCCATCTGCATTTTGAAAGGGTTATGGGAACTCCTATAGGAACGCGCCAAAACCCCTCCAAAGACCAATCAGTGGCGAAATGTGAACATTTTCAAAAGGAAAGTCAGTGCTATTTCTCTTAATCACTACTAGTGGCATAACGTGCAGATGGGTCACCTGATGGTAAGTGATCTCCACCGCCCATAGACACCCAAGAAACAAAAAGAATCATGGGTGCGTTGTCAACCGAAAAGGAGGGAATGGAAGGGGAGGAAAAAGGGATTGGCAAAGAAATGGTGGGAATTGGGTCACCGGAAATCTCACTCACCGAACGAAACGCGACAGCAAGCTGCCACTTTACGTCGGTTTTCTGTGAGACAGTGGTATCAAACCGGTCAAGCAGGCCCATTCGTGCTGTAGACGTAACTGTCTACACCCTTCACCGTGGCTTCACCACTTCAGCTCTGTCTATCTTCAGATTCTAATTGATCTCCACCGTCCATACCATAGACAAACAAAAATAATCAAGGATTCGTAGCCAACCTGAAAAGAGGGGAAACAGGTATTGGAAAATAGAGGGGAGAAGTGGGTCATTGGTGATCACACCTACCGAACGAAACATAACAGCGAACTGTCACTTTACATCGGTTTTGTGTGAGATAATGGTATCCAATCGGTCGAGCCGGCCCATTCGTGCTGTAGACGTTACTGTCTACAGCGTGGCTCTACCACTCAAATCATAATAACTATTAGTCAATTTGACAAAGTTATCAGAGAGAAATCGTGTTATAACCCTTTGCCAGTGCCAATTAATATGTTTTAAGAGAATTGTCAAGCCACGTCTCCTCCACTAAAACATTACACAAAACACCTACACCTAAGCCATTCTCTGTTGATGTAAATTTGACTTTATTGAACAGAAATAAAGGGGCTATAAACATTACACAAAACACCTACACAAAACATGGTTTTGCTACACATTTGTCTATAGTCCATTGTCTCATGAGCAGGACACGGCGAAAAACATTGTTTTGTGTCGGTGTTTTTGAGTTTTGTTTCGAGAAAAACACATCTAGGAGACGCGATTTTACATTGTGTGTATTTGTATGTTTATTTATGTCTATATGACTCTATTGAAGTAATAAATGTCGAGGTAAATAGCCTAGGCTAGGAATGTAAATTACATTTTCCTTATTAGCAATGTAATAAAGCCATTCTCTCTGTGAACTTAAATTGGACTTTGTTGAATAGAAATAGAGCGGCTATCAAGCCAGTTTCAATACAAAAAATGATCTCAAACGTCAGTAATATCGTCTACCACTTATTACAATGCGCGGGCGCTTATTACAATTCACGTTCATGAATCACGTAAGATTAAATATCTAAACATTATTACACTGGCACGACCTTCCGCGTGTGTGTTTCTTATAAGACTGAGAGACTTATGACCACGAGGTCACAACTTTTGGATGGCGAAACTTGTATTTCATATATTTCATTTCTATAACAGAAACGAACCAAAGCATAAAAATTGACTATTAATTAGAATAATTATCAATCAACCCAAATCAATAACTATTTTACCCGACATTCCCGGAAGGAGGGTAATGTTTTTGGTTACTTTCAACCAGTTTTTGCAATAATATTTTATTGACAACATTCGAAAGTGGACTGACAACAGTAAGACGATGGATCCATCCCAATGCAATCCCACTGCGATAATTGCATAAGTTTATTGTAGTGGAGTTTAGCTTTTATATTTAATTGTCCCAACAAGCTAATAAATGGCAGCCGGTTGTTGGTTGGAAGGGCGGACAATGACGACACAATTGTACACTGTAAATGTTTAATCACGACTATCTATTTGCGACTGCTTAATTATTGTGGGCGCAGCCACTTTAAATTATTGCACACGCGTAAAAACAGATTCATGCACCTCGCACACATACATCACGCTAATATGACCTACATACAATAATAATGATGTGTCCCTACACTATTCCCCCCCTTTTACAAAAATAGTCCCATATCGAAAGAGGAAAGGAATAAAATTTTATAACAATTATGTAAACACAAAACAAAATAAAAAAAAGAACAATAACTTATGACACATGTAACCTACATAATCATATTGCTTATAGTGCAAAACGTAAAGGTATTTTGATGACGCGGCCACTTCGTGTTGTTTTCGGATGTACGATTTTTCTGGAAGTGTCCGCGTTATCAGAACAAAATTGTTTATTATCATTATTACAATTATCATTAAAATTATTAGTAGTCTGTGAGTCGTTGATTACATAAGCTGGCTTAAGTCTATCTATTGAAATACTTGTTTCTCTATCACCTATTTTAATGACGTAAGTTTTTCCATGCCTTCTTAAGACGCTGTATGGGCCTTCATAAGGAGGTTGCAAGGACTTACGCATTACGTCATTTCTCACGAAAACACTTTTGCAAGTCGCAAGATTACTGGGAAGAAACAAAGAACGTGCATTTTTATGACTAGATGGCCTAGGTTTCAAATTGTTGATAGTGTCTCTAAGTTTTTGTAAATACTCAGAATCTGTACCACAAAATTTAACATTATCATAAAAATCACCTGGTAACCTAAGTGTTTTTCCATAGGTCAACTCAGCTGCGCTCACGCCACTGTCACTTCTAGTCGCGGCTCGCAAACCTAGTAGTGCGGCCGGCAGTTCGTCGACCCATGAAGTGTTGCATTTCAAACGTGCCATAAGAGCCACTTTTAGTGATCTATGCCAACGTTCAATCATGCCGTTACTCTGTGGGTGATAAGGCGTTGTGCGCAGTTTATGAATACCTAAATACTTCATCAGATGATGAAAAAGATCGCTCTCGAATTGCCTACCCTGGTCGCTCGTTAGCTTCTCAGGGCACCCATAACGAGAAATCCAACCTTCGAATACTACCTTTGCTACCGTTTCCGCCGTAATATTACGTACGGGAAAAGCTTCAGGCCATCCCGTAAAACGGTCTATCATTGTTATGCAGTATCGATAACCATCAACTGATGTACTAAGTGGGCCTACGATGTCAATATGTACATGTGAAAATTTGTCAGATCTGTCAAATTCTCCTAAACCCGATACCGTGTGTCTAGTGGTCTTGACTTTCTGACATTGAATACACGATCTTGCCCAATGTGTAATATCTCTGTCCATGTCTGGCCAAAAAAACTTTTGTTTAATTAATTGTTTACTCGTTTTAATGCCTGGATGGCTGAGATCATGAACAGAATCGAAGGCTAATTTTCTAAATGGTTCCGGTAAATATGGTCTAATATATTTTGTGGATGTTTCACAATAAATATTTACATTACAGTCCGACAAGCATATTTGCTTAAACTGCAAATTAAAGTTGGTTTTGTCATTGCCTGAGCGTAATGCTTGTTGCAAATATTTATCGTGTGTTTGCAATTTAGCTACCTCAGCAAAATCAATTAAAGTAGGACAACTGATGGTATTGACCCGTGAAAGTGTATCGGCCACAACGTTATGGTTGCCACTAACGTATTTTATGTCTGTGGTAAATTCACTGATGTATGCGAGTTGTCTTATTCTTCTAGGACTTTCCTTGTCACTGTTCAGTTTTGAAAAAGCGTAAACAAGGGGTTTATGGTCAGTAAATATTGTCAAAGATCGGCCCTCCACTAAATTTTTAAAATGTTTGATGGCCATAAATACTGCTAATAATTCCCTATCGTACGTGGAATACTTAATTTCCGTCTCAGTTAACTTTTTCGAGAAATACCCGAGTGGTTGCCAAGCATTATCAACATATTGCTGTAAGACGGCTCCAATACAAGTGTTTGATGCGTCTGTCATCAGCGCTAAGTTAGTGTCAGGCCTTGGATAAGATAATGTAGCGGCGCTTTTTAAGCTCTCCTTACATTTCTTAAATGCCTCGTTTGATGTATCGGTCCACTCTATAACAGTTTTATCATTCTTCCTAGTGTTATGCAAGTATTTATTTAACTCTAATTGGTATTCGACAGCCCTAGGAATATGCGATCGATAAAAATTAACCATACCTAAAAATCGACGCAGTTGCGCTACAGTCTCAGGTTTCGGAAAATTTATGATTGCTTGCACTTTGTCGTCAAGCGGTCGAACTCCGGTCGTTGATACTTCGAAACCTAAAAACTCAAGATTAGATTGACCAAACGCACATTTAGACACATTTATTGTTATTCCGTACTCATTAAATCTTTTGAAAACTGCATTCAAATGCTCTTTGTGTTGTTCGACATTTTCACTGGCAATGATGACGTCATCGATGTAATTAAATAAAAAATCTAATCCTCGCAATACCACGTTGTCCATAAATCTTTGAAATGACTGCGCGGCGTTGCGTAACCCGAAAGTCATTCGTGGAAACTCGAACAACCCAAATGGCGTTATGATTGCAGTTTTCTCAACATCCTCCGGGGCAACTGGAATAAAATGATATGCACGGTTTAAGTCTAATCTAGTGAAAATAGTTTTTTTACCCGCTAATAAATACTTAAAATCATGCAACCGGGGAATCGGATAACGATCAGGCTTAGTTATCGCGTTCAACCGTCTATAGTCACCGCATGGTCGTAGTTCGCCGTTTTTCTTCGGTACTACGTGCAAAGGGCTTGCCCATGCGCTCTTAGATGGTCGACAGATACCCAACTCGGTCATTATCCGAAATTCCTCCTTAACTTTTGCATACCTATCCGGTGGTAAAGGTCTCGCTTTTGCATAAACCGGCGGTCCCGATGTTTCAATAACGTGACAAACCGAATGCTTAGGTGTATCTTTGTATGATACTGGTTTAGTCAAATCCGGATAGTTAGACAAAAGTTCGTGCCATGGATTCTTACAATCTACAGTCTTAATTAATGACTCACAACTACTATTACTAACTATAGAAGCGAGCACATTTAGATGGGTAATTTGATCTCTTAGTTTCCGCGCGCCTAAATCAACCAACAACTTATAATGGCCTAAAAAGTCGGCACCAATTATAGGTTGTTTGACAGCTGCTACGATAAACGTCCATCTAAATGCTCTCCTTAAATTAAGATCTAAAACTAATGTACGCACACCATAAGTCTTAATCTCCGTACCGTTTGCCGCGTATACTTTATATGTATCACTCGCGATATTTTTCGATACGCACTCTTTAGACACTGGAAGCACAGAAACGTCAGCACCCGTATCAATTAAAAATCTAAGTCCAGTTCTTTTGTCGGTCACACACAGGCGGTAATTACTGGTATCGACACAAGCCCCCGCCCCTGGTTGTATCGTGGCTAGTTTTCCGATGAATGCGGTGTTGCCTTGGTCCTCTTCCAATTACACGGTTCTATGCACCTTTGAGCTTTGACGCCGTACCGATAATGGTAGAAACATAACCAGTCTGGATGTCTACGACTTCTGCTCCCGTCCCTAGTCCTCGACCTTGAACGATTAAATCGTCTCGGCCTTCCGCGGTCTCTAAATTGCTGTCGTGATTGGCGTAATTCGGCAACTTCGAGACTCAATTTCTCAAAAGCTGCTATGAGATCGTTACTGGTTATGGGGGTCGGTGATGTCGTGTGACTCGCGAGCTCTACTACATCAGCTGGTCTTGACGCCTCCATCACTTTATCCGCCACTATGGCCAGGTTCTCCAGGTCCTTAACCTCAGTCACTGCTAGCACAGCTTGTACTGCAGGTGGAAGATGTCTGTTCCACATAATCTGGAGAGTAGGATCAGGAATTTTTCCTCGCGCCAAATCTCTCATACGTCGGAGCAAATGGGAGGGTTTTTGAGTACCCAATTCCATTTCGCCCAACAGTTTTTGAAACTGCCTAGTTTCCGACTCTTCAAAAACCTGTAGTAAGCGATCCTTGAGAGTGTTGTATTTCCTCGATTCGGGTGGTGATAAAATTATGTCACTTACTTGTTGTATAGCAGTCTTGTCCAACTTTGTGACCACGAGGTTATGTTTCGATGCATCGCTGAGTTTTTGGTTTTCCACGGCTGCCTCAAATTGGACAAACCAGAGTCGCGGTTGGTCTGTCCAAAAGTCTGGAACTCTAGAGGTGACGGTGATGCTTGCCAGAGCTGCGTTGTCCCGCTCGCGCATCTCGTCCTGAGAGTTCGATGGCAGATACGCAGCGTGCGTCGGCATGTGTACGTTTTGTGGGTTCATTTTCCGCAAAATGTTCTACGATTGTCCGTTACAAATTTTTATTATGTCCAAAATGGGGGTCACCAGTTTAGCTTTTATATTTAATTGTCCCAACAAGCTAATAAATGGCAGCCGGTTGTTGGTTGGAAGGGCGGACAATGACGACACAATTGTACACTGTAAATGTTTAATCACGACTATCTATTTGCGACTGCTTAATTATTGTGGGCGCAGCCACTTTAAATTATTGCACACGCGTAAAAACAGATTCATGCACCTCGCACACATACATCACGCTAATATGACCTACATACAATAATAATGATGTGTCCCTACATGGAGGTCATTTTGGCGCCAAATTCGTCGTAATGACCTGTCGAATATAAACATTTACTCAATTGTGTTTATTGCAATACAATAAAGAGACAAGTTGCCGATGGTAAACAATACCCATGAACAGTTACAGCAGGCTCGGGGGGCTTGGGGCATGACGTGATGGGTGGTTGGGATGGGTAAGGCGGTATTCCCGTGTCTGCATCGGTCATCCGCCTGTCTTGTCACAAGCCCCTCGATTTGCTTCTTCCCTCTTCGGATTCGGAGTGAGAAGAAGGTTAAATAGGCCGGCATGATTCTGGCAACCACTGATAAACCAATTGTTTGTTAGTGGTCGCTAGGTTTTTGGACTGCCCTACGCTTACCATCAGGTGCAGTGTAGTCACTTTGCCGTGTCCGGATAAAAACAAATCCCCTGAATTTTGAGTAACAAAGCGCAGTGTGGCACCGTACCGCATTCGTCACTCTGACATAGATGTTAAGTCTCATCAAAAGATCGTGAGTAAAACTGCATACCTGAGAATTTTACACATGTATTTTGAACGTATATGAAGTCTACCAACCCACATTATGCCAGCGTGGTGGAGTAAGGCGTAACTCTTCTCATTGATAGAGGAGGTCCGTGCCCAGCAGTGGGACAGTAACTAATATTGTTGAAGTTGGTTTTAAAGTGTTGCTAAACCTTACTTTGCGAACTTGGATGACATCAAAGGCTAGGCTAGGCTGAGATCTTCAGAGCGAAGTCTTAGTAAAAAAAAAACGAACTCCGTGAGGATTTGGATCTTTTAAGTCGAACTTTGACTTAGTCCGAGTCATTTTTACAAGAAAATCTTTGCATAAAAGTCTGTCAGTGCGTTTTCGACCGACTTCCAAAATGGAGAAGGTCCTCAATTCGCCTCTATATATTTTCTTGTAAGAAAATCTTTGCTTCATAGTCTGTCAGTCCGTTTTCGACGTACTTCCAAAAAGGAAAAGGTCCTTAATTCGCCTCTATATTTTTTTCTTGTAAAAATGGCTCGGACTAAGTCAAAGTTCAATTTAGAAATTCCAAATCCCCACTGAATTTGTTTCTTTGAATCAGACTTAATCGAAGTTCGGTCTATAGATCTCAATCTTAATGTTACTAACTTTGGATGACACGCTCCCGTATCTCTAGATCGCATATGGAACTATATCTTGATGTCATTTGTCTGTAAGATGCTGGTCCTCAGTTCCTCAGGCCTGACTGATCATATTGTAACCGAATTGTCTAGCACTAACTTTCAATGCTTGCAATCTATTTAGTGAAAGTTTCGTCAAGGCAATGTTTTTTTCCGTTCCATGATGTGGAATACGATCACCAGTGCTCTAGATAATATTTTATTTAATAGCGAGACAAAGGAGAGTGTGTCTGGCCCAAATCATACCTGGGGTGCGTTCCCAAAAAGCGTTGGTTAGACGTTCTGCAGCCCAAGCAGGAAAATTTTTGACAACCGTAATTGTGTTCGTGCTCGATGCGCGTCTATGAAATTTGTATGAAATATTAATCAAATGTCATCAGTGCGCAGCGAGTTTACATTTACATTAGTTTTTCGTGCTCAGGCTACTGGATCTCATATCTTCCATATGAGATCTAATGGGCTTAATAAGGAGGATCCTACATAATTTAAGCCGATTACTTTCTGCGACATGCTTAAATGTATGTTCTACCAAGACCCTATTGGATTGGTATAAATTTCGTGAAGTGTCAAAACTCAAAACTAATCCCTACTAAGGGCTCATGTAAGAAATTATCAATGACTTGGATGTTCATTGTCCATTTTGAAATCTGTTTTTGTAAAACTTTTATTATTTATTGATAAAGTATAGAATTGGATCTTGAATTACTTCGTTGTCTTCTAACACTATGCTTCAAACATTTTTAACTGTGCCTATGAATTTGTTTTGATTACAGTACGCATGCGCAATAGTATCATTAGTTGCTACTGGGTTTACCGCCGAATGTTCATACACTTAAGGTCGCCTTATGTCGTTTAAGGCTGCCTTATCTGTCAAAATTGTATGTCCAAAATCAATATAAGAAGCCGTTAAATTTGATAAGCATTTGAGCATTCGGGCGTTAGTGTCTTATTCTTAGACAAAAGAAGATAGAGGACATAAGTACGAAAAAATGAAGCACTGGCAGCCTCAGTGGCGTAGCTGACAAGTAGCCGGCTGTGAAGCGAGAGACCGTTGTTTCGATTCCCGCATTGAGACAAATGTTTGTGTGGCCCACGGATATTTGTTTCAAGTCTGGGTGTTGTGAGATCGAAAGTCTCTCATAGTTTCTGACACCCACAATACCTAGTGTGAGGTCAGGACTAGGTGTCTAACTGTTGGGTGTATTTATTTATTTATTCCTAATGTATGGAATGAAACCAAAATGGCGACTTTGCGAAAGAAATATTCCATTAATAAAACAGTTAGGCGTCTTCTTCATATTCCGAAAATAGTATTATTGTAAATAAAACACGGTATTCACAATAAAATCAAGTAGTATTCATACGTTATTCTTTTGACACGGTGACAACTTACATTAAATACATCGCGAAACTAAAATGGCGGAACCGGCTTCGTAGTAAGCACGTATTTTCCGTAGTTATGCCGGGTCCTCTTATTTTATCTTTAGTCATTGGTCTTATTCTGTACCCCTAGTACGAGTTAATGCTGCTCGAAAACTATTATAGTTATCGTTAAATCTCCATACATTTATTTAGTTCATTGTAGTTTCCGCAAGTGGCGCTACAAGTCAAATGTATGGAGGCGTGCTGTTTATCTTGAAACAACTTGGTAACCTATGTGTCAATAGATCATAACTTGCATGTTTATTTATCATATCAGGGCCTTTGTTTACTATGACCATATGCGTTAGGCGGCCATGTCTCGTCAACTGAATGCAATTCGTATGGAAAAATGTACTCTATAGCATTTATTTAAGTATATATTTCATTAATGCCATGAGATGCATATTACACGTTATAAACTTTGATCATAGATAATAATGCCTCAGTAATAATTAATCTTGTCCCGGGCAAATATTCGAAAATCACAGAAAATCTGGTTTACAGTTAATATACGTTGCCATGAGACCAAGGAGTCTACTAAAATCAATCTGGAAATTATTAGTAAAATTAGGCATATAGCCCCTTACTTATAAAAATATTTAAGCGCTGCTTATCTTTATACCATAGCTTGTCCCTTTCATTTTTAAACAATGTAACGCAAGGAAAAATGTGACAGGTTATTCTTAACCCTTTGCTCAGCCAAAAATGCTTTTATAAGTAAGGCCCATTATGATCAAAGGGGAATTCCCTTTGACCTGACGTCGATATTTTGACATTACTTTACTTACACAATGTTTGTTTGGGAATGGTGATTAACTGTCAAATGTCAGCGATTGTTTAACACTCACGAGTCACGTGACAACATCTAACGTACTAAGGTCTACACGGCTAACAAGCTTTGCAGGGTCAATTATATTAGCATAGTAGGATTGCTAATTAAACGGAGTAAACTGACATTTCGAATGTTGCCACTTTTTTATGAAATTTAAATAGTGCTGCGGTAAAAAGATCAAGATTATTTAAACATTTCAATTCAGTGAACCATTTCAATCTTTCATTTTCTAAAGTCCAACTCAGTCGTAATTCCTGCCTAATGTGTAATTAGTACTGCAACTCTATTGAATTATAGTCATAGTAAATTACTGGATGCTAAGTTATGACATGTCTACTGTAATTTTTTTTTTTTTTTTTTATCCGGGCACGGCAAAGTGACTACACTGCACCTGATGGTAAGCATAGTGCAGTCCAAAAAAAACTAGCGACCACTGACAAACACTGTTTATCAGTGGTCGTCAGAATGATGCCGGCCTATTTATGCTTCTTCACACTCCGAATCCGAAGAACGAAGAAGCAAATCGAGAGGCTTGCGACAAGACAGACGGACGACCGACGCAGATACAGGGATACCCCCCATACCCGTCTCAACCAACCATCAAGTCATGCCGCAAGCCCCTCGAGAGAACCGGAAGTACACTGGCTGATCCTGGAACGCGAACCACACGCGGAGTGTGGGTCACTATGGCAGGTTTTAGCACCATGTGTACGGTGGTCGCCATCCGGTCGGATACGAATATCCTACCACCAGCTAATTTTAGTCATGGTTCATTGTAAACAAAACTTACAAAATCAATGAATGTGCGGAACGTAATTTTTCTCAATTAATAAAAGTAATATTTGTAATTTTCATTGTTGTCATTTCTCGAATCTGTTGTGATTATTTACGGAAAATGATTTACACAGACATTTAGTCGAAGGATTAAGCTGAAATTTCTAAAAATACGCAATAAAATTCTAATTTTGCAAGCTGGTACTGAGTTGTTGTATCTTTGAATGATAAAAATTGAACTAGATCAATCACTATGTTTTGAATGTAAGCAATATTATTTTGGAAAGTGACATTTCGATCTGTCAGTTTACTCCGTTTAATTAGCAATCGGACTATAGAGGTTTTATGTCCATGTGCATTGTCTGTACCTCAGTCAAGTTAGTATGGTTCATACTTGGCGAAAACAAGCCGCAAATTTTTTTAAAATCTTTTCTTAACTTATTGTTTCGGCAGGTGCGCAGCAATTTAAGGAGAAAATCCACACCATGTATCACACATATATGCCTATTATATAGGGGTGGGCAGAGGCGTAAGAGTGCACCGGCTTTAGCGAAGGATCTTTCTGACCTGATAATTAATTAATGGACTTTGAACACACACATACATACTGATTTCTTAAGTTTACGCGAATGTTATACATTGAAATAAAACTATTTTTACGGATTTTATCACGAATGGGTTTTTAATTTTTATTCCCGACGTTTCGAAGGCTTTGCAGTCTTCGTTGACAACGATAAAATCCGTAAAAATAGTTTTATTTCAACACACATACATGTTAGAGTGGGCCTTACTTATAAAAATATTTAAGCTGATCATATGGTTAAGAATAGTCTGTCACATTGTTTAAAATTAAAGAGACAGACTATTTTTAACCATTTTTGCTTATCTTATCGCTAAGAATACCCTTCCACTTTTTTCCTTGCGTTACATTGTTTAAAAATGAAAGGGACAACCTATGGTTAAAGATAAGCAGCGCTTAAATTGAGTACTTTATATTTTTATTTATTTTTAAATATTTTTTTATATGTCGAACTAATACGATGATTTAACAGGATCGCTCTACTAGGACACCATAATGTACGAGTGTTTTCTTGAAATCGCCTACGAGGCGGAACTCAACACCGAGGAGAATCCAGAGATGCAAGAACTTGCCAGGGAACTATGCAACGAGAACCCAGCTACCAGGGCGACAGCAATTACGGAGCTTCGGCAAATGATATACGGCGAGGAATATTTTATTTTTATTTTTTAAATTGATTGATGAACTTAATGGGCATTATGCCCCTTAATATTTATGCTCTTATTTTCTTCAAAAATAGTTTGTCACCTTTTTTCTTGCATCACATTGTTTGAAAACGAACGGGACAAACTAGTTTTAAAGTAAAGGGCTATGAGATTTAACATCTAATGTCTCAGAGTGACGAGCGCAGTGTACTGCTACTCAGGGCTTTATATGGCCTATGGCCCTTCGAAACGTAGGACAAAAATAAAACCAAATCACGATAAATTCCGTATAAACTAGTCATAATTTAATGTATAATAATAATTGCGTCGGTGGCGTGGTGGTATTTCGGTACGACTACGGTTCTAAGGTCTCGGGTTCGATCCCCGGGTCGGGCAATGTGATATTGGATTTTTCTATATCAACCCGGAGTCTGGAATTTGTGCCCGATATGGCGATAGGCTCGCCCCCTATCACATCTGGGACGGAACTAAGCTCTGCGAAATGTGGGTGTTCTAGTTCGCTAGTGCGCCTCTGCCTACCCCTCTGGGGATACAAGCGTGAGCTTATGTTATTTTATAATAATAACATAATAAATACACTCAACAGTCGCACACCTAGTCCTGACCCCACACTAGGTATAACTTGTATCGTGGGTGTCAGAAACTATGAGAGACTTTCGGTCTCACAAAACCCAGACTTGAAACAAATATCTGTGGGCCACACAACCATTTGTTTCCATGCGGAAATCGGATTCGCGGCTTTTCGCATCACAGCCTGCTACTCGCCCGCTGCGCCACGGAGGCGGCACGGATAATATTCGCGTAAAGCTATGAAATCATTACAAAAAGTTAATTATACAAAACAACACATACGAGACACAGATGTTGACCCTGACCTTCTTGACCTTTAGCTAGTGTTTAAATATGAATTTAAATTATAAACTTGATACAAAAGAACAATAGAGGAAGGAATATCGTCATATTATACAGCCTCCATGGTGCAACGGACGAATGGTCGAATAACGAGAGGCCGCAGGTTCGATTTCCGCACCAAGACAAATGTTTATGGGATCTACACATTTTTGTTTCGGGTATGGGTTTCTCGGCGAAATGTGGGTGTTCTAGTTCACTAGTGCAACTCTGCCTACCCCTTCGGGGATACAGGCGTGAGCTTATGTTATGTTATGTAAATTAATAATCTTTATTGTTCACGTAGGCATGTACACAAACACTTGTGACAGGTCAACACAAACAAAGAATTAAGAGTAATATAATTTACATTATCACGCTATACATTTGAAGACAGGCAGGCCAGTATGGACATAATATTGATGGGATGCCTGAGATAGGGTGATAGGGGGAGATAGGAATAGAGTGTAAGGGTTGTGGAAAAGGCAAGGCTGACTGGAAATACTGGAAGCAGTTGGGATTGGTGCATAGAAAAGTAAGTAAGGAAAAAAAACGCCGTGGTTCTCATCGTCGAATACTAAAAGACACTATTCTAGCTAACCTACCAGCCTTTCTCTAGCTACCTATGGATGACGAAAACTCTTTCTTTTTTTCTACCTGCCCTTATCCCACCTTAATGTGGGGTCGGCGCAACAAACTTTTTAAAGCATATTGCAAAGAGGATTTGGCTTAGTTTTTACGACCGGCCGCCTGCCTGACGTCAACCCCCTATGAGGGATCCAGTCCCGGGCAAATTAAATTAGAAAATTTACTTTGTCCGACCTGGGAACCGAACCCAGGACATCCCGGTCTACAGCCCATACATGCTGCCCCTAGACCAAGGAGGCGACAACTGTGGATGACGAAAACATGATAATGTAATCGAAATGAAAAAATAATTCCATAATAAATAAGCATTGTATATACATTGACAAGGGCACACGTGCAAACGTGAGTGCATAACAAGAATAACCAGTTATGAGAGAAGTAAGATGCATATATTCACTCTTGGTTGATGATGTAATTCGAATGGATCGGTCTCTAAGCGCTATAACCCAAAATCTATTTATCATTTACTTACGCCTGTATTCTCGTAAGGGTAAAAAGAGGCGAACTAACCCAAATCTTGCTGAGGTTATTTCCATAAGAAATGTAATAATTATGGAAAGAGCTTGGAGAGAGCCTATCGTGCATGAATTATAACCCTCAGGGTAAATTTTTTTTTACCTAGCAGCAGATTATTTGAGCTGCGGATTGGGAGTCTTATGTTCGAATTCCAGATCAGCCAATGTCATTTTTCTAACACGATTTTTCCGGGACTAGACTCTCCAGAGGCGTTGACGTCAAATAGGCAGCTAGTTGTAAAGGCTACCCGAATCCTTCCTGCATGGTAAAATGTGTGTTGCGCCACAGGCAGCCAGTCATAAAAAGAGCGAATTTGGATGCTTCCCTTCTTCTTCTTCTTGTAGTGCCTCTCTTTCTTGAGTAGAGTGGTAGAGCCACGCTGTAGACAGTAACGTCTACAGCACGAATGGGCCGACTCGACCGGATTGATACCACTGTCTCACAGAAAACCGACGTAAAGTGGCAGCTCGCTGTCGCGTTTCGTTCGCTGAGAGAGATTTCCCGTGGCCCATTTCCCCCCTCCTTTTCCAATCCCTTTTCCCTCTCCTTCCATTCCCTCCTTTTAGGTTGGCAACGCACTCATGAATTTTGTGCCTTGGTTGTCTATGGGCGGTGGAGCTCACTTACCATCAGGTGACCCATCTGCGTCTCTGCTATAAAAAAACTAGTGAAGGTTCTTTTGATCCTTCCCGCAACATGCAGAAATGTATCTTACGCTGACCCTACATTGCAGTGGTTTATGAGCAGGTAGAAAGAGTATAGTACTTGACATCACTAAGACTACTATCACTAAAAAGAAACATTGTTTTTTTTACTAGTATCGCCAATGATATATTTGTTTCAGATCGCGGAGAATGCAAGCCTTATAGGACGGACGACGCATATCTGCTAAGATTTCTACGTGTCAGAAATTTCATAGTCCCTAGAGCTCATAAATTGGTTAGTATTTGAATTAATTACATTTGATTAGAGACAATTTCAATCATGATTAAATTGCGATTGAATTGATTGGCGATGTCGCCAATTGGTAATGCAACCGCGTTGTGTGGTGACTGTGATGTGAGATGCCAGACAGAGAACCCAGAAGTAATTGCTTCGGGTATGATTGTTGCGAGACGGAATGACTCTCTGTTATGACAATGACTATCTCTCTCTCTTTTCCCATGGCACAAGACTCGCATCTTACTATGCTGTAAGGACTAGAGATGTTGCATCTCTTTGCATTCTTTACCGCTTGTACCACGGGGAATGTTCCGAGGAATTGTTTGGCCTAATACCAGCCGCCGAATTCCATTATCGTACCACACGCTACAAGCTGAAGTTTCATCCTTACCACCTGGATGAATGGCGTTCCTCAACAGTGCGTTTTACAAGGAACTTTCTTCCGCGTGCAACGTGCTTGTGGAACCAGCTTTCGGCGGCTGTGTTTCCTGACTGTTACGAGTTAGGGACCTTCAAGAAAAGAGCCTATATCTACCTCAAAGGCCGGCAACGCATCCATGATTCCCCTGGTATTGTGGATGTTTATGGGCGGCGGTGATCACTTAACATCAGGTGACCCACTTGCTCGTTTGCCCCCTCTTCTATAAAAAAAAACTATGTGTGCGATTCTTATGTTTAATTCACAAACACATAACATAACCTTAATTAATTTCTTATTCTTAAACTACTATCCTAATAGTCCTACTCAAACTATAAGCGAGATTTGTGAGGATGTATGACTGTTTGTTACTGTTTTAAGCGCGAACGACTGAAAATCTGGAAATGTACCTATATGCACAGAGATATTATAGTACGGGATAGCACATCAACTACTTTTAGGGTTCCGAAGCCAAGTGGCAAAAAAGGAACTCTTATAGTTTCGTCTATCCGTTCGTCCGTAACAGAACAGAAACAGAAGTCATGGCCCGGCCTCTTGACCATGACATCACGCGGCGGCGGCGCGGCGGCGCGGTCGCCGGCCACAACGCTTCCAGTTTATGTTAATAGCAATAAACATCTTTTGCATAATTTAACGGATTGTATTACTTTATGGTCTTGTTTACCTGCTAATAACATCGCACGTCAAAAACAAATTGTTATTGGAGGCCATCAGTATCATTCCGGCCTGCATAAACGCCAAAGGACCCAATGTTGTAGGAGGGAGGGAATGCGTATGGCAGCAAACTATTTCACAGCTTCACGGTAAGGCAAAGGTAGGAGTTGCCGAACTTCTTAGTTCGGGCCGAATTGCTTCCTCAGAGCCTCTCAGCTATATCTTATGGCAAGGAATTATAATGTTGGCTTTTCCAGAGCCACGTTAGAAACGGCTCTGTTCAGAGCTATCGAACGAAAAGTAATAGTTGGGGCCGAGATGGTAGAATGTGGTTTCGTAAGCCGGCATGCGCGGTTCTGTTAAGGAAGGGATAGAGAAGGATGAGATTGAACAATTCTTCAGAGAATTCCAGGTAACACAGACGGTAGAACACACTGAGAGAAGCAATGTCACCGGCATATGTATTACCTATTTTTCAAGATTATTTTTGTGTTCGATAAATTTATAAATTTTATTACAAAAGTTCCATATAAATTTCATCAAGATCATATACATTTTGAAGTATATTTTTAAACTTGTGATTATATTATAGCTAGTTCGTAACTGCGCTTTTCGAGAGCAGCACAGCCACCTGTACGAGGGCGTCGACCTCTGGGGCCTGGTGAAGGTCAAGGACGCGTATGAAGGCACCACCACCGACCGCCCTGAATTCGGCAGACTCTCTATATTCAGATTTGGTAAGTTGGAACTTGAAATGATAAAGTAGATTCACTTAGAAGTGTTGATTTTTATATCAGAGGCTGCCAAATAAGGCTGTTATAACCTGATGGTAAGTAATCTCCACTTCCTACAGACACCTCGATACCTAAATAATCATGATACGTGGTCAATCTTAATGGAAGAAATTAGGCATTGGAAAGGTATATTGCAGGATCTTTTCCACCTGGCATGGCTGGTTTTTCTGACATTATCGATGATCATGGATGAACTGGAGATGGGTTTATCCCCCAAAAGGGGTTGACATCAGGCAGGCAGCTGGGTGTAAAAACTAAGCCGAATTCTTTCTGCAAAACACTTGAAAGAGTGTGCTGTGCTAACCTCAAATTAAGGGCGGGTAGAAAATAAGATGGATGTCAATTACCATTTATTAATAACTCATTCTTCCTACCCGCCCTTATCCCACCTTAATGTGGGATCGGCGCAACATATTTTTTCAAGCATGTTCCAAAAAGTATTTGGTATAAGTTTTACGACCGGCCGCTTGCCTGACGTCAATCCGCTCTGAGGGATCCAGTCCCGGGCAAATGATATTAGGAAATTCGCTTTGCTCGAACTGGGAATCGAACCCACAAACTCCAGTTCCACAGCCATATATGCTGCCACTAGACCAAGGAGGCGACCTATTATTATTTACTAATAACTCGTTAAAAAATTTAATTTCTCATAAAGATTCATTTTTGTTTGAAGGCATGTGGGACCCATCTGAGTTTCCAGTTGAGGACCTGGTGAGGGCCGGTATGGCGATGTGCGAGATAGGGCTGCGGCAACCGAAGCTGCAGATCTTCGGCGGGACCGTTATCGTGGACCTGGAGGGGCTGACACTGAGGCACGTGGCAACCCTGACGCCTACCGTCGCCTATCAGATCGTGTGTCTGATGGGGGTGAGTCAATACATAATAGTACCTCCGATTTATGAAATACTTAGCATCTGAGATAGATTGTATATGAAAGCAACATGCATCGTGTCGTATTATGCAGAAAGAGTAATTGCAACTTCTTGTCAATTTAATATGTACATATGTTTGTATGTATATGAATTATATTTGGAACGTACTTCCAAAAAGCTTTCTTGCGCCAACCCTACGTTGAGGCACACTTACGTCTACAGCAAGAATGGGCCGGCTCGATCGGTTTGATACCACTGTCTCACAGAAAACCGACGTAAAGTGGCAGCTCGTTGTCGCGTTTTGTTCGGTGAGCGAGATTTCCGGTGACCCAACTCCCCCCCTCCTTTTCCCAATCCCTAATTCCTCCTCGTTAGGTTGGCAACGCACCCATGATTCTTTTGTATCTTGGGTGTCTATGGATGGTGGAGATCACTTACCATCACCTGACCCATCTGTCCGTTAGTCAATCTCAATCATCTCAACAATAATTATTAACTTTTCTCGTGAACTACTCATGTGCAAATTTTTGACGAGAAAATCCCGAATAAAATATGAGTGGCTCAGAATTGTATCTAGCACTCTCCGATTTCTTGGTCTAAGCACTTTACTCCTAGATCATTATTCTCTATTAATCACTTTCCACAGCTCGCGACACCAACACGACTACGGTCAGCTCATATCATCAACTACTCCTGGCTCCTAAACTCCTTCTTCTACTTGTTCAAACGGTTCATCCCTGCGTCATCGTGGGACAAGATTCACTTCCATGGCAGCGATTTGAAGTCCCTTCAGCAGCACATTGACCTGGACTGTCTACCAGTAAGATACGGAGGAACTTGCAGAGGACATGTATCTTTTGCTCACTGGCTGAAGAAGATCAAGAAGTACCGAGATGAAAAATTCGATAGAGAAATGAAGGACATTGGATATGTTATAAAAGAGTAGGTGTGCATTATGATGTCCTGGTACTTGGTACTATTAATATTTGGTGGCGTTTAATTTAAAACTTTAAGGCTCAATTGCACCACTATTATTAACCTAGAGTTAGTCCTAACCGCAAGCTAAATTGACAGAAAATGTATGAATGACATGTAACTTAACTTGCGGTTAGGACTAACTCTAGGTTAATAATAGTGGTGCAATTGAGCCTAAAAGGTTGTGTGAAATTGTGATGTTTTTAACTTGAGTATAAAAATAATAATTAATGCATCCAATGCATAATATTTAATAATGGAAACTAGAGACGCAATACAGAGAAAAATGAAAATGCCAGTTGATGTTGGCAAGAACTTTATTTTGTGTGATGTGAGTTTGCCAGAAATCTAGATAGTTATAGTCCAGAAATATAGATATGCCTGCCTCGGTGGCGTGGTGGTATTTCGCTACAACTACGGTTCTGAGGTCTCGGCTTCGATCCCCGGGTCGGGCAAAGTGATATTGGATTTTTCCATATCAGCCCGGAGTCTGGAATTTGTGCCCGACAAGGCGATAGGCTCGCTGGGACGCAACTAAGCTCGGCGAAACGTGGGTGTACTAGTTCGCTAGTGTGCCTCTGCCTACCCCTTCGGGGATACAGGCGTAAGCTTATTTTATATGATAGTACACTACATCCAACTACACACATTATATGTATTCTCTTTCCCATTTGGGAGACTAGGTCATAAGACTATGCTAATTATAATACTCCTACAGAAATAACACTGACACACAAGATTTATTCAAAATTTGAGCCAAAAATTATAGACTAATTTGGAAATCAAACCTAAACTATTTACAAAGTAGAAGCATATTAAAACGCACAAAAGACTGAAAACCCTAAGGCTCAATTGCACCACTATTATTAACCTAGAGTTAGTCCTAACCGCAAGTTAAGTTACATGTCATTCATACATTTTCTGTCAATTTAGCTTGCGGTTAGGACTAACTCTAGGTTAATAATAGTGGTGCAATTGAGCCTTAACGTATAAAACTAATAACTATAAGGCCGGCTGCAAACTGGCAGCGAATTATTACTTGCGATCAATTGTCTTAAGAAGGCATATAAGCAGACCACCTGATGGTAAGGGATTATCGTCGCCTATGGACATCGACAATGCCAGGGAGCCATCCAAGCTGCTTACCGTGAAAAGAAAATAATAGGGGATAAATAAAACTGTTTATGATTTTTTTATTTGTATCGCTAATATTTATGGGTGCATATAAAAATTTGTTCTAAATAATTTTCGCTCCCTATCAAGATTTTTTCCCAAACTAATACTTGGGATAGTCATTCCTTAGGATTCACTATTTCTTTATACCAAACCGTAAGGTTTGACCGATAACCGGTAACCGATTGCAAAACAAGTTCAGTTGTTGAACCGTCAAAACGTAAATAACAGACAGATAGTGATTTTCGCATTAAGGCTGAGATCTATAGAGCGAACTTCGACTAAGTCTAAGTCAAAGTCACGAACTCAGTAAGAATTTTGAATTGTGAAATCGAATTTTGACTTAGTCCGAGTCATTTTTTTTACAAGAAAAACATACTAAGAGACACTAAGCAAAGATTTTCGTGTAAAAAATGACTCGGACTAAGTCAAAATCCTCACTGTGTTCGTTACTTTGACTTAGACTTAGACGAAGTTCGCTCTATAGATCTCAGCCTTACTATTAATTCTTATGCAGTACAATAAATTAAATAGAATCAACATCAATACGGAAAGACGCCTTGGATTCCAGAGTTGTATGTTTCCAGCATTGTCATGATAATCACACGATGTCGCATATGTGCGACCGGCTTTATTTTGTGAGGATTTCCGCTTAATGAAGTTAACGCTTACCGAGTTTCATGGATCACTGGTTTTAACAAGGTTTTATTGGAAAATGTTCAATATTCAGAACTACTTAACTTTAAATCCTTTGTAAAACTAATACCATTGAAAATTATTGGTAGAATTTAGTTTTTTTGTTGATGCATTTTATATTAACTTAAATAAGAAGTACTAACTGTGTTTAGTAACTGAAACTAAGAAAAAAACTAAAATAAATTCTGTCGTCCTATCACTAAAATGCCGTTAAGTTTATTAAACTAACTTAGAGATGTCGCCAAAAAACGTGGAAATTAGGACCCCAGGGATTTCATTGACTTATGGTTATTATTATTATTTTATAGTAACCAAGTTGTTAGGTGTCTTAAATATAATAGACATAGTCTGATATACCTCTAAGGATAATATTTTCCAAGATTTGGCAACATCTCATTTATTCACTTAACGGCATTTTATTGATAGGACTGCAGAATTATTTCGGCAACATTATTAAAACGTGTGTTGCCCAAATTGATGTGGGATGTGAAAAGGAAGATGAATTATATGTACTATCGGCCGATTTTAAAATAAGAACGTAACACGGACGTAAAAAACGATGGACGGAGTGCTAGGAATATTGAAATTGAAGCAGGGTTTTCTGCCCATTCGATCTATTGACACGTAATAGCGGCGACTGAGCGTGTTATGAGTGTTAACTGTTAATCTATCTTTCAAAAATCCTGTTGTAAGAATGTGTAGACAGTACAATGAATTAAACAAAGACACTGCTTCCGTAGACTTATTTAACAATAACTTTAATGTATATCAACGACAAATTCAGAATGTCCTTAATGATTCGTAACTCTTATACTATTAATATTTTCTATGTTACTCTCTAATTTGGTAGGTTACTTTCTTATTACTTGTTGGAACACATGTTTTGGGTTTTAATTAATGTCCAGAAATTTTTTGTCACACATAATGTAACGCATATATGATTATAACCTGTTTTGTGTTTAATAAAATAAAATAAAAAAAATGTGTGTAGGGCACTTTTGTACAGGAGCGTTTGTGTGCGTGGCTTCTCTGTGGCGTCCGTTTAACTATAGGCGAGATGGTTTCCTTCTTTTTTATTGTCCGTGGGAGGAAATCAATTCGTCAGTATTTTTTTATTTATATAACGCGATATCTCCGCAAAATGAAACGATTTTAAAGATTATTTTTGTGTTTGTGAGAGCTTGTTATAAGGGTGGTAAGAACTTTGGTCACGATCGGGTGAATTCAGAACTGGCTCTTTAAGTTTCCAATATCACTTTGCCCGACCCGGGGATCGAACCCGAGACCTCAGAACCGTAGTTGTACCGAAATACCACCACGCCACCGAGGTACAAGTTCCTAAACTAGTGATTATACTAGTTTATACTTTATTAATCTCATCAAATTTAAATTCAAACGTATACGAAATATCAAGTTCCTAATTAAGTTACTGATAATTATTAATATCATATTATGGAGTAATTATAATTACTTCGGTGTTAAGTAAATTGAATGTATATTTTTCATATTTTTATAAGGTAGTAAATATTTCGAAAATAATTGTCTTTTATTCATTTCATACGGCACGTCTTCATCCAAATCATACATAAGAACTGTGTTTGATAAAAGAACCAACATAATGGGTTCAATTCTCTTGTGAAGTAGTGCTTTGCTTTGTTGAGTATTCAACTCGTCTAGACATGATTTGCATCCATATCTATTTCCAGTCGATTCTCAATTCAGCGCTTCTATTTTATTCTGTTTTTTTTTTTATAGCAGAGATTGGCAAACGAGGAGATAGGTCACCTGATGGTAAGTGACCTCCACCGCCCATAGACACCCAAGACACAAAAAGAATCATGGGTGCGTTACCAATTTAAAAGGAGGGAATGGAAGGGAAGGGAAGGGGATTGGGAAAGGGAGTGGGGAAATGGGCCACCGGACATCTCACTCACCGAACGAAACGCGACAGCAAGCTGCCACTTTACGTCGGTTTTCTGTGAGACAGTGGTATCTAACCGGTCGAGCCGGCCCATTCGTGCTATAGACGTTACTGTCTACAGCGTGGCTCTACCACTTTAGAAATGTGTGTGCATGTGTGCTCTACCACTGTGCATACAATTTAAAAAAATATTAAAGTTATAAACATCTTACATACACACGATTTCAGCCGACTTAGAAAGATTGAGTTTATCAATTCGCTAGTATTTTTATGTATATTACTCGATATTTTCGGTACATGTGAACCGATTTCCAAGATTCTATTTGTATTCGATAGAATATGTTCAGAATGTGTTCTTACATAATATTAGGCAAGATCTAATACATTTTGAATAATATAATACTAATATTAGCCCTGTAATATTACTGCCCTACTGCTGGGCACGGGTCTCCTCTACTAATGAGAGGGATTAGGCCTTAGTCTATCACGCTGGCCTAATGCGGGTTGGTACACTTCACATACCATCAAAATTCTCGTAGATAAATTCTCGGGTATGTAGGTTTCATCACGATATTTTCCTTCACCGTTATAGCAAGCGATAATTCACAATGAAAACACACTTAACCAAAGAAAGTCAGGGGTGTATGCTCTTTTTGGGTTCGGTCTCGAACCTCCTACACTCGTCTCGGCAGTCCGTACCATCCCCAACTGAGCTATCGCTGCAATACATTTTGAAGCCTGTTTTTAATAAATTATATGTTTGTATTATGACTGCCTCGGTGGCGTGGTGGTATTTCGGTACGACTACGGTTCTGAGGTCTCGAGTTCGATTCCCGGGTCGGGCAAAGTGATATTGGATTTTTCTATATCAGCCCGGAGTCTGGAATTTGTGCCCGATATGGCGATAGGCTCGTCCCCTATCACATCTGGGACGGAACTAAGCTCGGCGAAACGTGGGTGTACTAGTTCGCTAGTGCGCCTCTGCCTACCCCTTCGGGGATACAGGCGTGAGCTTATGTTATGTTATGTATTATGTTCCTTACAAAAAATTAGTGCTTAAATCTAAAACTATTTTGTCATTTTAGTTTTCTTCGTTCTTCTTCTTATAAAATTAAGTAGATACCAGAGAAATTCCTGGACTATCTTTATAAGCACATACTGATTTAGACTATTTCTTTTCTATAACATTTTATACGAACGGACCCGCGAACAAAAGGTAATACGGAATAAATAGTACCTGCTATTACACTGCAAAATCTTACATTATCCCATACAAACAACATTAATCCGAACTCAGTGGAGAGTGATGTATTCCAAGCCTGAGCAAATACTGTCGGATACCAGTACATTAGTATTGACCGAGCCCTACACTTGTAAATAGAACGTTCAATTTATACCACTAAGGATGTAAATATAAGCCTATTGTGAGGATTAAGAAAGAAAGAAAGGGATTTTATTTGAAAACGTGTTGTCGTATTGTCTATTGTAAGTTTTGTTTATAATGAACCATGACTATAATTCCAGTAGACATGCCATAATTTAGCATGCAGTAATTCACTATAACTATAATTCAATAGACATGCAGTACTAATCACACATTAGGAAGGAATTACGACTTTAAGTCGGACTTTAGAAAATGAAAGAAAGAAATGGTTCACTGAATTGAAATGTTTAAATAATGTTGATCTTTTTACCGCAGCACTATTAAATTTCATAAAAAAGTGGCAACATTGGAAATGTCAGTTTACTCCGTTTAAGTAGAAATCCTACTATACCTCTAGCACCACTTTTCTGCAATTCCTGTTATAGGTTGTGGACCGGGAGATCTTGAGTTCAGCGCCCCGAGCAATAAAATTTCTGACAATCGTAAATGTATTCGAGTTCGCTGCACACTGATGACGTTTGGTTAATATTTCATACTTTCATAGACGCGCATCATGCTCGAATACATTTACGATTGTCACAAATTTTCCTGCTCGGGAATAGAATCGGGAATCGGGCCGCAGAATAGAGTCAGCAGGGTTACCATGACCTCTTATAGCAGTATTATTATAATCGTTCTTCGTTTGTTTTGTATGGGAATCGGTACAAGTAAAATTATAATAATACTGCTATAAGACTGTGGTAACCCCCCAGGACTATGTGTGTGACTGTTGGGTGTATATTTCTATAGAAACTTTCTCAAACAGGGTGTATAAAATATGACATTTCCAATACACCGTCCAGTACACAGGCTGCTCTACATCAAAGTACTTCGTCGGGAACATTTTTAATTCCCTTTTACAACACTCAATTAGCGCCCGACAGTCCGAAATAAAGCCCGTACTCACTAACAGTACAGACAAAGCTTTGTACTAAATAAATTTTGAATAATTTAATAACTTTACAATAAGTGCCTCGGTGGCGTAGTTGTATTACGGTACGCCTACCGTCCTGAGGTCTCGGTTCGATCCCCGGGCTAAGTGATGTTGTTTTATGTTTAATATCAGCCCGGAGTCTAGAATTTGGGCCCGATGTGGCGATAGGCTCACCCCATATCACATATGGAACGGAACTAAGCTCGGCGATATGTAGATGTTCTAGTTCGCTAGTGCGCCTATGCGTACCCCTTCAGGGATACAGGCGTGAGCTTATGTCGAACCCACGGCCCTCTGTTTTATAGTCGTCTGCTCGCCTACTACGCCATTCTTCTTGACAAAACTAATAAGATGAATCCGCTGTATAATAATTGAGTGGTAGAGCCACGCTGTAGACAGTTACGTCTACAGCACGAATGGGCCGGCTCGACCGGCTCGATACCACTGTCTCACAGAAAACCGACGTAAAGTGGCAACTAGCTGTCGCGTTTTGATCGGTGAGTGAGATTTCCCCCAATTACTCCCTTCCCTTTCCCAATCCCTATTGGCAACGCCAATGATTCTTTTGGTGACTTAGGTGTTAATGGGTGGTGGAGGTTATTTATCTACCATCAGGTAAAAAGAAAAAATAAAGAAATAAAAAAAATATTTATTGGTTTACAAGTTGGGTGGTTATCTTATTGTGAACAATTTCATATATAACACATATATTGAATATTTAGATATTCAACAATCGACCCGAGATGCTCGTTTACCAGTCTCTGCTATAAAAAAAAACTGTCCTGTCCCTACATTAAGTACTAGACCTTATCGTCCGTCGGTTGTGTATAATATGTTTATCAACTTTACCTTTACAAGAATCTGTTTTTGAGCGCTTTGTATATTTTATTTTATGAGTCCATTATTTTATTTATTACTTAATGTTAAAGGCACAGAAATGTTTTTTCAGGGACTTTTTAAAAACAGGGCCTTTTGTTTTCTTAGAATTTCAAATATCAATTTGTTACGGCATAATTACTACAAACATAATAGTATATTTGAACAGTGGTGAAGAGTGAAAATGTTTGAATAGAAAGCCGATGCGAAAATATTAAATTGTGTAGTATTTTCTCATCATCATCATCAGCAATAGGAAGTCCACTGCTGAACATAGGCCTCCCCCAAAGATTTCCAGATCGACCTCTTGGAAGCGGCCTGCATCCAGCGACTTCCTGCGTCCTTTATAATTATTATAATTAAGTATTATATAATTATTATTTGTTTTATTGAGACTGCCTCGGTAGCGTGGTTGTATTTCGGTACGACTACCGTCATGAGGTCTCGGGTTCGATCCCCGGGTCTGGTAAAGTGATATTGGATTTTTCCATATCAGCCGGGTTACAAGCTCAGATTTTATAGCGTTATTGTTATATTTATAGCACTGTTATTATGGCAATAAAGTACCAATAATATACTCAACGTGGGGGTAGTGTGTTTCTTACTTATCTAAGTAACTTCTAATTATCTTAATCTTATCTATATTAACTAACTTTGTTTCTGTTGACTGCCTCGGTGGCGTGGTTGTATTTCGGTACGACTACCGTCCTAAGGTCTCGGGTTCGATCCCCGGGTCGGGCAAAGTATAATTGTGGAAAAATACTGAAAGAATACTAGAATTTGTGCCCGATATGGCGATAGGCTGGCCCCCTATCACATCTGGGACGGAACTAAGCTCGGCGAAATGTGGGTGTACTATTTGGCTAGTGCGCCTCTGCCTACCCCTTCAGGGAAACAGGCGTGAGCTTAAGTTATGGTATGTTATTTGTTTTATATTTATGACAGCCCCTGTGGCACAGCGGGTGAGTGGCCAGCTGTAAAGCGAGAGGGCGCTGGTTCGATTCCCGCACCGAGACAAATGTTTATGTGGCAAAATTTTTGTATCGTGCAATTCTAACAATATTACATACGGGTTGAATTGATAACCGCCTTTTTTTGTAGTCGGTTATAAAGAGCCGCTTATGGCAAAACAAGATTAAATGGTAGGTATTAAGTGGTAAAGACACTGTGTACGACGACGACTCGGCAAGCAGGCGTAAATGGGATATGCAGGTGGTGGGATATTTGTATCCGCTCTGATGGCGATCACCGTAAACATGGTATTAAAAACTACCATAGTAACCGGCACTCCTCGTGTGGTACGATGTAAATTTTAGTTTATTTAAAAAAAATTAAGCCAATGATAATCACAAGTTTAAATATTTAACGGAAAAGAAGAATATTGGCAAATATATTTTTAGCAAGTGGATAGTTTTCGTGACCTGAGGATTTGAGGGCAAGTAATATGATATTTTTTTCATAATTTATACTTAACGGCTGCCCTCTGAGTCTTATGTTGAGAGCTGACCTACATTACCTTATCCTAGATACAAAACCTGAGGCCGGAGTGCGAATTATTTAAAAATCCGATTTGAATCTCGATTTGATTCCTATAGTCAAAATTATTCATGCTTGACACACAAACAAGAGACACAAAAAATAGTGCTTAAATCTCACATTTTGGTATTATATTACACAAACAACACGATTCCTACCGGCTTCCATTTTTAAATTATAGGCTAATAAATAGGTAACCATCAAAAGAAAAACAAGTTTGGCTTCCCTTTTGAATTTTCTGTCCTTCGCCACTTATCCACAGATATTTGTTTCGGGTCTGGGTGTTGCGATGGTAAGTCAAACCTAGTGTTTGGTCAGGATTATATGTGTGACTGTTGGCTTTATTGGCTTTATTTATACATACATAGATAATCTCACGCCTGTATCTCCACAAGGATAGGCAGAGAAAAATTCCAGACCCCGGGCTGATATGAAAAAAAAGAAATTTGAAATATTAAAAAAAATCACTTTGCCTGACCCGGGGATCAAAGGCATCGAGGCAGTCTGGCTCTATTTATTAATGTCATATCCGCTCTTTTGTCAGGAGATAAATTATCTCTATTAAAATGGGATAATCATAACATCAAAAATCGTTCAATTAGCGTCGAGTATGATTCACGTCAGTTGAATCAGTGGTGTAGGGCCGAGAGTGAAGCATCTCTTGTTATAGCTGTCTCATGTCACACGCACGTGGCCTGTCCGTTTCTATTGTTTCTTATAGGGCTGTACACAAACATCAGCCTTTGATATTTTATGGGTACACACCAACCGAACGATTGTTCGCGAATCGTCGCCTGTTGCGTTCACACAAACAAACTTTCGCTGTTGTGTGAATGAAACAGGCATAGATTCTCTCGCCGTCGTTCGGCCGGGGTGTACCCGCCATTAAAGGTCAGACAACGGATTATTTATGGCCAGGTTTTCGGAGGCAAATAGAGCACAGGCTGGCAAACGAGCCGATGGGTCACCTGATGGTAAGTGGTCTCCACCGCCCATAGTTTAGTTTAGTTTAAATTATCAACAATATGTTGCTGAAAGTTGACCACATTTCATATGAGTTTCATACATAAGCGGATATGTAAGTCGTAGTAAATACACCAGTGAAGATGGGTTCATACAACGCGATTCCTACCGGCTTACCTTTGCCAGATTGTAGGCTAATATATAAGTGTATTATTTAGAAGAGTAAATAGTACTGTCTTACGTTTTGAAATGTTTCACCCTTCGCCACTGAAATACTCACCACTAAGCTGTAAGATTTTGGCTATACTATGCTATGTTCCTGCGACCCTCGCAATTTTAAATAATATATCAAAGGCCGAGTTACTCATATTCCTAATTTAACCACAAATATTATCAACTGCAGTGGGGAAAGGTTACCATTAACAAAACAAAAGCCGAGGTAAACATGTCTTCAAAAATAAGCCAGTAAAAACCGTGTTATATTAACCCCTCGCCTCACAGGTAACATAAATTCCCTCGTAGCTATGGAGCTACACCGCCACAGGTCGCCTCTACAGTCACCCGCCTGCTACGCCGTAGAGCGCCCGTGTCGTAGCACTTTCTCCCTCTACGATATATTGTTTTGATTTTTCCGAATACCACTGAGTGAACAGTGTAAAATGGACTTTATTTGTGTTTTCTAATAGTCGTTTTTCCTTGGTGCAACTGTTATTGCGGAAAAGGTGAGTTTGTGGATGTTTTCCTCTCTTGGTCAGTTATTTCAGATGTTGCGCTTCAATAATTTCGCTTGGTACGGACGCTGTTGAAATTGAAATAATATTTTCATAATGTTTTTGATTTGCATTAGCTTTTCTTTTTTGAACTATGAACTATTTTGATATTTTATTATGCGGCTACATATGTAGGAAGATTTACTATGATATACATATATAAAAAAGTAATTTACAAAATAAGGTGCTTTGAGAAATATTTTTGAATATTCCTTCATAATGACACCTTAGTTTATCACATGAATAAGGCGAAGTTAAATATGCAGTGAAGCTAAAGCGTAAAACATAACTAAACAAATGTATGGCTCAACACTGTTCGCTTTCGCATTTTTGAATAAAATTATAGAAACATAGACTCATAAATAGACTCATACACAGACTCGTACATAGACTCGTACATAGATTCATACATAGACTTATACATAAACTCATACATAGACTCATACAAAGACTCATACATAGACTCATACATAGACTCAAGTCCATATCCCCGAAGAGGTAATTTCGCCGAGCCCATTTCCGTCCCTTAGGTGACAGGGGGCGAGCCTATCGCCATATCGGGCACAAATTCCAGACTCCGGGCTGCTATGGAAAAATCTTTGCCCGACCCGGGGATCGAACCCCAGACCTCAGGACGGTAGTCGTACCGAAATACAACCACGCCACCGAGGCAGTCAATTATTACAACGTATTTCAATTAAGAGCTTCGGTGTCATTAAACCATAACTTACACCCATAAAGCCGTAACCGAGCCATAACAAATCGACGCGTGTCACGTGCACAAATGAATAAAACATTTGCCCGTTACAAGCTCAGATTTTATAGCGTTATTGTTATATTTATAGCACTGTTATTATGGCAATAAAGTACCAATAATGTACTGAGTACCTGTATTGTGTTTCTCACTTATAACTTACTTTTTATTTTTAAGAAGATAATAATTGTCAAAAATAAATAGTTATAAGTATTATAGATATTAAAGCCCGTTCTAAAATGTTTATTAATGTTAGAAAAACATTACCCACAAAAACAGTACACCTTTCGAGGCAGTTGGATAAAAATACTAAAATAATTTATTATACTTCCCCCCTATAATAATCGTACTATAATCGTCCCCTTAGTCTAGTAGGTCATGTAGTCTGTGACCCAGGGGGTCCTGTGTTCGATTCCCAGGTTGAACAAAGTAATTTTACTAATTCGATCAATACATATTGCTCAAAGGATTCGGCTTAAAGAAATGTGTTGCGCCGATCTCTCATTGTGAGATAAAAGCAGGTGAAAAGAAATATCTCATATATTTTTATTATACTCGTATATCGCATTCTCCTTTCCAACTGAAAGCTGTGCGGTGGAAACTTTTAATTTACCACCCGACGAAGGCGTTTGAGTGTGAAGCGACTTTAAGCGTATTTTTGTCTGCTCTTATTTACGGAGACTGCTCTAATTTTGTCGCCGGTTTTGTAGATTTTCTCAGTTGAATGCGTATAGAATTGTCATTTATTTTAAAATTTAAAGTACACTGCTGCCTGTAAGACTGCCTCGGTGGCGTGGTGGTATTTCGGTACGACTACGGTTCTGAGGTCTCGGGTTCGATCCCCGGGTCGGGCAAAGTGATATTGGATTTTTCCATATCAGCCTGGAGTCTGGAATTTGTGCCCGATATGGCGATAGGCTCGCCCCCTATCACATCTGGGACGTAACTAAGCTCGGCGAAACGTGGATGTTCTAATTCGCTAGTGCACCTCTGCCTACCCCTTCGGGGATACAGGCGTGAGCTTATGTTTAAAGTACACTTTTTGATTTTTTGTAATAATAAAAGAACACTGTTTTGCAGACAAAGCGGCATCCATGTTTAGCCCTAACTACAATTTATATAAAAGATATATGCCCCCATAAATTACCTTTTCAGAAAATCTGTTGTTACGTAGATACCCAAAATAAATTGCTGACATTTTTATTCTTTAACCGCAAGCTCATTCATCAAGCTTGCTATTGTTTACAATTTCCAAAAGAGCCCTTCGTTAAGGGTATTTTTCACCTCGCCTTGACGTCACCATTAAAGTGCCCGAACTCGCTGTTATGGCTAATGGTACCCTATTATAAGGGTTAAGTGCGTGTACCCCCAAATTATGGGGTTAAATCACCATTCTCGAAAAAATGGCGTAATGAGCTGTAATTATTTTGCCATTTGAGAATTTTCACTTTTCACGATAGTTTTGACGGTACATTACTATGCCGAAATAAATCAACTACTACTACTACTACATAGATTAAGACTCATCGTCTCCTTTATCTAGTGGCAGCGTGGGCTTTGGACCTAGGTTTGATCCCCAGGTCGGATAAAGTTTTCTAACATGAATTGCACTGGACAGGACTCTCCCACAAGGTTGATATGAGGCATGCAGCCGGTCGTAAAAACTTAGCCAAATCCTTCCTGCAACATGCTTAAAAAAGTGTGTTGCGCCGACCCCACATTAAGGTGGGATAAGGGCAGGTAGAAAGAAAGAATCAGTATAAGTAAGATATAGTAATATATAATAATACTGCTATAAGACTGGTGGTAACCCCTTAGGGCGAAGAAGAATTGCCATTGCCGATGTTAACCACTCACCATCAGGCTAGTGACAATAAAAAAGACTTTAATCCAGTTGTCATATAACAGCAACATTTTTCCAGATACGTGCAATAAAGGTGGAAGTAAAATTTATAGCTCCCGAGTCCCGTGTGAGTTTTAATCAAGGAGCGGAATGAAGGGCCGACGTAAAACGAATACGACTGCTGGTTTCATCCACTTTAAAATTTATCGAAGAACACGTCGGAATGAGTTTGTCGAAATGAGAAAAACTGGATTAGTGTTTAAATTAAGATACTCATTATAAAAAAAGCAGCGATAGCTCAGTTGGGAATAGTACGAACTGTCGAGAAGAGTGTCGGAGTTTCGAGACCAACCCCAATAAGAGCATACACCTCTGACTTTTCTATGTTAAGTGTATTTTCCTTATGAATTATCCCTTGCTTTAACGATGAAAGATAACTGCATACCTGAGAAAATTCTTCACAAGAATTTCTAAGACATGTGAAGTCTACCAACCCACATTAAGCAAGGCTAACCCCTTTAGTAGACGAGGCCGGTGCCCAGCAGTGGGACAGTAATATTACAGGTCTAATATTATTGTTTATTCTAAAACGGAATTTTTCTTCGATTTGGATTCAGAGTCAGTAGTTTGATTATGCTTCTAGCTCAGCTAGATTTTCTCTTACGATCCTGTAGCCCGGCCATGAGCTTTTGAGAGTAAAAATGTCTACCATGTGTGTTTTTGACATTTCTTAATTATCGAAAACTTCGTAACCCTTTTTAAGAGAATTGCGCGAACGAATTAACGTGAAGTTTGATACAGTTAAAGTTTATATGGAGAAGAAGTGCATAAAGCTATTTTTTTACAAATTATCGTCGAATTTCGTCAACTGAGCGACCAATAGTTTGTATGAAAAACATCAATTTCCCTCGTGACCGCTAGAAGCGTTCGGGTGTTTTTCATACAAAAATGTTCGTCATAGCGAAAAATGACAAAAAACACTCACGGTGGACATTTCTACTCTCTACATTTCATGTCTTCAGCTGAATAATATTCACACCTTAAAATAATCTCTATCGAACACAAAAATAATTTTGGAAATCGGTCCACATTTGGCGGAGATATCGCGTAACATATGGCCTATGTTCAGCAGTGGACATCCTATGGCTGATGATGATGATGATGATCGCGTAACATACACAAAAAAATACAGACAAATTGAGGAACTTCTCCTTTTTGGAAGTCGGTCGAAAGTCGAAAATACGTTACATAAACCAACATTCATTACATTTGTAAGATGATATAAAATATGTAATAAAACCCGCGCTCTCGAGACGTTATATCTTAGTTATAGATAGATATCGTGCACCACATAACTCACGACACGGTGATCCTCAGTTAATGGGTCTGTCAGCTCTCTATAACGTAGACCGTTATTTTCCGAGAGTTATTACTTATTTGCTTTTGTTTTGTGACCGTTTCGGAGGCGTAGTTGTTGCTTACAAGGTAATATTGATTTCTTAAGTTTACGCGAATATTATACATTGAAATAAAACTATTCTTACGGATTCTATCACGATTAGGTTTTAATTATCATTCCCAAACCTAATCGTGATAGAATCCGTAAGAATAGTTTTATTTTAAGCTAATATTACCGACTGTGGTCGCGCGTTCGAGTCCCGTATCGAATAAAGTTGTATGGGGTATTTCTGTTTATGATTTCCATCAAATTAGAAAAATCGCTTTTCCCGACCTGAGAATCGAATTTAGGACCTTCCGGTCCACTGCCCGTATATCTCTGACTTCTATACTTTATTATCATTAATTTTCTATCAACACGCTTTAAGCTAGCGTAATGGATGTTGGCCTAATCCCTCTCATTAATAAAGAAGGTACATGCCCAACAGTGGGGCTCTATATAATGACGTTTATTACAAGGCTAATAAACGTTATTTTAATGAACATTTTTATACACGACTACATTCAAAATACTTGAAGTTCATAATAATTTGTAAGATTGTTCGTTAAAATAATCCTTCATTCATTTCAATGTAAATATTTTACTTATTTTTATGAAGATGTATTTATCTGAAACTTTTACGAATTAGTTTACAGTTGAAATTAAAATTTTTTGTTCGTGAATATTTAAAAACTTTAAGTCGAGTTAAATTATTAAGATATTTGACAGCCCGCGGCGAAGTGGGTGAGTAGCCGGTTGTGAAGCGAGAGGCCGTGGGTTTGATTCCCTTACCAAGACAAATATATGTGTGATCAACAGATATTTGTTTCGGGTCTGGGTGTTCTGAGACCGAAAGTCTCTCGTAGTTCCTGGTACCCACGATACAGGATCCCCAACAAATTTTCAATCATGTTGCAGAAAAGACTCGCCTTTAATTTTTACGAACGGTTGCCTGCCCCTGGCGGATCCAGATCCGGGTAAATGGTGTCAGAAAAATCGTTTTCCTAGACCTGGGAATCGAAGCCTGAACCCGATCAACAGCCTATTATGCTGCCACCAGACCAAGAAAGCGACTAAATAGCAGGATAATGTGATAATTGAGGGCCTTACTTAAAAAAACAGTTTAGCTAAGCAAATAAGAATATTCTGTCACTTTTTCCTTGTGTAACATCATGATTTCTTAAGTTTACGCAAACGTTTATCATTGAAATGAAACTATTTTTACGGATTCTATCACAATTTGGTTTTAATTTTTATGCCCGACCCGTGACCACGAAGGCTGCAAAGCTTTCGAAAAATTAAAATAAATATAAAAATTAAAACCGAATCGTGATAGAATCCGTAAAAATAGTTGTGTTGTTTAAAAATAAAAGAGACAGATTACCTATTGCTCAGTTAAACTGTTTTTATAAGTAAGGCTCTTAATGTAATGATTTATCTAACAGTGGCGCAGGCTCCATTAACAAGATTCTTTCCAACTTACCTTTGCTAAATTGTCCACTAATAAATAGGATTTAATTGTCAAGGACTAGCTCTGGTTTTCCTTTTGCAAATTTTAATCCTACGCCACAATGTCCTATTCTATATCAAATTATAAATACAATACATAACATAAGCTCACGCCTGTATCCCCGAAGGAGTAGGCAGAGGCGTACTAGCGAACTAGTACACTCACATTTCGCCGAGCTTAGTACCGTCCCTGATGTTATAGGAGGCGAGACTATCGCCATATCGGGCACAAATTCCAGACTCCGGGCTGATATGGAAAAATCCAATATCACTTTGCCCGACCCGAGGATCGAACCCGAATCCTCAAGATGATAGTAGTACCGAAATACAACCACGCCACCGAGGCAGTCATTATCAATACAAATACGCACATACAACCCAACATTACAAATTCAAGGTTTTATTTGGTTACTGAGAGCCTGTCAAAGGCAGTACAAAAGCGGCGGACTGTGCAAATAACGGCGAAAGGCCGGTAAGTTCCCATCCAGAGGGTTTGTATGACTTTTGACTTGTTTATAAGTTTTGTACATACTTGTTGATTTAACTTGACAGCCTCCGTGGCGCAGCGGGTGAGCAGCCGGCTGAGAAGCGAGAGGCCGCGGGTTCGATCCCCGCACCGTGACAATTATTTGTGTGGCCCACAGATATTTGTTTCGGGTCTGACTGTTGTGAGACCGTGCGTCTCTCGTAGTTCCTGATACCCACGACACAAGTATCGATCTTAGTGTGGGATCAGGACTATGTATGTGACAGTTGGGTGTTATTATTATTATTATAACTTCATTTTAGGGTTACACAAACCATGTTACAATTTGTAAGCTATTGCCTCGGTGGCGTAGTTGTGTTGCGTGCCGTGCCGTACCATCCTGAGGTCTAAGGTTCGACCCCCCGAGTCGCATAAAGTGATATTGTGTTTTCTCGTATGAGCCCGGAGTCTGGAATTTGTGCCCGATATGGCGCGAGGGTCGCCCGTATCACATCTGGGACGGAAATAAGCTCGGCGAAATGTGGGTGTAGTAGTTGGCTAGTGCGCCTCTGCCTACCTTTTCGGAGATACAGCCGTGAGCTTATGTTATGTGTATTTGTTCCTTGAAACGACAAACTTTCTTTCATTATTTTACCTGCTCTTATCCCACCTTAATGTGGGGGCGGCGCAACACATTATTTCAAGCATGTTGCAGAAAAGATTTGGCTTACTTTTTACTGACGTCAAGCCCTTCTAGGTATCAATTTCCGGGGAAATTAAATTAGAAAATTCGCCTTTGCCCGATCTGGGAATCGAACCCACAGCCCATATATGCTGCCACTAGACCAAGGAAGCGACAAACCTACATTAATATTAGTAACGATATCAGTAAACATTATAATACACGTGTTGTTATCAAACGCAAAAGTTTCAACGCTGTATTTCCATTTTCCACACGCTCGCGAGAGGAAATCTTTTATTCATGGTATCTGGAGGCTGTGTACACTGTACATGTTCCACTGCGTTTGATATGATAACGAGAGTTATTGATATTAAATTCACCTAAAGAGTCTAAAGATAACATAACATAACATAAGTCGTAAAAACTAAGCTAAATCCCTTCTGCAACATGCTTGAGAAAGTGTGCTGCGCCGACCCCACATTAGGATGGGATAAGGGCAGGTAGAAAGATAACATAACATAAGCTCACGCCTGTATCTCCGAAGGGTTAGGCAGAGGCGCACTAGTGAACTAGTACACCCACATTTCGCCGAGCTTAGTTCCGTCCCAGATGTGATAGGGGGCGAGTCTATCGCCATATGGGGCACAAATTCCAGACTGCGGGCTGATATGGAAAAATCCAATATCATTTTGCCCGCCCCGGGGATCGAACCCGAGACCTCAGAACCGTAGTCGTACCGAAATACCACCACGCCACCGAGGCAGTCACACATTTTTATATGTACTAGGAAATAAAACAAAAAAGAAACTCTTCTGTAAAATCTGCACCGAAATTGGTAAAAAATTAGTCAGTAATTAATATTTTAATTCTGCAATGAGCAAGAGTGGGGACGTAGTAGGGATATCTTACTATCCCTTTCTAACGCCCGTACCGTTATGGCCCCGATGTAATTTTACTGATACTTCTCTTTTCCGCAGTTTGAAGGTTACTCCAAATTTCAAATGCTTATAACTTTTTTATTTTTGAGAATATTTCAATAATTCTTACAGTGCTATATTTTAGATGACGTAAATTACATATAAAATTAGTCGCCTCCTTGGTCTAGTGGCAGCATGTATGGGCTGTGGACCGGGAGGTCGTGGGTTCGATTCCCAGGTCGGGCAAAGCAAATTTCCTAATTTAATTTGCCCGGGACTGGACCCCTCAGAGAAGGTTGACGTCAGGCAGGCAGCCGGTCGTAAAAACTTAGTTAAAATCATTTTTGCAACATGCTTGAAAAAGTGTGTTGCGCCGACCCCACATTAAAGTGGGATAAGGTCAGGTAGAAAGAAAAAAAATACATATAAAATTAATTTTATAAAATGAGTCAAGTACCTAATTATAACTTTTTCGCAATGACCATACGACCCACATGTGAATGATTTCAAGGTCCTGGCAGTATTATGGCGGCAATTTCTTCCAGCGCGATACCTCTTAGATGAGCTTCACTCAGCGAATCCAATACAGCCGCTAGGCACTAACATAATATTTTCACCTACCACTAGGGAATCAAACAAGCATTCTGCAAACGGACAGATGTTCTAATCTCTGTGGAGCCATTTACCTTTGTACTCTGACAACTGCCTCTAGCTACAGTCTGAATCAGTGCTCAAAGGATTCAGTATAACTGAGTATTTTTGAAAACTCGCGTAGTTTTGTTAAACTGTACTAAAACAGATACAGCCTTAGATTAATAACTCAGATACAACTTAACCTTTGTTTAATACGTAAATATTATTTATTACAGGGATTTTGTTATTTGGTTATTCTCTGCCTACTTTTATAGGTTACGAGGGTGATATTATATATTTTGTATTCATATGCGTTATTCGTAGCAATATGGTAGTAACACCTTGAACTAGTGGCAGCATATTGCAACGCTTTCGAAACGTCGGGCGTAAAAATAAATAATAAATACACCAAACAGTCACATACATAGTCCTGACCCCACACTAGGTATAACCTGTATCGTGGGTATCAAACTACGAGAGACTCTCGGTGTCACAAAACCCAGACCCGAAACAAACATCATTGGGACCACACAAACATTTGTCTCGGTGCGGAAATCGAACCCGCGGCCTCTCGTTTCACAGCCAGCTACTCGTCCGCTGCGCTACAGAGGCTTTCAGAAATCGCTGGATGCAGGCCGCTTCCAACAAGTCGATCTGGAAATCTTTAGGTGAGGCCTATGTTCAGCAGTGGACGTCCTATGGCTGATGATGATGATGGCGACAGGCTCGCCTCATATCACATCTGGGAAGGAACTAAGCTCGACGAAACGTGGGTGTTCTAGTTCACTAGTGCGCCTCTGCCTACCCCTACGGGGATACAGGCGTGAGCTTATGTGATCGTACCCGCTTTTAAATTCGGTTCAAATCAAGTTCCCAACCTGACTTGTTAGTTAGAACATAAGTTTGAAGGACTCAAAGGAGTTGTAACAATAGTTCAAGAGCCGAGAACAATAACCTACCCTTTTTGGCTATAACGTAGCCCCGGGCGAGTTTGAACCACTGTCAATTACAAAACTTCACGACTTGGTATTAAAGTTCGGGTTAGCTTTGAGACACAAGTAAATACTCTTGAGGCTGATGTTTCAATTACTTTCAAATTATTTCATTTTATTTTTTATACATACGTCGCCTCCTTGGTCTAGTGGCAGCATGTATGGGCTGTAGACCGGGAGGTTCTGAGTTCGATTCTCAGGTCGGGGAAAGTAAATTTATATAATTCTAATTTAATTTGCCCGGGACTGGATCCCTCATAGGGGGTTGACGTCAAGCAGGCGGCCGGTCGTAAAAACTAAGCCAAATCCTCTTTGCAACATGCTTGAAAAAGTGTGTTGCGCCGACCCCACATTAAGGTGGGATAAAGACATACATACATACATACTCACGTCTGTATCCCATGGGGGTAGGCAGAGACTACTGAGCGCCACAAGCTACGATCCTGACACACTCTTTTGCGTCTTCCACACTCATGCACCTTTTCATACATTTCCTCTTTTTATTATGATTGGCAAATAATAGTCGCCTTTTTGGTTAGTGTATATGGGCTAGGAACGGGGAGAAACTGGATTTGATTCCCAGGTTGGACAAGGATTTTTCTAACACGATTTGCCCGAGCCTATGGTAGACCATTTCTGTAGTACAAAAATAATAATAACCCGGGAAAGCAAATCATCTCAAAAGACCAATATGGGATATGCAATATGTTTGCAACGTAGCCATGATTCTGTATCCTCGATCTTTATGGACGTTGAACATCAATTACTAACAGGTACCCACCTGTTCGTTTACAAACTTCAATTTTATAGCCTGCTTCGGTAGCATGGTGGTATTGCGTGTGCGTTACGACTATATTCCTGAGGTCTCGGGTTCGGGCAAAGTGATTTTGGATTTTTGAGTATCAGCCCGGAGTCTGGAATTTGTGCCTGATATGGCGATGGGCTCGCCCCCTTTCACATCTGGAAAGGGGAACTAAGGGCAAAGGCGAAATGTGGGTGTTCTAGTCTACTAGTGCACCTCTGCCTACCCCTTCGAGAATACAGGCGTGAGCTTAAGTTATGTTGTATATTATAGCCGTAGTACAAAGTCGATAAATAAATAACGAAGCACCTAATTGACCTCCCGCCAACCTACCGAACGTGTTAACCGTATTAAAGCGTTGTATTGAGTATCATCACTAATTGATCTCAACGAGCTCTCAATTAAATCGTCAGACAATACATTAACTAGCAAAGACACTTATACATAGCTAACACCAACAAGAGCAATTAATTATATCAAAATTTAATGCTGCTTTATCAGGTCGTCGGTCCACGTAGCAGGTGGACGTCCAACGCTAAGCTTGCCGGTACGTGGTCTCCACTCGAGAACCTTCCTCATCGGCTAAGGTCGCAGGAAGTCGCTAGATTCAGTCCGCTTCCAGCAGGTCGCTGTTTACACGCTACAAGCTGAAGTTTCATCCTTGCCCCCTGGATGAATGGCGTTCCACAACAGTGCGTTTTACAAGGAACTTTCTTCCGCGTGCAACGTACTTGTGGAACCAGCTTTCAGCGGCAGTGTTTCCTAACCGTTACAAGTTAGGGACGTTCAAGAAAAGAGCCTATACCTACCTCAAAGGCCGGCAACGCATCCATGATTCCCCTGGTATTTTGGATGTTTATGGGCGGCGGTGATCACTTAACGTCAGGTGACCCACTTGCTCGTTTGCCCCCTCTTCTATAAAAAAAGATGGATCAGTATCTGTAAATCTTTGGGGGAGGCCTATGTCCATCAGCGGACTTCCTGTGGCTGATGATGGTGATGATGAATGCTGCTTTGACCTTTAAATAAATAATAAAAACCATCACACACATAGTCCTGACCCCATAAAAAGATACAAGTCTTGTGTCGTGGGTATCAAGAACTACGACAGACTTTCGGTCTCACAGCACCCAGATCCAAAATATCTGAAGGTCATGCAAGCATTTGTCTCGGTGCGGAAGTCGAATCCGCAGCCTCTCGCTTCATATACTCACCCACGGAGAGACTTTTAACTTATGCTAGGTCCGAGATCTTAACACCGGTTTATCTATTTGATAACTATACCTCTAGGTAGGTAATGGTAATAATTATTGCAGCATATATCTGTCATCTTACTGCTACTATAAATGCGAAAGTTTGGATGGATTGATATTTGTTACTCAATAACTGGTACTGGATGAAAGACCCAGAGATAGATTATAGTTTGAAATAGCATACAGGCTTTTCTTTCTTTCTACCTGGTGTTATCCCGGCTTTTTGCCAGAGTACGCCTTCTTACTTAAACGCTTCCACTTCGCCCGGTCTTGAGCATCCCCCATAGTGAGACCATTAGGTCTCATATCATCCTCCAAAACGATCAGCCAGTGCTTTTTGAGCCGTCGACGGGAACGCACCCCTAGTACGATCTTGGCCAGATACCTACGATCGGCGTTCTCCTGAGGCTTCCTCAAAAAAGCATATGGGCTTTTCATCCCGGAAACATATACGGTTCCCGATAGATTTGTTAATAATTTCCACGCGAACGAAGTCGCGGGCAACAGTAGTATATAATGGTTTTTGTTCACAGATGTCGGAGACTCGGTCACGCGTTCAGCAGAACGATCTTCTGTTACACGAGGCAGTGATCAAGAATGAACCGGCGGCGGTCAGAGAGGCCCTGCAGAGACCCACAGACGTCAACTGCAGGAATAATGTAGGCAGACAAAAGTATACTCAATAAATTTTTGCTATTTGGTTTGACTGAGTGAAATCCTCCAGTGAAATCTTGTCAGGCAGGGGACCAGTCGTAAAATCTCAAACCAAATAATTTTCCACCACACACAAAAAAAGCACAGCATTAGCTGATGGGAATGATGTGATGATGGAATTCTGTTTTGAAAAAAGATGTAGTGGCAATAATAGAGAAAGGGGTGTTGTAGTGCGGACACATCGAGAAGATGGATGATAGGAGTTTAACGTAACAGATACACAAGACGCGTGTGAATGGATCGAAAGAATCAAATTAGTGATTCATTAAACATAGCTCAGGATGCTCAACCGGCGAGAATGTATAAAAAATGTATGAAAGTAAATGAAGCGAAACTCGTATGTCAGAATCGGGTGAAGTAAAAATCTTTGCCTACTCGTATGGGACTCAAGCGTCATGCTATATTTGGTTTAGTACGGTTATATTTTTAGTATGCACTAACACCTTCCTACAATGAATTAACTATCGATATCATGTCCATTACCTTATATACGAGTATATTACGTATTGAGGATGACTAGTGTCTTTGTAAAACGCTATAAAAATAATTTAGTTCGTTTTACTAAAATAAGATTTTCGGCAATATTATTTTAACCAGAGTAAACTTAGATCACTTAATCTAGAGTCTCAAAACTTCAGGTGTATGATTGAGTTAGAAACTTTCCAGATTACTTTTTCTGAAACGATCTCATGTCAAATATAGAGGTACTTAGAAATATTTACGAGTTATGTTAGAACATTTTTGCCTATCTTAATTTGGTATAGGTTAAATTATTTCGTGAATTTCTGAATTTTATTTTAGCATGTATGGTTATAAAATGTTTGTGATAAATACATATTGACGATTTATATTATATTCATTATAAATATCTAAAGCAGAAAAAAGGACTGCCTCGGTGTCGTACTTGTATTTCGGTATGCCTACCGTCCTGAGGTCTCGGGTTCGATCCCCGGGTCGGGCAAAGTGATATTGGATTTTTCCATATCAGCCCGGAGTCTGGAATTTGTGCCCGATATGGCGATAGGCTCGCCCCCTATCACATCTGGGACGGAACAAAGCTTGGCGAAATGTGGGTGTTCTAGTTCGCTAGTGCAGCTCTGCCTACCCCTTCGGGGATACAGACGTGAGCTTATGTAAAAAAGGACAATATTATTCCAATTAATGAAATATATGAAGTCTCATTTGCAATAACATTTGGTGCTTCTTTACTATTTTCACTACAATATACGACATTTCTCTATTCTCACATTCGTTAGAAAGACAAGATTTTGTGAAAACTTGCACCATTGACAAATTAACATCGAAAATGATTTTTGCCGCCACTCGAGTAATTACAGCTCTGGAATAGTAATTATACAGTCTCCTTATTTATTCAGATGCTTCTCTCCTTCTCGAGATGATTTTGAGTGGCTTCGTGTCTTTTGTGTTAAGACAGCTTTTAAAATTGTTATGAGGGGTTCTTACAAAATTGGATCGTGGCCTATATTTCTGTAGCATGATATTAACAAATACCATATTAGGCATGTATGCATAATATTTTTGTAAGGTCTTCACCAGCACCACACAAATTAATAATTTGATAGCGGATGATATGTGAGCCAATGGTCTTACTTTGGAGGATGCTCCAGACCGGGCGAAGTGGAAACGTTTAAGTAGGAAGGTGGACGCTAGCACTAGGTCGAGATAACGCCAGGCAGAAAGAAAAAAAATATGTTAACCCCTCTCTGGGAGTGAGTATATCACCTCCAGAGAGGGTTGACGTCAGGCAGGCAACCGGTCATAAAAACTAAAGACGAATCTTATCTGCAATATCCTTGGAATGTGTACCCCAGTAGTATGGGATAAGGGCAGGTAGTAGACAATGGTAAGTGTAATGTAATGTGGTGGCAATTGTACAGTAGCCCGAGCACGAAAAACTAATGTAAATGTAAATTATTCGAGTTCGCTGCGCACTGATGACGTTTGGTTAATATTTCATACAAATTTCATAGACGCACATCGAGTTCGAATACATTGACGGTTGTCAGAAATTTTCCTGCTCAGGCCGCTGTACATAAACAGGGAATATTACTAAATGGTTGATACATTAAAGACCATTTTTATAGCTATAAGTATATTAAGTACAAGCATCAGAAAACTACGGTTGTGACAGGTTTATGTTTGCGTTACTTAAAGTAATAAAATAGCTGGTTACATAAAAATTGCGTGTTATACCTGTCATTGCTAATCTATTCCTAAATCACAAAAACCCAAAAAAATCTTTAACATTATAGGAGTACAGTACATGGGGAGAATTGCCCCATTTCCTCGTTGCCCCATATTCTACTACAAGAAAGTATAAATTACAAATGAAATTAAATTCTTAACAAGAAGTGAGGACTTTACTCACAAAATTACATTTCAACGACTCGTACAGTCGTACGTCAGTTCAGGCTGTTTTCCTTTGCCGAAACGTGTTGTTTAAAAATGTATGGAAGTTCTGTTCACTCGGATCGCAAAATGCTGCGAAAAGTTTTTTGCTCTGTTGCAAACTTAAAGAGAACCCGTTGGTTTGACGGGAAACAATAAAAAGTGAAATATCCTGCCGTGTGGTTTATAAAATAGAAAGAAAGAAAGAAAACATTTATTGCTGGTACAATACTAAACATAAAACAACTTCACTAAGAGAAGACAAAATATCTTGATAAAGAAATATGTTTAAATGTAGTAGTGTCGAGGAAGCGCCAGAAGGGGCTTGCAACATGTTTTAGGGAGATTTGCAGCGCTATTCTAGAGTCACACCTTATCTCGATTTATCCTACAGCTCACTCCTCTCCTTAAATCAAGATTTGGGATAAATAGAGAATTGTCGCGATGCTGCAAGTGGTCCTTAATGTTTAATTGGGGGTGGGGCGAGTATGGTACACTTGTATAGGAGCAGTAACTTGTATCCCTGTAGCAGACATCTCGATTTGCTTCTTCGCTCTTCGGATTGTGAAGAAGTGTTAAACGGCATGACTGGTGACCACTGATAACCTTATTGTTTGTCGATGGTTACTGGTTGTTTGGATGGCACACTTGCAATCAGGGATAGCGTCTCACATTGCCATGCTCTGATAGATATTACAAAAAGTTTAACAAAAACCTTAAACCGACTTCAAAACGACTGTATCGATTTCGATGAAACTTGCACTATTCCCAAGTTGGAAGACACCTAGTCCATTAAAAAAAGATTGCAATAGCAATGCCATTTATAGTTTCTGAGATAACCTTCGATAAACATACATACATATATACATACACTTATGAAATTTGGTACACCTATTCAGAAGCCCATATAGACTAATAATATATGCGAATATAGTACAATTCTAACATATTTGACTGCCTCGGTGGCGTGGTTGTATTGCGGTACGACTACCTTCCTGAGGGTCTCGGGGTCGATCCCTGGGTCGGGCAAAGTGATATTGGATTTCTCCATATCAACCCGAAATGCGAAATGTGGGTGTGCCAGTCCGCTAGTGCGTTTCTGCCTACCTCTTCGGGGATATAGGCGTGAGCTTATGTATGTATATACATACATACGGGTTGAATTGATAACCTTCTTTTATTGTCGGTTAAAAATAGAAAAAAAATCTCTAATAAAAGCAAACTTTGTCGACAGTACGGTAGAGCTCCAATACATTGGGCGGCGAGTCGCGGCAACGTGGAGATAATCAAGTTACTGATCGAAGCCAAGTGCGACATAGAGGCGGCAGATAAGGTACTTTCGATAACTCACTTTACATCCAACCACACGTGTTCATTATTGTATTACCCTGCGGTATATAGGACATGGGCAAGTATTTTTATGTAATTCAATCATTTAAATCGTTGCCTGGAAGAGATTGCTTTTAACAATAAGGCCGCCACTTGTGACACATTTTTTTTGTGGTTGTTTAATGTTACCTGTTTTCTGTGTGTGTCGACAATAAAGAGTTACTATCTATCTATCTAATTCAAATAGTAATTGTTTCGGGTTCAAGTGTTGCGAGATTGACGATAAACTGGAACGCTACTCAACCTTAACGGCTTCTTTCATTGTTTTTCGCCATACAATTTTGACTTTTATTTAAGATTTAGACAGATAAGGCTGCCTTAAACGACATAAGGCGACCGTAAATGTATGAGTATTCCTATCGCAGTGTATTTAAGACTATGAGACTGAGATATCTAGAGCGAACTTCGACTTAGACCGAGCCATTTTTATAAGAAAAATAGATGACAGACAGACTAAGCAAAGATATTTTTATAATAAATGACTTGGACTATGTCAAAATTCTATATAAAATTTCCAAATCTTCACTGAGTTTGTTTCTTTGACTTAGACTTAGTCGAAGTTCGCTCTATAGATTTCAGCTTTAGTCGAAGTTCGCTCAGCCTGAAGGTGACTGTTGGGCATCATTTCTTGTATATTAACTATAGCCTATTTATAATGAAGATTAATCAGCCTTGATATGAGAAAGTTATGTGGCTTTTTATATCTTAGGAAAATCTTTATTGTAGGACAACGCCACTAGGGTTCATTGCTTGAAAACATTATTTTATTCTGTCAGTTACTACTCCGCAATATAAGCGAAGTCAGGAATGAAATTACTGTGCCCTAAATTTCGCATAATGGCAATAATTTAGTTTAAATTAAAATAATTAATTTATGTTTGTCACGCAGCAAGGGAGCAAGCAACTGATTAATTTTATAACACTAAACATTTCAAAATACTAGGACAACATAAACAGTAAGTAACTGTCAACTTCACTTTCAGTTTGGAATGCGGCCCCTGCTAATGGCGGCGTGGCATGGCCACCTGGATGCGGTGAAGACGCTGGTGCAAGCGGGCGCGTGTCTCGCAGCTACTAACAAGGTATGAGGCCCTGGTACTCTGAGTATGAAATACGGTGAAATACTTACGAAATAAATAACGGAGCGACTTCAAAACTTAACCGATTGTGATCAATTACCAATATATATGGGACCACCCTTGGAACAATCTCTATCGAACAAAAAAATAATATATATAATTATAATATATTGCAGTTAATAAATATTATACCTATTTAATGAGGAAGTCGGAAGTTATTATTGTATAGATCCTTCGTCACAGTTCAGTTGTAAGACCGACGCGACTAACCCGGCATAAGTTAATATAAGCCGTCACATCTATCCCCAAGGGCCCAGCCCGCCTAGCATGCGCGCCACGAGATATCCCGATGATCGACTGTCGAGATGTTGTTTACGTGTTGTCGACAATATTGTATGAAAATAAACGAGGACGCATGTTAGTGTCCGTAGACAAATAGAGAAACCCGGTTATAACATGACAAAACGCGTAGATAAAATAACCCGTGGCGCGCATGCTAGGCGGGCAGGCGTGGCGCGGCATCAGCGGTAAAACTCGGGTAGGTACTAGGTACATTCCTATGTCTACTCGGTCACCACTAGTCTTGTCGTAGGCTTCTCGATTTGCTTCTTCCTTCTTAAGAATGTAAAAAAGCATAAACAGGCCGGCATAATTCTGGTGACCACCAATAAACCTATTATTTGTCGGTGATGGCTGGATTTTTGTCGTGTAGTTCAAGCACAGCGGCATAGTTTCGTAGCGGCCAAAGCAGTAATATTTCTGATAATCTTAAATGTATTTGAGCTCGATGAGCGCCAATAAAATTTGTATGAAATAATAACCAAATGTCATCAGTGCCCAGCGAGCTCGAATACTTTTAAGATTGTCAGAAATCCTGGTCGAGCCGGTGTCGTGTAGTAGTACCTTAGCCATGCTCGGATAAAAAAAGCTTTTTACTTTTCAGATATTTAAATAAAATATTTTTTGTTTCCATGTACTTATTCATCAACAACTCAATTATATTTTCTACGAATTTTAATAAAGCTCTTTGATATGTTTCTGTCACCGAAACACAATTTATAATTCCATCTAGCTTTGTGATGATGTTTCAAAGCAATATAAATTAATGTTTCAAAATAACTAGCTTTACAAATTCTATGTACTTATTATTCATTAATATATAATTTCTGCGGATGGGACGATGGGTGTATAAAGCTTAGTTCTACATTACATAGGTATACATCTCATCTCATTTCGGCTCATCAGATTGTACTAATTGGATATCATTCAAATATTATTTATTTATTGACAGCCTCCATGACGTAGCGGGCGAGTAGCCGGCTGTGAAACGAGAGGCCGCGGGTTCGATCCCCGCACCGAGACAAATATTTGTATGGCCTACAGATATTTGTTTCGGGTCTGGGTGTTGTGAGACCGAAAGTCTCTCGTAGTTCCTGATACCCACGACACAAGATTCGATCTTAGTGTGGGGTCAGGACTATGTATGTGACTGTTGGGTGTTATTTATTTATTATTTATTTATTTATTTACACTTTTATACATTATGCATAAAGGCAGGCATCTTAGGCATCTCTACCTGTCGACCTTAAGACATAAATTACATTTATATATATCCTTCGTGGCGCATTAATGTCGGCTGTAAAGGGAGAGGCTTGGGTTTGATCGGGCCCGGGCCCTGTGAGACCGAAAGTCCCTCGTGGTTCCTGATACCCACGATACAAGACTCGCTTCATACTGAGCTGTGGGATTTTCATGTTTATAACAGAGGTCAGAAACCATAGTAATTTAATTTTGTCTAATTAGCGAAATATTTATGTTGAAATCGTCTCTCGTGTTAATTATGTAATTTAAAACGTTTTCATATTGTTTAGTTTTGTACCTTATGTTATTTATTTCAATGGAATATCCCCACACTACTAGAGGTATATTCTGCGGCCTGAGCAGGAAAATTTCTGACAACCGTAAATGTATTCGAACTCGATGCGCGTCTATGAAATTTGTATGAAATATTAACCAAACGTCATCAGTGCGCAGCGAACTCGAATACATTTACATTTACATTAGTTTTTCGCGCTCCGGCTACTGGTTAGATTTTATTTTCGACTGACTTCCTAAAAGAAGGTCCTCAATTCGTCTGTATTTTTTCAATGTATGTTACGGGATATCTCCAGCAAATGTGGACCTATTTTAAAAATTATTTTTGTATTAGATCTAAATATAAGCCGAATCCTTTCTGCGACATGTTTAAAATAATCACAGCTTTAATGAATTCAGCAATGTTCAAGGAATCAAAGCTAATTTAATCTCAGTTTTATGTAGAGATTCATCTGACCCGTGTTTCAATTAGCCGAGAACAGCACTTCGAGTGTCCGGATATTGAACGACTGTGGTCCGGACAACCACTGCTTTTTATCCTTTTACAAGTGATCATTCTTCTTGTTACGGCTATTTAAAATAATATTTATTTACTTAGCCTTACGCCTATGTCTTCATAGGGGTGGCAGAGGCGAATTAGCGAACTAGGACATTTCTTTGAGTTGATTTCCGTTCTAAATATGATAGGGAACGAGCCTCTCGCCATACTGGTCATAAATTCCAGACTCCCAGAAAGAAGCCATCCTTGAATTATGTCACACGTTAAGGGGGGACGGGTCGACGAGTTGTGACATTATGGGGCAAGGAGTGAGATGGATCCTAAATTTCATGACGTCACATTAAAATTGCAAAATATGTGACGTCACACTAGAGAGGGATTAGTCTAAAAAATGTGACCAGCTGTGAAGGTGACAAGGACGACGGAGGGGTTAAAAAGTCATGAAAGTCATATGACCTAATTTGGATGGCCCCAAAAAACTAATACACTAGCCCGACCCGGGGATCGAATACAAGACCTCAGGGGGGTTACCATCATCTCTTATAGCAGTAGAGTCGTACTGCGGACGCAATACGCCACCGAGGCAGTCGAGGCTTTTTTCATTTAATTGACTATAATTTAACATTGTGACTATTAACTACAATTTATTATGCCAATTGTCCGCTTGAACTGGTTTCCTTTGTAACTCGTATATTGTCTTCATAATAGCTTACAGAGTTTAATATTAGATGTTAATTTATTAAACAAAAGGCTCTTTCAATGAATATTTTATAGTGTTAATTGGTTGTTTATTGGGTTTCCCACCGTAAAGAAGGTAGTAGGAATTGAGAAATGGCGGGAGAAACTGTCTTTACGAAATTAATCTTTACGATATCTTTACGAATCAATATCTTTACGAAACGTAAAGTTGAACCACCTTACGTTGGTTTTCTGTGATACAATGTTTCTACCTTTAATCCAAGCAATTGATAATAACACTAGAATTAAACTTTCCAAAACTGTCTCACTCTTTACAAGGCCAGGAAACATGAACTTAAAAAAATTACAACACTCTTAACTTTACACCCTCTTTTTTGAAATCTAGTAACTGATGTTGCGTGCGTTCAGTGACAATAAACATTTTTTTTCTTTTTTTGTTTCGTTTAATAAATCTACATCAAGATTACAATAAGTGTATTTGTCCACAGAAACACAACGACATCCTTCAATGTGCATGCGCACGAGGTGCTGTAGATGTCGCTGAGTACGCCATATCCCTCGGAGCCCAGGTTCAGACTGTTGATGCGACTGGTGACGCCCCTCTAGCCCTGGCAGCGAGAGCAGGATATACCGCAGTTGTAGAGCTACTTTTGGACAAGGGTGCTTACATCGATGCTATTAATAAGGTAAGTAGTAATGCTCATAATATTTGATACCTAAAAGCCAAGGAGGTAATGTTTGGTCCAAAATTGGCTCAGATTGAAACGAAAGCTGAATACTGCCATGCCAGAAATCATTCTAGACAAGAGTCTTAACATCGACGCCATTAATAAAGTACATAGCAATGCTAATAATAATAGTTTACTGCGACGAACAACTATAGGAAATACATCATGAAGGACCGCACGGTCGACATTTGTCGAGCATGCCACCGTCCCGGAGAATCTATCAGGCATGTTATTTCCGGTTGTTCGTATCTTGCTAACGGCGAGTATTTGCATAGGCATAACCTTGTAGCCAAGATCCTACACCAGCAACTTGCTCTTCAATATTGCCTTGTGGCTTCTGAGGTGCCTTATTATCAATATGTCCCTCAACCAGTTATCGAAAATAGTCATGCAACGCTCTATTGGGATCGATCTGTTATCACGGACAGGACTATTGTGGCCAATAAGCCTGATATTGTGGTAGTAGATCGATTGACGCGCCGGGCGATGCTTGTTGACGTCACGATTCCACATGATGAGAACCTTGTGAAAGCCGAAAAAGACAAAATGTCGAAATATTTAGACCTGGCACATGAGGTTACTCGCATGTGGGATGTGGATTCAACAATCATTGTTCCGATAGTCATTTCTGCCCATGGTTTGATACCACTGAGCCTCGACCAACACCTCAAGAGGCTCTCGGTTGGTGTTTGGGTCAAGAGGCAGATGCAGAAGGCAGTATTACTGGATACGGCACGAATTGTGAGGAGGTTCCTCACTCTGGGGTCCTAACCGCCGGTGGCTTGGGTCCTAAGCCTCGCCATCGGAGGGAAATATTTTTATATTTTTAAATGTATTTTTTTTATAACAGTATATTTAAAAATGTAAAAAAAACTTTTAAAATAAAGAGTACTGAACATAGTTTACTGCAAGGAACAAAGGAGGTAAGGGCAACGAAAGCTAAAAATACTGTTACAATAAACCTATTTCTGAACAAAAGTGCTTGCATCGCCGCCATAAAAAAGGTAATTAATAATGCAAATATTTTACATCAAGGAACAGTCGAGGTAATTAATGGTCTGGAATTGGACGCGATTGCTATGAGAGCTGAATGTACTGATAAAATAGACCTATTTCTGCAGAAATATGTTCCTATCGCCGATATTAATCAAGTAAAGTTTAACGGAAACAAAAACGAAACATTTTTGGAATTAAGTAAAGATTATGATTTGATTTCAAACAATAGAAAAATCATTATTCACGTTGTTTCGCCATTGTTATTTGCCTAAACTTGTTCGGAATTCCAATTAAAACGTCCATTGCCTTTTGTTTTCCGTTTTCCCCGAGTCTTCAAAAATATAATTTTATTGTTACTTCATGATGCTGAACAATGAATAGGTTTTGAGCTGCTTTAATTAAATTAATCCAAATATTGGTAAACCGCAAATATGCAATACGTACATATATTCTTTTTTCTTTCTGCCTGGCGTTATCCCGGCCTTCTGCCAGGGTCCGCCTTCCCACTAAAACGCTTCCACTTCGCCCGGTCTTGAGCATCCTCCCTAGTGAGGCCATTGGCTCTCATATCTTCCTCCAAAACGTCCAGCCAGCGCTTTTTAGGCCGTCCACGGGTACGCACCCCTGGTACGATCAGTGCTAGACACATGCGACCGACGTACTCCTGTGGTTTCCTCAAAACGTGGCCATACCATCTCAAGCGACATTCCTGCAGTTTATCTGCCACGTCGTGGACGCCAAGACTACCGCGGATGTGCACGTTACGAATACGATCCAGTCGTGTAACATTGCACATCCACACGTACATATATTCATAATCCATAATTTATTTGTTACTAATGGCTAATTTATAAATACCCAAATATATAAAATTTACTTGAAGAATAATTTTGACTACAAAAAAAGAAAAAAAATTTTTTTTCAGACAATGACACCTCAGTCCGACCCGTGACTACGAAGACTGCAAAGCCTTCGAAACGTCGGGAATAAAAATTAAAAACCAAATCGTGACAGAATCCGTAAAAATAGTTTTATTTCAATGTATAACATTCGCGTAAACTTAAGAAATCAGTATGTCAAAGTAATAAATTACCTCTAACATATCTTTTAAAAATTCAAACAAACCATATTTATTTCCATTAACTTCGGAAAAAAGCACTTTCACCTACAAAATAATATCAATGCTTCACCCAGCAACTAATAGATTGAATTATTTCCCATTACTCCAGTTTCGTGCTACATAAATTGGCTTAATTGAAAATTAAAGCCAGCCCGGCGGTAATGCACCTTTATTATAGTTTACTTTATTGGTTTTATTTTTAACCCTCGATTCAAAAAGAGGGGTTACAATTTTAACGTGTGTGTATTGATGTCTGTCTGTGGAAACAGAGATCCTAAACGGATGAACCGATTTTGACTTAGTTTTTTTAAAGTGCCTTGATGATTAAAGATACTCTCGGTGTTGTTAGCCATGTTTCTAGAAAATATGTTCAGCCGTTTGAGTATCATCTCTTTTCGGATTATATTTTCATTGCTCTCTCAGATTCGGTATATAGTATTCAGCAGGATAATCAACTCCTTTAATAAATTTTTATTTAATTTTAATAAGTTTTTATAACGTTTATTAATATTTTATGCCACTATTGCAAACAATGTCATGCAAAACTTAAGTGTTCATATATATATGACTATACTATATTTATATATATACTAAGCTAAATTGTAACTATTATATTTATATATGATGTGGTTTTGCTTAATAAATAAATAAAATAAACTCCATACAGATTCACAGCAAATATATCATGTTTCGGTTCATTGGAAAGAGTAACAGTTTTAGAAATTTTTGGGCGGGTTTTTTTTATATGTTATTTAAACTCTAATCTAACGTTTAAATTGTGGTACGTTAGGCTTCACTTTGATTTTATATATTAACTTTTGCATTTCTTTTAGTTTCACTCGCAAGTCGCAACGATTATATACATATACTTATTAATGTAGAAACAAACTTGTGCACATTGTGTATAAGCGCACATAATGCTGCAGATATTATGTTATAGTTAAATATGAGGAAGAAATATAAATATATACGTTTAAACGAATGGAAGCTAACTCATGAATAATCGTTAAAGGTACTCAATAAAAGCCATAACATCGTTTAGCGCTACATAATAGTCGATGAGAGCGTTTACGCGAGCCGACAAATGAACAGCAGTTTTTGGCACAGGGGTTATTGTTTGTTTGACCTAGTTTGGCTCACCAGCCACTGCTCGCATATCAGCGCCTAATGAAGTATGTTTGAGCGAGTTTTCACCTGCCAAAAATGATGCGTTTACCTTAATTATGTGTAATTATAAACGTAATTATGTGTTTGTAGGATTGTTTTGGTGTTCTGTTAAAGCTAACATATTATTATTATGATACGGACTGCCGAGACAAGTGTCGGAGGTTCGAGACCAACCCCAAAATGGAGTATACACCTCTGACTTTTCTATGTGAAGTGTATTTTCATTGTGAAATATCGCTTGCTATAACGATGAAGGAATTTCGAAGGCATGTGAAGTTTACCAACCCGCATTAGGCCAGCGTGGTAGACTAAGGCCTAACCCCTCTCATTAGTAGAGGAGGCCCGTGTCCAAAAGTGGGACAGTAATATTACAAAGCTAATATTATTATTATTTTATTATTATAAACGTAATTATGTGTTTGAACGATTGTTTTTGGTGTTCTGTTAAATCAAACTTATTATGATCATCCCCGTTTCAAATTATTCGCTTTCATCAATGTAGTTTATCTTTATGAATATTTAGTTCTCTTTTCGACCTTTTTTCAATAGTAATTTCGTCCTAAAATATGTTTTCTTTAACAACCCTAATTCAGATAACATAAGATTCTTTTATCCGCACTCGTCCTTCGACCTCTTATTAATCTCACTTGACTGAAATCAAGGCACGTGTACGCTAAAGAAATAAAAAACCACACCACATGTATTGACAAAAGGAATAAAGAAAAATAAATGGAATCCTTTGAAGACATATCGAGTAATAAAATCACATGAAATTTTCGTAATTTGTAAGGAACCTCGAGGATATAAAATGAAAGGGATATAAAGGAGCAACTTCTGGTAAGCCTGGAGGAATTGAGAATGGTACTTTGGGGCAACGTGACAACCCTAGGCACAGAATAAATAGTTCCTAGGCGTCATTCCATATAGTACAACGGCACCTACAGATAAATAATTAATTTACATTTTGCTGGATGCAGGCCGCTTCCAACAGGTCGATCTGGAAATCTCTGGGGGAGGCCTATGTTCAGCAGTGGACGTCCTATGGCTGATGATGATGGTGATGATATCTATAATCGAAGGACGCCATTGGGAATACGCTTTTTTCTTTCTACATGCCCTTATCCCACCTTAATGTGGGGTCGGCGCAACACACTTTTTCAAGTATATTGCAGAAAGGATTTGGCTTAGTTTTTACGACCGGCCGCCTACCTGACGTCAACCCCCTCTAAGCTTGGGAATACGCTGAATAATAAAAATATAGAAGACATTAAAATTTTGGTAGAACTGATCAAAATTACGGAAAAAAGATGTGACGTCACGCCCGTGGGTGGTTATTACGATGCAGGCGTGCAAAAGTGACAGAGATATTCTACTGTGTGCTCACTTTTGCTTACTCCAATAAATGAACTGAGAGCTCATTTTTGAACTAATATCGATTCTGTTTTCATAAGAGCGTACATTTCTGTTTAATTTCATATTCTGCATTAAATATCTATCCTCGCCCACATTTGTCAATAGTTCATATTTCAAATACGATTTAGAATTTATCCACAGCTCAATTGCACAGTTTTAGTTGATTAATCCATTAGTAATGAAATAGAAGCGCAACAAGTTGATCTGATACTAGAATCCACTGTGATTTGTGTTAATGAAAGATATTAAACAGTAGTATAGACGTATAGTACTCTTTGGTGTTAATTTAGTTTGATAAAGCTAGTATTATCTGTATCTATTGCTGGTTAATTCCATGGTCTTTTATCTAAATTAAACATACAAATTAATGTACTTGTTGACAGCCCCCGTGGCGCAGTGGACGAGTAGCCGGTTGTGAAGCGAGAGGCCGCGGGTTCGATTCTCACATTGAGACAAATGTTTGTGTGGCCCACAGATATTTGTTTCAAGTCTGGGTGTTGTGAGACCGAACGTCTCTCACAGTTTCTGACACCCATGATACAGGTTATACCTAGTGTGGGGTCAGAACTAGGTGTGTGACTGTTGGGTGTATTTATTTATTTATTTTATTGATCACTTTTATAAAGTGACAGCTTGCTGATGCGTTTGATGAATAAGATTTGCAACGGCCCAAATCTCCACTCCTCTTCCCAATTCCTATTCCCCTCCTTTACGGTTAATAACACATTCACACTGGCTTCAACAGGCAGTAGAAATCGCTACCATCAATTTAGGAACCTGTAGCCCGAGCACGAAAAACTAATGTAAATGTAAATGTATTCGAGTTCGCTGCGCACTGATGACGTTTGATTAATATTTCATACAAATTTCATAGACGCGCATCGAGTTCAAATACATTTACGATTGTCAGAAATGTTCCTGCTCAGGCCGCTGCTCAGGCCGCTGTTCGTTTGCCAGTCTACAAAAATCAGGAATGTCAAGCTATCTTAGACTGAGATCTATAAAACGAGTTCGACTAAGTCTGATTCAAAGAAACGAAGTGAGGATTTGGAATTTTTAAATCGAACTTTTCTGCCTCGGTGGAGTGGTTGTATTTCGGTACCACTACCGTCCTGAGGTCTCGGGTTCAATCCCCGGGTCGGCCAAAGCGTATTGGATTTTTCCATATCAGCTCGGAGTCTGGAATTTGTGCCCGATATGGCGACAGGCTCGCTATTCTATCACATCTGAGACGGATCTAAATTCGGCGAAATGTAGGTGGACTAGTTCGCTAGTGTGCCTCTGGCTACCCCTTCGGGGATACAGGCGTGAGCTTATGTGTGCTATGTTATGTAAATCGAACTTCGACTTAGTTGGAGCCATTTTTTAAAAGAAAAACCGAAGTTCGCTCTATAGATCATATTGTATACGTTACAATGACTAAGAAAAAATAAAAGGACCTGGCATAACTACGAAAAAAGAAGCATTCCTATTTTATAGAACGAAACCAAAATGGCGATACATGTTCTGTCATTGATCTGCGGCCTGAGCAGGAAAATTTCTGACAACCGTAAATGTATTCGAACTCGATGCGCGTCTATGAAATTTGTATGAAATATTAACCAAACGTCATCAGTGCGCAGCGAACTCGAATACATTTACATTTACATTAGTTTTTCGTGCTCGGGCTACTGTTACCCCTCCAACATTACCCATTGCGGTGTTCCCCATGTTAAAAGAGCAATGTATATCAACGTGCTTGAGACTTTCGCCTAAACACATTGCTAATATACGAAAGGCGGGCGGCTGTAAACCCTTACAAACGAGAAGTTACGTCCCTTGCCGTCACGCCACGTCGATCCATTCTGGTTGGACGTGATAAACTACATTGAATACCACCTCTATTATTCAAGTCTCCATTTACGTTTTAGTGCAAATGGAATAAAACAGGTCCAATAAGTATGGTCTACCTTTTTATGATATAAATGAAACACCGTAAATTGTTTCAACTGATTGATATATTGAGTTCACTTATGATAATGATAATTGCTAATAATAGATGTGGCGCGGACGCGTGATGGTGGTGAACTGATTGATTTTTACAATATAAATGCATGCTATAATGATATGCTGAGTCAGTCGTTTACATGGCGCGGTTGTTATGTGCGGTTGTACCGTACACATCGATATATTATTTACCTAGATGCACAGTTGACGCTCGGAAAATGGTACAGCAAAGGAGTGCTTAAGCACTCGTTTTGTACATACAGTCCGACGCCGATGGAATTCTAAATTTCAAAATTCAAATTTAAGAACGCTTGCTCATTTCGTTTAAGAAGCTACTTTATTACGTGCCTAGGGTTATATTTCATATTTGTGTTGATTTAATTAGAACTTGTGATCTTTTTCTTCGTTTTATTCCTGAGACCACTTTTTAGGAGGATATTTGGAAATAACTGTGCATTTAGGGTATATTATATTGATGACCGTACATAATAAAAACAAAACATGTCAAATAAACAGGATAAAGAGGTTAAACAGCTTTAGAAAGAAAAAAAAACATTGCCACGACCGAGTGAAACAAATCAATAGAACATCATCAGGTAACCAACTGGCTCGTTTGCAAGCCTGTGCAATAAAAAAATTGAAATAGTCCCTACTTAAGAAGGCAGGAAACTAGGACCCGTATTATAGAACGACACTCAGAGGTGATTCCAGATTAAACGACTATCTAAATACTTCTTGAATAGTTATAGTTGTTATAATTGCATTTTGTGTTCTATTTATTATTGTATTATTACTAACATAGATAATAAGACATTTTGTTAACTAACACTATGGGTCATTGAAGCCTGAAAATTAAATATTTTTTTTTTTATTTATTTTATATTCTTGAATAGTTTCAAAACAAGATTTTTGTATTTAAAAGATAGTAAATAATCTAGTGATTAAGTGTATTGCGTGCGCGGTACGACTATCGTCCTGAGGTCTCGGGTTCGATCCCCGGGTCGGGCAAAGTGATATTGGATTTTTCAGTATCAGTCTGGAATCTGGAATTTGTTGTCGATAGGCTCGCCTCCTATCACATTTTGAACGAAACTAAGCTCGGTGAAATGTGGGTGTTCTGATCCGCTTGTGTGCATCTGCCTACCCCTTCGGTGATATAGACGTGACCTTATTTTTATATTATATTTTATTATATTTTTACATATCATACATCAAAGAACTTTTAAGGGTACATCAATCCCTAAACATATCAAACAATGTTTGGGACGGACCTTTGCATAACTTCGTGTGGTGTCAAACTTTACACTTTTATTATTGAGTTAGACTGAAGAGGACGCTCTCTGGGTCCTTTATTTAATTTTCTATCTAATTTTTGTACCTACATCTATAGTATATATTTCTAGCTAAGGACTAAGTACCTAATAAAATTAGTTTTTATTGTGAAGAGGCAAGGAAATAATAGTAAAGGCATACCGATCGTGACATATAGGGACCAGGAAGCCCGAAGTCTGGAATTTGTGCCCGATATGGCGATAGGCTCGCCCCCTATCACATCTGGGACGAAACTAAGCCAAATGTGGGTGTTCTAGTTCGCTAGTACGCCTCTGCCTACCCCTTCGGGGATACAGGCGTGAGCTTATGTTATGTTATGTATATAGGGACCACCTTTGGAACAAGCTCTATCGAACACAAAAATAAACTTGGAAATCGGTCCTCATTTGGCGGAGATGTCACGTACCATACATAAAAAAGTACAGACAAATTGAGGACCTTCTCCTTTTTTTGTAGTTGGTAAAATAATCCCCTCCCCTCCTTCACTTAGTGAATCACCATATAATACTAACAGCTATTGGTTAGATTGTTATACGATATGTACCTAATATTAAAAACACATAACTGTTTTGACATTTGTGTATGGAACATCTCACTTTTATTTTTATATACCTATAATGATTACTTTTTGAAACTTATATGTGACTGCCTCGGTGGCGTGCTGGTATTTCGGTACGACTACGGTTTTGAGGTCTCGGGTTCGATCCACGGGTCGGGCAAAGTGATATTGGATTTTTCCATATCAGCCCGGAGTCTGGAATTTGTGCCCGATAAGGCGATAGGCTCACCCCCTATCACATCTGGGACGGAACTAAGCTCGGCGAAATGTGGGTGTTCTAGTTCGCTAGTGCGCCTCTGCCTACCCCTTCTGGGATACAGGCGTGAGCTTATGTATATGTGGTTAACGACGTTGGTCTCACTATTATTAAGTTATTTAACTATATTTTATTGAGAGAATAAATCTAATTTTCGACAGCCTCCGTGGCACAGTGGGCGAATAGCCGACTGTGAAGCGAGAGGCCGCGGGTTCGATTCCCGCATTGAGACAAATGTTTGTGTGTCCCACAGATATTTGTTTCGGGTCTAGGTGTTGTGAGACCGAGTGTCTCTCGTAGTTTGTGATACCCACGATACAGGTTATACCTAGTGTGGGGTCAGAACTAGGTGTGTGAATGTTGGGTGTATTTATTATTATTATTAATTTTGAGATGTCGCCAAAAACGTGGAAAATATGGTGGTCCCTAAAGATTTTATTCTAAGGGCAAATGATTTTGCAACTATGAGAACCCGTCAAAATGATTCGATGGGTTTAATGAGACTGCCTCGGTGGCGTGGTTGTATTTCCGTACGACTACCGTCATGAGGTCTCAGGTTCGATCCCTAGGTCGGGTAAAGTGATATTGGACTTTTCCATATATGCTCGGAATCTGGAATTTGTGCTCGATATGGAGATAGGCTCGCCCCCTATCGCATCTGGGACGGAACTAAACTCGGCGAAATGTGGGTGTAATAGTTCGCTAGTGCGCCTCTGCCTACCCCTTCGGCGATACAGACGTGAGCTTATGCTTATGGATTTAATGAAACGTCATACTTTGAGAAAACAATGAAATTATTTGAACGGATCGGCATTTCTTCCGAAGGCCACCTCAGGTTTATATTGGAAATTGTTTTTATTGGAATTCTGCGTGGACGATATTGTTATTACTAAATTCAATAGACATTTTGTTTTCCTTCCATCTCGTTTGGATCGAGTCTTTGTTATTTGTGAATGTTATGTCAGAGTTTGTAGAACTCAAATTATATTTTTATTAGGAAAGTAAAATACCAGTGAATAAATATTGAAATTAAACTATTTTTACGGGTGAGACTGTCCCGTGACCACGAAGGCTGCAAAGCTTTCGAAACGTCGGGCATAGAAATTAAAACCAAATCGTGATATGATCCGTAAAAATAGTTTAATTTCAATGAATAACATTCACGTAAACCTAAGAAATCAGTGAATAAATATTTAATATCAGAAGAAATAAGAACAGTTGGAAGCCATTCCGCTTCGGCAGAGCGACTCGTTTCCGCACGCCGCGTTACAGAAATAATATAATTTTGATGCAAGAGCGAATTTACAATTTTCGTCGCCTCCTTGATCTAGTGGTAGGATATATGGGCTGTAAACCGGGAGGTCGTGGGTCCGATTCCCAGGTCAGGCAAAGCGAATTTTCTAATGAATCATAGAGGGTTGACGTCAGGCAGGCAGCCGGTCATAAAAACTTAGCCAAATCATTTCTGCAACATGCTTGAAAAGTGCGTTGCGCCAACCCCACATTGAGGTGGGATAAGGGCAGGTAAAAAGAAAGAAAAAGTGAATTTACTATTTTCGACCCACTTTAAAAAAGGAGAAGGTCCTCAATTCGTCTGTATTTTCGGTCGACTTCCCAAAAAGGAGGAGGTCCTCAATTCGTTGGTATTTTTTATGTATGTTACTCGAAATCTCCGCCAAATGTGGACCGATTTTCAAAATTCTTTTTGTGTTCGATAGAGCTTATTTCAAGGGTGGTCCCATATAAATTTGGTCATGATCGGTAAATTGGAAGTCGGTCAGTTAAGTTTTTAAAATTGTGATTGTTTTATATACGTTACCCGATATCTCCGCCAAATTTGGACCGATTTTCATGATTCTGAGTATGGAATTTGTGCCCGATATGGCGATAGGCTCGCCCCCTATCACATCTCGAACGGTACTAATTACTAAGCTCGTCGAAATGTGAGTGTTCTAGTTTACTAGTTCACCCTGCCTACTCCTTCGGAGATACAGGCATAAGTCTAGTTTTAGAAAACCTGCCCGACCTGGGAATTGAACCCAGTACCCACTTCACTGCTCACCGAGCAGTGAAAAAGAGAGGTCTATATATACCGATAGACCTCTCTTTTTTGATGCCATTTACCTCGGTTTTGTGCAGCTCGTATCCAAAATTGACCCAAATTTGGGATGAGATGGGCTGTGGATGATGATGATGATGATGATGACCCACTTCACAGTCTACATACGCCGTCACTACATAAACATAAAATCAAAAACCTCAGTAGTAGAAAACAACAAAAGTGTAAAGGATTATAATATATAATGCAAATTGTAAAGAGATTTACTGTTTGTGAGTACAAATAACAGAGGATTGGCTCATACAGAGCTTGTCAAATAGAAGCGAGCGAACAAAGTTTATGATATGTAAATTAATCTCGGAGACACGGTATCAACTTTAATGACATTGTAGAGGTACACTCTACGTCGCATAAGATTTGTAAACAACTTGTATTGTGTTCACGGACGTAAAAAAAAGACACCATCTCGCCTATAATTAAACCAATGACTTAAGAAAAATAAGAGGACCCGGCATACCTACGAAAAATACTTGTTTACTGGCGGGTACACACCGGCCGAACGAAGGCGAAAGAATCTATACCTGCTGCGTTCACACATATACAAACATACAAACTATCACATATCTATCATCAACATCAACTATAACTATCACTATTATACTATCACATACAAACTTTCGCTGTCGTGTGAGTGAAATAGGCATGATTCGTTCGCCTTCGTTCGGCCCCGTGTGGACGCACTATATTATGAAGCCGGTTCCGCCATTTTAGTTTCGCGATCTATTTTCATGTAAGTTGCCACCATGTCATAAGGATCAAATAACGTATGAATACTTATTGATTTTATTGTAACATAAGCTCACGCCTGTATCCCCGAAGGGGTAGGCAGAGGCGCACTAGCCAACTAGTACACCCACATTTCGCCGAGCTTAGTTCTGTTCCAGATGTGATAGGGGGCGAGCCTATCGCCATATCGGGCACAAATTCCAGACTCCGGGCTGATATGGAAAAATCCAATATCACTTTGCTCGACCCGGGGATCAAACCCGAGACCTCAAGACAGTAGTCGTACCGAAATACAACCACGCCACCGAGGCAGGCAGTTTATTGTAAATACGGTGTTTTATTTTAATACAAATTTCCGAATATAAGAAGGTACCTAACTTTTATATTAATGGGATCTTTCTTTCACAAAATCGCCATTTTGGTTTCGTTCCATACAAAAATGCTTCATTTTTTCGTAGTTAGGCCCCGTCCTCTATCTTCTTTTGTCTAAGAGTTAACGGACGCCACAGAGAACCCACGCCACGCACACAAAAGCGCCGGCATCTGTCATTTAGGCATAAAATTATTTTAATCGTTGGAATAAGTATAATAAATCATGACTAAGAGCAGTCAAAGAGACTCGAATTAACTCTGTGAAAATAACGATTCGACATTATAAACGCTCGGTCATTGCAGTTTATTTCCCTATTTCCAGAGTGATATTGACTGTCACGTCTATAAATAGAAACCAGCTTCACTAATAACCAAACCGCCGCGCCTCTCCAAAATTAATTATTCCAAACAAACGCAAAATCAATTTGTCATCGCAAACAAAAATCAGCCGAGTGATATCGGTTTGAGTGTGGGAGTATCGAACACAGCCAATTACTGTATTGGGTATTAGACTGTGTTTGATTTTATACGCATATTGATATGTATGACTGGCTCGGTGGCGTGGTAGTATTTCGGTACGACTACGGTTCTGAGGTCTCGGGTTCGATCCCCGGGTCGGGCAAAGTGATATTGGATTTTTCCATATCAGCCCGGAGTCTGGAATTTGTGCCCGATATGACGATAGGCTCGCCCCCTATCACATCTGGGACTGAACTAAGCTCGGCGAAATGTGGGTGTTCTAGTTCGCTAGTGCGCCTCTACCTACCCCTTCGGGGATACAGGCGTGAGCTTATGTTATGTTGTTATTTATATGTAATAGCAAATAAAACAAAAAAGAAACCCTTCTGTAAAAACTGCATCGAAATTGGTTGAAAAAAAAACTGAAAACCGACGGTGCTGAGGCCGATGCAGATTAAATGAAAAGGCGCCGACTCCAAAGAGAGTAAGAAATTGTTATTTTTTACTTTTAAGTGTTCGTGTTTTTCACATACATAATACTGACCCCACACTAAGATCGAATCTTGTGTCGTGGGTATATGGAACTACGAGAGACTTTCGGTCTCACAACACCCAGACCCGAAACAAATATCTGTAGGCCATATAAACATTTGTTTTGGTGCGGGGATCAAACCCGCGGCCTCTCGCTTCACAGCCGGCTACTCGCCCGCTACGCCACGGAGGTTGTCTTCGTATTAGTATCGTAATGAGTATTCGAGGAAGATTTTTTGCTGTCTAAGTAAGCGATAATTCACAATGAATTTTCTCCATCCGTCGTCGTCCCAAACATGTTTTGGCAGACCCCAATGATCCCATCACAGTTGCTGTCGAAGCAGCACTTTCCCTTCTCAATACCAATAATTGTAATATTAACACCAGACCCCGACATCGGACCCGCCCGAGAGTCCGAAGATCTCCCACAGCAGACCCTCGGCATACCAGTATGCAGAGACGATCTCTAATTTAATTCTAGTCCCCAGCGTAGTTCAATATGAGATCTGAGCCTTCGAAAAGGCACCTCTGTGTTCAATCGCAGTCAAATGAATATATTTCTGGCTAGAGCGCCATAAGCGCCAGCTATAAAAGCATTTTGCTGACAGCACAAGTCCATTCGAAAAAAAAAGCAATAATAGAATACATAACATAAGCTCACGCCTGTATCCCCGAAGGGGTAGGCAGAGGCGCACTAGCGAACTAGAACACCCACATTTCGCCGAGCTTAGTTCCGTCCCAGATGTGATAGGGGGCGAGCCTATCGCCATATCGGACACATATTCCAGACTCCGAGCTGATATGGAAAAATCCAATATCACTTTGCCCGACCCGGGGATCGAACCCGAGACCTCAGAACCGTAGTCGTACCGAAATACCACCACGCCACCGAGGCAGTCAAAAAAGCAATAAATCTTCTAAAATTGAAATGTGGTCGGACAGTCCGACCCGTAACCACGAAGACTGCATCGCCTTCGAAACGTCGGGCATAAAAATTAAAACAAATCGTGATAGAATCCGTAAAAATAGTTTTATTTCAATGTATAACATTCGCGTAAACTTAAGAAATCAATAAATCTTCTAAAATATTTTTAGTCGGGAATACAAATGAAGAACCCCTAATGTACGAGAGCTTGATTGCAAGCGAGACATGCCTGTCTGCCTTGCAATAAAATGTTATTCTTACTGTATGAGCGCGACCCAGTTTCCACCAGCCGACACCATCTCTGGTAAAAATCTTTGTAATTAGACACCACTCTATTTAAGTGTACAGCTCTTTTCAACATTATCATGGATAATAATAAAATAAATAATATTAGCCCTGTAATATTACTGTCCTACTACTGGGCACCGGCCTCCTCTACTAATGAGAGGGGTTAGGCCTTAGCCACGCTGGCCTAAAACGGGTTGGTAGACTTCACATACCCTCGAAATTCCTGTGAAGAAATTCTCGGGCTTGCAGGTTTCCTCACGATGTTTTCCTTCACCGTTATAGCAAGCGATATTTCACAATGAAAATACACTTAACATAGAAAAGTCAGAAGTGTATGCTCCATTTTGGATAGTATATATATCATGGATAGTACTATCTTAATATGTAATAATTTTAATGGACAATTTTTGGTCGAAATTTTGTTAATATTGGTCAGAAGAATATAATCGCCTCCTTGGTCTAGTGGCAGCAAATATGGGGTGTGCACCGGGAGGTCCTGGGTTCGGTTCTCAGGGAGGGCGGGGTGTTTTTCTAACACGATTTGCCCGGGACTGAATCTCCGAGAAGGGGTTGACTTCCAGTGGGCAGCCGGTCGTAAAAAAATAAGCCCCTGTGACATGCTCGAAAAAGTGTGTTGCGCCGACCCCACATTAAGGGATAAGGACAGGTAGAAAGAAAGATCAAGGACGGGATATAATTTTTTTTCTTTCGACAATTTATATCTTCTTCCTGGTAATATGTAATGTTAGGTGACGGATCCATTAGGTATATGGTTTACCACTGACTCTGAATACGTTGGTACTTTTATCAATTTTATTGCTCTTTGAGTACAATTTGGATGCGAAGTTGCAATAGTTGTGTTACCGCGCTGATGACCAATGACGTGCATAGGCATTTGGATCAGAGTAGACAAAAAAAATTACATAACACATTTCTTCAACTCGTACAGTACCATCACTATCATCATCATTCTAGTGTCGATTTAAGATAATATCCAAGTTATGCTTTTTTGAAAGAAGCTTTTATCTCAAGATTTTTATTCTTTATTTGGGTAAATATCAAATTGTTAGGGTAGACAGTGTCTCTTTGTCTATATGGACTGCACGCCACTGCTGATGACGTAATCAGAGTCTGATATTCTGGGCTTCATGAGAAAACACATTCACACCAGCGGGTTTAGACAAGTGCCTTATGCGTTAGTCGAATAGAATAGTTGAATAGAATAAATGTATGGGAATGACATAAGACATGACATAAGGCGGCGTACTCTTATGTCATTCTCATACATTTTTCCTATTCGTCATTTTTTTTCGACTAGCGCATAAGCCACTTGTCTAAACCCCCTGCAACCTCAAATAAACAATTCCGAAATAGGCATCATTCATATTGCTACTTGTACCTAATAATATAGGTAAAAGCCTTAACGCCAATAGCAGTATGGCCGTATCGTAAACTATCTGTACCTGGCAGGTGGGGCGCACGGCTCTCCACGTGACGTGCGAAGGAGGGCACTGCTCGACCGCTGCTCTCCTGGTGGGTCGCGGCGCGGCTCGGGAGGCGCGCGACAACTCTGGCCGCACGCCGCTGCACGTCGCGGCGGTACATCGACACACCGAGCTGGTGCGCGCGCTGCTCGATGTCCAGTGCCAGGTCGACGCTACGGACAATGTGCGTGAGTTTATGACGTCCTGGTACTTGCAAGTTTTACATTTTCTATTTTAAATTAAAAAAAAAACGTTGTGCGGTCGAAAAAAAATGCTTGTTTTAAAAAACCAAGAAACGAACCAATCACAATGACAGCAAAATATTTCAAGTTGATTATTTTTCTTTATTAAGGTTTTTTTGGAAAAATTATCAGCGATATAAGGTCTACATACAATTCATTTAATTTAATTTGAAGAATTGGCTGATTAATTAATTAATTAATACAAGTACATATTACGATTTTAATAGAAAAAAAATCTACATGAATTTATCGTTTGGTAATCTGAATTAAAGTAGACGAGCTGTCTCGAAGAATTTCCCCGTGTACAAAAAAAGAGTAGATGCTACACATAAAAAAATCCATTTTCTAAATATCTAAAGGTCATGTTATAGAATCTTCTTGTGCTCTAACGATAAGGCTCTAACAGTCTAACCCCTTATTAGCAAAAGAGGCTCGTGCCCTATAGTAGGACAGGCCTGTTAGAAAAGAAATATAGTAATATTTATTTTATTAGATATCTAAAATTCTATCAAATGGACAAAACCACTCAAGTTCGTATAATCATGTTGGGCTTTAGGGATGAAAAATTGAATAACTCAAGGCTATTTGAATTTTCCTTTGCTCTAAATAATCACAAAATATATTTTTTCTTGCTTGTATATTAGGCTTTTGAGTAAAATTTTACTAATATTAGATGTTTTATTCTAAAAGAAATGAGTTTTGCATAATAGATTTCGTTTTATTACGCTTATGTTATACCTCTATCAGAAAGATAAACATTGCTGAATCAACGAAAGCCTTAAATTTCAAAATCAGACGAAGTATTTGATTCAACAAAGGAAAACAGAATATTGTATCCAATCAAAACATTATAGAATGTTCGGAATCGCGAACACAAAGCGCTGATATACCCGAGGCGATGACCTAACGAGGGCTTAGTAAACATGCTCCCAATTATGAGCGAAATAACATTTTATGAATAAAACAACGGTTGTCAGGAGCACTAGCTAACTTGTGATTTTAAGCTTAAATGTGAAATAAATAGAGGTGTGTTCACGTTGTTACAGAACGGCGTGACGGCATTGCAAATGGCATGCGCTCAAGGCTGCAGGGGCATCGTGGAACATCTGCTGTCGTCTGGCGCCAACGTCCATCTGCAAAACAACGTGAGTGGATGTTTCATTACATTTTTGTGGACAGCGTTGCGTCACAGCCTCATCAATTTCACATCAATCACCTCTGAAAAGAAAATTCGCAGCGTATTTAATACTATACCGTGCGAAAAAGAGTTGCCTCGTTCAGATGACTGGCATGTGCCGAAATGTTAAGCCTTTTTATGGGAAGGCAGCCGCCGGTTTTGTATAAGTTTTATTTATTGCTTAGTCGATGCAAAAGGCTTTACCGTCATTGTCATTGGATAAAAACAATGATGAGATAGCGCAGTCTCTATGGTACAGTCGATTGTGAAAATTGGGAGATTGTAAGCCTCTCGTAGTGTCTATTAACCACGAACCAAGTTAAACTAGTGTCTGGTCAGGAGTCAGGACGATAAAACATAATGCGTGCATGATTTTGTGGTGTATTAATTTATTTATAAAAGTAATATAAGCCTCCGGCAAACAAACCATCTACCAAAAAATCTGTCGACGATGTGATACTTGATTGTAGTGTAAAAAAAGACCAAACTCGTTACATTACATTACATAAGCTCACGCCTGTATCCCCGAAGGGGTAGGCAGAGGCGCCCTAGCGAACTAGGACACCCACATTTCGCCGATCTAAGTTCCGTCCCAGATGTGATAGGGGCGAACCTATCGCCATATCGGACACAAATTCCAGACTCCCGGCTGACATAGAAAAATCCAATATCACTTTGCCCATCCCGGGCATCGAACCCAAGACCTCAGGACGGTAGTCGTACCGAAATACAACCACGCCATCGAGGCAGGCATTAAACATGTTAGTAATATTATATATAGTTATTTATAACTATATAATGGAGTCTAAAGAAAATGTCAACCCATGAGAAATATTAGCACTTCTAGACTGTCACCGTCAACTTATTTATACATGTTCCATGACCTTTAAATGGCTATAAAAATACATATTACATTACCTCATATATACACTAATGCCAGGTTTATGAGCCTTTTCGCATTGGTTTGTGTATTCGCTTGCTAATGAATCGTTGCATACGTCTGTCGTAGTCACAGAACAGTTAACATAACATAAGCTCACGCTTTTATCCCCGAAGAGGTAGGCAGAGGCGCACTAGCGAACTAGTACACCCACATTTCGCCGAGCTTAGTTCCGTCCCAGATGTGATCAGGGGTGAGCCTATCGCCATATCAGGCACAAATTCCAGACTCAGAGCTGATATGGAAAAATCCAATATCACTTTGCCCGACCCGGGAATCGAACCCGAGACCTCAGGACGGTAAATGTACTGAAATACAACCACGCCACCGAGGCAGTCAAGTTACAGGCTGAGGCAGAACAGTTAAATATCGTTTCTTTTCTCCACCTTCACAAATCTATCCCAATGTGGGATCGGCGAAACAATTTTTATAAACAGCTGCCACATTTGGGGGATCCAGTCCCAATAAAAAGGTTAGGAAGACACCCACCTGACCTGAGAATCGAACCTAAGAGCTGTCGATTCACAGCCTATATACGATGCCATTAGAGTAAAGAGAGAACAATTAAAATAGTCACATTACATGTCGCAAGCACCTCGATTTTTTTTTTTCAGAGTGTGAAGATGCATAAATAGGCAAGGATCTGGCGGTCACCGATAAATTGTTCGTCGGTGGCTGCTAGTTTTCGGCCGGCTTCCAAAAAAGAGAAGGTCCTCAATTCGTCTGTTTTTAGGGTTTCGTACCTCGAAAGGAAAAAACGGAACTCTTATAAGATCACTTTGTTGTCCGTCTGTCTGTCCGTCACGACCATTTTTCTCAGGAACGCGTGGAGGTATTAAGCTGAAATTCATATAAAATAATCAGGTCTACTGTACCTTGGAGCTGTGAAAAAAACAAACTTGTAAACCAACGCAAATCAAAAGATACAGCCGTTTATGCCGCAAATTTTTGACACTCGCAAGGGAATCAAAACCTACTTCCCGTGAACTCAGAATCTTGAAATTTATTACGAAGCAACGTCATATAGCACAGATAAAGGAAAAAATATATACGTACAGGTTCGCATGAAACCCTCAGTGTGCGAGTCCGACTCGCACTTGGCCGGTTCTTTTTATGTATGTTACGCTATATCTCCGCCAAATGTGGACTGATTTTTAAAATTCCTCAGTAAGCTAGAGCTTATTTCAAGGGTCCATATAAATTTGTCACGATTGGATCGAGTTGGAAGTCAGTCAGTTAAGTTAAACTTGTGTTTATTATTAGATTGCAACTGCGCTTCCCATTAGGTGTAGTTAGTAGCACTACATAGTATAAAACAAAGTCGCTTCCTTTTGCTTCATAATGTTTTTTGTTGATGCCGTCCTTTTTTGGTTTGACAAATAAACTTTATTTCTTTCTTTCTTTCTTTCTTTCTTTCCGTTTGTCTGTCTGTCCCTTTGTTTACTTAGATCTTTAAAACTACACAATGGATACACAATATTTTGATGCGGTTTTTTTAATAGGTAAAGTTTTTCAAGAGAAAGGTTTATATGTATAATACATGCATAATATAGTAAACACTGATAATTTTAGAGGTTTCTAATGTGATTTTGAGTGGTAGAGCCACGCTGTAGACAATTACGTCCACAGCACGAATGGGCCGGCCCGACCGTTTTGATACCACTGTCTCACAGAAAACCGACGTAAAGTGGCAGCTCGCTGTCGCGTTTCGATCGGTGAGTGAGATTTCCGGTGGCCCAATTCTCCCCCCCCTTTCCCAATCCATATTTTCTTCCTGTAGGTTGGCAACGCACCCATGATTCTTTTTGTGCCTTGGGTGTCTATGGGCGGTGGAGATCACTTACCATCAGGTGACCCATCTGCTCGATTGCCAGTCTCTGCTATAAAAAAACTGTGATGTATCAACACATTTTTTGCACTTACATTACAAACGCTGGCTGAACCCTACGAAATAGATCAAAATAATGTATATCAGCTTTGCACCCGTGCCCAGCCGGGGCGGGTTGCTTGTGGTCGAATAAAGAAACTTACTATATTTACGGATTCTATCACGATTTGGTTTTATTTTTATTCCCTACGTTTCGAAGGCGTGATAGAATCCGTAAAAATAGTTTTATTTCAATGTATAACATTCGCGTTAACTTAAGAAATCAGTGAGAAACTTGCTTCTATGTTTGTCAGGTGGGGTCATCAGCACTGCATGCTGCATGCGCTGCTGATGCGACGGACATCGTGGAACTGCTGCTAGCCCATGGAGCAGACCCGGCTCTTACTGATCAGGTGAGAATATTGTACTTATACCGCCGGTTTTTAAAACAGTGATGAACAAAGAGCATCTATTTCCACCAAAACTTCATCTATTTTACTCAGGACCCGGCATAACTACGAAATACACGTGTTTACTCTGAAGCTGGTGCCGCCATTTTAGTTTCGCGATCTATTTACATGTAAGTTGTCACCGTGACATAAGAATTAAATAGCGAATAAATACTTCTTGATTTTATTGTAAATACGGTGTTTTATTTACAATAATACTTATTTCGGGATATGAAGAAGCTGCCTAACTATTATATTAATGGGATCTTTCTTTCGCAAAATCGCCATTTTGGTTTCGTTCCATACATTAGGAATGCTTCATTTTTTCGTAGAAATGCCCTGGCCGCTATCTTCTTTGTCTAAGATTTTACTAGATAAGCTGTTTAGAAGTAAAATTGTGGCACGTGAGTTTGACGGCTAAGGAAAAGAGCAAAAGTTTATAGTGAGTTGCGGTTAATTGACGGAAACTTAGTGCGCAAATTCTATGTACCGAACAGCCTGTCTAACTAAATACATTGTAGAAGTTTTTGTTCGATACAGTAAGCGAAGTAAAATCTCTTTTGGGGCTTATTTTTATCTTTTTGTGATTTTTTTAATTTCTTAGCTTGTTAAAAAAAATCATATCCAAGTTAGGGGACACCCGGGTTTGAACCGGGGACCTCTCGATCTGCAGTCGAATGCTCTACCACTGAGCTATATCCCCAGTTGTAAGCTGCGACGAAATAAGCTCTGATGTATTATACACAATGGCTATCCTATGGCTGATGATGATGATACTATACACTAGTATATAGATGTATAATTCCACAGCTATATTGTGTAGGTATCAACAGTCCGTCAACTGATAAACAAGTTATTTTGCGTCATAATGAATTTATTCTTTGTATTTTATAAAGATCGATCTGGAAATCTTTGGGGGAGGCCTATGTCCAGCAGTGGATGTCCTATGGCTGATGATGATGATGATGCTGATTTTATAACTGTCGATTCTGCTAAACAAAAAGTTATAGTATAACTGTGGGAACCAGTGTTATGTTATAGTACATCATCAGCCACAGGATGAGCACTGCGGAATATAGACCTCTTTCAAATATTTCGAGACCGACTAGGCCAACATGATAATTTTAAAGTTTTTTCAGAGGAGCATAATTTAAACTCAATCTTGTGTCTGATGGGATAAAATGCTTCGTCGAACTTTTTTCGCCGCCGAATTCTAACCGCGTGAAAACCACGAGTGAAGTTTGATAAACGCAAACTGTGATTTCTCGACCAGGGAATCGAAGTTAGGACTCCCGGACCACAACAACACAGGGCCCAACAACAGTGTGGAGAAGAATTAAATAAAACAATAAAAAAAATATTCCAAAAATTGTATTGACCAGGGTACCTGGGTACCTGATGTACCAGGGCAACATAAAAAAGAGACGTTAGTTCAAATTGGCGGGTTTATCTTTGTTTACCATATTTCGCGACATCGTAAGGGGTCAACGGCCGTGAGCCGAACAGAGACCGAGCCGGGCCGGCTCGTGATGGATGTGTGATCATGTTCATGTGTGATATGCTTTCTAAGTTACTTATATTTTATAATATCAGCACATTTACCAGAAGGCATGTAATAACAAAGCCAGATGACCAAAGTTTGTCACTGTAGCTGCGTAGATCTGCATCGGCTGCATCTACCCTGCATATTCAGCCGTGTCTCCTGCACTAAAACATTACACAAACATGGTATATCATTTTTTTTTGTCGTTGGTCCATTGTTACATAAGCAGGAGACAATGATTTGTATGGTGTGGGTGTCTCTTGTGTTTTGTTTCGAAAAAACATACGCAGAAGAGGCGCCTTTACTAATACAAAATTTTACTCTCTCTTGATCTATTTGGTCTACACAAAATGTGTTAATGTGGTACAAAAAGGGATTGCGATCTCAAAATTTCAGTTTTCTAGGCTTCTGACTGGAAAATGGATGTATCAGTCACTTAGGAAATTTATTTTTTTCTTATTTTTAAGTGATTCATGGAAACTATTCATATTCACAGGCAGCCTCCGTGGCGCAACCGGCTGTGAAGCGAGATGCCGCGGGTTCGATTCCCGCATTAAGAAAATGTTTGTGTGGTCCATAGATATTTGTTTCAAGTCTGGGTGTTGTGAAACCGAAAGTCTCTCATAGTCTCTGATACCCACGATACAGGTTATACCTAGTGTGGGGTCAGGATTAGGTTGACCGTTGGGTGTATTTATTTATTTATTATTATTCAACTCAGTAAACATTTATATACAAGAAAATACAAGCGACCTCTATAAACAACAGAATGCATTGTGGAACCTCTTGCACTTTACGATTGTACTACTAATGCATCATAAACATTCATTTTAAACCTATAAGAAGTTTAAAAGCAAAACCACCATTTAAAGGCTTTTTTAGTCTACAGATATAAATGGTATATTTTTAATATTGCTCTTTCCGTTAGTGACTACATACGTTCCATGCAAAGTTTTATTTACACTTTGACAACATTCATATCATTATAATAGTTGTTAAATAATCAACGCTGATACACGCGTATCCTTAAAATAGCATTAAATATTAAATATTATTATTTCAAGTAAATGAAGTAAAGTTTCTAGGTTTTCCAAGGGAGAGATGTTTATTAATTTTTATAATTTTTATATGACGCAATATCACTCTACCAGGAAAGCATAAATAGAAACCAAAATGATATTAGAGCTGCAGGCACCAACCATATTTGGAGGCGGCGGGCGGCGCGGCGCGGCGTGGCGGATGACGGGAAAATATTACATTTTATGAGTTGTAATTTGCGGCCGCCTAGTGGGAATGTATATTAGATTCTAAACTATTTTCTAATATAATTTCCTGCAAAATTATTTGCTTTATCATCTAGAGAATGGCTGGTATGATTATACTAAAATACTAACATATTTTAAACGTTTACTTGTAAGTTGCAACATTATTTGTGTGGGTAAAATCATTCTGACGTCACTTTTTATTATCGATATCTACTCGTTTTAATATTGATAAAAGTAACAACATTACATTTACCATACATACCTTCAAAAACCGATTCAAAAACTCAATCGCGACTTATGTATATTGTATTTTGTTAAAGTCCTTTTAACTCCTATTATATCGGATATTGAACTTTATACGGATCCATCCTTGAATTACTTAGATAAAGTATATAATAGATTGGGCGTCCAGGTACTTAAATCTTGAATAAGTGAGATAGATAAATGCAGTTTACAGTGTGAGTGATAGAGACAGACGAAGAATTTTTTATCTCGTTCTGCGTATGCGTTTTTATTGTCTGACACCAACTCCGAATGTACCCCGAGTTGGTGTCAAACATATTCCTGTGAAATGTTGACTTACGTTTGTGTGGTGTATTTCGTGTTATATATTGTGACAATTGACATTATTCCAATAAGTATCAAATAATTGTGTTTCTCCAAGATGGTACAATGTTGCATTTTAGGCTGTAAAAACCGTATTGAACGAAAATTAGAAAACATAACCTTTCATAGGTAAGTACCGATTATTAGCGTATATCCCGCAAATTTACTTGTGATAATCTCGGTAATGATAATTAGAGTTGAAATAAATGTAGACTTTCGCGCAATTCTCAAAGTAATATAAGAAATTCACATCGAAAAGAAAATTATTTTTATCCTATAACCTTTCCAAGTTTGATTGGTTATTATAATGCAACCATGTTGCTTTGTAAACCTGCATCTTTAATTTGGTGGCATTACATAAAATTTTGGGGTTGCAAAGAAAACAAAAACTTAATTACCCCAAATTACGGGAAGTTTACATTGGTGATTGGACTGACTTTATAAAAATATTTTATAAGACTGAACAGTTTTTTTTACCCAACTTCAAAAAAAGGAGGAGGTTAACAATTCGTCGAAATATTTTTTATGTATGTTCCCCGGTTACTCGAAGACGCCTGGACCGATTTATTGATAAAATCAATTTGCATAAAGTATTTAAATGTTAGAATTCATTATTCCACAAAATCTAGGGTGAGTAAGAAAGACTATATCAGGAATATTTATACAAAACTGATCCAATTTAAGGGCCAGTAATTATTGGTGTTCTGCTTTGGTAAATTGGTGGTAGTTTGTTTTAACAAAGAATAAAACTGGCCAAGTGCATGCACATATACTAAGTGTTATCTGAAATATAATCATTAAACATAATTTATATATATAAACATAACATAACTGTAAACGTAAAATAACTGTGCGAAATTTAGCTTTTTACTTTTGTCGACTATTACTCGTTACATTCCAGAACCAACGGTTTAGCTGGTAGGGGGTGCGGTCACTTGAGTCTGACAAAAATGCGTGCTTTAAAGCTTAATATTTCACAAATGAAAAATGGTTTTAGCAAACCTTCAAAGTTTTTGAACGACCTATTCAACGATATCCCATACTATGGACAATCGAGAAAAAAATGTCATTCCTTAATTAACGTGTAGAGGAAGTACCCAAAATTGGTATTTTTTTTGCAATATTTTATTGGTCTGATTGATGTGTATTTCCATGCCAAATTACATCTTTCTAGTCTAAAATAGTCGTTGAGCTAATCAGCGGTCAGGCAAAAAGATATACATGACGAAAATATAAGGGTTCCATTTGTGCCAATTGGCTTCAAAACTCAAAAACTGAGCCTTCGCGGGACACTTAGCAGATGTGAAACATCGCAAATTAATCTTTACTAGTTTTTGCCAGCAACTATGGCCGTCTTGTCGATACATTCTGAGGTTTTCATCCAATCTATAGGAGACATTTTAATGGTTACAAAGAAATGTTAAAGTATAAGTCTTTTTTAGTTTTTAAACTTGGTGACTATTGAAGTTATATATTTATTCATTGTTGATTATTGTTAAGAAAGAAAGTTTATTGTTAACTTAGTTCATACTATATTTGTAAGTAATAAAATATACTATAGTTTCTTTATTCCACTCCATCTTTTTATTTTTTTCAATCTGCCCTTATCATACAATGTAGGGTCGGTGCAACACACTTTAAGAAAATATAATAATAATATAGCTCTATAATATTACTGTCTCACTGCTGGACACGGGCCTCCTCTATCAATGAGACAGGTTAGGCCTTAGTATCTACTTTTTAAAAATTGTAATACATTAACCAAAAATAAGGGTTTATTTTTGGTTAATGTATTAAAATTTTTAGTTTTTTATTTTAGTTATTTCTGTAGAGTCCCCTCCTTGGTCTAGTGGCAGCATGTATGGTCTGTGGACCGGGGGAGGTCCTGGGTTCGATTCCCAGGTCAGGTAATGCAAATTTTCTAATTTAATTTGCCCGGGACTGGATCCCTCGTAGGGATTGATGTCAGGCAGGCCACTGGTCGTAAAAATTAAGCCAAATCCTCTGTGCAACATGCTTTGAAAAAGTGTGTTGCGCCGACCCCACATTAAGGTGGGATAAGGGCAGGTAGAAAGAAAAGAAGTTATTTCTGTAGAGACGCTTCTAAATTTTTATCTTTATCTTTAGTATAACATAACATAAGCTCACACCTGTATCCCCGAAGGGGTAGGCAGAGGTGCACTAGCGAACTAGTACACCCACAAGTCGCGGAGCTTAGTTCCGTCCCAGATGTGATAGGGGGCAAGCCTATCGCCATATCGGGCACAAATTCCAGCCTCTGGGCTTATATTGAAAAATCCAATATCACTTTGCCTGACCCAGAGATCGAACCCGAGACCTCAGGACGGTAGTTGTACCGAAATAGAAGCACGCTACCGAGGCAATATAAAAAAAATATACATTTTTGTTTTACAATTATCCACATATTGAAGGGTAAATTTTTCTCACAAGGTATCCCCGTGTCTTATGTCTGTCCCTTACGGGTATACGCGCATGGCTACTCTATTCATTCTTTCTCTAAGTTGAATTAACCTCTAATGAGTCACTTGCGATAAACGATACTACTCTATTTATTCTAAATCTTGATTTAAAGATAAGAGTTAGGTGTAGGATAAATCAAGTCTAAACAATATTACAAGATAAGTTTCGAGTGGTAGAGCCATGCTGTGAACAGTAACGTCTACAGCACGAATGGGCCGGCTTGACCGTTTTGATACCACTGTCTCACAGAAAACCGACGTAAAGTGGCAACTTGCTGTCGCGTTTCGGAGTGAGATTTCCGGTGGCCCAATTCTCCAAAAACCATCTTTCCTTCCTTTTAGGTTGGCAACGCACCCATGATTATTTTTGTGTCTTGGGTGTCTATGGGCGGTGGAGATCACTTACTATCAGGTGACCCATCTGCTCGTTTGCCAGTTTCTGCTATAAAAAAAATCTCTTCATTAGGAAGAGCGCCGCAAGTCACACATGAAACACAAAAGTAATCTTAATTTAGAAATCGATCGAAATTTTTTTAAGGGCCCACGAAGGCAGACGAGCAGACGAACTACCCGATGGTAAATTAATAAATTAAAAACCGTATAATACTTTTTGTAAGTCTTCTTTGAAGAAGGACATGACATAGCGCTGTGGGAAAACCGAGGAGGGAAGACTTTTGCCCTCTCCGGCACGAAGAAGAAGAAGATATCAAGAAGACTTTATCCAATCGCAATTCATATGAGACCAGCCATGGAATAATTCTATCGAAGACAAAAAGAATCTTAAATATCCACGTTTGGCGGAGATATCGAATGACATACATAAAAAATACAGACGAATTGAGAACCATCTTCTTTTTAAAATCGGTTAAAAATAAAACCTCATTTTGAAGTCGACGGGAAATTACGAAGTGTCACGTCACGTTGCGTCGCGTCGGGTCAACACGATTCAAAGAGATATAACACTACCTCTACATAAGTACATACACTACTATACTGTTTAATGCTTAGACAAAATAGATAGAGGACAGGTCATAACTACGAAAAAATGAAGCATTCCTATTGTATGGAACGAAACCAAAATGGCGACATTGCGAAAGAAAGATCCGATTAATGTAACAGTTTCTTCTTTATATTCCGAAAGTAGTATTATTGTAAATAAAACACCGTATTTAAAATTAAATCCTTGAAGTATTTATACGTTATTTAATTCTCATGTCACGGTGACATCTTACGTGTAAATAAATCGCGAAACTAAAATGGCGGAACCGACTTCATAGTAAACAAATATTTTTAGTAGTCATGCCGGGTCTTCTTATTTTTTTCTTTAGTAATGACTAGTACTGACTAATTATGGAATCGTGCCAGACATGGGTTTAATGTCTTTGATACGATTCCATAATTTCCATCAAAACGGAACAAATAGCCTATGCGTGCTAGAACCACACAATAATTGGCTTTGGCATGCTTTATTGGTGGTGTTTCTAATGGTCATTCGAAACTACAATGCCATTATGAACTTCATGAACTTTTTTTATGAGATTGACCAACTCGTGTGCTGATAAAACAATAATCGATACATACTTATACTATAAGCGCGAAAGTTTTTATGGATGTTTGTTTGTTACTTCACTAGAACAGCTGAATGAATCGTGAATTCGTTCGTGTGTGCCGAGCGATAGAGAAAGAGAAATATTTCGAATTCGACAACTGTGAGCGTAAGTCGATACTTTGTACCAGGCGCGCAGAGTAAGGCAGCAGGCTCGCCTTACTAACTTATTGAAATGCGACGACCTCCGCACTATATCTGCTCTCCTAGTACAAGCTGTGGTACTTTTGTGCACTACAAATGGCGCCTCGTTCGAGAATGCGCTGTTGCGTCATGCGTGGAAACAATGAAGATTCGCGAACGCCCTGGAACATAAGTTTTTTTACTGTGTATCTTACGGAAAGCGTTGCCATTTAAGGAAGTATTTATAGGATTTCTTAAGTTTACGTGAATATTATACATTGAAATAAAACTATTCTTACGGATTCTATCACGATTAGGTTTTAATTATTATTCCCGACGTTTCGAAGGCTTTGCAGTCTTCGTTGTCACGGGTCAGACTGAAAAAAAAACTGACCCGTGACAACGAAGACTGCAAAGCCTTCGAAACGTCGGGAATAATAATTAAAACCTAATCGTGATAGAATCCGTAAGAATAGTTTTATTTCAAAGTATTTATAGGGATTGGGACGGGACGGCATAGATTTGAATCATTAGATAGATCTCTCCCACTGAAAGAAACACAAGAAGAGAGTCGGTTAACGCCCGGTTCCAATAAACAATCTCGGTTCGAATGTACAGATAGGTTATAAAAATTAGCCAATAAGAACACAGTACAACATGACTTCGTCAAATGACTTGATTTGATTGGTTCAGAATCGCGATCTATCTGAACTCTAAACTGAGATAGTTTATTGAAACCGGCCGTAAGTCGATTTTATGAAACATTGGTTTTCTTTCTTTTCTTTCTACCTTCCCTTATCCCACCTTAATGTAGGGTCGGCGCAACACACTTTTTCAAGTATACTGCGGAAAGGATTTGACTTAGTTTTTACGACCGGCTGACTGCCTGACGTTAACCTCCTCCGGGGAACTCCAGTCCCGGGCAAATTAAATTCGTTTTGCCCGACCTAAGGAATCGAATCCCTCCCGGTCAACAGCCCATACATATGGACTGGACCAAGGAGACGACTTATGAAATAGTGGTAATTTTTTTAAAATAATTATAGATGTAATGATATTAGCCCTGTAATATTAATGTCCCACTGCTGGGCACGTTCCTCCTCTACTAATGAGAGGGGTCAGGCCTTAGTCTACCACGCTGGCCTAATGCGGGTTGGTTAGACTTCACAAACCTTCGAAATTCCTGTGAAAAAAATTCTGGTATGCAGGTTTCCTCACGATGTGTTCCTTCACCTTTATAGCAAGCGATATTTCTAAATGAAAATATATGTACTTAACATAGAAAAGTCGGAGGTGTATACTCCATTTTGGGGATGGTCTCGAACCTTCGACACTTGTCTCTGCAGTCCATACCATTTCCAACTGAGCTATCGCTGCTTATATATGGATGTAATAATAAGAGAGAAATGACAATACTTATTCACACTAACGTGAATAACGTAGTAAAATCAAGTTCCATCATGTCTTGTATTAAACTTATCCTTGTAAATGAGGAAAACAGTATATCCTCGAGGGAAATTAGCGCTCGGAACTTCTTGCATCCAATATGCTAACTCGTTCACACTTTACGGTAAGTTACTAACGATGCAACGGCGGTTTAGCATAACAGAATAATTTCAAAGCCGCGAGTTTCATTAAAAAATGCTTCAATGATCTAGTTTTATTTTCTTTTTTCTATCTTTATTAAACAAAAGGTTTTAGACCGACTTCCAAATAGGAGAAGGTCCTCAATTCGTCTGTTTTTTTTATGTGTGTTACGCGATATCTCCGCCAAATGTGGACCGATTTTCAAAATTCTTTGTGTTCGATAGAGCTTATCTCAAGGGTGATCCCATATAAATTTGGTTACGATCGGATTTGAAGTCGGTCCGTTAAGTTTTTAAACTTGTGATTATTTGTAGCAGAGACTAGCTCGCCTCCTTAGTCTAGTGACCGCGTATTTGAGCTGTGAACCGGGAGGTCTTGGGTTCAATTCCCAGTTTGGCCAGGATGTTTTTCTAACACTATTTGCCCTGGGATGGTTAACATCAGGCAGGTGGATGTGCAATGTTACACTACTGGATCGTTTACGTAACGTGCACGTCCCCGGTAGTCTTGGTGTCCGTGACAGGGCCAACCGCAGGCGTACGTCCGTCATATGTATTTGGTCCAGATCGTACCAGGTGCGTACCCGTGGCCGCCCCATAAAGCGCTAGCTGAACGTTTTGGACGATTATATCAGAGCCAATGGTCTTACTGTGGAGAATGCTCAAGACCGGGCGAAGTAGAAGCGTTTAAGTAGGAAGGCGGACAATGACAGAAGACGGGGATAAAACCAGGCAGAATGATAGAGAGTGGGAGTTGAGTAATATTTGAATACATTAATAAGTAATTTTTAAACCTTAATCCTTACTCCTTACTAAATAATAAAAGCGAAAGTAACTCTGTCTGTCTGTCTGTCTGTCTGTGGCGTTTTCACGTCTAAACCGCTGAACCGATTTTGATGAAATTTGGTATGTGGGTACTTTTAACCCCAAGGACGGACATAGGGTACTTTATTTTTTTTAAATCAACCCCTAAAGGAATGGAATAGGGGATGAAAGTTTGTATGGGAATTTTGGAACCGCTTTATGGATCTTGATGAAATTTGGTATGAGGATACATTTGACCCTAGGGATTAAAATGTGGTACTTCATTTTTTTTCATCAACCCCTATAGGGATGAAATAAGGGTTAAAAGTTTGTATGTGGATTTTAGGTCCAATTAATGGATTTTTATGAAATTTGGGATGGGACAGTGGATACCTTTGAGTTTAAGGATACAAATGGGCCACTTTTTTAAATCAACCCCTAATGGGATGAAATAGGGGATGAACGTTTTTATAGGAATTTTAGGCCCACTTAATGGATTTTTATGAAATTTGGTATGGGATAGTGCATATCTTTGAGTTTAAAGACACAAATGGGATACTTTTTTAAATCAACCCCTAATGAGATGAAATAGGGGATGAAAGTTTTTATGGGAATCTAGAAACCGCTGAACGGATTTTTAAGAAAGTTGGTATGAGGATAGTTTTAGCCCTAAGGACAGATATGGGGTGCGATATATTTTTATCCTACAAAGGGATGAAATAGGGGTTGAAAATTTGTTTCTTTGTTTCTGGACCGATTGACTTCAAAATCGATATCTGAGTCGCCCCGTGGTTCCAAACCAGAGAACCGCTGTCAACCCTGTCAAAAGTGGCCGCAATTTTGTTTTTCTTTGTGTTTGGGCCGATTGACTTCAAAATCGATATCTGAGTCGCCCCGTGGTTTCGAACGATAGAACCGCTGTCAAACCACTCAAAAGTGGCCGCCATATTGTTTTTCTTTGTTTTTGGGCCGATTGACTTCAAAATAGATATCTGAGTCGCCCCGTGGTTCCCAATGACAGAACCGCTGTCAGACCTGTCAAAAGTGGCCGCCATTTTGTTTTTCTTTGTTTTTGGGCCGATTGACTTCAAAATCGATATCTGGGTCACCCCGTGGTTCCGAACGACAGAACCGCTGTCAGACCTGTCAAAAGTGGCCGCCATTTTGATTTTCTTTGTTTCTGGGCCGATTGACTTCAAAATCGATATCTAGGTCGCTCCGTGGTTCCGAACGACAGAACCGCTGTCAGACCTGTCAAAAGTGGTCGCCATTTTGTGAGTCGCCCCGTGGTTCCGAACGACAGAACGGCTGTCAGACCTCTCAAAAGTGGCCGCCATTTTGTTTTTCTTTGTTTTTGGGCCGATTGACTTCAAAATCGATATCTGGGTCGCCCCGTGATTTCGAACGACAGAACCGCTGTCAGACCTGTCAAAAGTGGCCGCAATTTTGTTTTTCTTTGTTTTTGGGCCGATTGACTTCAAAATCGATATCTGGGTCGCCCCGTGATTTCGAACGACAGAACCGCTGTCAGACCTGTCAAAAGTGGCCGCAATTTTGTTTTTCTTTGTGTTTGGGCCGATTGACTTCAAAATCGATATCTGAGTCGCCCCGTGGTTTCGAACGATAGAACCGCTGTCAAACCACTCAAAAGTGGCCGCCATTTTGTTTTTCTTTGTTTTTGGGCCGATTGACTTCAAAATCGATATCTGGGTCGCCCCGTGGTTCCGAACTACAGAACCGCTGTCAACCTGTCAAAAGTGGCCGCCATTTTGTTTTTCTTTGTTTTTGGGCCGATTGACTTCAAAATCGATATCTGGGTCGCCCCGTGATTTCGAACGACAGAACCGCTGTCAGACCAGTCAAAAGTGGCCGCCGTTTTGTTTTTCTTTGTTTCTGGGCCGATTGACTTCAAAATCGATATCTGAGTCGCCCCGTGGTTCCGAACGACAGAACCGCTGTTAGACCTGTCAAATGTGGCCGCCATTTTGTTTTTCTTTGATTTTGGGCCGATTGAGTCCAAAATCGATATCTGAGTTGCCCCGTGGTTCCAAACGATAGAACCGCTGTCAAACCTGTCAAAAGTGGCCGCCGTTTTGGGCCAATTGACTTCAAAGTCGATATCTGGGTCGCCCATATTTAGACTAAAACGACAGGGTGGATCGACAAATCAAAAGCTTTTTCCGTTGGCCCTACAAAATACGCGTGCGGAGCCGCGTGCAAAAGCTAGTAATATAATAAAGACATCGTCAAAATCTTCTCCACACCGAGTCTTGCCAAAAGTTTGCGCTACGCTAAAGTACAACCTTATAACACTTTTAATTATTACGCTAATTTTAAAACACTGAAGAAGCTTAAGTTATGTACTGCATAAGTTATGTACAAAGTTTCGTCGGTGTTCGTCTTGTGGAAACTGAGAAGCTACGGCGAAGAGCCGCGGTTGTTTAACGTAGCTCAACTTTATTACTTTATTCATATTAACATCTAACACTAAACACTTTTTAAATTAATATTTTCCTGCCTACGACTGCCTCGGTGGCATGGAATTGCGTGCGCGGTACGACTAAGTACTGTTCTGAGGTCTCAGGATCGATCTCCGGATCAGGTAACATGATATTGGGATTTTCTACTCAGTATCAGCCCGAAGTCTTTGTGATATGGCAATAAGCTCACCCCCTATCACATCTGGGAATAAGCTTAGCGAAATGTGGGTGTTCTAGTTCAAAGGGACGGCTTGTTGTTTTGTTTCGTTCGGTGAGTGAATTTCCGATGGCCCACTTCCCCCCTACCCTCCCAATACCTATTCTCCTACGTTAAGGTGGGCAACGCATCCATGATTATTTTGTTACCATGGGTGGAATGGGCTGTGGAGATAACTTATGATTAGGTCACCCCACCTGCTCGTTTACTATTATTATTATTTTATATTTCAGAGACTGGCAAACGAGCAGATGGGTCACCTGATGGTAAGTGATCTCCACCGCCCATAGACACCAAAGACACAAAGAATCATGGGTGCGTTGTCAACCTAAAAGGAGGAAATGGAAGGGGAGGAATAAGGGTTTGGGCAAGGGAGGGGGGGGCTGGGCCCCCGGTAATTTCACTCACCGAACGAAACGCGACAACAAGCTGTCACTTTACGTAGCCGTACGTACGTACGTAGTTTACGTTACCGTCTACGGCGTGACTCTACCACTCATAAAAATTGCTACTTCATCATATTATCTGCTATAAACAATATTTCTAGTGGTCACAGTCACCAATGAGCGTAGCCGGAGTAGCAGCGGAGTCTCCGCCAGAAGGATTTAGAAGGGCTGCGAGGGGATCCTTCTCGGCCATCGTGGACCTGCTGGCAGCCACCGCTAACCTGGACCATCCTCCAGTGAGTACTAACAATCTATACTTCTTAAGTTTATACCAATGAACCAGGAGACGAAGGTCCCCTGTAGATGATAAGGGTCACGGTTTCCTACAAAAACATTGAAAGAAAAAATAAACTTTATTTAGCCAAGTTCTCAGGGAACAATGAGTAGAAATAAAAAAAAAACAATAAGAACAACAAAATAAGTAGAACTAAGACGTAACAAAATGGTTTAAAGTACAAATATGCTAAGCTGACGCCTGTAGCCCCGAAGGGATAGGCGCACTAGCGAACAAGAACACCCAAATATGTTTAATATTAATAATATAGTGACCTCCGAGCATACACAACACCAAGTATCTACCTATATCCTAAACCATCCGTGTCCGAGACATAGCTAAAATGGCCACAAGCTCAGTATTCGCCAGGTAGAAGAATCTACCTGACACTGGTATTCTGCCAGAATCAAAATCATAGCTACTTTAAAATCTCACTGCTATTATAAATGTGAAAGTTTGGATGCATGGATCTTTGTTACTCAATCATCATCAAAGTCTGGAATAGCATATAGGCCACTTTTTTTCCTGGAAAAATGTACCTACGGTTCCCGCGGGATAGATTTCTTAATACATAAATGTCCACGCGAATGAAGTCGCAGGCAACAGTTAGTAATAATTAATTTATGATCTAAATAAAATTTTAATGTATCCACGGGAAGGAATAATGTAATATTACGTTTTATTATTATACTAGTAATTTTCTCCAATGGTATATTTTTGTAAAACCCGTGTATCAGACGGAATTTAACAGACTAAAAAATAGTTGATAGGGGACACCCGGGTTTGAACCGGGGACCTCTCGATCTGCAGTCGAATGCTCTACCACTGAGCTATATCCCCAGATGACGCTATTGTTCTAATGTAATATTAGGTTTTATTATTATACTAGTCATATTTTCCAACTGTATAATATATTATTATATTGCAATATGTAATAATTGCAAATGACGCAGTTTTAACAATAACAACCTACGTGAAACGTAATAGATAACCACTACCATACCAATACCAATTTGTAACATTATAATGTATTTTTTTAATTTTCACTATTTGTTAGTCATTGTGTCGCCTCCTTGGTCTAGTGGCAGCATGTATGGGCTGTGGACCGGGAGGTCGTGGGTTCTATTCCCAGGTCGGGCCAAGCGAATTTTCTAATTTAATTTGCCCGGGACTGGACCCCTCAGAGGGGGTTGACGTCAGGCAGGCAGCCGGTCGTAAAAACTTAGCCAAATCATTTCTGCAACATGCTTGAAAAAGTGTGTTGCGCCGACCCCACATTAAGGTGGGATAAGGGCAGGTAGAAAGAAAAGTTAGTTATTGCCTGAGGGCGATATTGCATAAGCAAGGTCAAAATATATAATTTTAGCATGTAGTTATATGAAGTTTGCAATTAGACATAGAAGAAAGAGTCAGTCCTGTTTCGGTGTCTCTATTATTTCGTAACGTGTAGTTTTATTGAACAATTTAATGGTGAGATAAAAACATCTGGATGATAGTCATCAAAATAACTTTAATGCAATTTACTGATAATTCAATATCAATTATTCTGATTTATTTACATTAAGGTGACAGAAATTATCGCATTCGTTATTATTTCAATCAGCGAATGAAAGCGTCATTTTATATTATTAGGTATAATCCAGGGGTAGGTAATTAGTAACGTGTATACCAGCAGCCCGAGCAGGACAATTTCTGACAACCGTAAATGTATTCGTGCTCGTTGCGCGTCTATGAAATTTGTATGAAATATTAATCAAATGTCATCAGTGCGCAGCGAGTTTACATTTACATTAGTTTTTCGTGCTCGGGCTACAGTAGTCTAAGGGCGAACTTCACAATAAGCACTCATTCCTTTATTCTTCTTTAGAGATTTTCCAGTATTTACTCCAACATAACATAAGTGGACTGCCTCGGTGGCGTAGTTGTATTTCGGTATGACTACCGTCCTGAAGTCTCAGGTTTGATCCCCGGGTCGGGCAAAGTGATATTGGATTTTTCCATATCAGCCCGGAGTCTGGTATTTGTGCCCGATATGGCGATAGGCTCGCCCCCTATCACATCTGGGACGGAACTAAGCTCGGCGAAATGTGGGTGATCTAGTTCGCTAATGCACCTCTGCCTACCCCTTCGGGGATACAGGCGTGAGCTTATGTTATGTTTGATAACATAAGTGAATAAATAGGCTAGGATGCTCCATCTAAATACAATATTATCATGTTGTAAATTTTTTTCGACGCATAACAAAACATAGACTCAACTATCACATTGTATATAGGTAGGTACGTACTTGTTTCAACACTTTCATAAGCATATTTTATAGATTAATTATGTAACAAGTCACCACAAACCTAATTCCCTATTTGTGACTTCCATAAAAAATATACGCATTTAGGGGACACCCGGGTTTGAACCGGGGACCTCTCGATCTGCAGTCGAATGCTCTACCACTGAGCTATATCCCCAGTTGAAAGAGCTGATGCAATACTGCATTAGGTTATTGTTTTCGAATATTGTATATGAAATCATTTTGCGTAGGCAACATCCGACAAAGAAAAATCGACCTAAACATGATAGTATTATGGCATACTTACTTATTCCATTTTAAACGCTCAGTCGCTTTATCTACTGTTTAATGACTCACTAATTATCATAATTGTGATTTGTCCAATCCAATGATATTTAAAAGTAGATTTGTCTCTTTTAGGACGTGACTGCACTGAACAAAGAGCTAGCTCCTTATTAGTTAACCTATAACGCAAACTATAACGATTTATTTGATTAGTAATTTTTTTTACATCTTTTCATATAGATCTATATAAAAAAATAAGTACATCGGTCCCCATTAAGCGGAGATATCGCGTAACATACATAAAATTACAGACGAATTGAGGACCTTCTCCTTTTTTAAATCGGTCGAAAATATAAAAGCATTCTACGACGGCTGGCTAGAAATCCAAGCAATTGGCGCGGCGCAGCGCAGCACGGCGGTTACTAAGTACCCCAGAGTACAGTGAGGATCGTCCTCATACAGTGTCCATAGTGACGTATTCAATAATACTGCCTTCTCTATTTGGCTCTTGACCTCATCAATTGGAGCACGGCGTTGCAAAATAGTACCTATGCTCAACACAATAATCATCATTATCATTAGCCTCCAACGACAGACCGACCAGAAAAGACCTGGGGCAGAAAAGTTCTCGAGTAATAAGTAGCACGTTGGACGTTCACCTAATAGGTGGACAGATAGCCTGACAAAGGTCGCAGAATGTCGCTGGATGCAGGCCGCTTCCAACATAATACTAAGGTTTAATAAAGCTAAACTTCAACCAAATACTAGTCTCCCGCAGGCGCGTTTAATTACCTCACACAAACTGAAGAACAAATTGATAACACTTATCACCATTCACCACACAGATTGGAGACTCTCGACCCTTTTCTAATAAATTCTAGTAGCTTTCTCACAGCTACTTGTAAACTTTATCTTCAGTCTAGAAATGATTCAGGTAAGTACTTACAATTAACATAGGCACCTTCTTACTTTACCATAGAATTCAACTTTGCTTACTTGCTACTCTGTGTGCGTGACCGAGTTTTGGAATAAGAAGAAATTGGTTAAAATTTCTCCAAAATCTAAAGCAGAAAATGGGAATGTTACAAAAGTTTGTATGAGCCAGCAACATTCTATGATAACCTTCAAGCAATTTATGATTAATATTCGCCATTCGGTTCTTATAAGTATTATTGCGTTATTTTTCACACCCAGCGAATTTTTATGACGTTTTTATTGTGGTTTTTACGCCATCTTAAAACCTTATGGAAGTGTATATACTCGTACGTGTCTATAAAAGTTAACGCTTATCGCAGCATTAAAAATGCAACGATCTCACTAAAGTGAACTCATAAGAACGATGTTATGTGAAATATTTAACATGACGCCGCGTAGATAAACATAGGTAGGTAAATATTCGTGTTTCATTTGCGCTCTAGATATGCATAATATTATGGTATAATTAATACACAATAAGAGGTTCTTTGAAACATTGATGTGACTAGGTTATAGGCTATAGCAGATGTTAAGTAATAATATTAATATTATAAATACACCCAACAGTCACACACCTAGTCCTGGGGGGTGACTCCAGATGCTCGATTCGAACTTGAATTCGATTCGGTTTAATTTATTGACCTAAAATTCCTCCGAAATCGAGTTAATTAGTGCATTAATGTCACGTTAAAAATTACCAAATGACAAGTTCTCGAATATTATGCAACATTAGCGCAGTTTAAAAGTCGATTTCGGTGGAATTTTAATAAATGAAACCAAATCGAATCGAGCGTCAGGAGTCACCCCCCTGACCCCACACTAGGTATAACCTGTATCGTGGGTGTCAGAGACTATGAGAGACTTTCGGTCTCACAATACCCAGACTTGAAACAAATATCTGTGGGCCACACAAACATTTGTCTCAATGCGGGAATCGAACCCGCGGCCTCTCGCTTCACAGCCGGCTACTCACCCGCCACGGAGGCCTTCTAATAATGATAACTATATTTGCATAATTAGAAGGTAAAGGTTTAATAATGAATATACAAATTCATTATCATCATCATCAGCCATAGATAGTGACGTGCACAGACCTTCAGCTCAGGATAGACAAAAAACGTTTATAATTTTTTTTTTCAATTATTGCTTCACTACAATATTGTTGATTTAACATATAAGGCAAGTGCTTGTATTGTGAGAATCTGTTTTTGGTGATGATTTTTTTCTTTAATGATCTAATTAGCAAGTTGCTAGGGTAGACAGTCTATATGGAGTGCACGCCACTGGCCATAGGACGTCCATTGCTGAACATAGGCCTCCTCCAAATATTTCCAGATCGACCTGTTGGAAGCGGCCTGCATTCATACAAATTCATAAAATCTTAAATAATGACGAACCTGGTTAGTACATAACGTCATTATTTGGTCAACAATTATATAACAGAGTACCGCAATTCATCGGCATATAAAAGCTTTAACCCAATATCGAGACGGCGCAGCGGCCTCATAATACGAAATACGGCAATATCAAGTTATTCATAACCTCCCTTGATTTAAATTTGATACGCGTTTTGAATGTATATGGACGTAATCTTCATTAATCACAACCCTCCAACCCTTTGTTGATCGAACCGGATTGAGAGGCGATTAAACACGGTCCTACGAAGTACGAACCTAGGACCTACCGCCAACTCGACGTTATAAGGAACAAGTTTAAAAACTTAATTGACTGACTTCCAATTTACCGATCGTGATCAAATTTATATGGGACCATGAAATAAGCTCTGTCGAACATAATATTTTTTTGAAAATCGGTCCACATTTGGCGGAGATATCGAATAACATACATAAAAAAACAGACGAATTGAGGACCTCCTGCTTTTTAGACGTCGGTCGATAAAGCCATCCAAGCCATCTGGAAGATAGAGTGGGATATGTTAGAGTATCTAAAGTTATGTTCCGATTATTTCAGATAGAGAACAATCGTTGTTACTTGTTAACCTTTAATACTTATAAATGGATTTTCATGATTTTGTGAAGCTTTAGACGTGACAAAACTTTGAATTTATAATATTGTGCGGTGAACTATTTTAACTGCCTCGGTGGCGTGGTGGTATTTTGGTACGACTACGGTTCTGAGGTCTCGGGTTCGATCCCCGGGCTGGGCAAATATTAGATTTTTTCATATCAGCCCGGAGTCTGAAATTTATGCCCGATATGGCGAGAGGCTCGCCCCCTATCACATCTGGGACGGAACCAAGCTCGGCGAAACGTGGGTGTACTAGTTCGCTAGTGCACCTCTGCCTACCCCTTCGGGGACACAGGCGTGAGCTTATGAACCATTTTAACCAACTCCACAAAGAACAGATTCTTAATTCGTCGTTTTCTTTTATGGTATGTTTGGATATCTCCCAAAATGTGGACCTTCAAGAATCTTTTTGTGTTCGATAGAGCTTGTTCCTAGTTCTAATTGTGGTCCCATATATTTGGTCAAGATCGGATAAATAAAGCCGTATTTTGAGTTTTTTAATTTATTAATCTTTTTATTTTCCAGTGATCTATTTGTAAGGTAGCATCTGGCCTTTATCTATTTGTTCTAATACCTCTACTTATACTTCAGAGCCATAAAATAAAAGCCTTTATTGTTCCTGTCAAGCACAATACACAATCGTTGCGAGACACTTCCAATATGAAGTACACAACGAACCACTCAAAGTGAGGTGAAGTCTCAAGAGTTCCCACTCAATGCGATTTTCCTGAACTTTATTCGTGTCTGTGCCGCCTACACTTTATGGTAAATTATTTATGGCAATTTACCTGTACATGTAGCCCAATTTGTGCTCGAGGTTTCCTAATTGCCGTATACTATTTTGCCGACATTCCCATAAAAACAGCGTAATTGTATCTTACACTATTACACTACACACACACACACACACACACACACACACACACACACACACCACACACACACACACACACACACACACATACACACAAATACTTAAAAATATATATTTTGTAATTGTTCCAGTAGATAGATAAGTTGGAATAAAATAGTTTTTGTAAGTTTGGAGATGGGCGTTAATATCTGCGACACAGTTTCTAACTAATGCAGATCTTACCGAACATTATTTAATTTTAATTGTACTGATTTATTATTCCAAATAAAGAATTTTATTATTATTATTATTATTATTATTTAGATAAGGGTTTTTCGTTGTTACCATGTAGGTGAGCCATGAGGTTGTCTAGATTGTAGGTGTCATCATAACTCTAGAAAAATTTGAAGGAATTTGAAGTTGTTGCCTGTCCCATTTTTTTTGTTTTGAGAAATAAACATCCTTTCTGTTGGACATCACTACCAAAGCACCTATATTTTTTACGTTGTGGCACATCCCTACAAACGTCACTACTTCCTGTTTCCTTTACTTCGCTAAGATGGCTCAGGCAATCTGTAACCGTGTCAAAATACAATATTAATAAATCCGGATGTTTATACTAAATATAAAATACATTTGTTACTATAAAATAAATAGATACATAAACAAAGGTGGTGTTAATGATAATAAATACATATTTCCCAACAAAAGTGGTAGCAGAGCGTGGTTCGTGGTTCGTAACTGCGTAGTTCGTGATTCAAAGGTTAATGAATACCGCGTGGTTGCGCCGAACAATTACAAATAAAAAGATTCATAATGTTCGCAGCGCATCGTATTGAGCTACTCAATAAAAACAATTATGACACATGGTGTATACAGGCACAAGCTGTCCTCGTGTCACACGATCTTTGGGAATATGTTTCACAACAGAGCAAACCGCCTGATGACCCAGCGGAAATCTGTAAGTACAATCAAAATGAGCTAAAAGCCCGATCTGACCTAATATTGTTAATTTCGCCTTCCGAACTACGACACATAAAAACGTGTACAACGGCAGCGGAAATATGGTTAAAGTTACAAAATACTTATCAAAGTCAGGGGCCAGCCAGAAAAGCCACCTTGTTAAAACAATTGATTCTAAAAAGAATGAACGAAAAAGAAGACGTACGCGACCATCTTTTACATGTCTTTGATATTGTCAACAAATTACAAAATATGGATGTTGTTATACATGAAGAGTTACTCAGTATAATGGTCTTGTATAGTTTACCGGCAACATATGACAATTTCCGGATTGCAATTGAGTCAAGGGACAAATTACCGTCCCCGGAAGAATTAAAAATAAAAATTATTGAAGAAAGCGAAGCAAGATTAAACAATATTAGAAATAGTTCTGAAAATAAGAAAGAAAGTGAAGCCTTCTACTCAAAACATAAAGTTACAGTATGTAATGTTTGTCATAAGAAAGGTCACATAGCATCAAAATGCTGGTTCAGAAACAAAAACAATAAAACAAAGTCTTCGGAAAAAGATAAACATAAAAATTTCAACGTGAGCTTATCAATGGAGCCACAGAAGACACAAAATAATATATGGTGTTTAGATAGTGGGTGTACATCCCATATGAGTGGACAAAAAGAAAAATTCATAGACTTAAAAATAGAAAAAGGTACGCTCAAGTTAGCATCTGACCAACACATCTCAAAAATTGAAGGAATAGGAATGATAAAATTAGTGTCAGAAAACATAAATCTAAATAACACTTTATATGTACCAGAATTAAGTACAAACCTAATGTCAGTTGCAAAAATTACTGACAACAATCACACAGTGATTTTCACAAAAAATAAAGCTTATATAAAAGATAGCAAGTCCAAAACAATATTAGAAGCAGAAAAGTCTAATGGTTTATACTATGTAACTGATAATAAAATTGAACATTCAAACTACATATGTAAAAATGACATTACAACATGGCACAAAAAGCTTGCCCATGTAAATGAAAAGGATCTAAAAATCATGTATAAAGATAACCTTGTAAAGGGAATGAAGTTCAACCCGAACAGTGAAATAAAAAATTGTGAAATATGTATCAATGGAAAAATGTCTCGTCTTCCATTTCCCAAACATAATGTTCCGAGAACAACAAGCATTTTAGAAATCATACACAGTGATATATGTGGACCCATGCCAGAAGAAACCTTAGGAGGTTCACGATACTATGTAACATTTATCGATGATCATAGTAAATATTGCTATGTATATTTCATAAAACATAAATCTGAAGCATTCACAAAATTTAAAGAATTCAAACAAGAAGTTGAAAACATGACAAATAAAAGGATTAAGTACCTACAAACAGACAACGGGAAAGAATACTGTCACCATGACTTTAATAATTATCTAAAAGAGAATGGCATTCAACGCAGACTCACAGCGCCATATACCCCACAGCAAAATGGGATGGCAGAAAGGAAAAACAGGTCATTATTAGAAAAAGCAAGATGTATGATGATAGAATCAAATGTACCTGAAACCTTGTGGGCTGAAGCAATATATACGGCTAACTACTTGATCAATAGATGTCCTGCCAAAAGTCTAAATGGACAAACACCTTATATGAAGTGGGTTGGAAGAATACCATCAGTAAAACACTTACATGTATTTGGTTCAAAGGCATTTGTGTTAAACAAAAATAAAAGACAAGGAAAATTCAAATCAAAAGTAAATGAAGGAGTATTTATTGGTTATGCACAATACAGTAAAGCCTACAGAATATATTTGCCAAACAAAAATACAGTGATAATAAGTCGTGATGTGAAAGTCTTAGATGATAAAATGTTCTATCGAAGAAATGAAGATAAACCCGATGAAATCATTTGTGAACCGGAACAATCTGCACCTGAAACAGAAATAATTAATATTAAAAATCTGACAAATGAACAAGAAGCAACAACAATTAATAAAACCTTACCTTTTCAGCATTTTCAAAATGATGATGATGATGACAATGATAGTATAAATTCATTTACTGAATATAAAGATCCAGTTCCATCTCCTGAAACGGAAATAATAAATCCTTCATCAAGTGGACAATATGAGCAACAACCAAACATACAAGTTACTAACAAACGTCATAAAAGAGTGACAAAGCCTCCTGTATGGTCAAAGGACTATGAAATGAATGAAAATAGTGAGTATAATTATCTCTGCGAGTCCGATGATAACATTCAAAACGAAGATTGGCATAAAGCAATAAAATCTGAAATAAAGGCTCATATTAAAAATGGAACATGGAAGATAATAAAAAAGGAGGAGAATACAAAGAACATTGTTGATTATAAAATGATACTTAAAGAAAAAATTGGTCCAGACGACAGTACAACTAAAAAGGCAAGATTGGTAGCTAGAGGTTTTACACAGCGACCTGGAATTGATTATGATGAAACATTTGCCCCAGTAGCTAAACTCAGCACAATCAGATTATTATTGGCAACAGCAGTCGAACAAAACTTAAAACTAAGTCAATTAGATGTTACCACCGCTTACCTAAATGGTGATCTCGAAGAAAGAATTATAATGAAGATGCCAGATTACCTGGAAAAATATGTAAATGACATTATGATAGAAGAAAGTGAAAATGATAATCTTGAAAATTTCAATAAAGCTAGAAATATGCTACAAGATATAATGAGCATAAATGGAGAAAAAGTCTGCCATTTACAAAAGGCACTTTATGGACTTAAACAGTCAGGGCGACAATGGTTCCGAAAATTAGATGAAGAATTAAGAGAATTAAACTTTAAACCATCTCAAGCGGATCCATGTTTATATGTCTATCATCAAGGAGGAGAAAAAATAATAATAACCATTTACGTTGATGATTTAATTATTGCTTATTCAAATGAAATCATCATGCAAGACATAAAAGCGAAGCTAAACAAAAAATTTGAAATGAAAGATTTAGGAAAACTAAAATATTGTATAGGATTGGAAGTAACAGAAGAAAAGGATGGATTAAAAATAAATCAAAAGAAATATATAGAAAAGGCATTAAAGAGATTTAACATGGAGAATTGCAACCCTTGTAACACACCAATAGAACCATACCTAAAACTACAAAAAGGAAGTAAATGTGAAGAAAACTTACCTTACCAAAGCTTAATTGGAACACTGATGTACTTGGCAGTGGCCACAAGGCCCGACATATCATTCTCCGTGAGCTATTTATCTCAGTTTAACAATTGCTACACAGAAGAGCATTTTAAATGTGCAAAACGTGTACTTAGATATCTACAAGGCACAAAACATATTGGTTTAAAATATTCAAAAACCTCACAAGATTTATATGGTATGGCTGATGCTGATTTCGGACAATGTATAATTGACAGAAGGTCATATAGTGGATATTGTTATAAATATGCAAATGCATTAATCAGCTGGGAATCTAAGAAACAAAAATCAGTGGCACTTAGCACAGCTGAAGCTGAATATTTGGCTCTTACTGAAGCTGCAAAAGAAGCACTACACCTCAAAAACCTAATGAAGGATTTAAACATAAAATCAAATACTAATTCTATTCTTATTTTCAGTGATAATCAAGCTGCACAAAGTTTGACTAAAAATCCAATTATAAGTAAAAAATCAAAACACATACAAATCAAACATCATTTTATTAGAGAATGTGTGCAGCGTGGGGACATACACATTGAATACATGGAAACTACCAAGATGGAAGCCGACATCTTGACAAAAGGTGTTCCTGCCCCGAGACTGAAGATGTTACGCAGCTCTCTTGGCCTATGCTGATGATGAAGGCGCAGTGGCAGTGAGGAGGAGTGTTGGACATCACTACCAAAGCACCTATATTTTTTACGTTGTGGCACATCCCTACAAACGTCACTACTTCCTGTTTCCTTTACTTCGCTAAGATGGCTCAGGCAATCTGTAACCGTGTCAAAATACAATATTAATAAATCCGGATGTTTATACTAAATATAAAATACATTTGTTACTATAAAATAAATAGATACATAAACAAAGGTGGTGTTAATGATAATAAATACATATTTCCCAACACTTTCTTTAAATAAAAATCTTTATTGATCACGTAGGCATATAAAAAGCACTTATGACAAGTCAACTCAAGCAAATTTTTAATTAGGATTAATATAATTTGCATTGTGTCGCTATAAATTTGAAGACAAGCAGGCAAGTATGGACATAATAACGATGTGATGGCCAAGATAGGGTGATAAGGGGAGATAGGAATAGAGCGTAAGGGAATGGGTTGTATGGGAATGGCATATGGCAGGAATGGTGGCAGGGGATTGACTGGAAATACTGGAAATATTTGGGATTGGTGCATGAGACCCTTTCTTTTTTAATATCTACTTATGTATTTGTGCATGTGAGAATGTAAAGGAATATACCAGAATATACCTATGTCAAGAAATATATGTACCTAGCTACTGTCCTGCTTTAATTGGAATGAAGAGATCCAAATGTTTTATATTTTACAATGTGAATTTTTAATAGAATTCTCTATGTTATGGAAGGAACATTACCTCCATTTATAACCATGTAGCCAGCAGCATACCCAATTTCCTGTCATAAAATCAATTTCCCATGCGACCGGGTTGATTCGATTTAGCCGCGTCGGCGGTTACCCGTCACGAGGTATGATTCTAAGATCGTTCTTGCTCCAGCAGCTTTGCATACAAAATTGACGGAGGTTGATTGTTCATTGTAGGTACCTATAGCTAATTTTAATTGGACTTTGGCGGAATTTAAATAATTGGCTATTATGAAAGACTTTTCGGACGCAATGATTGTGAATTGAAAGAAAACATAACAAGCTCACGCCTGTATCCCTGAAGAGGTACATACACATTTCGCCGAGCTTAGTTCCGTCCCAGATGGAAATTGAGAGATGAAAATTCAAGCCTCGTTAAATTTTATTAACTGAATTTTCCGACACGTGCGCGCTCTACCGGAAGCTGGAAAAGTTCACGTCACTCGATTTATGTCAGTAAGAGCTTCCGGTCAGTTCATTACGGGCACTTCAGGTAGCTGTTAGTTTTATGCTTCTTCAGTGACCATAACGAACCCTTAGTTGATATAAAAGTTACCTGAAGTCAAAACTACCTACATAGTTTTGAACGTAAAAAAAACGTTCTGAGAATGTGAGGCATCGTGCATGTGTAAGATTGCTTCAAGATTTCAAAAATTGTAAACCAGTAACGTCCGAATGGCCAAACGCTACTCAACTTTAACGGCTTCTTACATTGATTGTCGCCTTACAATTTTGACAGATAAGGCGACCTTAAACGACAAAAGGCGACCTTAAGTGTATGAACATTCGGCGGTAAGTGCAGTATGACGAGACTAATTGCGTTGATTCTTCTACTCATGCATACCTAGGTCTGCAGTAGGTAGTAGCATACGTAAGTAGATTGATACTCTATGGCAGCGATCTATCTATAGTAATAGCTCTATAATTCTTTGTCATTAAGTAGCTCCACTCCTCGGATTATCTCTACTCCCTAAGATGACGTCGTTGACGGTGTAAAGGTTTCTTATATTTAGGTCGGTTGCGACTCTATCACATACCTACCTCCTTACATTTTTGGGTGTAGGTACCACCTATACCCAAAAATACTAAGATGCTGTGTTAATTTTACAGGATCAGTCGTCTGATGGTTCGACCACGCCCCGCGGACATGATAAGTCCGGCGGACATTCTCCCGCTGCTATTGAAGGTAAATAAGAGCGGAAGTATCCGTTTAGATTGAGGAGCCATGCTGTGGTTATCAATTCGGTCCACAGCATGAAGGGCCGGCTCAACCGGTTTGATACGTACCAGTGTCACTGAAATGTTACCGACCGATTTAGAGGCACCTCGCTGTTGCATTTCGATTGATTTCCGATGGCCCAAATCAAGTCACGGAACTAGCGTGGCAGGGCTGGCAAATGCCACGGGCCCCTAGGCCCCTTGCCCAAGGTGCCGCAAACTTATGTTATATTTATTTATTTCAGTTTTTTTTTTAATTCAACTACAACGTGACGATTTTTACGGGGGCCCCATCCGATGAATTTACCACGGGCCTCATATGGTATAGTTACGCCACTGCCAAAATTTCCCCTCCTTTATTCCCTTTAAGTTAGCAACGCACGCATATTTTTTTTTATATCGTGGTTATCTAAGCGATAGAGATCACAGCAGCAGGCTCCAGCTAATTTGGCAGTCTGCTAGAAATCTGATATTTTAAAACGTTCACCCATTCACAATGTGGTAGAATAGATCCGTGCCCAAGAGAAGAACATTAATAACTAGGATATGTTTCATTCAATTCCAGGTGGTGACGTCGACAACGAGCGGTGATGGTCAGCCACGACACTCCTCGACCGACTGGCGCAGCGAGGATTTGCGGCAGACACTCGCTTAGCTCTGCCTCCTACAGGTTTCTATAAATCAATTTCATATTGATAGCTTTTTATTGTTAGCGACGTTTTAGAGTAGTGATTATAATAAAGTCTCAGAACAATAAAAAGTAGATAAAATGGTCTAATATCGAGAATTAAAGTATCTTATGGGATCAGCATAGGGTGTGATGCTTTGCCAGACATGTACTATAGGTACTATTTAATTAGTTTCTTTGTGCTTTACCAGGTTTTACGTATGAAGTATAATGTTGACTAAATAAAATCACTATAGGTAACGTATATCAGGCCCGCCCGGCCCTGCGTCCTTTAGCGATAACAGGTATACTAAACGAATGTACTCCTTGCGAAAATCATATGTACCGCTTTCATTTTCAATGTACCTCTCCAATTTTTAAATTACAAGCGCTTTTTGGTGGCCGGGCCAGCCAGACTTTTTCAGCCCGGCCCCTCTGTAATTCAAAAACTACAAAACGTACTGATAAAATGATGGTACAGAAGAAATGTACTCTCCAAATTACGTATATGTACAGCTTAATATAATAATAAAATGCAATATATTACGAGATATTGGATGAAGAAATTAGGGAATTAGGGCCGGGCTGAAATTATTTTGGTAGCTCTGTACATAAAAAGTACAAGATATAGATATGAACTATCTATGTACATATAATGTACCCCGAATATAGTTCATATGTACTTACTTCATTTTCAATTTAATTATGTAATTACAAAATTATGACCTGTTGTAAATATTTCAGCCCGGCCCTTTACAATCGTCCATATCTTTTAAAATACTGCATCGAACTGACTAATATTGTGTTTTTTGGAGGTACATACGATGGTACATTCGTTCAATTCGCCTTGTGTAACCATTAGCGGCTTATTTAAAAAATAATTTAAATTATAACCTAATATTATTAAAACTGCAGTAGGGTGACAGTCAGACACAAATTAATTTTCGGACCACGATGTAAGTATATCATTGAAATATATCGAGTGAACATACTGCCAAGTTATTAGTATACAACTTTTAAAGGCTGACAAGATGTATATTGTCCTTGTCTCTCTCTCTCTCTGCTTATATAGGGGCGGTAAAAGTACCTACAGTGCTAATTTAAAATCACGCGGATGGAATCGGGAGAAACATCCATCTGTAATGTGATTATCTACGTTAAGAGTATAACATAGGCTACTAAACTAAACTTCGAGAGAAAGTACGTGACTTCCCGGTCACTCGGGGTGACTGATGAGGTGACCGACGGGGTTGACTGAGATCCTGACATACTTTCTCTCGGAGTTTAGTAGCATAAGTTATACTCTTATGGTACATTACCTCCTTTAGAATTGTGTTATAGGTGTCTACGACTCACTCTGTCTCACCCCCTCTCTTATACGCAAACGAAGTTGCGCGGGTCAGCTAGTAAATAAAAAAGCGAACGTAACTCTGTCTGTCAATATTTAATGTAAGTAGGTTAATATACCTCTATATCTTTATAAAAGTTGATTTATTAAAAAATGTATATTCAACAGATTATATAGTTTCATTCGATGATATTTACATCGTGGTCCGAAAATTTATTTGTGTCTGATGGTCACCCTACTGCAGCTTTAATAATATTAGGTTATAATTTAAATTATTTTTTAAATAAGCCGCTAATGGTTACACAAGGCGAATTGAACGAATGTACCATCGTATGTAACTCCAAAAAACACAATATTAGTCAGTTCGATGCAGTATTTTAAAAGATATGGACGATTGTAAAGGGCCGGGCTGAAATATTTACAACAGGTCATAATTTTGTAATTACATAATTAAATTGAAAATGAAGTAAGTACATATGAACTATATTCGGGGTACATTATATGTACATAGATAGTTCATATCTATATCTTGTACTTTTTATGTACAGAGCTACCAAAATAATTTCAGCCCGGCCCTAATTCCCTAATTTCTTCATCCAATATCTCGTAAGATATTGCATTTTATTATTATATTAAGCTGTACATATACGTAATTTGGAGAGTACATTTCTTCTGTACCATCATTTTATCAGTACGTTTTGTAGTTTTTGAATTACAGAGGGGCCGGGCTGAAAATGTCTGGCTGGCCCGGCCACCAAAAAGCGCTTGTAATTTAAAAATTGGAGAGGTACATTGAAAATGAAAGCGGTACATATGATTTTCGCAAGGAGTACATTCGTTTAGTATACCTGTTACCGCTAAAGGACGCAGGGCCGGGCGGGCCTGATATACGTTATAGGTATAGTATAAAGCAAAGTAGCTTCCCGCTCTGTCTGTCCCTATGTATGCTTAGATTTATGCCTATTTATAACTGCGCAACAGATTTTGATGTATTTTTTTTAATAGATAGAGTGATTCAAGAGGATTGTTTATATGTATAATACATGCATGATGTCGTAAATAAACACATTTCTTTTGCGCAAACGTTAGCTCATAGATCAAAATAATGCATATCAGCATTGCACACGTGCAAAGCCGGGGCGGGTCGCTAGTAATTAATAATTTCAGATTAATTACACCAGATGGCTCCAGTTCCCTTATAAATTGGAATTGTTTAAAAATTAAATAAAATTGAAATAATTGGTATTGAAAACCAATTTTCAAAACACTAGACGTACACCACAACACTGCGATATCCATCCCACTATTGAATGTAATTTCCTAACGTTCTGTACCTATGCTACTTTTCACGCACATGGCTAATAATCGAGACAATCGATTAGCCAATGATATGATACTACAGTGGCTAGACTCGGTTGTGAATGAATCAGGCTAACTTCGTGTCTGGGCTTGAATTGTCTCTACATATAATCGTCCTAGTTTTAATGATCCATAACAAATAGCCTCAGTGGCGCAGCGGGCGAGTAGCAGGTTGTGAAATGAGAGGCCACGGGTTCGACCGGTTCCCGCACCTTGACATATATGTCACCCTCAGGTATTTCTTTCGGGTGTGTGTGTGTTATGGGACCGAAAGTCTCATAGTTTTTGATACCCACGATATAGGTAAAACCAAGGTTGGCTGTATTTATTTGATATCGCTCCATGTTGCAAATTGCAGGTTGCGCCCGGTACCGCGAGCTGTGCTACCGCGCCGCGCACGCGCACCTGCCGAGCGAGGCGGCGCCGCGCAGCTGCGAGTGCGTCAACTGCACCGCGCGCAGGCACTCCACGCCCAACCCGTGAGCGGGGGCCGCGGGGCGTGCGCGGGGACCAGGAGGCGCGGGGCGGGTGCGGCTCACCCCCGCGCTCACCACGCCAGTACCCAGCGCCAGGGCAGAGTAGAGCATAAGCCGCGTCTCCAGTAGCCCGAGCACGAAAAACTAATGTAAATGTATTCGAGTTCGCTGCGCACTGATGACGTTTGGTTAATATTTCATACAAATTTCATAGACGCGCATCGAGTTCGAATACATTTACGGTTGTCAGAAATTTTCCTGCTCAGGCCGCTGCACGTTTTTTCGAAACAAAACAAAAAACACCTACTCAAAACAACGTATTTCGCAGTCTGCTGCTCATTGAACAATGGACCATAGACAAAATTTGGTAGAAATACCGTATTTTGTGTAATGCTTTAGTGCAGGAAACGCGGCTTTATAATTACCTCTGATACGTTTAGCCTCTGACATACAGATGCCAGTTTAGGAGTTTCAATCAGTATTCGAAGAAAAATCACCAATATTATCACTAAAAGCTAGGCAGATAAAGCAATTCCCACCTACCAATTACTACCTTTCACCACCATTGACCCCATACCAAGTGCTGTGTCGTATGAAGAACTACGAGACTTTCGGTCTCACATCACTCAGACCTGAAACAAATATCTGTAGGCTATACAAATATTTATCTGCCGGCGTGGGAATCGAACCCGCGGCCTCTCGTACACAGCTGCCTACTCACCCACTGCGCTACAGAGCCTACCAAAAAAAAATTTAGGAAATATCCTGAGGATCTTGTCAGTTTGCCAAAATGAAGTGATACTCGTTCCTTCTACCTGCCTTCCCATTCTCACTCCACAATGGGGTCGACGCTGTTGCAGAAAATGATTCAGCTTTAATTTTTACAACCGTCATCCCTTTTTTGGGAGATCAAGTCCCGGGAAAAACACTTACGAGGCCTGGGAATAGAATCCAGGACTCCCAGATCCACTGCCCAAATACACTACCATCAGACCAAGGAAGCGATAAAATGGAAGTGATTCTAATTGGTGGATTTTTCTTATGCCCTACTGATTTTCTAAGCTCTAGTGGAAACACAGCTGTAACCTTGTCTCAAATCTTGCCTTCATCATATCTATCAGTTTCTTTTGTAAGATTGGCAACACTTTCACGATTTTGCTAGTATTGTAGATTTTCTTACCTGTAAACAGACTTACCGCCGAATTTTCATACACCTAAGGTCGCCTTGTCGTTTAAGGCCGCCTTATCTGTCAAAATTGTATGGCGAAAATAAGAAGCCGTAAAAGTTGAGTAGCATTTGACCATTCGGACGTAACTCATTTGCTGACGTGTACTACTACTTACTTTTTTCAAAGACATTTCACTAGTGCCAAGATATAGATGTGCTATGCGGACTTATCGGAGGTAAAGGAGAATGCCCATCCTATATGGGAAAAAGTATTCACCTCAGGATTGTTGTGTCAACATCAAATTATGTCTATTCTACTCTAAGATGACCCTAAATACTACTGTAGCAATTTGGGTTCAATTGATATTAGAGTTTAAGAAATATTTGAAAAATAAAATAAAATACATTTTGACGTTCATCGTACACCTTAAATTGAATTACAAAGCAATACCCTAGATTTTCTATTGCAAAACGTATGCACCAATGATATTTTAGTATCCACTAAGGTATCCACATTTAAATTATTAAGAAAATATGGCCCAAACCTATCTAAATAGGAAAATATTGGGAATTTCTAACACCATCTTCATTTCCATTGAACTACAGTTAACAATATTATGACATTCATGCTTTTTGATAACATTATTATTGTTCTTTTTGGAAAGACTTGAAGTATACAGTTTCGCATTAAAAAGTATTTAACCTAACGTGATCGCTAAAGTAGGGATGTAATTACATAATATCGTCAATAATGAATCGATAACTTTTGTTGGCCTTATATAATATAGGTACTATTTATTACATAAGTATATGATACTACAGCGGCCTGCCCTAATGTACGTGAGATTTAAGTGTGTTTATTATATGGGTGGCTTATTTATAGCGCAAAATAAAAATGAACCATTGCGTTCACCATGCAAAGTCCTTGCATTTTCTTCGGATTTGTGGATTTATTAATTGTGGATGTTTTATCACAATGCAAGTTGTATACAAGTATTGATACAAACACCACATAAATTATTCGTGGATTCGTTTATTTTACATACGTACATAAGCTCACGCTTGTGCCCGAAGGGATAAACACAGGTGAACTAAAACACCCACATCGTGCCGAGCGTATTTTAGTTGGTTTGAGTGACTTGGTGCTCTGAGGGAAGAGCCTGTGGCAACAATTCCCAGACAATTCATATTATGATTTTGCGGATTGAAAAAGTAGAAACACAAGCTATGATGTCTATGACGATTTGCAGCTTTAAAATGCTGCATTTACCTATTATTTAAATCTAGCACTATTTCGGAATGGATTTTTACCGGAAGAAAATTCTGACCAAGAACTCATAACGTTCCTCTTCTGACGCAGCACATAATTTACATTACATTAATTAATACATAATTACTATCTTAATACTTCCAATCTACGGATGTAACATAGTAATCTTTGAATATATAGGTAGGTACTTCCGAACTAGGCTAAATCTACGCTAAATACATTTTCTGTGAGGATTACGATGTCAGTGTTTTTCTCTGTTTTATTTTTACGCCCCAGTCGTGATGACCATCTTAATGTATGCAGACGCTACCGGGATAATCTTCATCATACAAGCGAAGCTACGAGCAAATGCTAGTTGGTCGATACTTAAGTAACGTTTACCTAAGTAGTGAATCTACTCATCTCTAATTCATAATACGTGATATGTAGACTCTTTAATGTATACTTTATCGATATCTATACACTATGGTCAGCTGCTAGGGCGACGTTGGTTTGTTATTCAGGTAATCTGTCAAACTTACGAGAAGGGGTTGTTTAATATAAGGGTATGTGGGCACGAGTGATTTTTCGTCAGTTTTGTACTCTTTTCAAATGTATGAAATGTGACTCCATACTTGCACCTCCATACATTTTCAGCCTATAGAGACGAAACAATCACTGTGACAAAAGTCGCCCGATAATGACAAAGGCACATCGCCATGAAGTCTCGGGTTGGATCCCGGGTCGGGCAGTGATATTGAATTTTACAGTATCAATCAGTCCGCAGACTGGAATTTGTGCCCGAAATGGCGATAGATTCGCTCGAAATTACATATGGGACGTAAGTGAGCTCGGCGAAATGTGGGTGTTCTAATTCTTAAGTTCGCCTCTGCCTACCCCTTCGGGGATACAGGTATGAGGCAATGTATGCGTGAAGTTACGAGGCGATGACGAGATGACGACTGGGTGACATTATAACATTTTCCTTTGCATTTCTTGAGACTGCTCAAGAGTCACGATAACAAGTCATCTGTGTGCACTAACTTTTAACGTTTGATATATTCAAGGACCTATTGATTATTGACAAGTTACCATAGTAACAATGGAAAATGGTGTATTTAATTATTGCAGAAATCTATTAATTATTCTTGTTTCCCAATACAGATTTAGCTAAGACTCGCATCAAACATTATGATTTTCTTTTCTCTTTCTCCCAGTGGTATCACTGTCGAGACACAAACTATTACATATATCTGTCAAAGTATACTCGATATGGGCATTCTCCTTTCATTTAGAATGCAATGCTCAAACAATGAAGCTACGATTATTTATAAAAATAAAAATACTTTTTGATCCAATATCTTGGTGTGTATGAATATAACTCAATGTCATATTTTTCACGTACTGATGGTATTTTAAAGAAACTAAAATAAATTTTAAAATGCTTTTTCCAATTGTAAAAATCTATTGCGGCGTGTCACAACAAGTAATAAGTATACCTTCTCCTTATAAGTATTCCTTATCATGGACCGTCGAAGACTGTCTTTGCCTTTACCCACCAGAGGAACAATTGGTCAATTTGTCCACATTTAGATGTTAAGCCTCTTAGAATCTGCTTCTCTCCTAGTGCCTTACCTGGTCCGCTAACAAGATAAATAGCTTTTGCACAGACGTAAAAAAATGGACGGAGCGCTATGAACATTAAAAGGGAAGCAGGGTTTTCGGGCCATTTGACCTATCGACACGTAATGGCGTGTGTGCGTAGGGCATTTTTGTTCACCCGCGTTAGTGTTCGTAGCTTCTCTGTGGCGTCCGTTTTACTATAGGCGAGATGGTGTCCTTCTTTTTTACGTCCGTGACCTTTTAATCCAGAATGTTCCAAATTATTCTCCAAAACCGCCTATTGTGCTTCCTTCACCTTTCTATTAATCTAAATGTCTATAGGGGGCGTCCATAAATTACGTGAGGTGTTTAAGGGGGGGAGGGGGTCGAGTCAAATCTCATCTAATCTTACGTTGGAGAGAGGGGGGGTCTCGGCAAATATCACGCAATTTTTTTTCTGATTGAAACAAAAAAAAAATATACTATTTTGGTCCATTTAATCCAGATTGTACATGCGTTTACGTAAGAAACTCACATTTTGAAAAATCTCACGTGAGATTGGGGGATGGGGGAGGGGGGTTGAATAAAATCTCACGACATCTCACCAGGGGGGAAGGGAGGGGTAGAAAATTTAAAAAAACACCTCACGTAATTTATGGACGCCCCCATACTCGAAATAACGTGCGTTCTGTACTTATGTAAAAAATACAGTCTGTCCAATAAATGAATTAAGCTAAAATATTTGACCTAAATTAATGAAATAATGTAAATATAACTTTACACAATTTATTTAGATTCGTCTACATAAGAAATTTTCCGTATAAACTATCAATAAGAACATGTTTTTAACATCTAAAATCGAATATTCAGATAGCTTAGGTGTAATTAATAATGTAATGGGGAGGCCCTCTATATTTATTGATCTATGTTATAGACGTAATATTAAAATAATTCTGCGTGTGGTAAACATTTTAACCTCTTAATTTTAGATTAAAATTAGGCATATCTAGTTATTTCTAAATACCTGAAACCTAATATTGTATACCAGTCGTTCATTCATAAATCCATTATAATAATGTACATTATACTATTTTATATTACATCGTTAATAATACTAAACATAAATTTTAATTACATTATTACATTATGTGATCTATTTTCGATTGTTCTTATCCGATGTGGTTTTAAAAATGTACATTATTTATATATACAGAGTGTTAATTAAATCTCAGTATAAAATCGGGCTATCTAATATTTAAAACGGTAAAAACATAAGTATTAGTTTGAATTATACAAAAATTTAATTAACACTATGTACGACGTGGCCTACCTACGTGTGTTATAAATGTAATTTAAAATTATTCAAAAATAAAGTTTATTATAAAAATACAGATGTCAGTCTATTCGCCTGCAGCGGACGATTCTAGTGTAATTCAACGAGGGAGAGGTCACATCCAGTCTTATCGGTTGAAGTATTAAATAAAACTTAATAATATTAGTAATTTTATTAGAATAAACAGAATAAAACATGTGTCAATTGTGAGAAACATGTGAATCTCGTAGTGTGCGAGTGACAAAAACTTTACACCGACCAAAATTACACGACCGAGAAAAATTTACACTCGTTAATGCATTATAACATGATTCCTTTCAAACTTATGCTAAATTACATTATTACAGTTTAGATTACATTTGTATGGACGCTGTAATTTGTTCATATTACCCTACATCAATAACTTTAAGTATTAAAATATTTGTAATTTCTTTTTGCGCTAGTACCACGCACGTTATATATTTTTTCAAATACAGGGTGTTATAAGATATACAAAAATATAATTAGTTTTGTAATTTCGTCGTATATAAACTTAAACGTTAGGAATCAGACGACATCCGACATGTTATAATGTAAATTATATTATTGGTGGGCAAGCATACCAACGTACACACGACACGGCCAAAAATATCGATATCAAATGAGAATGAGCGTCCACGAAAATTTCAACAACTCTTCAAACTATAGTAAATGACAATATAAAAATATAAATCCCTATCATCGTAATACATATTGTACTCCCGAACCTCACATACCAGAGACGGATTGAGGCTGTACGCACAAACTATGGTATTTCAAAGTTATTACAACAATGAATTTAGACACAAACGCACCTCAACAACCAACCAATCAGCCCATGCTTTACAAACGCGTCCAAAAGAGAAAAAAAAAGTTATACTACCAACTAAAATAAAAATTGAGTCCGTAGGGAGTAACCAAATTATATACAAGATATATATGTTACATACAATATAATCTAATGAGGAACGATCAGAACCTAAAAACATTATAAACACTGGATAATGCTATTTAATTGGGTACTATGGACTATGTTTGAATTTATAAACATTTTTATATGTAATAGCAAGTAAAACAAAAAAGAAACCCTTCTACATCAAAATCGAATGAAAAATGAGGCAGTTATTTAATATTTTAAATTCTGCAATGAGCAAGAGTGGGGGCGTAGTGGGGATATCTCGCTATCCCTTTCCAACGCACGCGCCGTTATGGCCGTGATTATATTTCTCTTTCCCGCAGTTTAAAGATTACACCAAACTTCAAAGGCTTATAACTTTTTTATTTTTGACAATATTTCATTTTAAATGATGTAAATTAAATTTAAAATCAATTTTAAAAAAGTAGTCATGTACCCAATTAGGTATATAATAAACACTACCTATATCGCCTTGGATTGCAGACTACGCCAGTACGAAAAATACACAAAATTTCTACATTCTAAATACTTATTGACAAATTATTATAATCAACACAACCGCCCTAATGTATTCAGATATGTTTATTTGTCAAGGCATAGGATACTTTCTTAATTTATGCGAATGATGTAACTAAATGTTTCCTACGGACCCGTCTAGTCTAAAAAACATTTACAAACACAATGATTGCATTCGTAGAAAAATTACGAAGTATATGATTACTTTACAAGTAAATAGTGCTTGTTGGCCCTGTGAGGATACACGAATACATAATGTAAGTATGCAAAAAACATTGTTAATTTCATTGAAAAACTTTTTAACCTATTGGAAGCTGCATAATACACATTATATTAACAGCTCGGCCGCCGGTGGCCGGGCCGCCCGTCATAAGAATAAATGTGCTAGAAAATTTTTAAAGGATCATTTTAAAAAGGATAGTTCTGTAGTGAAGTTATACAAAGCGAAAAATTGTACAGACTAAGAAAAATGCAGTCAATACGGTCAGTGCGAAGTATCCCGTGACCCTCACAAAGGCAAACAAGTGTCAACCAAGTCATCTCAATGCCAGAATCCCTGAGCTACACGAGACGGTCAATTAACGCCTGTAAGGATGGTAGGATGACGCCGAAGCTGTTCCTGATGATGACCCGTGGTAGCTCCTCTTGGATGCGCGCTGGTAACCGTCGCCCGATCCACCGGTGTATTCGTAATCATCGCCTGTTTGTTAACGTTTAGTTTACATAACAAGAGAAAACAAAAGCTTTCCGAATTTAATTTAATTGACAAATAAAAAAAATATGTGCAAATATTTTAATATGAATCACGCTGTATATATTTTATGTTTAAAAATCGCATAAATCTTGAAGTTGAAATTATTAATTCCGCTTTATTAGTAGACTAATAAATCCAATCAATATTTCAATACTAGCCATACTAAGGACTTTGCAAATTCAATCTAAAATATTGAGGTATTCTAGATTTTTATAAACATTAATTATAAAGATAATAAAAATAAACTTACCCGCACCACGCACCACTCTTCAACACTCCAGAGACAATATTACACTCCAAATTACTTACAGAACAGTATTCTAGCAATATTACAGAACAAGTATGGACATTGCTGTTATTTATATAATTATCAGACTAATCAGATGTGTTCAACTCATAAAAATGGTGATTGTAGAATTATTTCGTTAAAACTCCAAAATGAGTGAATAACGCCTAAAATATATGATTTATTTTGGTTCTACTGATGAAAGCAAATATATTATGATCTATAAATCCTTTTTAAAAATACTACCTTACTACCAATGTGTTAATTTTGTAAACTGACAACACCAGTTTTATTGTGTCAGAGAAGCTTGCAACACTAAGTTACGTGCCAATTATTTTAGTAGGCGATACTGGAGAATAAAAGCTGCTCTAATTTACACTATATTTCAACAAATAGTATCAGGAAGTACATAAACCTGACGCAGAAGCGGATACATCAGAAACGTTACAGAATGACGGCTGTGGCGATACCATACCACCGCAGTATATCATTGGGACCTGTGAATCGGTAAAGTATTGATCTAGACACGGTAGTGTGTCAACTAAGTTACTAAACAAAAGAGCGACGCATCAGCAGTGTGTTATCATTTCTACCGTAACATCTTCCAAATGGTATGAAATAAGAAATATGCATTCTGGGCTATCAGAGAAGCATTTAGTAACAATACTCTATTTAGTATAATTTGAAATTTAATGTTAATTCGGTCTTGCTTTTAAAATTTAACATCATACCTTGAGACTTTGTGGTTTGTATTTCAAAAAGGAGTTTTGTAGTCTACACTAAAAAGGTCTATGGTAGATTTTTGCGGGTGTGCTGTGTTGCCATCCTTTAGCGGCATAATTTTTAATTTCTACTAACCAAGGTAAGAAAGTGGTATAACCTGTGGCGGCGTTCCTATGGCATCACTCATAAGTTGTACGTTCATGTACTTGGGACTTCCGGCGTTACTGCTTACACCATCACCCTCTGCCATACATAGATCAGTTTTACAAAACGTCTATAGGTGGCACCCAAAATAAACAAGTGAAATGACCTTTACGGCTTTTACTCCGTATTTTATAGTAATAATTTCGTTTAGATTTCTTTAGGATAGACTTCACTATGCAGGATATGCGATTTTATTTTATGGCTGGTGTGAATAATAAGACAAGTCGACTTGCAATATCGTACGAAAACTGGCAACTGGATTCCTTAATTCGTGTCGTGGTGGTTAAATTGTTTAACCTACACATCTTTAGTTACGGCGCCTCACCTATAGAGTTATACATTTATTCACCACAATATCAATGGGACAATCTAGATGCAAGTCTTTGTATAAAATGGTAAGTCTACTTGTCAACATAATCACACCATTGTACGGGTTTATTCTGATGGCTCAGATTTTATTAAAATCTTCACACGTATGGCATTTAAAAATGAACCAATGTTCACACCGCCTCCTTTTACTACAAATTAGAAAAAAAAAAGGGGGGGGTCATTCCAATACTTTTGGATGCCACTATAATAGGTTAAAAACTTCTACGAATGTGTGTTAGTGTAGGGAAAGTGAGAATTGTTAGTGCAGACAATACAAGGCAGAATTTAAAGAGATGTTTTACATGATTAATTGGTAATTACATATGGTATAGTGTGAAGAATGTTTTAGAACATAATTAATTAAAACGGCTTGTGGACATACCGTTCTTTCGTTACACTACTCGTGTTATTTGTTAGAGTAAGACTATTATGTCATACGACTGTCATATAAAAACAAAAATTATGATAACAGTAACCCAATGGGAATGTGTTAACAGTACGGGAAGGAGGGGCTCGGGGCGGGAAGGTTGGCAGGGACATTAAAAATACATGTGATATTTTGAAATTTTTGATTTCTTTTAATTATCTACGTTTTATAATGTCCTTAAAGTAGATATATATTTCATCATAAGTTATCTCAAATATTTGCAAGTGGTAATATTAATATTTCAATTAATCAACCTGTAGTATTACTTATAAGATAGAAGAAGCTTAATAATAGAAAACTACGACAAACTGTATTTTTTTTCATTACATTACAAACTACATACTTATGTTACCAGTTACATCTAACACTAATATATTACCCAAAATACCTAATATGATTAATGCGTAATTTTTATTTTTTTTAATATGATTCAAATTGTATGTCGTGTGATAGCACATCGTTTAACGTTACACATTAATATACGTTCTGCATACAAGCTTTGCCGGCTTAGTGCATCGGTTAAAATTAATAATTAAAACCGTAATTAACTAATTATCATTAGGTACTCATTAAATAATGAAACAAGGACTCACGTGCAAGTATATCATAATTTTCCTTTTTATATTAATAGAACATTCGGGGGAGCGCGGGCAGAGTCGGTAGCGTCGTGTGCAGTTTCAGTGGACAGCGCGGCCGACTCTCCCCTCGGCCCGACAGTTCCGTATCCGTTAGGGCTTAGTATAATAGTTACATATTACATGATTACAACAAATCTAGATAATAGTCTTACAATCGTAACATTTAGTTTGTGGCTCGGTCGCGGTCGCCGCTTCCAATTAATTACATTTAATGAAATTAATACAAGTGTGTATTATAGTAACGGAGAGCCGCGACGGGCGGCGTAAATTAAACTTATATACTGTTGTAATTAAACATTACTTTATATATTGTATTGTAATCAGTCGACACGTGACACCTAACAATTTTGTAATCTAATCAATCGAGAATTATGTACTTTATCAACTACAAAGAAATTAAACGTATATTTATATAATATACTATAGTTTTAAAAAATAATCAACATCAATTTTATTTTATTTTTAATAATTAAAAACTGAAATAAATAACAACTCTCCCTAGTTTCTCATTATAATTAATGTTATGATTAATTGTAACGCCCGCGTACGTTCATACACGCGGGACACCATAATTACATTTAATATTAAATTCTAGTATAAAAATGAGGTTTTTTTATATATTTTAAATTTAATTACACCTGCATTGATTTTTTAAAATAATTTTAGCAAACACTACAGTAGAATTCGACCGTCGGCCGTCGCGTGTTAAATGCATACTTTTTAAATATTATAAAGTGTAAAAAGTGAACTTAAAAAGACGTCCGTTAATCTAACGTTAACACTAGGGTAGTTGAAGGTATAATTAGTCAATTACGATCATAAATATATTATTAATATGAATATGAAGCACGGCACGCGCCGTGCACTGTGCGGCCATGTTAGTTATCATAATATACCAAAATACATTTTTTTACACAAAAAATGTTTCCTTTATATTCTAATGAATAAACATACACATATAAAACCGCGTCGGTAAACTATTTATATAAAGTAATACAAACAAGAGTCGAAATGTTAACTACACAACATCACTACAGTTAAGCCATGATTAAAATATTTTCATTAACATTATATATATAATATTTTTTTTAAGATACAGTATAATATATCTTATGTCGATATTACTCAGTGTAATATTCAAAATGTAAGGGAACAACTTTGTCACTCACGGTGCGCATATAAATACATATTTGTTTGTTCACCGTACTAGTGAAGGGAAGTCCAAATTGTTATTAACTATGTAAGAAAACATTACAGGTATATATGTAAATACAACTATATATAATATGCCTGGGGATCATCCGTGAGTGAAGGGCACGGGAGGTAGGAACTACGGGACTTGGGGGTACGGGAGGGAGATATGGGGGTGGGGGGTACCTATAAAGCCGCGGTGGGGACGCTACACGCACGAGGGACACCCACATTTGACAGACGAGCCTCTAACGAGTCTTACCGTATTTGTATTTTGCTAACTATTTTTAATTAATAAATTCATCGAATATTTTAATGTTTCTCCTATATAATAATAATTAAAAACCCATATAAATAGTATCAATTGATTTTTTTTTCTCATAATAATTTGCACTAAGTTTAATGTTGAGTAAATCTAAAATTTCTAATACATATTATACTTTTATTTTAAATAAATTATATTCATTATTATAAGATTGCCACGTTGGTTCATTACAAACTAAGTTCTTAAAAATTGTTCCATATAATGTTTGTGGTTGAAGGGCACGAGTACATGCCCAGTTCTCTAACACCTTAGTGCATAGTGCTTAGTTCTACACATAATCACTGAAAATAACATAATATAAATCATCTATATATTCACTTAACTTTTTTAAGGCATCGTTTCCTAATATTAAAAAACAGGTGTGAACAATTTCAGTTCGTATCATCGGTGGTTGTACATTTAAACCTACAGTAAGTAATATCATAAGAACACGATGAAACTGAACAGTGAATGACAGGTGAACAGTCGAATAGTCCGACAGTCGAACAGTCCGACAGTCGAACAGTCCGACAGTCGAACAGTCCGACAGTCGAACAGTCCGACAGTCGAACAGTCCGACAGTCGAACAGTCCGACAGTCAAACAGTCCGACAGTCAAACAGTCCAACAGTCAAACAGTCCGACAGTCAAACAGTCCGACAGTCGACCAGTCCGACAGTCGACCAGTCCGACAGTCGAACAGTCCGACAGTCGAACAGACGGACAGTATGCGAACCGAAGAGCGCGCGGCGAGGGAGAGAGCAAACAAACTGGACCGTAGCTTAGGCGTTGCTAACTAGTCGCAGCGTCTGCTCGCAGCGAGAAACTAAAGCGGAATGCTCGAGACAAATTATAACCTAACTAACATAGGAACGAAGAGAACAAGCGGCAAAAGCGTCGCAACTACACGATAAATGTACGAGGTACGAGTACTAACAACATACTGATCCCGAGACGCGTCTCACTCACTCGTCTGCACATACCAGTATACAGCTATAAGAAATGTATCAATATGCGCGTAACTATGAACATCACAATGTAAAGGCTTTTCGCTATGTTTTATACCGTTAATTTGGAACACCGCACCCCTCGTTCCGTACCGCGTCACTTATAAATTTGCTTATCAACCACGTCACAATATTCTTCAATAGATAAATTATACTTTACTTATGGAGCGATCTTAAATAACCCTATTCTAAACGATCAAATTATGCATTCATGTAATAATCAACAATTTGTCTATTAAAAACATTTATAACAAATCTTAGCGAGCGCGGCGCGCGTCTATTTAAAATTAAAGGAACAACGCCCCCGCTGACCGCACAGCGACGGCGCCACAGTCTCTCTGTACTGCACGTACTGTACGTACTGTACGCAGTGCACGGGCACGTACGCGCACGTAAACTCTAACGATACTCGTAATTAATTATACAACAAATAATGGTGGAGCCGCGGCACGATCGCGTCGCCCGGTCCGAGTCCCGACTCTCCCCGATTAATTACTTAGCTTAACACTAAAATTTTAATCAGTCGATCGGTCAAACGATTGAGCGATATAGTACAGTAAAGGACTAACATTAAATTTAATCTAACAATGTTATTTAAATTATAGCTCACTTTGTGAGGGGAGAGCGGGGCGACCGGGCGCCGCGGCCGTCGGCCTCGACAGTCGACACTCAGTAACCACTAACCTGCCTCACTGATCTATACACTTTTAAAAATATTTGGCAATCATATAAATTAAAACTTTAAAACTATATGACGAGAGGATCTATTAAAATTATGCTTTACACACAAGTAAGTATATACACTTCTGCGGTGGCGCGAGGGGTGAACGTGCCAACTCTATATCCTAAATGCTTGAGCTTCAATTACTTAACACATACTCCACGATATAGTTTGCTCGTTAACAATTTGGCAGGTAAATTTAATTCATTAACGTATAAATTCCATTATAATAACCAACTTAAGAATTGCGATAAACTAAAATGCATATTAGAAAACAAATTAAAATTACAAATATTTATACAGATTTGTTCCCTTTTTTAAATGTGGGGGAAAACAAATTAAAAATATTATTACCACGTTCAGTCCTACTATGTTTTGTTAAATATTAACACATAATTATTTGATTACATGTCTACCGTTTCCTAACTCTAGTGGGTGTTAAATAACCAAAATTCTAATATTAAACATACATACCGATATATATACCAAATATTTATACAAGTTATTAGCTTAAGTTAAGTTCTTTTAGGTAATTTTCCCTAAATTGGCCTTGTTTAACAGTGTCTGTCAAATGTACGTGACGCGTGCGTGCGAGCGAGCGGGCGTGCGAGCGGGCGAGCGGGCGAGCCAGCGGGCTCGTGCGCTACTCACTACTGCACCGCCGCGACCCACCGCGGACGCTTCCTTACATCACCACTATACCGAATCGTGAGATCTCATCTATACTTAGCAATGACATGATTAAAAGAAATCAATTTAAAACTCCCAAAGGAAATATTTAAAAAAGAAACGATATACACTCGAGTAAAAATTATTCTTTCACAAAAAAGCCCACATCCAAATAGAATATTAAAAGCAAAGTTAATTAAAAAATATGTGTGTACGAGCGTACACGAGTGTATTACAGCGTCCTTCAGCTTTAGAAGAGGGGTCGCGAAAACTCCTGGTCGGACGAAGTATTACTAAACGGATGCGCCGATCGCATCCATATCGAGTGATTTAATATCATCCGTTCTTATAATTAAGTAGCGTTCAGAGACGGCAGATTGCCAAAATCGTCAGATAGTGGAAAAATTTGTAATAAATTAGTAGAAAAGCGCAAGAGTTAAAAACACCTAAAAGCCGGTGCATTATCGAACTAATTTAATAATTTTATCTATTAAAAATTAATGCTTACTTTACGCGTGTGGGTTTGTGTTAATGCAGTCGTCACGTTTATATCCATGCGTCTCTACATACTAAATAATCAGCGTGTCCAGTTAATTTTGCTTGCATTGTTTTGAACTAGCATAATTTTAAGCACGGTCACTGGCCCACTTGCTTATCGATTAATCGTTATTAATTTTAACATTTAAATTCAAAACTACCACGATATTTGCATTACGACAATCAATATCATGAGAACATTAACTACTTTTGCAAATTAACCGATGACATACATCATGAACACAAATTGACATACACGTAACTAATATTCCGTCCCTATTAGTCGCGGGTTATATCGACAAAATAATCGATTTAAAATAACAACGGAGTCGATCGTTTACAACCGTCGTAACGCCGAATCATTCGAACGCGCACTCGTTTGTCTGTCAAGTGAAGCAAAATCGCCACAACTACTATGAAAGGAGGATGCGATTTTTTGTCTGGTCGAAGGGGAGCGTCAAAAGGAGTATCAGTATCGGTAGTGAGTGGCGAGTGTGTGTGTGTCGTGTGACGGTTGTGGTATCTAAGCGGCGGGCCACTCCTTGTTAAACTCGTTGGCGTTGAAGTGTTTGGGCGCGTGATGCGGATGCGCGTGCACACCTGGCGGCTGGGCGGCGGGCTGCGAGCCGTGGTACTCCGTGCCGGCGCCGTACCGCGACGCGCCGCCGCCGTACGACGAGCCCTACCCGGCACACGCACTGCGTCAGCCGCCGCGCCGAGCCGAACCACAACTCCGTCACTTACACCACGATCAACGATCAAACGTGCACTCAAAGTGCAGCTTTGCAAATCGATTCCGACAGTGATACCACAAAAAAGCGCACGGCACGCTCAAAATGTCAATAAAAAACAAAACTTACAAAGTACGACTTTAGGCACATATTTAACTGTTAATCCTTGTAGTGTCTGTGTAAGTGACCTCTGATCTTATGTGTTTAGTATGTGGGCCGCGTCTCAGGCGCCACGGCGACATACGGCTCGGCTCGGCGCCGCTCGTAGAGGGCCGAATGTGGCGCGCCGCTAGCGGCTCTTCCAACATTCGCCCTCCATTATTTTAACGTGACACAATTTAAAAAAATATATATTTAACTCTGTTTTATTACATATAACGGAATAGAAAAGAATTTCATCTCTGAACACTTAAAGTACAGCTCTTAATATTATTTTATATATAAAGTTAACTATGAATGAACCTGTAACAATATGAGAAAATCCAAATTTTACTAATTTGTACTTTAAATGCCAATATACAAGTGAGATGAAACTAGGCTGTTGAATCATCTCGCACGGCCACAAAATATGCAATATGAATATCGAACTGAACTAAGGGTAAGCTTATAACTAGTGCGATGCGATGCCTTTTTGATGAGCGCGCTCTATCGTCGCGACAACGGAACCGTCCATAGTGATAAATCCCCAGCGTTTCGCGACATTCCCTCATCCGATACCCGCCCTTATCTCTAATTGTCTTTCTGGAGGAGCCACTCTTGTGGGGCCTGATCGACCAACTGGAAAAGAAGAACAAGACATAAAGTCCCACTCGCCACAATTCAACTCGATCTTTAGCAGATTTATGTAAGTAGCGCAGCGCGTGAAGATGGACCGGGCGATAAGCGTGTGATTTGTCCCAGAGGGCGAGATGAAAGTTTATGCGAAGGGAGGAGCGGGGAGGCGGGAGGGGGGAGCGAGGAACATGGCGGGAGGTGTCTGGCAGATATGGCCGGGGCGGCCGGTGATGAGAGACCTTCAGCGAAACTATATAACAACCACTAATCTTCTTGATTTTTCACTATGGATAGCGGTGCGAGAGTGTACAAATGGCACGGCGACACAACCAGATCGTACTCATTCTGAACCGCAGCATAGCTCAGAAAATCAAAAAGACATCGCACTTTTATTCTGGCCACTGAAAACATGCACACAAGTGGACACGATCCGTCGGCGCGTGATGTATAGTCAATAATAAACAAGCAATATCAGAACACAGCACACGGATGCAGGGGTGGAATGCTGTCTAAAAATGGCTCTATAATAAATCTCATGCTGCATTTCGGCCGCTATATTGGCTTACTGGGATATTTCGCTGAATATCGCTCGTTCACCAGGAATCAACATTCATCAACACTCACACATGAATCGCAAACAAAACAAGTACAACCAAATTGAACTGTGCGGGAGGGCCGAGTGAAACTGAGCAATCAAATGCAAAAAACGATGGTATAGAAAAATCTCGCGCCACCAGTCATACTGGCACTATGGTTGGATGCAGGACAAATCAATAGAAGCACATGTAGGGATAAAGGTAAGAAGCAAGCCCAGACATATTGAGCACTATGGGTTAGACACTTAGGAATAGTATTAATCAACTTGGCTGTACTTTTGTTTGTATTAAATATTCTCGCAGCCAAAAGCCACGTGGTACCATCACTAACTATATCTTGGGTGTTAGTGCATACTATGTAAATCAAATAACTTTTAAAAAACAAGATATAGTACGTGATATGCGGTCGATTGTTTGCGATTTTTCACGTCATTGAATGGGAAAGTAACAGCTAGTTACATTCCATCAACGTGTTCAGAACACAGTAGAATGCGAACGCTGCGACTATATTCCACGGTATGTCAAAACTGAGACTAAACGATTCGATGCGCTTAAAGTATTTCAAGCTATTTTCAATCTCGGCAACAGTTATTCCGGAATTTATTAGAAAAACATTGACAGTCGGTATTTTTAATGATTTGGCAAGAAAGAAACTTGATATATTGCCTATAATTATTTTCGGCCATGAAATTAATACTTAATTACACGATGATAACTGCTAAAATAATTTTAGCGGATAGAAAAAAAACGCAGATTGATAGTTAAGCTTATTATAGCAAAACACTAATGTATTCTTCACTAGTATCCGGCGTATAAGAATGAATTCCAATGGTTGCAAAATTGATTATTCGCGCGTTTCGCCTCGCCTGCACTAGACTTCATAATTAGGTACTTGACAATGTTCGATTTTATAAACATTTTTATATGTAATAGCTAATAAAACAAAATAAAAACCTTCCTGTAAAAACTGCATCGAAATTGGTTGAAAAATGAGACAGTAATTCATATTTTAAATTCTGCAATGACCAAGAGTGGGGGCGTAGTGGGGATATCTTGCTATACCTTTCCAACTCACGTACCGTTATGGCGTGACGTGGTTGTACTGATACTTCTCTTTCCCACAGTTTGAAGGTTACACCAAATTTCAAAAGCTTATAACTTTTTAATATTTGAGAATATTTCAGTATTTTTTCTACATTTTAGACGACGTAAATTTCATATGAAATTAATAAAAAAAAATTGTCAAGTACTCAATTGTTAAAAATTAATTATTCGCGCGTTTCGCCTCGCCTGCACTAGACGCCATAATTGAAAAGTACCACGTATCGCATTCTACGGAAATCAAGCGAACGTCAATCAAGGTGTAGTCAGGCACTAATATTTCTAATTCTTGTTGTTAAAACACTGCAGGGGCAATAACAGCCGTAGTTCGCATTGATCCGCCATTCAACTGTGTTCAAACCATTTCACACTGCGACCCACTGACATCGATTGTGTTTCAACAATTATTTGTAATTATAGGGGCTTACTTATAAAAAACAGTTTAACTGAGAAAATTGTAAAGAATAGCCTGTCCCTTTTATTTCCAAACGATGTGACACAAGGGGAAAAGTGACAGCCTATTCTTAGCCATTTACTCAGCTGAACTGGTTTTATAAGGCCCGATATTACGCCTCGAATAGATGCAAACGGATTGCGTCACGATTATAACCATTAGAAAGTGATAAAACATACTTTTTTTGTTGAAACGCCATCGTGAGTAAAGCTGAGGACGTTTTTAATATCGATGATAAGCGTGATTCAGTTAAAATGAGAAACACATTTCTACAGACCGAAAATAAGTTTTTTTTTTCATAGAAATGTATTTCATCTATAGATTAGTGGTGGTGAGATGTAGCAAAAACCATAACCAATGAATTTAAAAAATCTTCTCTTTATTAAAATCTGTACTTTGTGGTTCATGCGTAAGATGTAATTATAATTTGCGATTTTTTTATTAATCAATCTTTTTTTTCTGAGCTGAAAGTAAATTTCTTCACATTAATGGTTAGTTATTTTAATGGTCATCGCGACCTCTCGCGTCAACGATATTAAGCCGTTAAGTAATAAACAAAAAACAAAATAATCGAAAATTATAAAGACATCCATTTTATATCGTTTATATGAAAAAAAAATCAATTTGCTGTCAATTTATGACCCTCAACACATTCTTTAAGTAAAAAATACTCGTATTTTTTAAGTATATGAGCTAACAAAAAATGTGATACCACTAGAAATCAATCATAAAATACATAAAATGACAGCAAACTGTAGAAAAAAAAGATTTAATTTATTTGTATGTACAACCACTTGAAAAGAGGAATTTGTTTAAATCAAATTATTTGGTTCATAAACTAAAAAAAAAATTGAAACCAACACAAATTTCAAATTATTAACTCTGTTCAAGCTGGTTCTGTTGTTAACAATGTTGCTAACACCATTTTCATTTTTGTTTAGTAAAATATTTTTAGAAAATTTATAGATTTAAAGTACTAATGAAATGGTGTCAGAAACTTTATTCAACATTATTGCAAAATTTAAAAAAAATGTACAAACTGGGGGGTTATCACCATCTCTTATAGCAGTATTATTATAACCTTACTTGTACCGATTCCCGTTTAAAAAAACGAAGTAAGATTATAATAACACTGCTATAAGAGGTGGTGGTGGTAACTCCCCTGATTTGTTAGAAAAGAAAAATTGGAACATTATATCTGCAAAATATTATTGGAAAGAGTCGAGTGACCGTTAATAACCGTTTGAATTTTTTTTTTAAATCCTAATGTTTCGTTTTACACCACAATACGATAAGAGCATACGGTTGTTGGGGAACGTACCCATACCACGTGACCCGTTCAATGGGGAGAGAGGATGTTTATTTATTTATTTATTTATTTATTTATTTTTTAGAAAACTTACAGCTAACAAGATATAAAGTAAGTGAAAATAAATGTATACAGAAGGCCAATTACAAGTTTTCACAGTTATTTTACAGTTTAGATGTTTAAGATGGATTGCAGTCTGTTAGAGTGAATTTCTACGATTTTTTTTTTTTTTTTTTTTTTTTTTTTTTTTTTTTTTTTGTTCAAAATACCACGCTTGGTCACGGAGGGCTCTTAGGTTTTCGTCACGTAGTCAATATCCTCTAGGGAAATCCCGTTCTTTTTCGAACTATATTCAAATATGGCGCGCAGTGTTTAGGACACATAATACTTTTTTTACTTTTTTATAAAAAGCAGTATGGGTATGTTCCCTTGGTAATATTTTTATCATCAAATACCAAAGCAAATCCGTATGCGCTTATGCAATATCAACGACCGTTCTTTACATGGCTCGTGCAAGCGGCTCGATTGAAAAAAACAAAAAAACAAATTAACTAATTTTTGCTGCAATAAATACTGGTACAAATAATAGAATACATTAATACCAGCATATAGGTATTTTTATGGTACCATATTTGTAATTTTTGAAAAAATACATCGATTTGGCAACACCAATACACAAATTCAGACCCACCAGAGCCGTAACTGCGTATGAATCGAGCCGCACGCACGAGCGTCGTGGTGTAGTAGCAAATGACAAAGAAGAATAAGGACTTGGCACGACTACGAAAAAATAAAGTACCTAGCGTATGGAGAAAAACCTGACCTATATTGGCTCTACAGCTGATTACCTGACATGAGTCGGCACTTTCAGCCACACCGGTCTGTTATCTTAAGTTTCATGACATGATGACAACTTACACATATATAAATCGTGAAACTAAAATGGCCGAACTGGCTTCAAAGTAAACACATATTTTCCATAGTTATGCCAAGTCTATAGTCGGTGTCAGTGTCGGTGTTACGTGTGTGCACGCACCTGGTCCTGCTGGTAGGCGGGCGGGTACTGCTGGTAGGCGGAGTAGTCCGCGGACGAGGACTTGGAGAGCGCGGCGGAGGAGAGCGCGGTGGTGAGGGGCGCCGCGGGGGTGCCGCCGCCCGCGCCGCGCCCGTACATCTCGCCGCCCTCCGACAGCGGCACGTACGAACCTGCCGGGTGACACCACGGGTGCTCAGCAAATGTCTTTTTATAGAGTTTTGTTATCGATATTTTTTATCGATATATTTTATAGATAGCTTTTATCGATATATTGTATCGCCATTTTATCGATATATTCTATAAATAGCTTTTATCGATATATTTTATCGACAGTTTTTATCGATATTTTTCAGTCGATGTATTTATGTTTATGCATATCGATGTTTTATTGGTGTTATTTTGGCACCTCGATTTTTACACTCGTATCGTAGTCGTTGATATCGATAAATTTTTATGTTGAAATTAGTATTTTTTAAAGTAAAATATAGTGCCTATATTAATAAGCCCTAGTTAAATGTATTGAATTCTTCTTGGGCTTCCGTGATGTTATGGCGGGTACACACCGGCCGAACGAAGGCGAAAGAATCTACGCCTGTTTCATTCACACAACAGCTAGAGTTTGTTTAAGTGAACCGCAACAGGCGACTATTCACGAACATTCGTTCGGTTGGTGTGTAACCGCCATCATACTTCTAAGCCAATGCTAGTTATTAATGTGGTAAAAGAGCCTGTAATTAAGGTTACTGCCTGAAATACCCCAAGAAGCATTACCATCCCGTATAATTTGATAGGAAATGTTAATACTTAGCGAGTTTATAATCTTGCCAAAAAAAATTAATTCCGTTAAATTACCATACTTAAATTATACAATAATTATTCCGCTGCTTTTCGAAATCATGAAAAAACGGTAGGTTAGCCTAATAAGGACCCAAATAAGACTTGAACAGCATACTTTTTCCCCACAATTATTTAATACAATATTAAGTAACGCTTATTTATTATTCCAATGGCAAATAATGCACCACTTAAAATGTATACAGTACAGAAAGTGTAATATCTATAAAGCTTGAATCAATGTTATTTGACCGCATTGCCTAACTGCGCCGCATTATTCAGACATTTAAAAAACTAACAAAGCTTATAGCGAGTTAGTGCATACTATATATCGACATGTATGATGCTAAACTATTATGAGACGATTATATATAGTTTTGTGTATCGCTATTTATATTTATAATGATCAGCTCACCGGAACCGGTAGAGTTGGAGTTCTGCGGCATGTTCCAGTTGGTCCAGCTGCCGCCGGCTGAAGCTCCGGCCGGTCCCGAGCTGTAGTTAGCTGCACCAAACGAAACATCACATTTTTCATTTCGCATGTTTCGTGTATTATGTCCCTAACTTGGCGATTGCATCGAAACCACGCCAATTTCTGATTACTTTTACATTTCGTGTTAAAGAGAATTCAATGTTCCCTGATTTGTCTGCAACACGAAAATATTCTAATACTCGGATAATTTTTATTCGTCTCATATATTTGGATTTGTTATTAATTAGAATGAATAGTATGCAGCTGTACAAGTCTTATAAGGGCCCCGATACTTTGGTATTAACGTATTGTGTACGATTGTTTTACAAATAGCCGCACAGTCTCCGAACTCTTGAGACTTCACTCCAAAACTCGTTGCTGCGAAGATCTCGATGGCGCCGAATCAACTATCACTATAGGTAAATTAGTAAGTCGTTTGAGTATGTAATGGTTACTACAATCTTCTTTTTCTTCCACGCATTTGCGGTGTAAATAGAGCAATTATCAAGTTTTCGCAATGACCATGAGATCCAGATATGGACGATCTCAAAGTCCTGCTGGGATTATGGTGGCAATTATTCCAGTGCGATTTCCCTCAGATAACCTTCAGTCAGCGAATCGACTGAACAAAGTCTGCAAACGCGCCAAGCAAGTCATCTAAGATCACCGGTTAAAAAGTTTTTACATTATACTGTCCGTCTTCGCTGAATTTTGGCGCATAAAACCACATCACTTTAAAACAACAAACAAACTCCAAATAATAATATAAAATAATTTTAACAAGCGGCGCCCATCCTGTTAGACTTCCCGCCAAAATCCGTTAGCAAAATCATATTAGACTTGCCATTTAGTCGATCAACAATCAGCACAATTGTAGATTGTGTAGTGTATGTACATCATTCTACCATCTACAGAAATACTTTGATATTCTTTTTTAATTTACCAGCTATAAGAGAGTGATGTAATACCAACACAAACTCAAAAGACTCCATTTAAGTTCATTGAAATAAATGAGTTACCATTTGCCGTATTGATTTACCAAAACATAGATGTCAGATTAGCGCTCTAAAAATAACTAGTAAGTTCAAAACGAAGCAGGCAAAAAAACATCACAGAAAATCGAGCCTCATTATGGCAGTTATGTATGGCTGATGAATTCTTGACTACTGTGAATGTTCTTACAAAAGTTATGTCATGCGTTGCACTTGCATATCTAAACTAAAATCTAAACTTTAATTATTGTCTGGACTTTAAGAGGCGATAACCCTTGAGTTTGTTTCGGCATTTCTTCTCAGGGCTAGCTACGAAATGCCGACAGTTTTATTTTTAAACATGTAATTGATATGTAAAAGTGATATTTAAAATCCTATTTGCAGAATAAATAGTTGAATTTTCGGCTGTGTGGCTTCGGACATTAAATTGATACAAACAAACCAAATAAATAGTGTAGTGGATGGCGTGGTTTGTATTATAATACCACAAAAAAATGCGCCATTAAATATTTTTGGGCTTAAAGTTTTGTAGTATAAGTTGCCTTTCCAGCTCTTGCCTGTCAAAGTCAGCGCGACTCAAAGTTCATAGTAGACCACTGTTCATATCTAATGTAGTATACTTGTGCAGGAAAAAATATTACTTCGTGGGTTTGGCGTTCTCAGGCTCTTAGCGTACAATATATTCAATTTGACAGCTTACGTAATATGATAATTGACACCATCAATATATTATACCGTAGATGCACAGTTCTTTGTAAATATCGTCCTAAAAAGTGGTCTCAGGAATAAAACAAAGAAAAAGATCACACATGCACATGGTATGAAGTAGCTTTTTAAACGAAATGATCAAGCGTTCTTAAATTTGAATTTTCAAATTTAGAATTCTATCGGCGTCCAACTGTACGGAAAAGGAGTGCTTAATCACTTCCTTGCTGTCCCATTTTCCGAGCGTCAACTGTGTATCTAGGTAAATAATATATCGATGATTGACACCTACAAATCATTACCACGAAAATAAAAAATCTTGATTACTACGCAATACTGACATTATTAATTGTCCGCCTTTAAATTTTCATTCAAATGAAAAAGTACTCGCTAAGTCGCGCCGATATGTCATATACGATTACTGAGCGTCCACTCGCCACGTGTTCCTCCGCTTAGAGCGCGAGGGCATTAGTGAAAGTAGGCGAGTGACTAAGCGAAAGTATTGGTCACAAATACAACCTACACGAAGTTGCATTACATGTACATTCACTCTCACAAGTTGTCAGTACTGATGTCACCACCATATAATATACCCTAGATGCACAGTTCTTTACAAATATCCTCCTAAAAAGTGGTATCAAGAACAAAACAAAGAAAAACATCACAAGTTCTAATTAAATAAACAAATATAACTCTATGCACGTGTTATAAAGTAACTTTTTAAACGAAACTAGCTGACCCGCGCAACTTCGTCTGCGTAGGAGAGAGAGGGTTGAAAGAATGAGTTGTAGGCACCTATAATCCAATAATTCTAAAAGAGGTAATGAGATGATCTACTTTGGTCCGTTTTCGTCAGTCACCCCGTCAGTCACCCAGTCAGTACCCTCGTCAGTTACCCCGTCCATCACCCCGTCAGTTACCCCGTCCATCACCCCGTCGGTCACCCCGACAGTCACCCTGTCGGTCAACCCGTCGGTCACCCCATCTATCTCCTCGATTGTCACCCCGTCTGTCACCCAGTCTGTCACCCCGTCTGTCACCCGTGTGTCACCCGTCTGTCACCCTGTATGTCACCCATCTGTCACCCAGTCTGTCACCTGTCTGTCACCCGTCTGTCACCCAGTCGGTCGCCCCATCTGTCTGCTCGATTGTCACCCCGTCTGTGAAATCTCTAATATCTGGAAAATCTTTTGTCACGCACCGGCGCCATCTACTTAAAATATTGGTTTGTAGTACATGCTATGTATCAGAGATGGCGCTGTATGTGAAAAAAGATTTTCCCGCTTTTCTGTTGAAATTTTTCCTGAATTTTCTTTGCTATAAACCTCACGGAGCCCGAGACCTTTCCAACGAATGCAAAACCGTGGAAATCGGTTCGTGCGTTCTGGAGTTATAGCGTCAGGAAGGAAAACCCGACTTATTTTTATATAGTAGATGAGCAAGCGTTCTTAAATTTGAATTTTGAAATTTAGAATTCTATCGGCGTCAGACTGTAGGCAGGAGTGCTTAAGCACTCCTTTGCTATCCCATTTGCTGAGCGTCAACTGTGCATCTATGTAAATAATATATCTATGGGTTCTTTTAGAATGAATCCACGTCAATATTAAATGATTCTTATGCAAACACGAAGTCATGACTGGACATGTAGAGGCGCCTCTGCCCCGGTTCGGAGTCTGGAGCGTAGTATGTTCGACCCTGTTCATTTTATCACATTTGCTTACTTACGTCGCGTTTTCTGCTTACCAATTAAAAGCTAGGTCATCACACGTGCGGCAGGACCAATGACAAACGAAGAATAAGGACTTAGCAAAAAAAAGCCCAATGAGAGAAAATAGCGACTTGGCGAAAGAAAGATCCCAGTGATATAGCAGTTATGTATCTTCATATTCCGAAAATAACATTATTATAAAAACACCCCATTTATAATAAAACCAATAAGTATTTATACGTTATTTAAGTTTTACACGGGGATAACTTACATGAAATATATTGCAAAACTAAAATGGCGGAACCAGCCGCTAATCGTAACTACGCTTTTTCGTAGTCATGCCAAGTCCTTATTTTTCTTGCCATTGGTGGTTGTACATTATGTCTAGTAGTCTGTACATTATGTCTGTAGCTGCCGTACCCCTGCGCGGGCGGCTGCGCGTGCTGCGTGTAGTTGTGTAGTGTGCGTGCGTGCGTGTGTGTGTGTACGTACCGTAGCTGCCGTACCCCTGCGCGGGCGGCTGCGCGTGCTGCGTGTAGTTGTGTAGTGTGCGTGCGTGCGTGTGTGTGTGTACGTACCGTAGCTGCCGTACCCCTGCGCGGGCGGCTGCGCGTGCTGCGTGTAGTTGTGTAGTGTGCGTGCGTGCGTGTGTGTGTGTACGTACCGTAGCTGCCGTACCCCTGCGCGGGCGGTTGCGCGTGCTGCGTGTAGTTGTTGGTGGCGGGCCAGGTGGGCGCGTGCGGCGGGGCCTGCGGCGCGGGGGGTGCGCCCCAGCCCTGGTAGTTGCCGGGCCCGGCGCCGGCGCCCCCCGCGCCGTACCCGCCGTACGACGTCTGTCCCGGCGACGTGCCCCAGCCCTGGTACCTGCACACGACACGCACCTGACTATCCTGACGCCACAGCGAGACACATTCGCTCACACACCCACTACAGTTTTGTTTTAAGTATCACAACTAGTTTTGATGTGAGGTGAAGCCCACATACATTATACTTAACAAATACAATAATTAACGCTGAAGGAAAACATCGTGAGGAAACCTGCATACCCGAGAATTTCTCAACAAGAATTTCAAAGGTATGAGAAGTCTACCAACCCGCATTGGGCCAATGTGGTAGACTAAGGCCTAACTCCTCTCATTAGTATAAGAGGCCATACCCAGCAATGGGAAAGTAATATTTTAGGGTTATTATTTTATATTAATAAAATAATAGTTCCTTCGCGTTAAGCAGCTGTCCGAAAATCCCACAAAAACACTTATTAATTAGCCCAGGAATTGAACACAGGCTCTTACAGATTTATGGCCTAACCATCCTTAGGTTGGATGAGTAAATTACTTTGTAATATAGAAAACTACTCTCTAATAGAAAAAACACTATTATATAATGCAATATCATTCTACAAAACCAAAATAGGTCCTGCAGAAGACACATAGCAGTTGGCAAATAAAAATAAAAAGGGGAAATTTCTTACATTCATCCCACACATCCATCTCAATAAGGTATAAAAATAAAATAACAACAAGCGGCAGCACAAGCCACTAGACAACGTACTCGTACCCTTGCATGATGTTGGGGCCCGCCATGGGCATGTTAATGGGTGGTCCGCCCATCTGTCCGTTGTGGCCCTGTATCATGTTCATGGGCGCGCCGGCGGGGGGCCCCCACTGGCCGGCCTGGGGCGCGTCCCCGGGCGCCGCCATGGCCGCGCCGCCCATGCCGCCGCCGGACCCGAGCTTGCCGGACCCGTCGCGGGGCTCCGCGCGCTTGATCTCCACCTGACGAACAACATCATTGTACACACACATTGAGGGGTCACAGGGTTGATACAGACACTACTAGTGTTCATTGTCGGTGTAAGGTTGGGAACGCCCCACGGGTGCTGCGCCTGCATGCAATTGCATACCCCGTGGCCTTCGTAATAGGGAGAGGAACACCGCGGGGTTTAGTCAGTAGGACGGTCTACGCCGGTGAGTCCGATTTACCCTCTCTGAGGTGACTCCGGCAAAAAAAGGGTTAGGAACGCGGGTATCACGGAGCTGGGTCGTAAGGCCGGCGATCCGAAATACCCGCCGTGTCCACCCCCGGGCGCGTCGGTTGTGCTTCCAATATTCGCAAAAACTCCCATACACGACATATTATCAACAAAATCAGGTTGACAGAGGCGCGACTAGTGCATCCACTATTCGCCGATGATATCTTATGATGTGATAGGCGGCGAGCTTATCACTTTATTAGGCACAACTTGGCCTGATTTATGTAAATTCGATTCGATTATTTATTAAACCATATTTCTTCTTTACACTATTCTTTGGGGGAGGCCTACAGTGGACGTCCTCTAGCTAATCATGATCTACATTATCCTACTAATATTTTAAACGTAAAAGTTTGTGAGTGTGTATTTGTTACTCTTTCACGCATAAACCACTGGATAGGTTTTGACGAAACTTTATAGTTATATAGATAATGCATAGGATAATTTTTGGTTCGTCAAATAAACTTCCACGCAAATGAAGTCGCGGGCAACAGCTAGTCATATATATTTTTTCTCATCACTATGCACTATAATAAACAACGAATATGTCATTTGAAATATATAAACAATATTGTTATTTTTTTCACAATCAAGCATGATATCTGGATGCTTACCTGCTTCCCGTTGAGATTGATGAAGTGCTCCTGAGTGACCCTCTCGACGGAGATCTCATCCTCAAACGACAGGAACCCGAAGCCTATAACAAACGACAACATTAATCATAAATCCTTTTATTTCTTGTTATTGTGGGGACGTCTGTATCGACCTCACAATGATGAAGATATAATATAACATTAATATAATACACAGTTCCTGTAATATAACCGAATGCCGAAAAATTGACCGTTTCTTCAAAGCAAAGGCTCTACTCGATATTTACCCCATAATCCAAACGGGATTAGAAAGTTAAACCTCACAGCGCATTGCCCATGAAAATTACGCACACGGTTACAGTCAGATTCATTTCATAACGTGCAACTCATTGTTATTTGACGAGCCGTAGAGTCACCTTTCACCGGGTGTTCAGCGGCCTTCGAGCGCCGTCTTACCCTCTAGCTCTTGAGCAATGTGGCACACTATGGACTCTCCGCTCATGTGTACCTACTATAGCCAGCGTATTTTTTTTTCAAACAAGAGTCGCCTCCTTAGTCTAGTGGCAGCATTATGGGCTATGGACTATGGAGGTCCTAGGTTCGATTCCCAGGTAGGGCAAAGTTAATTTTCTAACTTAATTTGCCCGGGACTGGATCCCTCAGAGGGGGTTGACGTCAGGCAGCCAGTCGTAAAAACTAAGCCAAATTCTTTGTACATCATGCTTGGAAAAGGATATTGCGCCGACCATTTTAAGGTGAGATAAGGACAGGTAGAAAGAAACAAGAGTTAGTTTCTAGTTTTGGCACTTCTCGAAAACAATGCTAGTTTTCAATTTTCTCCGTACAAATGAGTTTATTGTAGTATCCGCAAGAGGCGCTACTAGTTACTAGTCCTACTAGACCCTTTGGACGTAACACCAGCAAATATAGCCGACCCCGCCGACAGCAATGTATGTGGCGTTGGCTGACAAAATAAGGATAATAAACTGTGCCGGATTTCCGAACATAATCAACTTTACACTAAAAAGGCAAGATGTTTTAAATATCTATTTTGGATCAATTTATTCAAGGGACCGATCTACAGAAATATATACGAAATGTGAATAAATAAACAGAAGCAATCACATACTGTAAAATGATATAAAAATAACCAACTCAGTCTGAGAAATAGCCATAAATATAGTATTTTATTTGTCAATAATATCTCATGTCATGTCTTGAGTGAATACATAGTAATAAAATCCGACATCTGAATGAATACTACACTACAAACACACGCCTGTTTTCCCAAAAGGACTGGCAGAAGTGCAAATAGTGCCCTCAAGTCTTGACAGGTTTATTTCCATCCCTTAACACATCTGGGACGGAACTCAGATCGGCGAAATGTGGGTGTTCTAGTTCGCTAGTGCGCCCCATCCTAAAAATAAATATGGGTGGTTCCCAATATGGGATTTATACCCAAAACTTAAGTTTCCAGCTTAAATACGCAGCCAATAAGCTTTTCTATACAAATTAATCAAAACATAAGCTTATCTTGTGCAATTAAAACAACCTTATTGCAAGTAACATTAGTAGAGCAACTGGTCAAAACAGTTTCATAGAACGACGTAATCTAAAAATTCAAATAGATTCATTTTGCAACGCGCCATTTTAAAATTATTTGCAACATCGTGTTATCATAAATGTAATGACGTGCATAGGCATTAGGATCGGGATAGACAAAAATCTTACAAAAATATTTTCTTCAACTCGTAAGCACCCTCTATTATCATCATCCTCGTGTCGATTTAAAATACAAACCGAGCGATGCCATTTTGAAAATAGCTTTTTTGACAAGATTTTTAATCTTTAATTGGGTTAAGCAAATTGGGTGCTTGACTATGTTTGATTTTATACATAATTATATGTAATAGAAAAAAAAACAACAAAATCCTTCTGTAAAAACTGCATCGAAATTGGTTACAATACGAGGCAGTAATTCATAATTTAAATCCTTTCCAACGCACGTACTGTTATGGCGGTGACGTGATTATACTGATACTTCTCTTTCTCGCAGTTTGAAGGTCACACCAAACTTCAAAGGCATATAACTATTTTATTTTTGAGACTATATCAATATTTGTTTCTGTTTTATATTTTACACGACTTAAATTTCATATAAAATTAATTAAAAAAAATAGTCAAGTTCCCAATTGTCCGGGTAGACAGTGTCTCTTTGTCTATATGAACTGCACGCCACTGCATAAATGTGACCTCGTTTTTCTTGCTTAATAATAAACTTTAATGCAATGTTTATTGTAATCGCACGGTACGTGTTTTTAAGTGACATTATTATCCGTGTTTATCTACAGTTGTAGTCATATCTACTTCCTTAATATCGACAAATGTGTGTAAATTCATCATTTTTTGAATTATAATCAAATATTATAGCTCGTGTAATCTAACATGATGCGAGTTATCAAGTCAATTCTCTGTACGATTTAAAATTCAGTAGTACCTAGTGCCAGTAATTTCAATGATTAAAGCAGAATACTGACAAGTATTGGCGCGTCTATCGTCCATGACACATCGCTTAAAAGCATAATTAGACAACGACTGTTTTATAGTACTGTTAGATAGTTTTGACTTTTGAATCCAGTTTTTAAACTTGAATTTTATAAAAACTGCATTAAAATTAAGCAACCATTCGTAATTAGTATTTTCGTTGAACAGGAGTGAGGCGCATATTACTTCATCATCGCGCTGTGCGCATTTTGCTATCCCTTTCCAATGCTCGTACCGTCCGATGACGTCACACTTCTCTAATGTATTACTTTTGTGTTTCGAGATACCCCTTCCAACAATTTTTAAAAGCTCCGTTTTAGGAAAATATCTATTTCTTTTTCTACTACGTTTTGGATGACGTAAAACAAAGATAAAATAAAATAGTCAAATATCCAACGTATACGTCACGTATCCAACTCACCTCTCGACTTCTTCTTCTCCTGGTCGTACATGATGACCACTTCCATGACCTTCCCGTACCGTCCGAAGAACACCCTCAGGTCGGTCTCAGTGACATTGGAGGGCAGCCCGCCGAGGAACACCTTCGGGTATCCGCCGCCACGCTTCGGCTTCTGCAGCGTGCGAGGGTTGCACGGCTTCGGGTCGATGGTTCTGTTGAATAATATCGAAGGTTATAGCTAAACTAATGAAGGCGTTTAAGTAGGAGGGTGGGCCCTAGCATTAAGCCGGGTTAACGACATGCAGAAAGATATTGCTACCGATTTTCAACGTTCTTTTTGTGTTCGATAAGAGCTTATTTCAAGGGTCCCATATCAATTGTCACGATCGGATTTAAAATCGTTCTGTTAAGTTTTAAAACTTGTGATTATGTATTTTGAAATTATAAAATTTAAAATAAAATAAAAACTGCCTTATTCAAGGTGTGTATTTTAACTTTGAACATTATCGTCGCGTCCTTACGTGTAACTTTCCGCTCATACGAGTGGTTGCGTGGTAACCATACCGATAATATTCTTTATCGTATCTTACACGAGACCGATCAGACGATTAGCCGTAGGAATAACCGTGTGTGTACGTAATGGCGTGTGCTATCGTGTTTATACTTCCCTATAAATGTAATAACACGACAATATTCGTACTGCATTGATAAATAGAAAGAATGAAATAAACTTTATTTTGCCAATGTCTCAGGCAACGATGAGTCGGAGACAACGAAAAAATCATAGTATAAGCTCACGCCTGTATCCACAAAGCTATAGCAAGAACATTGAGGCTGAGATCTATAGAACGAACTTCGACTAAGTTTAAGTCAAAGTAACGAACTCAGTGGGGATTTTAACTTAGTCCGAGTCATTTTTTACAAGAAAATCTTTGCTTAATCTTTCTGTCAGTGTGTTTTTTTTTGTAAAAATAACTCAGACTAAGTCTAAGTTTGATTTAACAATCCCAAATCGTCACTGAGTTCGTTACTTAGACTTAGTCGAAGTTCGCTCTATAGATCTCAGCCTAAGAAATAATTCATGGCTGAGGTTAAATGGAAGTGAGAAAAAAAAACTGTACGAAACGGAATATCAACCAGCCTTTACTTTGCATTATTATTCCAAATTGTAATATTCATTTTCTTTATATATATCAAAATTTACACGACTCATAAAAATAGCATATCATAATTTTATTTACACAAAAAAAACGATACAGATATGATTCTGATAATTGTTTCAGATAAGCGGCAATATCTACATTTTATAAGTCTGCCTGGTTTGTCAATACATATGAGACCAAAGACATTGAACAGTACTAAATCGCTTTGTCCGAGACACTTGAATAATATTCTTCAATTAATCATCATCATCATCATCATCATCATCATCATCATCATCATCATTATCATCATCATCATCACCATCAGCCATAGGACGTCCACTGCTGAACATAGGCCTCCCCCAAATATTTCCAGATCGACCTGTTGGAAGCGGCCTGCATACAGCGACTTCAATTAATATTTCATAATATTTGCTTCTTTGTCGCCTTTATAGTCTATGCATAGTGGTATTGTTTATGAGCTGTGGATCAGGTCTTGGGTTTGAATCCCTGGTCGTCTTGAGACTTCTTCGTCCGGGACCGGATGCCTTTAGAGTTCGATGTCAGCCAGGTTGTAAAAACTAAGCCAAATCCTTTCCGAATCAGAAGGTGTATCAGCAATGGCGTATTTAGCCAATACTAGCTACCAACCCTTGTTTTTAACCAACTTCAAAAACGGAGAAGCATCTCAATTTTAATGTAGATAATGGAGTTGACTTCGTCAGTACGGTGAAAGTTGGCAAAATTTTTGTTTTCGTGTTTGGCCGCCCCTAATGACACAGCCTAGGCCAGGGCCTAGATGGCCTTAGGGGAAATTCGCCACAGTGGTATGGTCGGCAGAACATGGCCCCTTTGCCACTAGTATCTCTGTACTGTCTTATTACAAAGCTATGTGTGCACACGTCCATGCTGTACCGTGTGCCGCATAATTTCGCATCATGTCAACACCTTTCTCGCGAGACAAAAGAAATTTGTTTACACGCTCATATTAAAACTGGGTTTAAAAACGGGCCGAGTGCCAAAAATGTCGTGTCCAGATTACGAATTATGCCGATGCATCGTACCGGATCCATTGATAGTCGGGAGCTACTATCTGATACTAGCTTGTCCATTCATACTGATAATGTTAGAGATAGCACTTAGGGAGTGAAGAGTTTGTACTCTGTTGACTATACTATTCAAAACAGCCTTGTGACCAGCGAGGCGCTGGGTTAGCAATGAACTGTAGAATTTATGCATGAAAATCTGACGTTTTGTCTCTCACTTCAGCGAGACATGTAAGGGAACGTACCCATATTACGTGACCCATTTTTTTTTCCACTTTTTATCTTTTCCCCCTCGGTGAACAACCTGTAGTATATGCCAAGAAACAGTTTGCAGTAATTTCAGGTAGTCATTTATAAATATGGTTTCAAATAATTTTTTATCGATGAAAAGAAAAATAAAAATTTATGATGTGTTGTCAAATGTGAGGTTAAAAAGTGCTAAACGCTGCGCTCTATATCGAATATAGCTCAAAAAAGCACGAGATTTCCCTAGAGGCTATTGCCTACATGACGAAAACCTAAGAGCGCTCCCACTGTGACAAAGCGTGGTATATTGAAGACCTCCTCCCCCCGAGAACAAGACACGTAATATGGGTACGTTCCCTAAGGCTGGTTAATAACACCGCTGATACTAATCACGATAATGAATTGAAATTAAAATAGAATAAATTTACACTATAAGTTCATGTTAAGTACTTATCATTTTTTAATTATGAACACTATGTGTAAATATTGAGTAATAATAAAGTTAAAAATAACCCATATCGTAATGTCTATGCTTTTGATTGTAAAGGAGTTAACTTTGTACATTCTCCATCAGATCCTGACAATATTTATATAAGACCACCCTTAAAGTAAACTCTATCGAACAGAAACTATTGAAAATATATTCAAATTTTCCGAAGACATCACGCGTTATAATTCGTATTAAAAATACAGTCGAATGTAGAACTGAGCTTGGCCAATCGTTGATGTTCTAGTTCGCTAGTGCGCCTCTGTCTACTCTTTCGGGGATACAGGAGTGAATTTATATTATGTAGAACCTGTTTCTTTTGAATTCGATTATAAATACACATCATGGAGATATCGAGCAATACCTCAGTGTCCACCTAACAGTTTGTCACCGTCTTATCACTGGACATTTGACGTCACTCTTTGAACGAGTGACGACAAATAACGGGTCAGTAAAGGCTTATCTCGGACATACTTCACGACCTATTTACAACTTTATTGGTTACTTTAAATGTATATGATTAAGAGCGACTTGCAGCGCTATTACAAATCTCGTTATTACTATTTGCTCGTTTGCCCCCGCTTCTATAAAAAAAAATCTAGATATACATACATACACACGCCTGTATCCCATGGGGGTCGGTTAGACTATTGAGCGCCACAAGCTACGATCCTGACACACCTCTTTTGCCTCTTCCACACTCATGCATCTTTTCATACATTTCCGCCGGTTGAGGGTACTCCTCACTTGCCCAAAAAAAAATCTAGAGTTACACCTTATGTAGATTTATCGTATCACTCCTATTTAAATCAAAATTTGGGATAAATAGAGACTTATAACGGAGCTGCAAGTGACCCTAACGCTCATCTATCAGGGAACTTTATAGGTGTAGTACAGTTATACATAATGCGTTTTGTTGAATGACGTCACTCAGACCCGCCTCGACCCAATGGGCATACTGTAAGCACCAGCCTTTACAAGCTAAGCTTAGTGCTCCGTGGAAGCCACGAGATGCTACATCCTTGATTCCTAGTGCATATATGGCATTATCACACGAGAAAACGGGCCTGCTAGCTGAAGACACAAGACAGAATTTAATAAAAATAGTATCGTTTGCTTCTATGTGCCTTCTCAAATATCTCATTTTTTTGTGCACGGAGTACAACGGTTCTGTTCGCGGATAAGTTCTAAGTTAACATCATTCTTGCCACAATATAATAGCTCTGAATAATCTCACAAAGGTTAATTGACACTAGCAAACGGTATTTACTTCAAAATATTTGGTCAAATGTTGGCGTAAATTTAAACAGAGATGTTATTATGGATCAGAGTAAATATATTTGTGATGCAAATAAGGTTAAACGAGGTGTGCTGACGACAACCGTTTGGCTGTTTTCGACCAGTAGCATCGTACTTGTGTTTAACTTATCTTCGCAAATAAACTGAGAATACGCTTATATAAAGTACCTATGAATAAATAATGCATTAAATTGTTGAGTTAGTGTATCACCATTTTCTAGACTTCCGAATACTGAATCGAAACTAAAACGCTTGGGATCATCTTATCTCATTTGAGGCCACCTTATCTGTCAAAATTGTACATATGTCTCAAATAATGTAAGAAGTTAAAGTTGATTTCAGTATTCGGGGCTTATATATTTCGTCCCAGATGTGATAGGAAGCGAGCCTATCGCCATAGCGGGCACAATTTGTAGACTCCGGGCTGATATGGTAAAATCCAATATAACTTTGCCCGACCCGGGGATCGAACCCGAGACCTCAGGAAGGTAGGCGTACCGAAATACAACTACGCCACCGAGGCAGTCTATGGAATTTGTGCCCGATATGGCGATAGGCTCGCCCCCTATCACATCTGGGACGGAACTAAGCTCGGCGAAATGTGGGTGTTCTAGTACGCTAGTGCCTCTGCCTACCCCTTCGGGGATATAGGCGTGAGCTTATGTTCACTATATGAGAATGTGTAGCAAACCTTGTAGACTCCATTGCTACGGTAACAAGGAGTATATGCTAGTTTGCTATTATGTCCCACAAACATCTGAACGTACTGTCGACAATCTGGCCGAGAGCACTGCCTGGATGTGGTAGATTACTTTAAATAAACTTTATCTGAATAGAACTTTGTCATCTGTGATGTTACTTGGGCGTCTCGTGATGAGTCTTTTCTTTGGATAAAAAGTAGAGTCACTAGGGCGTCTCGTGATGAGTGTTTTCTTTGGATAAAAAGTAGTCACTAGGACGTCTCGTGATGAGCGTTTTCTTTGGATAAAAAGTAGAGTCACTAGGGCGCCTTGTGATGAACGTTTTTTTTGGATAAAAGTAGTCACTAGGGCACACTAAGTAGTACCTCGCCGAATACTGAAAGGCTAATCAACTTTAAGACCTACTGACATTGCTTTGCAGCATACAATTTTGACAGATAAGGTGGTCTCAAATGAGATATGACGGTCCCAAACGTTTGAGTTACGATTCAGTATTCAGACGTCTAGAAAATGGTGATGATGCACCTTTCTTGCTTTCTACTGCCCTTATCCCACCTAATGTGGGGACGGCGAAACTTTCTTTTTTATGCACGTTATACGATACTGCCGACCGGCTGCCTGCCTGACGCCAACCTCCATTTCGGGGATCCAACATAACATAATATGATCGATTACGAACCAGTCCCGGGAAAATAGTGTTAGAGAAACACCACACCCGACCTAGGAATCGGACCCAAGACCTCCCGGTTCACAACCCATATACACTAGACCAAGGAGGTGACACCAACTCAACAATTTAAGAATCGTTTAGAAACCATACTGGAAATGGAACTATTCCTTGAAACTCTTAGTTACTATTGTCATGGACGAATATGCACACAAATATCGCGGAAAACTCTCGATGACTGCCACGGTGGCGTGGTTGGGTACGACTATCGTCCTGAGGTCTCGAGTTCCATCCCCGGATCGGGCAAAGTGATATTGGATTTTTCTATATCAGCCCGGAGTCTGGAATTTGAACTAAGCTCGGTGAAATGTGGGTGTATTAGTTCGCTAAGGCGCCTCTGCCTACCCCTTTGGGGATACAGGCGTGAGTTTTGTATGTGAACGCAGAAAAATATACGATTTTATCGTATGAAAAATGGGTTTTACAACGTATTAAACAACGTATCGAATTTATATTAATAAACGAGACAATGAGATGTTTTTTCCTCAATATGTTTCTATTTTATATATCGTGAAGTCAATATTACAAATTGTATTGAGTTTGTATTGAAATGAGAATAATTAAAGACTATCATATTATACGATCAATAACCAAGTGGCAGCGACAGCTCAGTTGGGAATGGTACGGACTGCCGAGACGAGTGTCGGAGGTTCGAGACCAACCCCAAGAAGAGCACACACCTCTGACTTTTCTATGTTAGTGTGTTTTCATTATGAATTATCACTTGCTATAATGGTCAAGGTTCGTCGTGAGGAAACCTGCATACCCGAGAATTTCGAAGGTATATGAAGTCTATCAACCCGCATTAGGCCAGCGTGGTAGACTATGGCCTAACCCCTCTCATTAGTATTAGCCCGTTTCCAGAAGTGGGTCAGTAATATTACAGACTTGCCTCTTTTCGGCAAGTCCAAAACCGACAGCTATAGATTTAAAAAATGTTTGTTTAATGATAACAACGCACAACGAAAATCACGTTCAAAAACTTATCGAATATCACATCAAATTCAGTCACGTCCACAATATAACCAATGTCACGTTTCATCAACTTCGATCGTCGATTGATCAAAATTTTGGTGCGGTAAAGCGCTTTATATTTAAGAAGAAACATTGCCTGATAAGTTTGCCAAATTATATTTAAGCCAGTAATTTTAAAACTCTTAACACAGTGCAGTGGTATAAATTGACAATAAAAATGCATTTCGTAACTCAAACCTCAGTGGCGTGGTGGTATTTCGGTACGACTACGATTCTGAGGTCTCGGGTTCAATCCCCGGGTCGGGCAAAGTGATATTGGATTTTTCCATATCAGCCCGGAGTCTGGAATTTGTGCCCGATATGGCGATAGGCTCGCCCCCTATCACATCTGGGACGGAACTAAGCTCGGCGAAACGTGGGTGTACTAGTTCGCTAGTGCGCCTGCCTACCCCTTCGGGGATACAGGCGTGAGCTTATGTATGTATGTATAAAATCAAATATGTTTTTCTCAGGAGAGAAACAGAAAAATCACTCGATTCTTATCTTTAAAATCAGTAGTTTCTCACTTTTTTACTTGCGTCACATTGTTTGAAAAAGAAAGGGACAAAGAAGTTTTAAAATTAAGAAGGGCGTAAATGTTTTTATAAGGGGCTATATAAAAAACAAAACGACTTTTTGTATTTTTTTACGTTTTAATCATGCACTGTTTGACCCTCTTGCGGATATATTGGATACTGGTTTTATAGCTGTGGATGATTAGATGGGTACTTAAAGTTGTAGAAATAAAAATGAAAATGAAAAATTATGCCAGATTCCGAAATAACATTGTTTTCATTATCAGGTAAAGAAAATAAAAGAAGAAAGCTTACTTAGAGCCACTTGCAGCTCCGCTACTGATTTCTTAAGTTTACGCGAATGCTATTCATTGAAATAAAACTATTTTTACGGATTCTATCACTGACTGAGTCAGTCCAACCAGTGACCACGAAGACTGCAAAGCCTTCGAAACGTCGGGAATAAAAATTAAAACCAAATCGTGATAGAATCCGTAAAAATAGTTTTATTTCTTCAGAAACATGGTTAAAAATAGATTGCCAAGTGGCAGCCCTGCTCCTAAACCATAGACCGACACTCGAGTGTATTTAGCGATTCAAAGATACAGACTTGCGATAAATTCGTTGCTTTCTCAGAAACCAGACCGGTATCTAGGTTAATAACATCCTATGCACCGGCTCCCATGTAAATATACATTGCTGGTATTAATCGCAGTCGATACAACTGTTTCTACGTTAAATGTCCTTAACCGATACGGAACTCGTTTAATTCTTCTTTTTCAACAAGTAATTACAGAAGTATATCGTTTATTACTGCTTCGATAGTACAGTGTGGTGGCAGCATGATCAGAGTGACTTTCATATCAATGTTATAACATAAACATAACATAAGCTCACGCCTGTATCTTCGAAGGGGTAGGCGGAGGCGCACTAGCGAACTAGAACACCCACATTTCGCCGAGCTTAGTCCGTCTCAGATGTGATAGGGAGCGAGCCTATCACCATATCGAGCACAAATTCTAGACTCCGGGCCGTTATGGAAAAATCAATGTTATATCTTATTTTATAGGATCCTTCAGAAAGGGTTAACGTCAGGCAGGCAGCCGGTCATAAAAACTATATCAAATCCTTTATGCAACATGCTTGAAAAAGTGTGTTGCGCCGACCCCACATTAAGGGCAGGTAAAAAGAAAGAAGATATTTCATTTAATAGTATTTACTCAACATTGTGGATGCTCAAGACCGGGCGAAGTGAGAGCGTTTAAGTAGAAAGGTTGACCCTGGCAGAAGACCGGGATAACGCCAGGCAGAAAGAAAGAAAGAGTAATTACTCGATATACTGCTTCCCTCTTCGGGAGTATGAAGACTGAAGTGGTTTTATGCATGCCGTCATGATTCTAGTGACCACAGATAAACTATTGTCGCTTTTATTTTTGGACTACACTGCTCTTACAATCGGCTATACTCACTTTGCCATAATCGGTTAAAAAGTATTCTACGAGTTTAGTTAAAACCACAACTGAATCTGCATAATGACTGAAGACTAAATCTCTTTTGCTATTCGAATTTTACCTCATAAACGGAATCCCTCTACAGAAAATGAACTGTATCTCAAATTGTGCCCTAAAAACATCAGCTCATCATCTTAATAATAGGAAGGGCATAATCAAAAACGCAATTACACCGCTCGGCCAAGATAATCGTTCCACGTCGTCGGGAAATGTTTAAAGAAATTTTTCGCTATGACATTTTACGTGACATGGCCGATTTATGTGACGGGATGAGACGGTTTAATTCTGTGCCACATTTGGGTCACAATAATATTGTTTTTAAATATATTTTATAAGCGTTATATGCGTCGCGAGATGCAAGCTGCTTCCAACTGTAGGCCAACCATGAGATTTTTTGACATTACTCGCTAGCGAAGCAGACTGACTGCCTCGGTGGCGTAATTGTATTTCGGTATGACTACGGTTCTGAGGTCTCGAGTTCGATCCCCGGGTCGGGCAAAGTGATATTGGATTTTTCCATATCAGCCCGGAGTCTGAAATTTGTGCCCGATATGGCGATAGGCTCGCACCTTATCACATCTGGGACGAAACTAAGCTCGGCGAAATGTGGATGTTCTAGTTCGATAGTGCACCTCTGCCTACCCCTTCGGGGATACAGGCGTGTATAGGGTGATAATTGTGCTAATATAATTAGAACTTGTGATTTTCTTTGTTTTATTCCTGAGACCACTTTTCAGGAGGATATTTGCAAAGAACTGTGCATCTAGGGTATATTATATTGATGCTGTCTCCTGCTGTTAGAACAATAGACCATAGATAAAAATGTGTAGCGAAACCATGTTTTGTGTAATGTTTTAGTGCAGGAGACGCGGCTTTACTCCTTTCCTACGTGAAAGAATGAACCGAAACACTCTCCCGTTTATAACATTATGATGGACTGGATCATTAGAAAGGTTATAAGTAATCTTATTTGGATTTGATTCAACCAATATGTATAGGAATTACACAGTTTAAATGGGGTACAGTTTTCAACACAAGGGCTTATATCTGAATTTCCTGACATGTATTCTATTGTATGGCCATAAGATTCAAATTGCACCGTTCAATACAACAGTAGGGGAACAAGGGCGCGTGCCAACCCCAAAAAAAACCCTCGTGTTCGCAAAACGTCTAGACATGATCTGGGTTCTGTATAGCCGGGACTGGTAGGCGGACAAGGGGGTCACCTGATTGATGATAATTGATCTCCGCTCTTGAAGTTCACGTCATGAACATCTACCACCTATACTAATCTTATCCAAAAAGAAAAAGTAACAAAATTTTAGTTTTCACAGCCAAACTACAGTAGGCTAACCAAGAGTTTTTTGCACGTATTTACGCGAGCGAGGACGTAAAAATATATTCGTATGGAAAACGTCAGTTCCCCGCGTAACCGCTAGAGGCGTTCGGGTGTTTGTCATACAAATATTTTACGGAATCGCTATCGAGTAATGTCAATAAAACTCATGGTTGGTCTACTGAACCGATTATGATAAAATTCAGTATGAATATAGCTTTCTGACGTCAACAAATCAGCAAAATCACAGCGGCCACTCTTCCTCACAGCTCACTCAGACGTCATCACTCACAGTTCACACGTACAACACAAATCACCTATACTAATCAACACGCTACACGCAAAAGAAATTAAAATTTCACACAACGTATCATGTAACGCAGCAAAAAGCTTATCTAATTCAGCAAATCGACTGTAAGAAACGGAATGATCTCGTGTCTTAATTTTCATTGATTGCACAATGCAAGCGCCATAGTGATTCGATTATGCGTACAGAATGGCGTCATTAGAATAACATGAATTTAAATTTGTTGTTGTGTCAATAAATGAGAGGTCAAGGATTATAATCTGTCCTAGTTTTAACATTTTATTTAAATTTGCAAGACGTACCTCCGAATGTTCATACATTTAAGACGCCTTATGTCGTTTAATGTCGCCTTATCTGTCAAAGTTGTATGGCGAAAATCAATAAGAAGCCGTTAAGTTGAGTAGCGTTTCACCATTCGGGCGGTAAACTTGCTAAATATTCTTGTAAATAACATCGACAAAAGAAGCTGGTTTTTCATTTATTGAATCGCAATTAATCATAGAATTTCATCCAAATATTATGCGGATTTTTTGGCGTCAATTATTTGACGGATCATGGTAGATACAAAGATGATTTAATTCGACAAGAATGTGTAAAGTGAAAGTAGATTAAGCGAAAGATGTCAGGATCGAAAAATCTGTAAACGGAGTGTCTTTCCATTGCTTATAGACGACCATCGCAGAATTATAATTTAGTTATTTTATACAACTTTAGTTATTTGAGCTCATGCCTGTATCGACGAAGGGGTAGGCGGAGGCGCACAAGCGAACTACAACACCCACATTTTGCCGAACTTAGGCCAGTCCCAGATGTGATGGGGGCGAGCATATCGGCATATCGGGCGCAAATTCTGGACTCCGGGCTGATACAGAAAAATCCAATATCACTTCAGGACGATAGTACTACCGCGCAACAATAGCACCACGCCACCGAGGCAGTTATTTAAGGAACATTTTATTATAAGCTTTTATATTAATAATTTTACTATTTTAGTTGATGTAAATCTTAAGAGAGAATTGTCGCCACGTAGCAATTCAGGCAGGCAGATGGTTGTAAAATCTAAAGCCGAATCATTCCTGTAATATGATTGAGACGGTGTGTTGCGTCAACTTCACAGTGAGATAAGGACAGATAGAAGATTTAATTTGAAGCTGGAATTCCTACCTCTATAGTAATTATCCACTGTGAACATCAAAACCAACGTATTTAAATTGGTTGGATCGTTTATTAACTTTTAGTTTTAGACTTTTACACTGCCTCGGTGGCGTGGTTGTATTAACCGTCCTGAGGTCTCGGGTTCGATCCCCGGGTCGGGCAAAGTGATATTGGATTTTTCCATATCAGCCTGGAGTCTGGAATTTGTGCCCTATATGGTGATAGGCTCGCCCCCTATCACATCTGAGACGGAACTAAGCTCGGCGAAATGTGGGTGTTCTAGTTCGCTAGTACGCATCTTCCTACCACTTCGGGGATACAGGCGTGACCTTATGTATGTATGTTTATTAACTTTTAAAATTTTCTTCAGCTGTCCAAAGAATAACCAGTCAAAATCCGGTGTCAATTAGTCCATACTCCTTCGATCAACTCGCCATATGTAACATGACACACGCACCGACAGTGCAAGAGGTCAACAACCCCGCCACGTGGTACGAGTCAGCAAGTGGTTATGGAAAACTACACCGACATAACCTAGCTTTTTGCGATGATTATTGACATGTTTTTTATCGAAATGCCTACGGAAACCGCAGCAATTCGCTTCGGCCTCACAATACATACCTATATAGGTTCACGCCTGTATCTCCGAAGTGGTGGCCAGAGGTGACCTAGAAAATTCGATCACCCACATATCGCCGCGCTCATTTACGTCCCATATGTGATAGGGAACTAGCCTATAGACATTTCGGGCACTAATTCCAGACTACGCGCTAATATTGAATGAAAAAAAAAATATAACGTTTCTCCGATTCTGGGATCGAACCCCAGACCTCAGGACGGAAGTCGTACCATAATACAACAACGCCCATCGAGGCAGCCATCACAGTAATATAAATCAAGTGTCATGAATGCACAGCGATTTCAATTCGAATACTCAGTCGATAGATATTCGTGCTAGGGCCTAAAATACTCCATATACCCTCACACCACTCAATTTCAAGTGGAATACGATTCATAATTGAATGACTCATGAGATCAAGCCATCTATTAACATATTGTACGTTACCTAACATGCAGTCTGACATTTATTCAATATCATAGGTATTTCCTGAAGAAACAAAAGGTCAGTATAAAATTCCAATCGATTTTCCTCATCACAAAGTTTAGCATCGAAATTAAACGTCAAAATTTGCCCCTTCAGCTTATAACACGAACGCCCAAATAGTCAAACGCTACTCGGCTTCCGGAGGCCGAGACACTCATGTAACATATACTATATGTGCCGCCTCCAACGGGTTATGGCTTCTTACATGAATTTTCGCCATAAAATTTTGACAGATTAGCCGCCGAATGTTCATACAGTTAAGGTCGCCTTATGTAGTTTAAGGCCGCCCTATCTGTCAAAATTGTATGGCGAAAATAAATGTAGGAAGCCGTTAAAGTTGAAGAGCGTTTGACCATTCGGGCGTAGGCGGCGTTAAACGATATAAGGTGACCTCAAGTGTATGAACATTCGGCGGGTAGTGTTGTTGCACACGCGGTACGAATACCGTCTTAAGGTCTCTGGTTAGATCCGCGGGTCGGGCATAATGATATTGAGGTGTTTACTCTGACGTCATTTGCTTGGTCTGGAATTTGTGCCCGCTAAGGCGATAGGCTCGCCCCCTATCACATCTGGGACGAAAATGACCTCGGCGAAATCTGGGTGTTCTAGTTCGCCTTTCTCCTGCTCTTATCCCACCTGAAAGTGGGGTCGGCATAACACGCTTTTTCAAGCATGCTGTAGAACGGGTTTGGCTAAGTTTTTTACGACCAGCTGCCTACCTGACGTCAACCCGCTCTGGAGTTTCCAGCCCCCGGAAAATTGAATTAGAAAATTCGCTTAGTTCGTTAGTAGTTACCTGGGAATCGAACCACTTAATCCCGGTCCGCAGCACATATATGCTGCCACTAGTCCTAGGAGGCGACCCTACCCCTTCGAGGATACAGACATATTTTTAAGAACAGTATGTTGAAAGTTAATGTATGAAATAGTTGTCGAAGCATAAATCAGAATAAATATATCTATATATTGAAGAATCGTCCCGAGAATAAATTACTATCGCGGTATTTTAAAAACAATTAACACTAAAATAGAAAGAAAGAAAACATTTGGCAAGCACTAACAACTTTTCCCGTCATTATGTAACTGAAAAACTGAAAAAGGGTACAAAAGACACCAAATACACTTTTCGCTTCGACCGTCCCAAAATAAATACTATTGTTCCGAAAATACACATATTATTTGAGGGTTAAATTGATGTCCGAACTGATAAAGGTCATAAGGCGACGCGTGTAGGCGAAGGGTATTATACAGCTTGTCTTTAGAATGCCAGAGCATTGTGGGTGTATGAATCAAAAGAATTTCTAACTTGTTTTTCGAAAGTAAAATGAATCTAGCAATAAGGATCCTCCTGACCTTTAACACTCGATTCGATTTTAAGTATTCGGTTTCATTTATTGACTTAAAATTCCACCGAAATCGAGCTAAAAAGTACACTAATATCACATTAGATTCGAGAACTTGTCATTTGGTAATTTTTAACATAACATAAGCTCACGCCTGTATCCCTGCAGAGGCGCACTAGCCAACTAGTACACCCACATTTCGCCGAGCTTAGTTCCGTACCAGATGTGATAGGGGGCGAGCTTTTACTACAAAGTAAAGCAAAATGGGATGAATAGAAATTTGCTGACTAATAGAAATAAACCGATTTAATTATTATCAACAATAAAAAATATCAATTTAGGACACGAATAATTATTGATGAACTCACATTTGTTATAACCTCGTTAAAATGCTGTTTCTATTCCTGTTTCTATTTACGGTACAAATTCCATTGACTGACCTGCCGTCTAGCTGATGGGGCCCATTCTGCAGCACGACGTTCACGAGCGAGGGCTCGGCGAAGGTGACGAAGCCGAAGCCCCTCGAGCGGCCAGACTCGCTGTTCTTCATCACCACGCAGTCGATCACGTCGCCGTAGCGCGAGAAGTACCGCTGCAGGTTCTCCTGGGATGTCTCCCATGACAGACCGCCGACGAACAATTTTCTGTAACAAAATCAATCATTTCAATAAAGAAAGATAGAAAGAAACTTTATTAAGCCAACATCAGCCAATAAGATATATGGGCCAATAGGTAATGTTTTTTTATTATTTCTATATGTGGTCCTGAAGAAAATCAGATTTGTTCAGAAATTTTGAAGAGGCTCCCCAGCAGAAGGAGTAACATGTGATAGTCAGCCAGCGCAACACACTTTTTCAAACATGTTGCAGGTTTGGCAAAGCTTTTATGACCAGCTGCCTGCCTCACGTCAACCCCCTATGGGGGATCGAGTCCCTGGCTAATTAAATTAGATAATTCGCTTTGCCCGACCCGGGAATCGAACCCACGACCTTCCAGTCCACAACCCATATATGCTGCCACTAGACCAAGAAGGCGACTCGAACTTTTTGCTATTTTAAAACAACTAATTATGCAGTCACAGCTATAAATAACACATCCAGTATGTCGCAAAATCTAATATATTTTATAATTTAATTAACACAATGTTAATCTATAGCAAGGTTTACAAATAAATTAACATGATTATGATTTGGCAACACAAGCAGGTATATACTAAAGGCAATCCGCAGATACAACTGATCCATTTGAATAATGATTATGAGTTTATTATTATAAAAGTATATTTAAAAATTCCCAAAAGGCTGCTTCCAACAGGTCAATCTGGACATCTTTCGGGGAGGCCTATGTCCAGCATTGGACATCCTGTGGCTGTTGATGATGATGATTTCAATATTTCTGTTATCACACTGGTCATTTTCAAAACACTACTAAATTATTGAAATAAAACTAGTTTTTACGGATTTTATCGCCATTTATTTTAAAATAACACTTTTTACATAGCATTTGTAATTGAATTTATTTTGAAACATTTTGAATAATAAAACTAAGAAAGAAATCAGAAATAAAACTAATCTAGTAGTGATGATTTCTTAGGTTTACACGTTTTGCATTTTTTTAAATAAATACAAAACAAATCGCGATAGAATCCGTAAAAACTAGTTTTATTTCAATGAATAACATTTGTACATAAGAAATCATCACTACTAAATTAGTTTATTTTTCAAAATGTTCAAATAAATTCAATTACAAACACTATGTAAAGGTGTGTTTGCTAAATAAGTTATTTTTCAGCCTACCTCCTCATAAACATAGCCTTTGGTTTGTATTATTTTCCTTATTGACTGCAAACTGATGCATACATATTATACAAATTTTGCCAATTTAATGCCAGTAATATTCCAATACAACATGATAATCCTAACAGTAATTTGGATAATAAAATCAAATATTCAAAGTGAATTATAAATATTTATGATAAAAACCAGAATAAACAATGACCTAAAAACCTATATAATGCATACTATCAGCTAAATATAATTCAATAAGCATCACTGTTGATAAGGACAATAGTATGATTAACAAATTTATAAGTATGTATCCAGTTTTACATTTTTTCCACCTGCCCTTATCCCACTCAATGTGGGCTCGGTCCAACAGTTATTCAAGCATATTGCAGAAAGAATTCGGCACAGTTTTTGCCTGCCTGATGTCAATTAAACACAATATAACAGCCATTTACCGCTTGACAAAACCTTTTTCTGTTCACATAAACATTTGCTGAACTTTTTTTAAGGAGTTTACACTGGTGTCTGAAAAGTCATGTGACTGTTATTGCCAATCTTGGTAGATACAAAATAAACATTAGCGTGAACACCTAGTCCAGGGGTCGAAACAAGTATAGTCCAAAAAGTTCGATTTTACTGAGTCTGATTACAAAAATCAGACTTTATATGACCATTACAGAACCCGAAGTCTGAGCCCGAAAGAGAACCCGAGCAGTATGGTAAAGGTTGTTCACACCAAATATGAATGCATGAACTAAGTTTGCTAAAAAATGTCACCAGGCAAGCTATAGTAGCTTTGAGGTTTGGCTTTGCATACATAGAGTATGGACCGAGTTCGCTAAAAAAAAAACACAAGCATGCTTGGAAACAATAATGTATGTTTTATGTACATTCCTAATCCATAATCCTAATCAACTACAAAAATCTGAAAAAAACATTTTCAGTGTAAGGCTGAAGATAGTTTTACACTGTTGTTTCCATCATCTAGAATACTAAAAGTAAGCAGTATTGTCTACAGAACTCTTGAAACCTCAATAAATGAGGTATTTGCACAACAAAAAGTTTTAACACCGAATATTGGCAATAATGAAAATAAGTGATACAGCATCAACAACATAATTAATTTTAATTACCAATTAGAATAAACAAAATGAGGTTACATATGTTGTGACTGTATATTACTAGCTAAAAATAATAACTAAACGTTTTATTAAGCAATGGAGTTAATGTGTAACATTTAATAATGAAATGCTATTGTCGTTTTGAGGTAAACAAGCGAATGGCAAACATTCTTGGAACAGTTTTAATCATCTTTATCTAATCTCAAGTCTTATTTGTGATGGCAAATGAGTTCAGTTTTGTAAGCCATTATAATGTTCATTAACACCATAATGAAGTGCTTTGGTGCAATCACCAAGTGAAAGTAACATTCACTTTGGATAGTGTTTCACTTTTTCTTTTGATAGCCAAAGTTCAGATATTATCTCATGGATTTTTATATGAACAAGACCTCATTGACAAAATGTGAAAGTATTTTTTTAAGTACCTATTTATTTTTCAAACAGTCTGTAACATTCCATAAACAAACCAATATAAATTAGATCACTGTGACTCAGGCCTAAACCCAACATAAACTAGATGACTAAGGCCTAAACCCACTCATTTGTAGAGCAAACCAAAGTCCAGCAGTGGGACTGTATGTAATAAACAGTAATATAGATCGAATACTATTACTCAGCAGCGGGAAGAGTCCTTCAGTAAGAAAACACAGCTAATACTGTTAACCGCATCTCCTGCACTAAAATATTACACAAAACACCTACACAATACATGGTTTCGCTACACATTTTTATCTATAGTCCATTGTTCTACAAGCAGAAGACAGCTAAAATCATTGTTTTGCATACCTACTATGTGTTTTTGTATTTTGTTTTAACAAAACAAGTGCAGGGGACGCGGCTTTACTAAAACAAATGTGACAACCAAAGGATACCCATAATAGGTTATGTATAAATAAATGTGAAGGTATTTGAAAAAAAAGTTATAAATAGGGTTAAAATCACAAATGTTTCCAGGAATATACTGGATTTAACATTCAGAATGTTAATTGCGTGAATTAATTACCATTCTTTGTCACTATCGCTCAATACGCGGGGAGACAAGGACGCAGCACTCTCCAGCAGGTCCGCATGAATGGATAACCAATTCTCACGAGAAAATAAGCAAACCGAGCGTCCGTAAGCACAGAACTCAGCGCGAAAATAACGTGTGCATCCTACATGCGATACAGAGTTACATGTTTATGAACATAACTCGCGCGTAAGTTACCATATGCAAATGAATCAGCACGTTGAACGTCTTGTCGGTAAATGGGGGCGAGCTACGCGGCATTTCAAACATTGATCTAATAACCTCATTAACCGATCGACTGTCCAAATTACAACGATTATAACGCAAATGCCCTGCTCGTGACCAAATAATGCGAAATCACCGATAAGAGAAAGCAATTATTAGTCACAGAAAGGTTAATTTTACGTATTGCCACCATTCCACATCACAGCTTTCGCGCTACATGCTACATCTACCGTTATATAAACTTTGTATGCAAATCTGTGTTGATTAACTCGTTAATCAACAATGTGTATCATGGGAAAGTGATAGCTGCCATGATAGGACAGTACCACGCAGCTCGCACGGCGAGGCTTGGGGTCGGTGTCCGCTAGCCGGCATAAAGTAAAAGGCTAAATGAGGATTTGAAGCTTTTTTGCGACGTGAGGGATGATTGACAAGAATAAACATAGAAATCATAACAAATATACAGCTTGTAAGATACGTAAACGCGTACGTAACCATACCTCACAAGCCCCGCTGGCTATCCGTGAAATGCGACACACCAAGCGAACATGCCAGTTTGACCTATTATAGTGGGCACGTAGCTTACGGCCGTAACTCTACAGGAAAACAATTAAAAACAAACTCACCCCTTCTCATCATCGTCCATGTCTGGATTCATACGCATAACTTACTACTAATTAAAAATAATGGTTGGCACCGGTAAAGACACCCAAACCACACAAGCACAGACCCACACGAATGATTATGGCGGACCAACCATTTCCGCTTTCTCAAAAAGTCATGGAAATAGGAAGTGACATTATAAAGTTTTTAATAGTCTAATATCTATATTATTAACAAAAAAAAATAACTTTCTTAATTTCTTTATTAAAAAATTGAATTTCTAAATTCTATTGTAAAGAATTACGTTTAAAATATAAAAGATGTAAAAAAAAAGAAATTCATATGGATTTAATAGTTTCCATTTATAAGCACTAGGTGGCGTTATGCGAGATATTTCGATGTTGCCATTATCCAAATAACAAGTGAAACATTTAATTTAAAAAAAATCTTAATTATGCTGAGGACCCAAAAATAATAATAATTATTAGCCATATAATATCATTACATAATATTATTAGTAATAATGAAGATTTGGCGTATGAGTTAACCGAAAATCCAGAAAACATTTTCCACAGAATATAAAACTACTATTAGCATAGATATTATAATCTAAGACGAACCAATCATAAATTAGCAAACGTCATTATTATACTATGCGTACCAAAATGCGTACTGCGTACATCATTCTTAGCTTATTCGTGCATCCTAGTACTTTATTATCAAAATATTGTAAAACTATTATGTATTCATATTAAACGACTGCCTCTGTGGCGTAGTGGTATTGCGCGTGCGCGGTACGAGTAACATACGACTATCGTCCTGTAGTCTCAGGTCCGCTCCCGGGTCGGGCAAAGTAATATTGGGTTTTCGACCGACTTCAAAAAAGGAGGAGGTCCTCAATTCGTCTACATTTTTTTTATGTATGTTACGCGATATCTCCGCCAAATGTGGACTGATTTTCAAAATTCTTTTTGTGTTCGATAGAGCTTATTTCAATGATGGTCCCATATAAATTTGCTCACGATTGGATTTGAAGTCGGTCCGTTAAGTTTTTAAACTTGTAATTTTATTCAGTATCAGCCCGAAGTTTAGAATTTGTGTCTAAATGGCTATAGGCATGCCCCCTACCACATCTAGGACGGAACTAAGCTCAGCGAAATGTAGGTGTTCTAGTTTGCTAGTGCACCCCTGCCTCCCCCCATAGGGGATATAGGCGTAAGTTTACTTATGTTCGTACTAAACGTTATACTATGGATAGATAATTCATCATATTTGATTCTATTTGAGGTAGGTATAAGTCTTATTTGTCTTTAATCCTTGACCAATATCATCAGTTTTTAGAGGTTCTTAATTAATCAGATCAAGCAGATCAAGAGTCAAAATAATTTAGAAATACCACTGTTCCAGCACAATGTGATTAATTTTATGTATTGCATCGACATCCGCCCATGCGAAGGAGTACAAACAAAACAATATTATTAAAAGAAAAAATGTTATATTTTCATCAAAAATCATAGTGAAGAACAGGAACTGTTGCCAACGTCACTGGAATAGTTCCATGTAGAGTAAAATGAAACGGGAATATAACTTCTACCTGAAAAATACCTTCACATTTATTATTGACATAATTGACAACCTCCGTGGCACATCTGTCGAGCTGCCGGCTGTGAAGCGAGAGGCCGGTGGTTCGATCCCCGCACTGAGACAAATATTTGTGCAGCCCACAGATATTTGTTTCGGGTCTGGGTGTTGTGAGACCGAAAGTCTCTCGTAGTTCCTGATACGCACGACACAAGACTCGATCTTAGTGTGGGGTCAGGACTATGTGTGTGACTGTTGGGTGTTATTTATTTATTTAATTACCTAATAAATAAAACTTACTCTGAATTCATAAGAAATGTTGACCATAGGTTCGATGAAATGAATACTAGATGGCGTTAGCTGCGGTATTTCCATTTCAAAATAGCAGGTTTCGGAGACAGTGTTTGCCAACTTTTTGTATTCTATTTTAAACATTTTTTTTTCTTCCTCAAAAAATCCGCTTTTGACTGTGTATTTTAATTTCTGGAAAATATTTTTTAATATTTTTTTAATATTATTAACTATGAATTTTATTATCTTATCTCAGCCTATCGCCGTCCTCTGCTGGACGTAGGCCTCCGCAAGTGAGCGCCAACCATGAGTTTAATAAAATAATATTTACCTAATACAATTTGTTTATGTGCTTTGACTGATTTATAATTATATTTACAAAGCGGTTAAGTATTTTTTACTTATATAAAACTATTCAAAATACTTAGATTCAACTCAAAAATATAATAATAATATAATGAAATTTTTCATTATCATCATCATCATCATCAGCCATAGGATGTCCACTGCTGAACATAAGCCTCCCCCAAAGATTTCGAAATCGACCTGTTGAAGTGGCCTGCATCCAGCGACTTCCTGCGACCTTTATCAGGTCGTCACTCGTCGGTGCACCTTGAAATGATGAATTATATTTTTATTGGAGTTGTATTGCAGTTTTGTATATTTTATATGGTTGATAGCGAAACGTAGACTACTTCTGCATTTCATTGAAATCTAACAAATAATGAGATCTCTCAAAACTTACTTGAACTAATATCACATTAATTTTATTAACAATTGCTTTCTTTTCATTATATAAAGTTACTTGAAACGGTACTATCTGTTTAGGCGCAAAACCAGTTAATGTTTTGAAGGTTACAGAAAAATGACCGCTACTTCTGAAGGTCTTTTCAAATTCGTGTACGGATGGCTTCTGAAATTAAAATTAGATGCTTATGTAAACATGTCAATTCTTCATACAGAATAATTACCTACTTTATAGTCTTCACTAAGCGCTTCTGTAATATTCGTTTATATTTTTTTTGCGAGATCAGGCGAACAAGCTAGGCGGCCCACTTTAAGGCAAGTTGTTACCACTTAAACATAGTACTATTGCTCGTATGCCAGTCATTAGCAACGGCAATACCTGGGCATAGACAAGCCATTGCCTGTCGTGGAAAGGAAAGGAATATGGAAGGAAAGGAAGTTTCGAGAAATTTCGCTTACCGCAAACGGTAACAAGGTGCCACATCACCGAGGGTTTTTGTGAGGAAAAAGTATTATTTGACTGCCCGGCACTGCCAAATACGTCGTGAATGCTCTGTTGTTCTGATTTTTTCAGTCAATCAAAAACAAAAATAGCTTTAGATGATTGTTACAAGCTAGTTTGTGTTATTACCTGGCCACTCCAACATTTTAACGATATTAATGAAACGTATAATTTGTGCAGTAGCCAATTATACCTTTAGGTACTACTGTCGTAATAGTACATACCAACATTGCATCAATGTGATTTAAGTTAACGGTGTTTAGTACAGTAAATTGCACGGTCTTCTTAATCTTGTAAAATGGTTTACTTTTAATTTTAATGCGATATCGGATTTTTGCAACGGAACTTTCAAATGTTGAGGGCAAATCATCTGGCAGTGCAAAGTGGAACGGATGCGTATACAACCCCGCGGCGATCTTCTTTTCTGAAACAGGAGTTTTAAACTATTTATATAAACTTTTATTGTAGAATTTAGGAATATAAAAATCTATATGTTTTGTAGGTATTATTCTATAATGATTAAGGTTATTGCAATGTATTATCATGAATTATCAATCATTTTCTCTACCCATTTTCCATAATCCGATCATAATATAATTTAAAGTTTCACGAATATAATAAGGATATACTTTTTTTACATCCAGTACATAAGACACCTCATTTTTACACTTAGCTGATTGGTATTTAGATTAATATTTTTACCCGATATAACATCACTAAAAATATTAGCGATTGTGATACTGAGAATTTTCTTCTTTTGAGAATATGTTTTTATGTAAGGTACTGTGGGTGCGGGTCTCGTCCATTGCGCTTTACTTGTTCCAATCACTTCGAAATCGATACCTGGAAATCCCCAAAAAATATATAGATGTTTTTTGATACAATGTATCCTAGAAGGGGTAGGCAACATACATAGACAGTATGACATAGTACACATATAAATGCACCCATTTTCGCTGAGCTCATTTATAAGTCTTATGAAGCTCATTATAACTGTGACAAACACATATCTTATATAACAAGAAATGTGTTTGTTCATAAACTATGAGAAATATGTTTGTCACAATGACGAAAGAAAAATATAATGGTTCTTTAAAAATTGGATTGTAAAGATAATGGTAATATAATTCCATCTTAAGTAATTTAAGTTGTGTGATTGTTTTTGAATTGAAAGAAAAAAGAAAGAACATTGATTTGGCACAGCATTATGTGACATACAATGATTTATACAGGAAGGAAAAATAAATAATAATTCAAATTTAAATGATGAAGTTCGGCGGACTTGGGATTTAAATTCAGTACTGTAAGGTTTTCAGCCACGTTTGTTGCTCCCATAGGTTGCTCCTAAACCGACGAAGCTAGGCGATATAGAGCTTTATATATCATACTACATCATATTGTATATAAAAATAATCAACACTAAAAAAGGTTAAACACATAAAAACAGAGTTCAAAACCCTTAAGACCACTATTCCACCTTTGAAGGAAGCTCTATCTACCGGGTACAAACAGAAAATCAAATGTGCTCATATAAAATACCTACTAACAATTAAGAAATCAGTTACAAGTGGTCTACATTTAGTTATGACATCGAACTGATTATCTTTTATTTGAAGTCGGTTGAAACAAGCAATAAAAATAACCAATGATATATATTACACTCAATTTTTTGGTCCTGTTCAAAATCCAGCACAACTGTTCCAGTCACAATATCACCCGTGTAAAAACTACCAGTTGAATCACTGTTCAAATGTACAAGACAGTTGTCCCATGTCATTTTTGTTTACCATTTTATGTAACGTTACAGGTAAACTGATTTTTACATTGCCGTTTTACTTATTTCTTGTTATCATTGGCATGATAAAGTGATAAAGGCGACGATAATTAAGTAACAATCACGCAATCGTTTATGAATTTCGGTTTTTACATTACATACAATTTACAAAAAATGTCATGTATGTTTATTATTTAATATAATATCCAAAGAATATCATTTTAATTCCAACACTATCCAAAACAGATTGATATAGTAGAAAATAAAGAGTGGTAGTGGTAGCGAAATTGTAAGAAAGTTTTATATAAGTAAAGCATGAATGGGTACGATTATATTGATTCCCCGCAATATGCCGTAAAAGTAGGCAGAAATGTAACTTAAGGTGGGTCTCCTGCACATGTTTTTTCGAAACAAAACATAAAAACAAAAACAAGGTTTTTCATTGTCTCTTTTTCGAATATTAACAATGGACCATAGATTAAAAAAAATATAATTACCATTGTTTTGTGTAGGTGTTTTGTGTAATGTTTTAGTGCAGGAGACGTGGCTTTAAATATCAAATGTTTCCAATCTGTGACTTTATGTTTTATCACAATTTGTAATAAAAATAATTTAAAAATACCAAAGTAAAATACCAACATTTTTTAAAAATAATTCAAGCAATAACATATTTTTTCTTACATTTTTACCCACGGATTATACCTACTAGTGACATCTAGCAATGTGTTATATAACTTTCGCCGATTTATCTTCATGAATGACGTTTAATATCATCATGTTGGCAATACTGACTATTGAAAAATTATTGAAAGTGAGAATTCCGTGGTGTTTTTCGTGGTATTCTTCCCAAGGGATAATTAATTATGTTCCGTTCATTAGAAACATTTTAATTTGGTGAAAAATTGGTGACAATCGAAACACCATATCCTACTTATAAACTTTCTTGTGCATTTAGTTTGTGATCTATGTACTTTGCGCAAATTGGTCTAGGTTATGTTATGCCCTCGTCCTTTGCAGGGTGAGCAATACATTTGTTTTATATAATTTCTAGTGATATTACTTGTGAATAAACTATATATACACGTTAAACATAGATGTTGAAAGTTTTACTAAAATATTTAATACGCCAATGCTTAATTTGCATATTTATTGAATGAATATTGTCTTTACAAATCAGCAGTTCTGTCAAATTCACATTCCTTCTTGTTTACCTATTCATGTATAGTTTAAAGGAAGATGGTTTTACATATTGAGTTATTTAAGATAAATTAGTACTGTAGTTAGGATATTAGGAGATATTGATTGGAATTGGTGTACTAGAAGTTCGCCAAAGTAATTTGTTTCCCTATAAAAATTATATGATTGAAATTCGATATCGTGCACAGAATTTCTCTTATACGTGGTATTTGTTCTGAATACTATATCAATTTTAAGAAGAGGTTAATGTATTCTGGTAATCTTTTGCATAAATAGTAGCACTTCTATATATCTATTCCTAATATCATGAGGAGGAAAAGTTTGTTTCTTTTTTTGTAATGAATAGGTTCAATAACCGACAAAAACCGAACTGAACCGATTTTAAAAATTATTTAATCTGTGGAAAGCTGCATTATCAGTGAGTTATATAGGCTATGTTTTATCCAGGAAAAATTTACAATTCCTATGGGATTTTTGTTAAAGAATAAAAGTTGTGAGCAACATATGGTATTTTAGAAAACAAGAATAATTACTACTTCTGTGGTGTAGTTGTGTACAAGGTACAACTATCGTCCTGAGGTCTCAGGTTTGATCCGTAGGTATAGTGTTAAATGGGTTTATCGGCTTGGAGCTAGGATTTTGGGCTAGGCAATGACATAGAAATTAGATTCACCAATGGTGGATGCAGTATTTGGGTCAGTGGTGCAGTGGGTGAGTAACCAGCTGTGAAGCGAGAGGCCGCAGGTTTGATCCCGACACAGACAAATGTTTGTATTGCCTACAGATATTTGTTTTGTTTCTGGGTGTTGTGAGACTAAATGTCTTTCGTAGTTCCTGATACCCACGACACAAGACTCTATCTTAGTGCAGGGTTAGGACTATGTATGTGACTGTTGGGTGTTATTATATATTTATTTATTCTGCCTACCACTTCAAGTATAAAAAATGCAAGTGTGTATTTATATAAGGATAATTACTTTTAATGAAATTGTGTTCCAACTGGGTAGCTACTTTAAACTATTGTTTACATTACCATACAACAATAAAAGATACATTAAAACATTACATCTATATATTGATATGTGAAACACAAACAGATGAATATGAAATTTGACACAGTTTATAAATAAACACACCCAATAGTCAAACATTTAGTCCTGACCCCACACTAGGTATAACCTGTATTGTGGATGTCAGAGACTATGAGAGACTTTCGGTCTCACAACACCCAGATTTGAAACAAATATCTGTGGGTCACACAAACATTTGTCTCAATGCGGGAATCAAACCTGCGGCCACTTGCTTAATAGCCGGCTACTCGCCCGCTGCGCCACGGAGGCTGTCAAAGCTGTTATATGGAAAAGAAGTGCATAAAACCATTAAAGTATCATAGTAAAGTTCCAACATAAACATTAATTTCTTTTTTGTCTATTCTAATCTAAATGCTTGTGCACATCATTAAATAGGAATGAGATATCTTCTTGTATTAATAAATGTTTTTTACTGAATTAACTGATGAAAACGTGTATAGATGGTACATAACTGGACTGCCTCGGTGGCGTGGTGGTATTTCGGTACAACTACGTTTCTGAGGTCTCGGGTTCGATTCCCGGGTCGGGCAAAGTGATATTGGATTTTTCCATATCAGCCCGGAGTCTGGAATTTGTGCCCGATATGGCGGTAGGCTCGCCCCCTATCACATCTGGGACAGAACTAAGCTCGGCGAAATGTGGGTGTTCTAGTTCGCTAGGGCGCCTCTGCCTACCCCTTCGGGGATACAGGCGTGAGCTTATGTTATGTTATGTTATACATTTTGTTTCTTTTTCAACAGCTAACCAACATGGATCCAAACATCTACGCTTTAGTTTTGGATACGCTCAACAGGGCGACTAGTCAGGATCCGGAAGTACTGAAGCCTGCTGAGAAGAAGCTTCAAGAATGGGAGATAGAGCCTGGGTTCTACTCTGTTCTTTTGGTTAGACATACATTAATTATATTTAATATCTGCCTCGGTGGCGTGGTTGTATTTCGGTACGACTACGGTTCTGAGGTCTCGGGTTCGATCCCCGGGTCGGGCAATGTGATATTGGATTTTGGCTTCAGCTTGGAGTCTGGAATTTGTGTCCGATATGGCGATAGGCTCGCCCCTATCACGTCTGGGACGGAACTAAGCTCGGCGAAATGTGGGTGTTCTAGTTCGCTAGTGCGCCTCTGCCTACCTCTCTGGGGATACAGTCGTGAGCTTATGTTATGTTATGTTATTTCAATATCTAGACAAAAACTAAAATATTTTTAAAATAATGATGCCGTTTTGTCGTCGCTGAATGTGAATTTATACATAGTATAAAACAGTCGTTTCCCGATGTCTGTCTGTCCTATGTATGCGTAGATCTTTAAAACTACGCAACGGATTGTGATGCGGTTTTAATTTTAATAGATAGAGGGCCGAATGGTCAAACAGTGCTCAGTCATCCAAGTCATTTGAGCACTACCCAAAGTTAAGCAGCCAATAATTTTTGAGCGGCATGGTCGTACGCACTTGAGAAGACTTGGCGGAAAAATCAGCTGAGGATCAATCATTATGCTACAGATAATAAAAGTTTGTTCTCGATTACAAAATTTTAATAAAATTATATTTTTGTTTCGTTTCACGTAGAATCATTATATTTAATTTAGTTTTTTTTTTAAGATATATATAAGAAATAATTGGCAGAATACACGGTTCAAAAATGTTTATTTAACCTTTTTGCTGTTCATGTGCCATTCCGATCATATTTCATCTGTACTAAATTTTTCTGTAATGTTTATGTTATCTCTGTCTATCTTTTGTTATAGTGAAGGTAAACACATTTTTATATAATAGAAACGGAACTTAAAATGGATCTTTTTTTAATATTTATTATTATGTTGTTAAAATATTTACCACTTGGCAGAATGTTTCTTTCGTCCTTAGCCAATGATTTGTGTGGAATAAACGAAAAAAAAAAATTGGCAAATGGCGACCTGTTTGTTTATATTTATTCTCGTATTTAAATAACTGTGTTTGTTGTATGTGAAGTGATTTTGTTTTATGTAATAAACATCAACGAAGATGGAGAGATTATGGAAACTTTGAAGTTTGGATATGGAGGATATTTCTTGCAGCGTTTCAATAAAAGGAGTCTTCTCGAATTTTTCTTGCCACGGACTGCAATCCGTCCCAAGAAAAATATCCGCCCGATCTGAGAATGGAATTCAGGACGTCCCAGTTCACACCGGCTTCATCAGAACTATCTAAAAATCATTATATTGGAGAGGAATTCGGCAACATGCAGTAGTGTTGAATCGGATTTAATAAAATTAATCATTGTATTTGTGAAGTGTTTTATTTGTCTTGACTTCTTCGAGTGAGCTATATTCTAGTTTAGATAATGATATTGAGGAAAAATACATTTTATTGAAATCAAGGGGTAGGTAAACACTACACGGAACACGGAAATACAAACCTATGCCCGCCATTCCGTTCGCGTGAAATGTTATTTATTTAAACAAATCTATCCTACGGAAACCATACATTTTTTCGGGGAAAAAAGTAGCCTGTGTGCTATTTCAGACATTAATCCATCTCTGTGCCAAATTTCATTGAGATCTCTTCAGCCATTCTGGTGTAAAAGAGTAACAAAACAGCCATACATCTTCACAAACTTTCGTGTTTATAACATTAGTTTTATTTGAGAGTAGTCGCAGGCAATCTCAAACTAATTTCGATCAAATGCTAGTTAAGCGGGCCTTAAATAGCTGTCAAACGTTAGGCAGTTGTTGACCATACCGTTTTACGAAATAAGCGGGCCTTAAACTGGGTCCTGCTTACATTTAATGTGACGAGATAGGTTCTGTTTGACCATGCCAAATTGAAGAATAACGAGTGCTTAAATCGATAAGGCCATCCTAAATATTTAGGCATCGTTTGACCATTTGGGGGAGAGTGATTCAAGAGGAAGGTTTACATGTATAATACATACATAAATTAATTCCTTAAAGGGATATAATCGGGGATGAATGTTGACAAGACTCTCACGCGAAAGCTAGTGCTGAAATAAACTCGAGAGTTATTGACTCTTATAGTCCAGGCAATTGTTAACTTTAAACATATACAAGTGCAATGTATGTCATGGAATGCCTTTTCGACCGAATTCCAAAAAAGAGGAGGTCCTCAATTCGTCAAAATTTTTTTATGTATGTATGTTACGCGATATCTCCGCCGAATGTGGACCGATTTTCAAAATGCTTTTAGTGTTCGATAGAGCTTATTTCAAGGGTGGTCCCATATAAATTTGGTCACGATCGTATTTGAAGTCGGTCTGTTATTTGAGAAAATACATTGCAGTCAAGATTATTATGATGTAACAGTATATTGCAGGCGTTTTCGGTTTGTAACTGCCACAAATGATTCGTTTGTAGGGACATACATTTATCATTACATAATCTTCTACGAGAAACCTTAACATACTATCGTTTCCAGAATGTTCTCTCGAACCATTCGATCGACATAAACGTGCGATGGCTGGCTGTGATGTGCTTCAAGAACGGCGTCGATAGATATTGGAGACGTAACGCACCCAACGCAATCACGGACGATGAGAAGCAGAAACTCCGCCAGGGTCTACTCACGACCCACATATTTGGCGAGCCTGTAGCGCAAATTGCTACTCAGCAAGCTGTTTTGATCTCTAAAATAGCTAGGTGAGGAATTGTTTTTAAGTGGCAGGTAATGTAATAAATTGGTTTTACATATATTTCGACTTTGGCTTGAATATCCCATTAATAGAAAGGATAGATTTATTTACAGAACAGTTAACTTATTTAAGAGCCGATTTTTCAATAGCCGGGTAATTTTTATTAGTAGAATAGACAGCCTCCGTAGCGCATCGGGCGAGTAGCCGGCTGTGAACGTGAGGTCGCGGGTTCGATTCCTCACCAAGACAAATGTCTGTGTGGCCCACAGATATTTGTTTCTAGTCTGGGTGTTGTGAGACCGAAAGTCTCTCGTAGTTTCTGATACCCACGACACAAGACTCAATCTTAGTGTGAGGTCAGGACTATCTGTGTGACTATCTGTAAGGAAAAAAATACTTTCGAGGTTTTGACAGCAGGGGGGTTACCGCCACCTCTTATAGCAGTATTATTATCATCTTACTTGTACCGATTCCCATACAAAACAAACGAAGAACGATTATAATAATGCTGCTATAAGTGGTTGTGGTAACCCTGCTGATGTGTGAAACATTCAAAATAAAGTTATCAGGTCCTCAATAGAATATATTAACTTACTACTTACTAAATCAATTTATTCTTCTTCTGCAAGCAAAGTGAAAGATGTATCATTGATAAACAGGTTCGACTGTCCAAACCAGTGGCCTAGCCTAGTGCCAGAGATAATAGGCGCATTGAAAGCACCTCAGCCTCTAGTGCAGCACAGGTCTCTGCTGATCTTCCACCATGTTGTCAAGGCATTGGCTTCCAAGAGATTGCTGGAGGATCGGATGACCTTTCAGGTGAGCCTTCATTTTTTTAGCATTGGCTCTTTAATTTGGATTCTTCAAAACATGTCGCTGTAATTGCCTGAATTTCTACATAATAAGTGCGAAAAAAGAGCTCATACTTAATGATGCCGAATGCTAGTATGTCGTAGCTATTTTGTAAATAAGTTGTATTCATTAATGAATATAGAATCATTTAGAATTTTAGGCAATTGGCGCTCCTTAGTCTCTGCCTACCACCTACGGGAAACAGGCGTGAGTTTATGAATGTATGTTAGAATTTTAAAGATTACTTTAGAAGCTTACATTTTTGTAGATACATAAATAAGTCACGCCTTCATCCCTGATGGGGTAGACAGAGGCGAATTGGCGAACTAGAACGTCCACATTTCATCGAAATCATTTCCGTCCTAGATGTGATAGGGGTAGTGTGACATTTCCGAGCTAAACCGTCATAGTAACATTTGGCATTCACACCACAAAATAAGCTGCACAATGACACAATCAGAACTAAAAATCTACAATGATCTTTCTCCAGGACCTAACTAATTCAGTGTACTCCTTCATCCTGAATCTATGGCACGAGAACACCGAACTATTTCTACGGCACATCCAAGAAGGTGCAGCTACTGAGTTAATAACTGAACACTTGGAGAAAGCGCTCCTGTGCCTCAGGATATTGAGGAAACTCACAGTGTTTGGGTTTAAGAAGCCGCACGAGAGCCAGGACGCTAGTGCGTTCCTTAATGTTGTGTTTGACCGCGCTAAGACTAGTTTGGAATGCAGTAAGTATGGGTTTATATTGATCTGTGGATATGTGGGGAATTGATGTTTTTCGTACAACTTATTTTATGTAGTAGCTAGCGTGGAATGAAATGATACCATGTGTGCTTTGACAATATCTATTAAATATATCAAAACACTCATGGTTTAGGTGCTGGGTTGATAAAGAAGAGGGCATTTTTTTCTAAATAAAGTCAACATACATACATAAGCTCACGCCTGTATCCCCGAAGGGGTAGGGAGAGGCGCACTAGCGAACTAGTACACCCACGTTTCGCCGAGCTTAGTTCCGTCCCAGAAATACCACCACGCCACCGAGGCAGAGAAATAAAGTCAACAATGTTGTAAATGGAGATAAATATAGATGTATTTCACTTAAGACTGATTTGATAGTTTAATCTGACATGGGAAGCGTTATAGCGCTCATAAAGAAACATTACATCCCTTTCTGTTTTACAGAAAAATTCAATAAACATTGCATTTACATAGATATAGGTACTAATACAGCCGAGTTTTATATCAAATCTTTTATTGCTCTGATTAAATAATAATTATTATGTAAAAATCTCATGCAGTGTTCCATAAATTTTTACAAAAAATCTTACCCAATCGTGGCCAAATGTATATGGGACTTCCCTTGGGATAAGCTCTATCGAACACAAATATAATCTTGAAAATCGGTCCACATTTGACAGAGATATCGAGTAACATACATACCCAAAGGGTGAAATAGTTCTGGTGAGTGAGCTGATCACCCATCTGTGCGACTGCAGACGTCCCCACAATAAATAATAAAAAATAATAATAAACATACATACCTGTGATTCTTTTCAGGAAAGCTCCTCAAAGGCCGCGGCATATACCCACTAGAGTTATGCGAGAAATTCATAATCCACCTCACGAAGGTTGCCCTCGGAGTGTTGTGTACACATCCATTCTCCTACGTGCCTTTAATACGGCCCTCTCTAGAGTTTGCCCTGTACTACTGCTTCACCGATCAGGGCATGGCACTGATATACGAGAGGTTTACTATACAATGCTTGAACATTGTGAAGGGGATACTGCAGTGTGCCGAATATAAGCTACCGAAGAAAACGGAGGAAACTACGGATCCTAGTGAGTTTTGTTGCGTATTTTTTTGTAGTTGTGCTTTGAGATGTGTTAACTTTTTCGAAACAAAACACTAAATACATATATATGCAAAAGAACAATTTTAGTTGTCACCTGTTTGTAGAACAATGGACCATAGATAAAAATGCATGTTTTGTGTAGGTGTTTTGTGTAATGTCTAAAACATTACACAAAACACCTGCAGGAGACCGGGCTTTAATCACATAAGAAAATTTTAAGAAAACAAATTTCGATGTAATGCTTTAATTGATTTCCACCTGCACTTATCAATGTAGTGTCGGCGCAACATACTTTTTCAAGCATGTTGTAGAAAAGATTTGGCTTAGTTTTTATGACAGGCTGGCGGCCTGATATTAACCACCCTTTGGGGGATCCAGTCCCGAGAAAATCGTTAAAAAATACCCGCCCGACTTGGGAATCTAATCTAAATTCATAGTTGTATATGGGGCCAATGGATCAAAATGGCGACTACTTTGATGATGATGCGTATCTAAAATCTATGTTTGTATTTACCTTTTCCAGTGACAATCCAAGCGTACGAAACTAAAATGGAGGTGTTGGACGAGAACACCGTGTGTCACATGTGCAGACACCTGGTGACGCATTACTTCCTGCTGAGCGCCGACGACCTGGCGCTGTGGGACGCCGAGCCCGAGAGCTTCGCCACCGACGAGTCCGGAGAGTCATGGAAGTATAGCCTCAGGGTGAGACCTTGGATCTTAACACCTTTTCTTCAAACTGGCTCCATAAAGGCCATTGTGCGTGATTAGGATAAGATTATTACTTCTTAGAAAGAAAGAAAGGTTTATACAGATCACTTATGATAAGACGACTGTGACTGGGTCCATGAGGCGATGGTTTTTTGAGATTTGATTCCTTAAATATTTAAATATAAAAAGTACCCTTAACCGACGCGAATGTATGAAGAAATTGATGAAAGTAGATGAAGCGAAAGTAGTGTGTTAGAATCGGGCGAAGTAGAAATCCATAGTCTGCCTACCTCTATGGGATACAGGCGTGATATTATGTATGTATGTATGTAAATATTTAAATGTTTAAGGAATCAAGTCTCAAACACCATCTTAATATCGCTACATCTAAAAATGTATTTTTTGTTGACAGCCATGCACAGAAGCCCTATTCATGAGGCTCATTAGGTTCCGTAAAGTGTTATCTACTGAGTTGGTGCGAATGCTAGCTTCACTCCAACAGCAACAGATTTCCCCCGATGATCTGCCCGCGATATTGAAGAAGGATGCCATATACAATGCCGTGGGATTGGCGGCGTTCAATCTGTATGACCATGTGAGTACATATTAGAAGGAGTATTAAATAGTAGTATAGTAGATTCGTAGCTAGTAGTTTGTTAGATTTGTAGTTTTGTAGTATAGTAGAATTGGGTACTAGACTGTGTTTGATTTCATACAAATTTGTATATGTAATAGCAAATAAAACAAAAAAGAAACCGCATAAAAACCGCATCAAAATTGGTTGAAAAATGAGGCAGTAATTCATATTTTAAATTCTGCAATGAGCAAGACTGGGGGCGTAGTGGGGATATCTTGCTATCTCTTTCCAACGGACGCGTCGTTATGGCCGTGACGAGATTTTACTGATACTTCTCTTTCCCGCTGTTTGAAGGTTACACCAAACTACAAAGTCTTATAACTTTTTAATTTTTGGGAGTATTTCAATATTTTTTTCTGTGTTGTTTTAGATGACGTAAATTTCGTATAAAATCGATAAATAAAAATTAGTCCATTAGTACCCAATTGCCTAATTTCTAATAGATAAATGATTTTTTAAATGTCTAGATTCTGATACATAATGAAGTGTGTTCACTTGCAGGTCGATTTCGACGAGTGGTTCACGAATGTATTGAGTCAAGAATTAAAAATTCAAGACAACAACTACAGGATTATCAGGCGGCGTGTCTGTCAGTTAGTAGGTGAGTTGTTGTCATTTTTTTTTTAAACACTTTTTTTTTAAACTAATTTACAACTTGGCTTGGATTAGCTGTAGCCTGTAACTGCTTATGTTGTGTAAAAAGAAATTAGAATTTATTGTTATTTCATTTAATTTCATTTGACAGCCTCCGTGGCGTAGTGGGCGAGCAGCCGGCTGTGAAGCGAGAGGCCGCGGGTTCGATCCCCGCACCGAGACAAATATTTGTGTGGCCCACAGATATTTGTTTCGGGTCTGGGTGTTGTGAGACCGAAAGTCTCTCGTAGATCCTGATTCCCACAACACAAGATTGGATCTTAGTGTGGGGTCAGGACTATGTGTGGGACTGTTGGGTGTTATTTATTATTTATATTATTAAAATTCACCATTGGTGAATCCACTCCAGTTCATTTATTCTCCAGCACAAATGAGATAGTATAGTCAGGTTATTACCACTTTCTTATGTTATCACTTGAAGTTTGCTGGTGGTAGGATATTTGACCGGATGGCGACCACGTACACATGGTACTAAAACCTGCTATAGTGATCCACAGTCCGTGTACATCGGTCATCCGGCTGTGTTGTGCAAGCCCCTCGATTTTCTCCTTCCCTCTTCAGATTCAGAGTGTGAAGAAGCATAAATACGCCGGCATGATTCTGATGACCACTGAAAAACTCATTGTCAGTGGTCGCTAGTTTTTTGGACTGCTCTATGCTTACCATCAGATGAGTTTGCGTATCTAAGGTAATAAATAAAATAAAAAATAAAAATAAAAATCTTTATTGATCACGTAGGCATGTAAAAAAGCACTTATGACAAGTCAACACAAGTAAATTTTTAAATTAGGATTAATATAATTTACATTATATATTTGAATTTGACAACAGGCAGGCAAGTATGGACATAATAACGATGGGATGGCTGAGATAGGGTGATAAGGGGAAATAGGAATAGAGTGTAAGGGAATGGATTGTATGGGAATGGCATATGGCAGGAATGGTGGCAGGGGATTGACTGGAAATACTGGAAGCAGTTGGGATTGGTGCGTGAGGCCCTATCCTAGCTAACCTACCAGCCTTTCTCTAGCTACCTACGGATGACGACCCGAAGAAGAAAGGCAGAAAGAAACTCCGGGCTTATTTTTTTCATCATCAATTGTCACCATTTCTTTTTTTTTCTTTTGCCTATTTTCCTTTTTTAATAATTTGATTTACAAATTGTCCATAAAATAAAGAAGTAATAAATAAATACCCCACAGGTCAATGGTGCGGCGTCCGCGCGTCGAAGTCCCTCCGTCCGGCGATGTACTCGGCGCTGCTGGAGCCGCTCACGCGCGCCTCGGAAGACGCGGCCGTGAAGCTCGCCGCCGCTGAGGCGCTGCGCAGCACCATCGACGACTTCAACTTCGACATGGAACAGTTCGCGCCGTACGCGTCGCTCGCCATCTCAGCGCTGTATGATCTGCTGGTGAGTGAGCGGGACGACAATATCGATCTTGAATTGTACATTGAGTCGTTAGTCCGAGGTGCTACGAAGCACCATCGACGACTTCAACTTCGTTTTGGAACAGTTCGCGCCGTACGCGTCGGTCGCCATCTCCGCGCTGTATGATCTGCTGGTGAGTGAGCGGGACGACAATATCGATCTTGAATTGTACATTGAGTCGTTAGTCCGAGGTGCTACGAAGCACCATCGACGACTTCAACTTCGACTTGGAACAGTTCGCGCCGTACGCGTCGCTCGCCATCTCCGCGCTGTATGATCTGCTGGTGAGTGAGCGGGACGACAATATCGATCTTGAATTGTACATTGAGTCGTTAGTCCGAGGTGCTACGAAGCACCATCGACGACTTCAACTTCGACATGGAACAGTTCGCGCCGTACGCGTCGCTCGCCATCTCAGCGCTGTATGATCTGCTGGTGAGTGAGCGGGACGACAATATCGATCTTGAATTGTACATTGAGTCGTTAGTCCGAGGTGCTACGAAGCACCATCGACGACTTCAACTTCGACATGGAACAGTTCGCGCCGTACGCGTCGCTCGCCATCTCAGCGCTGTATGATCTGCTGGTGAGTGAGCGAGCCGGCATTGATTGTATATTGTATACCTGATATTTGAATGTAAACACCATAATATCATATATTTTGAGTTTTCGGAATTCTACCACTTCCTTAAGATCACATCATACTTATAGCAGTAGGCTTCTTCCTTATATTGGATCTTTGGTAATTTAGCGAAAATTGTCGATAATGTGGTTCTACTATATTAATACAACATACGTACATACACACTCACGCCTGCATCCATGAAGATAGACAGAGACAATTGAGCGCCACAAGCTACGATCTTGACGCAATTCTTGTTTCTTCCACATTCATACATCGTTTTATACATTTCCGCCCGTTGAGGGTATTCAAAACTTTCCCTTTAATATTAAGGCGCGTCTCCTGCTCACAAAACAATGGACCATAGATAAAAATATGTAGCGTAACCAAGTTTTGTGTATTGTTTTGGTGTAGGTGACGCGGTCTTATACCAACTGAGTTTGTTGTTGTGGTCTGTAATAATAAGCCGAGATCTGGCTGCAAGATCACTCATTACGTTCACCACGTATGTAGTGAAAGTCTAATAAAATAATATTAATTAAAAATACTCGCGGGAAAATTTTGATTGGCACCTTGGTAAAAATAGATTTTCCCATTTATAATTATCCATATAAATAGGATTTTGACTGAATATTTTATGAACTAAGGTTGAGATCTATAGAGCCAACTTCGACTAAGTTTAAGTCAAGGAAACAAACTCACTGAGGAACTTTTAAATCGAACTTTGATTTAGTCAGAGATAGTTTTCACAAGAAAATCTATGCTTAACATGTCTGTCAGTCTGTTTTTCTTGTAAATCTCTCGGATTAAATCGACGTTCTATTTAATAATTCCAAATCCTCACTGAGTTTGTTTCTTTTACTCAGACTAACTGCCGGTTTCAATAAACGATCTCAGTTTAGAGTGCAGATTATAAATTAATAAAATCAAGTCATTTGACGGGGTCATGTTCAAACTGTGTTCTTCTTGGCTAATTTTTATAATCTGTCTACACATTCGAACTGATATTGTTTATCGGAACCGGGTGTTAGTCGAAGTTCGCCGTATAGATCTCAACTGTAGTGATCTTGCAGCCGGATTTCGGTGTATAACTAGAAACATAGTTGACGGTATGTGCACGTGCATGTGCACCGCGCAGGTGTCGTGCGAGGAGTGCGAGACGAAGATGCGCGTGCTGGTGGTGGTGTCGGGCGTGACGGAGCAGTGCGGCGGCGCGGCGCGGGGCGGCGCGCGCGCGCTGCTGGCCTGGCTGCCGCGCCTGTGGGCGCACGCCGCCGAACACAACCACCACATGCTGCGCGCCGCCGCGCTCTCCACCATCGTGCATCTGCTCAAGGTACTGACGACCACGATTACGAGTATAACTCGACTGCCGAGGTGGCGTGATTGTATTTCGGTACGACTACCGTCCTAAGCTCTCGGGTTTGATCCTCAGGACGGGCAGTTTACGCGTTGATATTATACTGTAAAACCAGTTTATCGATGTTTTTATTTATAGTCATTAGTTAGATGATATCTCAAAGAGTCGATAAAATTTTATTCCTAACACAGACGAGTCATTAAATTCGTTACGAATGGATATTATGTTATAAATCAATTTATCGATATTTTTTTTATTTATCAACTTTACATTCTCGCACATAATCGATATTTTTTTTATTTATCGACTTTACATTCTCGCACATAATCTTGAACAGAAACATAATAACTATTAGAGATCATCTCGATAACTTATTATGGTGGGCAGGCGATAGGCGAGTGCCCCTCCGACGTGCGGCCATGGATCCTGAGCATCGTGAACGAGTCGAGCACGCTCACGGAGCCCGCGCACGTGTACCTGCTGGAGGACGCGCTGGAGCTGTGGCTCGCGATACTGGAGACCACGCAGGTGGCGGACCCGGCCACCTTGCAGCTCGCCGATAACTTGTATCCGATATTGGGTGAGACATTTTATCGATATACCGAGTGGCGCCAACTTAATGACATTAAATTTGGTGATGAATATAGGTATTTTTAAATGTCACCACACCAATAAAGAAATAAATTTGTTGAACAAAATAAATAGCAAAAGTTCGGTTAATAAACTGTATAAAAGCGGTATAATACGCACAAATCTAATGTAGGTAAACTTCAAAAGGTACGCGGCACGCGCTCTTCGCATCCAAGTCGTGCCCGACAAGTCTGTTCATGTTTTTTATCGAAAAATATTTGACCTCTAATATTAACTGTTTTAAATCGCCCCTCAACGTACATCATGTGCAAAAAATAAGAAAACTAAAAAACAATCCTGTGGCTAAACTACATATTTCACTAGTTGGGTATTTGACGAACTTTTTTTTATCAATTTTATATGAAATTTACGTCATCTAAAATATAGAACAGAAAGAAATATTTCATTAATATCATACCATTCCTTTCCAACGTTCGCACAGTTATGGCCATTACATTTTGACAATATTTCATTCTCTGCTATATTTTAGGCTAAATAAATTTTAGATAAAATTAATCTTCATCATCATCAGCCACAGGACATCCACTGCTGGACATAGGCCTCCCCCAAAGATTTCCACATTGACCTGTTGAAAAATGAAAATTAATAAAACTTCCCATTTATCGTTCCAACAGAACAATCTTCAGAACACCTGCGCATAGTGGTGCATATAATGCAAGCGTACACTCTCCTGTGCCCTGAGGAGTTCCTCTCAGCAGCAGGGGGTAAATGCGTGGCGCTGCTGGAGGACATGCTCAGTGACATGCGCACTGAAGGGATCATCACCGTGATGCGCATGGCGGAGGTCTGCATCAGCGTCGCATTCCCAGAGAGGAACGCGTTCCTCGGAGTCAAGGTCATATGGCCTATACTTATTAGGGTTGTGAGGTAAGTAAATAAATAAATAAATAAATAAATACACCCAACAGTCACACACCTAGTCCTGACCCCCCACACTAGGTATAACCTGTATCGTGGGTGTCAGAGACTATGAGAGACGGTCTCACAACACCCAGACTTGAAACAAATAGCTGTGGGCCACACAAACATTTGTCTCAATGCGCGAATCGAACCCGCGGCCTCTCACTTCACATCTGGCTACTCACCCGCTGCGCCATGGAGGCTGTCAAATATTTTAAGCCCATGGTAGTTTGTAGTTTTTCTCAAAACAAAACATAAAAATACCTACACCGAACAACGAATTTCGCTGTCTCCTGCTCATGGAACAATGGATTATAGATAAAAATGTGTAGCGAAACCATGTTTTGCGTAGGTGTTTTATGTAATGTTTTAGTGCAAGAGACGGGGCTTAAGATGACCTCACAACCTATCAATCTATTTAGGTACTCTTTATTTTTACGGTAATTTCTAATATCGATGATACAAGACTCGTATCAGTGTAAAGTCAGTACCGCGTGTGTGACTTGAAATATATTTTGTTTACAGGAGTTTATTAGACGGCGAGGACATGCCGTTAGTCCTGTCAGTGCAGCTGTGTCTCCTGTCCAGGGTGATACTTCTCTCGACAGACTTCTTCTACAAGGCGGTACAGGAGGCAGCTCACGGACTCAGCAAGTACGACTCGGATCCTGACAAAGTGTTGCACAAAGTGCTGCAAGTATGGACCGAGAAGATGAATCTGGTGACGCAGGTTGAGAGGTCGAAGGTGGTAGGTGAGTTAATTTGTTTTTTTTTCTTATTTATCTGCCTCAGATCGAAGTCGATAGATTTTATAAACTTTCAAAGAATATAGATTTTATTAAGTATGATATAGCGATTCTTAACGTCATTTTGCTTTGTTTCAAACTGGGATTCTGCCTATCGATACAGACAAAGTCTCGACTAAGCAGGATTCAATATTTTTATAGACTATAGTTGTTTTGCGTTTTGGACTATTGTCCGGAGGTCTTGCGTTCGATGACCAATATTGAGGGTTGGGTTTTTCTACTCGGTATCAATTAAGTGTCGATTGTAGTCGAACGTCTAAAAAACAATCAAAAAATTTTTTATGGGAAACTATGGGCGACTTCTGTTTTATTAATATCGATAAAATCTTATGATAATACAGTAGTGTAGTAAATTTCATCAGTATAAAGGTTCAATTTGATTTTAGGGCTAGGTCTGGCTTCGTTGCTGACCACACAGAACGCAGCAGTTTTACAGAGGTTTCCCGCCATATTGTTGAATCTGACAGAGGTCCTCAACAACGTGATGATCACGCCATATGCAGGACTTTATGTTGAGTGAGTACATCGGTTATTATCAGTATTAACATTGACCCACGATTCATCGATAATAATATATTTTATATCGATAAATATAATAATTACACACATAACATAACACACGGAATGCCGCCGTGGCGTGGTTGTATTTCGGTACGACTATCGTCCTGAGGTATCGGGTTCGATGCCTGGGTCGGGCAAAGTGATAATGGATTTTTGCATATCAGTCCGGAGACTGGAATTTGTACCCAAAATGGCGATAGGCTCGCTCTCTACCACATCTGGGACGGAACTAAGCTCGGCGAAATGTGGGTGTTCTAGTTCGCTGGTGCACCTCTGCCTACCCCTCCGAGGATACAGGCGTGAGCTTATGTAATTATAATTATCGATATTGTCACTGGCTTAGTTGTATTTCGGTATCAGTATCGTCTTGAAGTCTCGGGTATCATCTCGGGGTCGGGCAAAGTGATATTGTTTTTTTTGTCACTTCAGTATCAGCCCTTATTTTGGAATCTGCACCCGATACGATAGTCTTGTTCCCTATTACATCTCGGACGAAAAAAAGCTCAGCGAAATGTGTGTGTTATTAGTACGCTAGGAGATAGTGCGGGGATACAGGAGTGAGCTTATGTATGTATATGTATGTATGTTCAAACTGTGTTCTTATTGGCTAATTATTGTAATCTATCTGCACATTCGAACTGAGATTGTTTATTGTAACCGGCCGTAAGTGTTTAGTCCCAGCTGTGGTGTCGGTATGCATGTATGTCGTGTGTTCAGCCTCCATGGCGCAGCGGGTGAGTAGCCAGCTGTGAAGCGAGAGGCCGCGGGTTCGATTCCCTCATTGAGATAAATGTTTGTGTGGCCCACAGACATTTGTTTCAAGAGTGGGTGTTGTAGAGACTGTGCGTCTCTCATAGTCTCTGACACCCACGATACAGGTTATACCTAGTGTGGGGTCAGGACTAGGTGTGTGACTGTTGGGTGTATTACTTTATTACTTCAGCGGTCTGGTGCCGGCGGCGGTGTCGCGGCCCGGGTCCCCGGCGAGCCCGGCGCTGGAGTCGCTGCACGAGTCGCGCAAGCTGCGCGTGGCGCGCGCGCACCCGGCGCACACCATCGACCTCAGCGCGTACACGCACCACCAGGTAACGTACACATTTCTCATATCCTTATAATTATATTTTACCATATTTTCAACCAACTTCAAAAAAGAGAAAGTCTTCAATTAGTCTGTATTTTTTTAATGAATGTCCGCCGGATCTCCTGCACTAAAATATTACAAAAACACCTACATAAAACATGTTTTTTTTTTATCTATGGTCCATTGTTCTACGAGTAGGCGACAGCTGAAACCGTATCGCGTATGTGTTTTTAGTGTTTTGTTTCGAAAAAACTAGAGCAGGAGACCCGGCTTTACGTGATATCTCCGCCAAATGTGGACCGATTTTCAAGATACAACAAAAATATTGTTCGATAGAGCTTATTCAAAGCATGGTCCCATATAAAATTAGTCACGATCAAATAAATCGAAGCCGATCAATAATGTTTTTAAACTTGTTATTATTGCGCATCGAAAATAGAAAATCACAGAAATATTCACTATAAATATTTCACAAAATAGTTTGGACCCGACATTTCCATAATAAATCATCTTAAGAATGGAAGTAATGCCAATGACCTTGCCGATCGTAGCGTTTGCGTACGAAAGTTGCGTATGTAGGCAGCCAGAGGGCGACGTCGTACCTAATATTTTCAATGGATTGTCAATATTGCGTTTAGAAACGAACGCCAGTCGCGAGCAAAGCGTTGACAGTTGAGTTGACACATAAAATCAACGACGATTTCGTAAAATGGACTGTAACACAATTCTATTGTGGTTATTCTTGAATGTATTATAAGTAATATCAACACAGCATATTATAAATACAATTTTATACTTCATTTCACATTACCTAATTTATTATAATATTCATATTAGACTGCCTCGGTGGCGTGGGTGTATTTCGGTACGACTACTGTCCTGAGGTCTCGGGTTCGATCCCCGGGTCGGGCAAGGTGATATTGGATTTTTCCATATCAGCCCGGAGTTTGGAATTTGTGCCCGATATATCGACAGGCTCGCCCCCTATCACATCTGGGACGGAACTAAGCTCGGCGAAATGTGGGTGTACTAGTTGGCTAGTGCGCCTCTGCTTACCCCTTCGGGGATACAGGCGTGAGCTTATGTTATGCTATGTTATTATAATATTCAGTACTCTTTATTTCTTGTATTATTGTTATCTTCATTATTCTACTGATATTCGTTACAAAAATGGCTAGTTGGATAGGCAGGTTTTTCCGCGCAGTTGGTGGATAAATAGGTATCTAAACATTCTTTCGATCTGCTCTTATTTCATCTCGATTTGTTTCGGAACTTATTTCTGTCCCAGATTTGATAGGGGGCAAGCCTATCGCCATATCAAGCACGTTTCCAGACTCCGCGCTGATACTGAACAGTAAAACTCAATACCGTCGTGTCGTCGTGTTAGGTCATGTCAAGTCAAGTCATGTCAAGTCGTGTCAAGTCGTGTCAAGTCGTGTCAAGTCATGTCAAGTCATGTCAAGTCATGTTATGTCAAGTCAGGCTCTGATGATGAGATCCCAGAAAAATCTAAGGCATCCCTTTAATTTTACAGTGATTTTTCAGTTTTTGCACTGGATTCACTCTTCAGTACCATGGGGCGACCCAAATATCGATTATGAAAATACTTTATTTACAATTTTGTTCACATAATAATTATTTACTTTAGAAAAAAAAAAACAAATAACAGATTTAATAACATATTTGAGATGCTATCAATGACAAAAGAAAAATAAGAACTTGGCATAACTACGAAAAAATACGTGTACATATGCCTAATGTATGGAGAGAAAACAAAATGGCGGCAGAAAGATCGAATATACCTAGCAGTTCGGCATCTTAGATCATGGAATCGAAATTGATATTATTATAAATAAAACACCGTATTTTTTATATTAAAATTAATATGTATTTATACGTTATTTAGGTATTACGAGTTACGACACGGTGACAACATACATGGGTGTTTCTCTGTAAACTGGGTAACTCATGGTCAGTGGCCGATATTACATGGAAAAGTTAATGAATGCTGCACGACCATTCCTTTGTGGAACCCGCGTTGTAACGTGACAGCCATCAGTCCTCTGGCAAGGATTATTATAGTTTATTTATATCTTACAAATGATGTATTGTTATAATAGATAAATATCCCCTGTGTACAGCAAAATATCAGGACTATAAAGTTGTTCCAATCATTCTATGAAATAAAATTAAACAGTCCCCTGGCAACAGACCCCTGTCGCTCAACAGGACACGGGGTGGTTTCGGACTTCAGGGGGAGCGACTGTTGTTATACATTTTCATTGGTAACAGTTGAGGAACATTATGTTTATTAACCAAAACTACAATTTATATAATTTCGACAGGACTTGGTATATTATTATTTCATAGTATTGCTGACTCCATTCCCGTAATAATTTTAAAAAAAAATTGATATTCCACATTTTGCATACAATAGGAAAGTTGAATTTAAATCCTCTTAGTTTTTCAGAAATAAGATTGAGACAATTTATGTCGCAACCTAAGCCGTGGTTAGCAATCTCTTACATTTTTTCAAAAAAATAATTAACGTTGATGATTCGGCGGCCCTTAGGTTTCTTAACATATCTTTATTATTTTCAATTTCAATTACTAGTGATATATCCTCTTTTTCACTTTCAGGATTCTGTGAAAAATAAAAAAGTTGTTAATTACAGTAATAAACAATAAGATTATTTAAAATAATGTAGTATACATTAACTAACAAAATACTTAATAACTACGAAAAAGCAGGAAAGGGCATAGTCAGCCCTTATGGTTCTGACATAGTCGTCTCAAGGTATCAACATGCGGGACTTTCAATACTCTGACAGTGCTAGGAAGTATTGAAAGATTCGGAAAGATGTAAATGTTGAGATTAAGAGTGAAATTGTTCTGACAAAGTTAACTAATAACTTATCTATCCCACTGTAGATGCACTGGTTATAAATACAAATAAAATTACAGGTGAAGTCTTAAGAATAGTATATTTATAAATTCACCTTTTCCACTATTTCACCAATATTATTTTGTATTTCCCTACATGCATTAGTTTCTGCATTTATACAGTAAATGGTTTTTATTTAATAACTAGCTTTTTCCCGCGGCTCCGCACGCGTATTTTGTAGGGCCAACGGAAACAACTTTTGATTTGGCGATCCGCCCTGTCGTTTTAGTCCAAATATGGGCGACACAGATATAGATTTTGAAGTCAATCGGCCCAAAAACTAAGAAAAACAAAATGGCGGCCGCATTTGACAGGTTTGACAGCGGTTCTGTCGTTCTGAACCACGGCGTGACTCAGATATCAATTTTGAAGTCAATCGGCCCAAAAACAAAGAAAAACAAAATGGCGGCCGCATTTGACTGGTTTGACAGCGGTTCTGTCGTTCTGAACCACGGCGTGACTCAGATATCGATTTTGAAGTCAATCGGCTCAAAAACTAAGAAAAACAAAATGGCGGCCACTTTTGACAGGTTTGACAGGTTGATTTGAAAAAGTAGCCCATTTGTGTCTTTAAACCCAAAGGTATCCACTATCCCAACAAATTTCATAAAAATACATTAAGTGGACCTAAAATCCCCATACAAACTTTCAACCCTTATTTCACCCCTTTAAGGGTTGATAAAAAAAATGAAGTCCCCCAATTGTGTCCTTAGAGTCAAAAGTATCCTCATACCAAATTTCATCAAAATCCATTGAGCGGTGCCAAACTTCCCATACAAACTTTCATCCCCTATTTCATCCCTTTAGGAGTTGATTTAAAAAAAATAAAGTACCTTATGTCCGTCCTTGGAGTTAAAGGTACCCACATACCAAATTTAATCAAAATCAGTTCAGCGGCTTAGACGTGAAAACGCCACAGAGACAGAGACAGACAGACAGAGTTACTTTCGCTTTTATTATTTAGTAAGGACTAGCTTTTGCCCGCGGCTCCGCACTCGTATTTTGTAGGGCCAACAGAAAAACTTTTGATTTGTCGATTCGCCCTGTCGTTTTAGTCCAAATATGGACGACCCAGATATCGATTCTGAAGTCAATCGGCCCAAAAACAAAGAAAAACAAAATGGCGGCCGCATTTGACAGGTTTGTCAGCGGTTCTGTCGTTCGAAACCACGGGGCGACTCAGATATCGATTTTCAAGTCAATCGGCCCAAAAACAAAGAAAAACAAATTGGCGGCCGCATTTGACAGGTTTGACAGCGGTTCTGTCGTTCTGAACCAAGGCGTGACTCAGATATCGATTTTGAAGTCAATCAGCCCAAAAACAAAGAAAAACAAAATGGCGGCCGCATTTGACAGGTTTGACAGCGGTTCTGTCGTTTGGAACCACGGGGCGACTCAGATATCGATTATGAAGTCAATCGGCCCAAAAACAAAAGAAAACAAAATGGCGGCCACTTTTAACAGGTTTGACAGCGGTTCTGTCGTTCTGAACCACGGCGTGACTCAGATGTCAATTTTGAAGTCAATCGGCCCAAAAACAAAGAAAAACAAAATGGCGACCACTTTTGACAGGTCTGACAGCGGTTCTGTCGTTCGGAACCACGGGGCGACCCAGATATCGATTTTGAAGTCAATCGGCCCAAAAACAAAGAAAAACAAAATGGCGGCCACTTTTGACAGGTCTGACAGCGGTTCTGTCATTGGGAACCACGAGGCGACTCAGATATCGATTTTGAAGGCAATCGGCCCAGAAACAAAGAAATACAAAATGGCTGGCCACTTTTGACAGATTTGACAACGGTTCTGCCGTTCGAGACCACGGGGCGACTCAGATATCGATTTTGAAGTTAAGCGGCCCAAACCCAAAGAAAAACAAAATGGCGGCCACTTTTGACAGGTTTACAGCGGTTCTGTCGTTTGAAACCACGGGCCAACTCAGATATCGATTTTGAGGTCAATCGGTCCAGAAAAAAAGAAACAAATTTTCAACCCCTATTCCATCCCTTTGTAGGATAAAAATATATCGCATCTCATTTCTGTCCTTAGCGCTAAAACTATCCTCATACCAACTTTCTTAAAAATCCGTTCAGCGGTTTCTAGATTCCCATAAAAACTTTCATCCCCTATTTCATCTCATTAGGGGTTGATTTAAAAAAGTAGCCCATTTGTGTCTTTAAACTCAAAGATATGCACTATCCCATACCAAATTTCATAAAAATCCATTAAGTGGGCCTAAAATTCCTATACAAACGTTCATCCTCTTTTTCATCCCATTAGGTGTTGATTTAAAAAAAGTGGCCCATTTGTATCCTTAAACTCAAAGGTATCCACTGTCCCATTCCAAATTTCATAAAAATCCATTAATTAGACCTAAAATCCACATACAAACTTTTAACCCTTATTTCATCCTTATAGGAGTTGATGAAAAAAAATGAAGTACCCCATTTTAATCCCTAGGGTCAAATGTATACTCATACCAAATTTCATCAAAATCAATTAAGCGGTTCCAAAATTCCCATACAAACTTTCATCCCCTATTTCATCCCTTTAGGGGTTGATTTAAAAAAATAAAGTACCCTATGTCCGTCCTTGGGGTTAAAAGTACCCACATACCAAATTTCATCAAAATCGGTTCAGCGGTTTAGACGTGAAAACGCCACAGACAGACAGACAGACTGACAGAGTTACTTTCGCTTTTATTATTTAGTAAGGATTGTTAATTAGACCGCTGTTAGCGGTAGACTTCCATTTTAATAGATAACAGATAAATATCCTCTGTGTACAGCAAAAACTTTTTATGCAACCATTCAATTAAATAAAATTAAACAGTCCCCTGGCAATAGTCCCCTGTGGTTTAACAGAACAAGGGCTGGTTTCCGACTTCATGACTGTTTTTATAAATTTTTATAAGTAACTGTGACTGTATTTTGGTACAAGTACTGTCCTGAGGTTTCAGGTTCGATCCCCACCCAGGTCGAGCAAAGTGATATTGGATTTTTCCATATCAGCTCGGAGTCTGGAATTTGTGCCCGATATAGCGATAGGCTTGCCTCCTATCACATCTGGGACGGAACTAAGCTCGGCGAAATGTGGATGTACTAGCAGGGTAGTGAGCTTCTGCCTACCCCTTCGTGGATACAGGCGAGAGCTTATGTATGTTATTTTATTATTTGAATCAGTTGAGGAATGTTATAACTCAATCATGAGATTATGGTTTGAATATTTAGACATAATCTACCAATTATATGTACACAGCCATAGAATGTCCACTGCTTGACATAGGCTTCTTTGGGGGAGCCCAAAGATTTCCAGACCGACCTGTTGGACGTATGTTTGTTTTGTGGATGTCCTGTGGCTGATCATGATGATGATGATGATGTACACAGAAAAACTCACACGTAAAAACAATCAAATACAGGATTACCCTGTATACTGACAAGGATGTTCGGCAATTATTGCTGGATGATGAAAAGGGACCAACCAGAAGCTAAATATGCCAGAAACTTAAATAGTAAATTCATAATAACAGCTTTATTGTTTTTTCTGTATTAAACGGTCACTATTTGAATACGTACCTATTTAAAGTTCATCAACATAATTATGAAATTCTTGGCCAATAAGTGTTTTTGTAATTACTCATTTTCACTAACAGTCACTCATCTAAATAAAACTATTGGTCAAGTTTTGTTGCTTAGTGTTCTTTTAGTTTTCCCTCTTTATTGAAGAATTACAAATTAGAAATACTTACATTATATCCGGCTGTGAAATATCTGATGCAAAGTCCCAAAAATAACACAAATATTTTTCTGCATTGTCGAGATAACAATCTCATATGGGCCAAATATCTGCAATTACAATTTTATGTAACACATGCCTATTTTTTTATAACCAAACAAATATAAGATAGTTGTAATTTTTTTGTCAATACACAGCAAAGTGTAGACATATGTATGACATGCAAAACAATATGTAGGTACAACACACAATATGTGTGGATCATCACAACAGGTTTTAACACTGGACACTAAATATCCTATCCAGGAAAATAAATATATTTAAGTACCTACCTGCCAATTTGTTTAGGTTTTCTCTTTGAACCGGTAAAAGGTTATTGTTTATTACGCTTGCTTTAGGTAATCCAATGTTTCGACAATTCAGCGCCCAGTATAACATTGACCGATGATAAAAATTTGAGTTCCAAATCAGCGAGAAGTCAAGAAACAATTTGAACAAGGAAATATGTGATCAAAATCCAAATACAAGCCGAAGTCGTGAGATTGTATATTATAAAACCCGAATACACCAATGTACCTACTCGAATTCCGATTTGCAAACAGTGTTGCTATAGGTGATACCAAAAATCTGTAATCCGGCTCTATCAACCTGAGTAAAATCATTCCAATATACCATTATATATCCAATATACATATATTTACATTAACTTGTTTTATTGTAATTTTGTAGTAACGTCAACCATGACATACATAATAATAAGTTAAAAATATAAATGATGGTCGAAAAATTCTATTCTATATTCTATTACCAACCAATATACATAGCAAAAGTAAAAGTCCAAAAACCTGTACAAAGTGGAGTAAAATTTGTAATTTTTATTGGTAGCCTAAAATCTGTATAAATTCAGATAAATCGGTATATATGGCAACACTGTCTCCGAGCGTCATTTTATTTGTCAAAATTAGGTATTGTGTTCAAAATATCGTTCAAAAATTAGTAAATCCATAACAAATATATTTGACGAAGTTTAAAATTATAAATTACCCTTTTAATTCATTGAATTTATTCTGATAATACGTTTGAGTTTATTTTATTTTATTCGAATCAACACGCATTCCTATGACGTCACCAAAAAACACGTCACATGAAAACGCCTGAAATTCCCAAAGAAATTCCTAAGAGCAAATACATCCATGTGTGATTTTATGTAGCTCTGGAGATAAATCGTTCGTTATCTTTGTATAAGACGTTATTCACAAACATGTGTATGTTGGTGTATAGAAAATACAAATCTTATTAACCCAATGTAAAAAACAAGGAACATTATTATGTTGATGTCCCAGGCCACTTGAGGAAATAAATTGACTTTTGCGGATTATTAGATGATTTAGATAATTATTATAGAGACGTTATCATATTAAACCAATAAAAGTCTATGATAACTGCCAGACCAAAGAATAAACTTCCTATTCCGTGTATATATGTTCGCAAACATGGTCCAGATGAACGATCGTCGCCTCCCAAAGTTGACGTAAAATCAAGTTTAGCATGAGTTAAAACCTTAAATTTAACTCAAAACAAATCCAAATTCGAAATGCGCAGCAACTAGCACCCAGTTGTTTTTTTTTGGTAGTGGCGTATTAAAGCCGAAAGACCATCTAGTCTTGGTTATAAAACACTGATTGGGTACTCATTAAATAAGTACTTTTTTATTCCTACCTTCTATGGCGATAAATAGGCTCGTGCTTCATGGCTTCAAGGGATAAAATTAGCTGCGCGGGATGTGTGATGTTCGAGTTTCTCCCGTGCTGTCCCTGGGCATAGTCGTGAGCTTAACAACATAGACGTTTAACTTTATTAATTTGTTAAAATAACTTATGATGAATTGATGAAAATTGCCGTATTCAAAACTTCGGGCCTAAAAATAAGGACAAATCCCGATAGAAACGTATTATTTCAAAATATTTATGATCATTATTTACAGTTGGAAACGTTAAAGAATCAAGTGGGAGCGGAGACGTTCGAGCGACTGTTGCAGTCGACAGATCAAGAGACACTGCAGCAGATCAGAGAGTATATACCACTATAAATGTAGTTGTTATGTTTATAACTATTTATAACAACGTTTTAGTACATTGTCAAGTCGTTAAAAGGGGAAGCGTTTGTGTGGCTCTAGTTGGCGATTTTTAATTTATCGACAAAAATATGTTTTTAAGATTTATTTTATTAGTGACAAAGGATTTTTGATACTTCTACCGACCTAGTTTTGAAGGTTTATTCTCCCTACTTTTGTCGAGTGACGCAGTGTCTCAATTATCGACATTTGGTTAGAGTATATCTAGTAGTACCTTAGGGCCGCAATAAGTCTGGCAGTTGTTGAGGGACGCAGTGCCTGGACTACCGGCATTAAAAATGCCAATTTTTAAAAAATATTCCCTAAGTATCGACTATCGACCACACAAATGTTCCTCCCTATACTTCCATAATGTACTTAGATCTTGATAAATTATTGTAAACCTTTGCTTTTTCAATCCCATCGTGTAATCATTGTTTATATTTGTACATTTTGTATCGCTTATACACAAATCTCGCTTGTTACGATCGATAAACTATTGTAAAGCTAACATGTAATATAAGCATTGGATTGTAAAAATAAATCCAGAAGATACATTTAAAAACTTGTCTGCGTTGTTTCTGTAACTAAATTTTGCCTTTTACTAGTCTAAAGGGCGTAGAGATTGACCGCATTTATCGAGAAAATTCTCGAAAAAGCAGATGCTTTAATCGGTTGTAAAGAGCTTTAAATCAGTGCTTAAAGTCGTCTTTCGCATCAATTACGTTATGCGAATTGGAATGATGAATAGGTTCCTAATGTTACAATTTTAATGCATTGATATAAGTCTCTTTTTAATACTCAGTTTACGTGTCGATAAATGCGTTCACTTTCTTATATGCCAAAATTTTAAGGTTAGCATGTATGGATTCACGACGAACGATGGAATTCGATAGGAATATTCAACGTTATATCCTCTCAGGTATAATTAAAAATAATACGAATCTTAGAGCAGCTGTGTCGGATGAAGGAATAATATCGATTTTTATGAAGCAATAATATCGATTTTTAAAATTGTTATCGACGGTTTCTTTCCGCCGATCTGTCATAAATGAAAATACTTGGCGTGTTTCTATCGAACAACAAATAACTTGATGAGTTTTATAAAACGAAAACAAGCTTTTATCCAATATACTAATAGTTTTTACTAATCCAATATCAATTGAAACAGGTCCTAAAGGCGTCATTTTGAAAACACGTAATACGGCGGATAAGCTTGTAATAATAAAGCTAGACTGGCTTATTCAGGTTTGTGCCGGTCGTTCCCTATCGATATCAGTACAGTTACGTGGGGTGGATAAGGATACGTTATTTAAATCCATCTAAATCATAATAATTATAGAAGTTTGATCAATTGTTGATAGGAAACGTTAAGCCAGTTTATATCGATAAATACTGATTTACGGTACGTCAGTTATGAGTGAATATAATGAAGTGATGAATATTTAAAAAATCTATTGTTCTTCTACGAATCGATCCTTTTCGAATTCTATTATTATGACTATAAAGTCGATACATAAATTCTATTTTGTAAGAAGGTAGATGAGCAATCAGCCCAACTGGTAAATAGTTACCTATTACCATGAATATCATGCCTGAGGTACAGCTAAGCCGCTGCCTACCGCGGAAAAGAAAGGGAAAGGAATACTGGAACTTCCCACTTAATTATGATTATCAGTAAAAGTAACATCTCAAAATGGCGGACTGACATTTACGAAAAGTTTTAAGAATTATCAATATGGTTTAAAAATGCTAACTTAATATTCAAGATACAGCAATTTTAGACCTTACGCATGTGATATAAAGACTATTGCAAAATAATACGGTATTTATTTTCAAAGTTGTATTTTTGTTTGGGATATTATTAACCGTTTAGCCTTAATACAAGCAAATGCATATATCTGTATGTGATAAACATATTTCCTATAATTATAGCTTTAAAGTAAGTGATGCGACGTTCTGTATGTACCATCGCCAATGTTGTACCAAGTACCAGGAATGTAAATGTACCCCCTGAAATTACATTATTGTGTTTGGTACCATTGACAGGCTCTAACAAAGTTAAATATTCGAAAAATGGGTACATATTTTTTACATTTTTGGTACAGTTCTTTGGTACAGCTTAGGCGATTAGGCTTTAGGTATGAATAACAAAGTGTATGCAATATTTACGATAATTTTCTTAAAAAAATCACATACACCATGGGCCTTACTTATAAAACAGTTTAGCTAAGCAAATGGCTAAGAATAGTCTGTCACTTTTCCTTGTGTTACATACATACATACAAACATAATATCACGCCTGTATCCCATAGGGGTAGGCAGAGACTATGGATTTCCACTTCACCCGATTCTGACACACTACTTTCGCTTCATCTACTTTCATCAATTTAATGATGTGAAAATGAATTTTATTATTATTATTATTATTACATTGTTTCAAAATAAAAGGGACAGAATATTCTTTACCATTTGCTCAGTTAAACTGTTTTAATAAGGCCCTATAGCATTAACTGTTTCGTTATACAACTATGCACCTTATTTGAAGGCAACAGGGTTGAGACTGGCTAGTCATTCAATTATCTTTGGCGGTTCATCTCCTAATTATATTTCCTTGCTTTTAAGTTCGAAGCGTTTTAAATGACCAGACTTGAGAATGATAGGGGTCAATGGGGTACTTGACTATGTTTCATTTCATACAAACTTTTATATGTAATAGCAAATAAAACAAAAAAGAAACCCTTCTCTAAAAACCGCATCGAAATTGGTTGAAAAATTAGGCAGTTATTCATATTTTAAATTCTGCAATGAGCAAGAGTGGGGGCGGAGTGGGGATATCTTGCTATACCTTTCCAACGCACGCGCCGTTATGGCCGTGACGTGATTTTACTGATACTTCTCTTTCCCGCTGTTTGAAGGTTACACCAAACTACAAAGGCTTATAACTTTTTTATTTTTGGAAGTATTTCAATATTTCTTTCTGTGTTACGTTTTAGATGACGTAAATTTCGTTAAAATCAATAAAAAAAATTAGTCAAGTACCCAATTTACAAAAGGATATTATACAGGGCGTGACGTAAAGTCCTGTAAAGCAGGTGTGTGAGAGAGATAGCGAGATGTTTCGTATATAAGTATTTAGTTTTTGTTACATACAGAACGTCCCAATAGATGTAGAAAATTGTTATTGCACTACTTAATTGTAACCTAACGACGATCTTATGCATCTTAGCTTCCTTATGGCGCGTTCACACTTTCGTTTTTTTAAGGTGCGTTTCGTCATAAAGACAAAATTAATATGGATTTATAATTTCAAAGAACTTTGAAAGACGTGTGAGGTTTTTTTTAGGAAAAAAGGCCAAATGGAGGAAATCAATAATAATAAGAGCCAACAACGTAATTTTTTTATCTGGCGATGGCAATCTGACTGCACCTGATGGTAAGCGTAGTGCAGTCCCAAAAATCTAGCTATCACTGACAAAGAGTTTATCAGTGGTCGCCAGAATCATGCCGGTCTATTTATGCTTCTTCACACTACGAATCCGAAGAGGGAAGAGGCAAATCGAGGGATTTCCGACAAGACAGGTGGATGATCGACAAGACACAGGGATACCCACATACCCATCTCAACCAACCATCAAGTCATGCCGCAAGCACCTCTATAGAATTGGAAGTACACTGGCTGATTCAGGGACGCGAACTACACAAGGAGTGTGGGTCACTATGGCACGTTATAGTACCATGTGTACAGCCATTGCAATCCAATCGAATACGAATATCCTGCCACAATGGAAAAACGGAATAGGATAATGTTTGCCAATAAGAAAAATGAAAGTAGTACGAACAATTTTTTGCGGCATTATTTAGTTTGACTTGTGTTTAGATTAATATTAACAGTAAGTATTACAATATATTACATTTGACTGCCTCGATGGCGTTGATTTTCGGTACAACTACCGTCCGCAAAGTGATATTGGATTTTTCCATATCTTGTAGTCTGGAGTTTGTGCCCGATATGGCGAGAGGCTCGACCCCTATCACATCTGCGACAGAACTAATCTCGGCATAATGTGAGTGTTCTAGTTCGCTAGTGCGCCTCTGCCTATCACTTCGGGGATAGAGGTGTGAGCTTATGTATATATGTATGTATGTTACATTTTACTAAAGTAATCTATTTGTGCCAATTATTGATCGAATATGGTTTTGAAAAAGATTTGGACGTTGACGGTTGAATTAACGTCAAGTGTGAACGCGCACTTATTCGACCATAATATAGGTAAATATATTTTGCATTGTATTATAAATGGAAGTTTATTCATATTTAGCGTTTGTTAGGCGTTGTTTATTGAAGGAATTTGACGTCATAACGTCAATACTAATCCCTAAGGCTTAGAGTTGTGATGGTGGTATGGGGCCCGAAGTTTTCGAAAAGAGTGACGTAACTCTTAAACTATGTAAACATTTCATCATCATCATCATCATCATTATCAGCCTGGATATAGGCCTTCCCCAAAGATTTCCAGATTGACCTGTTGGACACGGCATGCATCCAGCGACATTTAATTTTATTTAATCATTTAATCTTGACAAATAAAAATAGCTTCATCTTGAACTCATTTGTAAGAAATTTCATACAAAGAAAACTGAACTTCTCGAAACAACTACACTTGGCAGGTAGTCTGTGGCTAAGTTCAATGCGGTCATGTTATTTTTGGGATATTAGTATGTTGAGTGATGACTGATGCATCCTATAATGTGGCGTCTTGTAGGTTTATACCTCTGTGGAGCCGTGAGTAACACAGTGTAATATGTATGAGGTAAATGACAGCATATTTTTTATGTCTCGAATTATGAAGCTTTGTTAAGTCGAAGTTCTGACATATGAAAATTATTGACGTTGTAACGGCATGGTGTGTAAAGTGAAATGTTAAATTATTGATAATAACCAGTTAATATCGATAACTAATGAATCGATTCGTATTCACAGTTCATGTGTCGATTAAAACAATAACTAGATTTTTTTACTAAATTGAAGCTATGTATGAAAAACCGTTACGTTCCATCCACGGCAATTTCTTTTCGATAAATTATTAAGTGCAGTCCACACCCCGAGCTAAGCTAAATTAACCTAGTCCTTTAGTGTTTTAATACTACAGTTCACATCACGAACTAAGAGCGAAGCTACCTGTAGAAAGCATGGCTGAGCTGTCCCACAAAGTTAGCTTAGCTTGCGATGTCGCATGCGCTTAGTAAAGCCGGTAGACCAAGAGCTAAGCTAAGTTAGTTTCGTATAGCTTGCAGAGGTACGATGTAAGTTGAGCTATGTATAGGTATTTCTTTCCCTGCCTTTATCCCATCTCAATATGGTGTCCACTTTTTTCAACCATGTTGCAGAAAGGACTCGGCTTAGTTTTTTTTTACTGACGTCAACCCCCTCTGGGGAGGACCATACCGGGCAAATCGTGTTAGAAAAACACTCCCGACCTGGGAATCGTACTCAGGACTTCCCGGTTCACAGTCCATATACGCTGCCACTATACCAATGGAGAGACAAGCTGAGCTTTGTAAGATATGCCCCTTACTTATAAAAATATTTAAGCGCTGCTTATTTTTAACCATAGGTTGTCCCTTTCATTTTTAAATAATATAACGCAAACAAAAATTGACGGTATTCTTAGCAAAAAGATAAGCGAAAATGTTTTTAGTAAAGGCCATCAATATATTATACCCTAGATGCACAGTTCTTTGCAAATATCCTCCTAAAAAGTGGTCTCAGAAATAAAACAAAGAAAACGATCACAAGTTGTAATTAAATCAACACAAATATAACCCTAAGCACGTGTTATAAAGTAGGTTTTTAAACGAAATGAGCAAGCGTTCTTTAATTTGAATTTTGAAATTTAGAATTCTATCGACGTCCGACTGTATGCAAAACGAGTGCTTAAGCACTTCTTTGCTGTCCCATTTTCCGAGCGTCAACTGTGCATCTAGGTAAATAATATATCGATGGTGAAGGCCTATATTTTTTACTTGGTTTTGCGAGCTAAACTTAGCTTAGTTCCTGCTCCGGTACCGGCATACTAAATTGCTCCTATAATACAGCTCATTGCACTTTTGCCACCATGTCGAGAGACACCGATGTAGACTTTAGTCGATACATAACTATTGGAAATTGTAAATTTATATTCAAAGTGAAACTATATTACTATAGAGAAGAGATCGCATGTACTTCTGTTAGATCTTTACTGCAGATTATAGAACAAATAAATTGTTTTACAATGCGTTTGGTGGGTTTCATTTCGATAATTGGATACTTGATTAATTTTTTAAAATTGATTTTATACGAATTTACGTCATCTAAAACATAGAACAGAAAGAAATATTCTCAAAAATAAACAACGTTATAAGCCTTTATAGTTTGGTGTAACCTTCAAACTGCGGGAAAGAGAAGTATCAGTAAAATCACGTCACGTCCATAACGGTGTGTGCGTTGGAAAGGCATAGTAAGTTATCCCCACAAGATCCCCACTCTCATTGCAGAATTTAAAATATGAATTACTGCCTCATTTTTCAACTAACTTCGATGCGGTTTTTAGAGGATTTGTTTTTTATTTTACTTGCTGTTACATATAATAATGTATGTGAATTGAAACATAGTCAAGTACCCAATTGGACCGTGTTGTGCAGAAATAATCCAATCCACAAAAAACAACAAAATTGTTAACACCAATATGGTCTATTAATAGTATAGATCATGTAGGCATCAATAAAAAAAATGTGGGTTTGTTTCATTCCTGCACAACACGGTCCAATTTACGGTTCCTTGGCCAATGGAATGGAACTTCGATGCAGGTAAAGCTGGCTGTGTTGGCTGTGAAACGAGAGGCCGCAGGTTCGTTTCCCGCATCAAGACAAATGTTTTGGTCCACAGATATATTTTTCTGGCCTGGTTGTTGTGAGACCGAAAGTCTCTCGTAGATTCTGATGTCCACAATACAGGTCATACCTAGTGTGGGGTCAGGACTATGTGTATGACTGTTGGGTGTATTTTTTATTTATAACTTTTTAATTGAAAACTACTTAATGGACCAAATTCAAAATATATCTGATCGTCACCTATAAGGCCATCCTTGAAATGAGCTCTATCGAACACAAAATCGGAAATCGGTCTACATTTGGCCGAGATATCTAGTAACATACACAAAAACAGAGAAATCGAGGGCCTTATTTTTTAAGTCTTTCGAAAAATAAGACAAACATTAAATACTATGGTATTTAAGTAAAGTAATATCGAATTGATTTCACAGTGTGCCCATTTTTAAACACAATTTGAGAACTGTCAAATTAAAAGTGGGTAGATAATTTCAAATATTATAGAGGTATACGTAACGTTAACGACTGCCTCGGTGGCGTGGTGGTATTTCGGTACGACTACGGTTCTGAGGTCTCGGGTTCGATCCCCGGGTCGGGCAAAGTGATATTGGATTTTTCCATATCAGCCCGGAGTCTGGAATTTGTGCCCGATATGGCGATAGGCTCGCCCCCTATCACATCTGGGACGGAACTAAGCTCGGCGAAATGTGGGTGTTCTAGTTCGCTAGTGCGCCTCTGCCTACCCCTTCGGGGATACAGGCGTGAGTTTATGTTATGTTATGTTAACGTTTCTCTGATGGGTACACACCGGCCGAACGATGGCGAATGAATCTATGTCTGTTTCATTCACACACAGCGAAAGTTTGTTTGTGTGAACGCGATAGGCATAGATTATTTCGTCTTTGTTCGGCCGGTGTTTACCCGCCATGATGGTGGTATGTAGACACGGCTAGTTAAGTTACAACTTATGAGTGAAACATTTATAATAATAATAATAATAATAATAACACCCAACAGTCACATACATAGTCCTGACCCCACACTAAGATCGAGTCTTGTGTCGTGGGTATCAGGAACTACGAGAGACTTTCGGTCTCACAACACCCAGACTCGAAACAAATATTTTATGTCCTACTCCTGTGTCTTGTAGTGTAACTTTTGATAATTCGATTGCGACTATGATTCGGTTTCATTTATTGTTTTAAAATTCCCCGAAATCAACGTAAAAAGTGCACTAATGTCGCGTTAAAAATTACCAAAACAAGTTCTCGAATCGAATGCGACATTAGCGCCCTTTTTAACTCGATTTCGTTGGAATTTTAAGCCAATAAATGAAACCGAATCGTTGTCAAAAGCGAATAGAGTATCAAAAGCCCTGGCTTTTTTTTGCCTCCTGGGGTAGACTACCTACTGTCTGAGCCTGATTTACTGCGTAGACGTACTGCGTAGATCGGATCGCAAATAACTAACTTATTAAATTTAAATTTGTATAATTTTAAAATGAAGGTATATATTGTAATATTAACAATTGACACCTCAGTCCGACCCGTGGGCCGTGACCACGATGGCTGCAAAGCTTTCGAAACGTCGGGCATAAAAATTAAAACCAAATCGTGATAGAATCCGTAAAAATAGTTTTATTTCAATGAATTCTCCTTTGTTAGAAAGACTCGCCAAAGACTGGTAGGTGACTAGTGTGACTATAAGGTTAGAAATGTGTGTATAAGTGCTTTTGTGTCTCCATGGACTTCTGCGTTCAGTTCAAGAACCAATGTAAGAGTGAGTCTTTTTGATTTATACGTAGAAAGTTACGGTACAAAACTGGATCGCCACCTTGGTCTAGTGGCAGTAAATATGGGCTGTGGACTGGGAGGTCCTGGATTCGATTTCCAGGTCGGGTGAAGCGTTTTTTTTCATTTGATTTGGCGGGGTCTTGTAATGCTTTTTTGTAGTTACTTTGGAATAATTTTGATATTTGAGTGCGATAGGTGTCTCCCCAGAGGGGGTTGAATCCCCCAGAGGGAATTGCCGTCAGGCAGGCAGCCAGTCGTAAAAACTTAGCCAAATCCTTTCTGCAACATACTTGAAAAAGTGTGCTGCGCCGACCCTTAAGGGCAGGTAGAAAGAAAAAAGTGCGACAGGCGTCTGTGTAAAATGGTAAAAGGTCTTAGATCGCAATTTTCTTTAGGGTGTCTTCTTGTAGAGTGAGCGTGACACATCTTTTCAAGAATGTTGCAGAAAGGATTTGGCTAAGTTTTTACGACTGGCTGCCTGCCTGACGGCAATTCCCTCTAGGAGATTTAACCCCCTCTGGGGAGAAACCTATCGCACTCAAATATCAAAATTATTCCAAAGTAACTACAAAAGTGCATTACAAGAAAATCTTTCGCGAGTAAAGTAGCTTAGTTTATACGGTTCGCGTGCGCTGAAGTCTGTGGAGGACTCAGGTCTAATGGCAATGCATTCTAAAGGTAACTGGAACATCGCCAGAATGTCTCAACCGCTTGGATTTAACACAAATTGATTTGTTACTGATTTTGTACCTACAATATTAGAGAATTTGCAGCACTTTTTTATGTTAGATTAATACTTTCAGCAGTGGCGAGGGGTCCATACGACAAGATTCCTATTGTCTTATCTTTTACGAAATACCATTAATAATTAGGAATTAATCCATAGAGAAACAGGCATCGGCTTCCCTTTTAGAAATGTTCACCCTTCGCCACTGCTGTCTAGTAAATAACACTCGACAGTCAAAACACGTGACACATAGTCCCCATAATAAGAGTCTAATGTCACGGGTATAAGAAACTACGAGAAACTTTCGGTGTCACAACACCTAGACCCAAAGAAAATTATTTAGCTTTTTGGAAATTACCACTTACATATGTATATCTAATCACGTGTGGTTATCAACACGTACTTATGTACGACCATACGATCAACAAACAAGACCAGCAGGTCGATTCTCTAAGAAACGCCACAACGTTGCGATCGTCGCCGAGCTCCCTCAGCGCACATCGTTGAGATCGACGGAGCGTTCAACGTTATTGGGTCTCAAAGTATACCATTTATCACACATTTATGTCAAACGCCTCGCTCGAGAGAGTTCGCATAAGCGCCGTTATCACGCATAACGCTAGGGCGTGCGCTTTGTACCTTGTTGAATACAAAAATGAAAACATCGTTGCCGCAACGATGGCGCATCGTTGTTTTCACAAATGAAACTTTAGAGAATCGATCTGCTGGTACTTTAGTAGAAAAGAAAACCACTGAGTATTTTTTTTACTAAATAAGTAAGTGTGTCCCATTTATTTTATTTTACCTTATTTCCGTCATTGGTACACATTTAAGTCCATATCTTGAAAACTGCTGAACCGTTTTTGAGGAAACCTATACTATTCCCTAAGTTAGAAGACACTTAGTCCAATAAAAAAAGAATTATGGAAATCCGATAAATAGTTTTCGAGATATTCGTGGACAAACATACATACACGTATGAAATTTGATACATCTGTTCAGAAGCCCATATATATTAACATATCCGAATAATATACAATTTTGACAATATTACATAATACGCGTCGAATTGATAACCCTCTTTTTTGAAGTCGGTTAAAAACATCTAGCAACGCTGCCTAGCATTGTCCACTGCGCCTTGTACAATGAATAATGACTACATATTTATCAGGGATGTCGCATTTATTACGAAATGATATTTATTTCAAACGTTCGTTACGCTGGCTAATTGCTGCGTCCCGTCTCGGCTGGCGTCCATAAATTATCAAGCGGTTCAAGCCACGAGTGCTGGCTAATCAGCGAGATTAAGGGACGCTCGAGGATTTATGATGTCTTACGAATATGTGGCGCTTGCCTCATTATTACACAAGTCCTCCTACATAACATAAACATAACATAAGCTCACATTTGTATCCCTAAAGGGATAGGCAGTGGTGCACCAGCGAACTAGTCCACCCACATTTCGCCGAGCTAAGTTCCGTCTCCGATGTGATAGGGGGCGAGCCTATCGCCGGGTACGAATTCTAGATTCCAGGCTGAAATGGAAAAATCCAATATCACTTTGCCCGACCCGGGGATCGAACCCGAGACCTCAGGACGGTAGTTATACCGAAATACAACCACGCCACCGAGGCAGACCTAACAAATGATATGGGAAAATCCAATATCACTGCCCGACCCGGGGATCGAACCAGAGATCTCAGGACGGTAGTCATACCGAAATACAACTAGGCTACCGAGGCAGACCAACACAAGTACAAGTCCGCTAACGGCCGGTTTCAATAAACGACCTCAGTTTAGAGTGCAGATAGATCGCGATTATAAACCAATCAAATCAAGTCATTTGATGGAGTCCTGTTTAAATTGTGTTCTTATTGGCAAATTTTTGTAATCTATCTGCACATTCGAACTGAGATTGTTTATTGGAACCGGGCGTAAGTAAGCTTCAAATTCCTTTTCTTGGTAACAAGAATATTGTAGGTAATCCCAGAAGAGGCGGACCTTAAACCGGCGGCCAATCGTATAACCTAAGCCCAATCATTTCTGCAACATGTTTCAGAAAGTGTGTGACGTCAACTTCACATTGGAACGCTTCATGCAAACGGTCAGTCGTTAAACGAAAGCCAAATACATTCTGCAATATCCCTAAAAATAATTTAGATTAACTCTACAATGGGAGAAATAGTAGAACTTATTTTGGACTGACTTGAAATAAAAACTTAACAGACCGACTTCAAATCCGATTGTGACCAAATTTATATGGGACCACGGTTGAAATAAGCTCTATCGAACACAAAAATAATTTTGAAGATCGGTCCACATTTGGCGGAGATATCGCGTAACATACATAAAAAAACAGACTAATTTAGGACCTCTTCCTTTTTGGAAGTCGGTCGAAAAACAGAAGGTCCTCAATTCGTCTGTATTTTTTTTATGTTACGTGATATCTCCGCCAAATGTGGACCGATTTCCAAGATTCTTGTCGCGTTCGATAGAACTTATTCTAAGGGGGTCCCATATAAATTTGGTCACGATCGGGTAAATTGAAGTCGGTCCGTTAAGTTTTTAAACTTTTTACTCATTTGTTTCTGGTATAAACCCGCTCTCGCCACCTCTTATAAGCGGAGTCCCAGAAGATCCTCGAGGCTCTCGTGTTGCCAACGCCATTAGTTTCGTTTCTTGCAGACTAGCCCCGGATAACCGGGACTTTCTCACGAATAAATTAGTTAATGAACAGACGCGCTATATTACTTCCGACGCTGTGGTTATTTGATAAAGATACTGCATTATTAGTTTTTATAGCGATATCCTAGCAGAGAGTATGGACTGTGGAGATCGATGATACCGGGTTCGAGGTCAGGATGGACTTTACACACTATGTATTTCAGGAACTTAAATAATTGCCGGTTTTAGAAAATAGGTTTATAACATTGATTTTGTGTTTTAGACCTGGTAGATCTGGTACGATCTGCGCCAGACACATGTGATCGACGTACTCCTGTACATACATACACACTCACGCCTGTATCCCATGGGGGTAGGCAGAGACTATTGAACGCCTTAAGCTACGATCCTGACACACCTCTTTTGCCTTTTCCATACTCATGCATCTTCATACATTTCCGCCGGTTGAGGGTACTCCTCACTTGCCCTTTTCGGAGAAAATCACTTATTTGGTCCATGTGCGTTCTCCTCGGGCGCCCTCTTCCGATCCTTTCATTTACTTTCGCGCGATAAATACCTTTCGTAAGTCGCCTTTCATCCATCCCCTACACATGCCTAAACCATCTCAACATCCCTTCATCCTGTAGTTTCCTCAAAAATGACCATACCATTTCCAGCGACATTCCTGAAGTTTTTCCGCATTGTCGCGGACACCAAGACTACCCCTGATGTGCACGTTACGAAAACTATTTAGTCGTATAACACATCCATCGCAGCATCTTCATCTCCGCGACGTGGATTTCTCTAACATGATGCTTAAGAGCAGTACCTATATGTGTTTGCAGAAGTATTTACTCTTATGCACTGTGTATTTACTTATGTGCATTTTAAACAAACAGCAAACGTTTAATTCCGTGTATTAGTTTTAACTGTAAACTCATTAACACAGCAAACGCAGGTTAGAGGAAACTCCGAGCGAAACCTGTTTAACAGATAAAATCGTTCCTCGTCCCTAGTTAGACTAAAAGTTCGTTTTTAACGTTTGACTTCTATACGAGAGTGATTAACCTAACATAACATACATAAGCTCACGCCTGTATTCCCGAAGGGGTAGGCAGAGGTGCACTAGCGAACTAGAACACCCACATTTCGCCGAGCTTAATTCCGTCCCAGATGTGATAGGGGGCGAGCCTATCGCCATATCGGGCACAAATTCCAGACTCCGGGCTGATATAGAAAAATCCAAAATCACTTTGCCCGACCCGGGGATCGAACCCGAGACCTCAGGACGGTAGTCATACTGAAATACAAATACGCCACTGAGGCAGGGATTAACTACAGTTAAACTAATCAAATACTGATATATTTGATTGCCTTTATTGTAGGTACTATAAATAAAAATAAATAAATAACACCCAACAGTCACATACATAGTCCTGACCCCACACTAAGATCGAGTCTTGTGTCGTGGGTATCAGGAACTACGAGATACTTTCGGTCTCACAACACCCAGACCCGAAACAAATATCTGTAGGCCATACAAAAATTTGTCTCGGTGTGGGAATCGGACCCGCGGCCTCGCGCTTCACAGCCGGCTACTCGCCGCTGCTCCACGGAGGCTCATATCAATAAATAACAATATAAGAAATGTACAAATAAATAAATCTACAGATATACATATGATTAGTGAATTATATTTCGGGGGTCCTTCTCTTCCTTCTTCCTCATTTTTACTTCGTTATCTATAGAATTTGCTTTCACATTTCGACACGGTGACGTCACATCCTTTTTTAGCGCGGGGTCACAGAGTACTTTTGCGCGGGGTTTCGTAAGTCATTTTTTGACTTGTGATAATTAAATAACTTGTGCATATTTTAATGTTTTTATTTCTGGTGCATTAATTTGAGACCTAGTTCTTTACAAGAAACATAAAAAAATTACATGCAAGTTCCCTATTCATATTAGGTAAGTTGAATAATTTTGAAGACATTAATGAACCTTCGCACAACAAGAGCCATAATTGCTTGTATTTAATTGGGTAATATGTTCAAAAACTTAAATGGTAATAAAGTCCAGTTCCCCTTACATTGAGGTCCAAAAATAAACCATAACAACACTGGCGGGCAACTTAAACAAAGTTTTAAAAGACGCAGTTAAACTTGCTCTTTTAACTGTTTAAGGGGCAATGGCGCTGCATTTTTCTAAAATATTTTCTACTGAATGAAGTTTATTGTGAGGGAAACATTTTAAACCTGGATCTAAGTTGCTTTTGTTGGAGTACATTTATACATATACATATAAGCTTACTGCTTCGGTGGAGTAGTGGTATTGCGTACGCGGTACGACTATCGTCTTTAGGTATCAGGTTCAATCCCCGGATCGGGCGGTAATATTGGATTTTTCAGTGACAGTCCGGAGTCTGAAATTCGTGCCCGATATGGTGATAGACTCCCTTCTTATAACATCCAGGTCGGAATAAATCTCGGCGAAATGTGGGTGTTCTATTTGGCTACTGCGCCTTCGGGATACAGGCGTGAGCTTATGGTATGTTGTAAGCTTCATTTGTATCTAAAAAAAGGAAGGCAGAGGCGAACTAGGGAATCAGAACACCCACATCTAGCCGAAATCTTTTCCGTCCTAGATAGGGGGCAAGCATATCGCTATAACGAGCACTAAGTACTAATACTGATCAGAAAATATCACTTAACCCGACCCGGGGATTGAACCCGAGCCCTCAGGACCATGAAGATGTAAATTCTAGATCCTCATGATAGTTATTTAGTCCCGTACCAGTCTATTTCACGCTGGGGTGGCGTTTGAAAACAAAGTGGTCCCTTGACGACAGTTATTTTGTCGTGCCGCGTGCGTTAGTCTGCTGAATTTGCTTTTTTTGCGATTGCATGTTGTTTTAGTTAAATAGAAAAATATCTAGTAAGTCAGGACCACAGACATGAAGTCAGGACAGGACAAACGATTTTATAAGTATAGAGTATAAGAAAATTAATTAAGTGTAATTTTCAACAATATTCGCCAGTTGCTAAGGCTCATTGGGTTATGAATACTACGGAATCCTGATGGATATAGTAATAGTATAGTATCCAATAGTTTTGTGATATTAAAGAGGGTAGTTGATATCAAAGTGCATAATCGAAAATAATAATGTTTGATTAAACTGTTCCCTTAAACTTAACTTTAAATATAATTACAAAGTACAATGGAATTCTTATTCGTTTTTTAAAAACAATGGCTTCCACGCATAAGCGATGATTTAGCCAATGTCAAGGTAAACAGAGGAATTATATTTTCACAATGACCATGAGACCTAGCTGTGGATGATCTCAAGGTTCTGCTGGGATATTTGCGGTAATTGCTTCCAGTGCGATGCGCCTCAGATGACCTTCACTCGGCGAATCGACCGAATAAAGCCAGCCAACGCACCAAGCAAAACTCATCAAAGATCACCGGTTAAAAAGTTTCCACATTTCACTGTCCATCTTCCCTGAAGTTTGATGCATTAAACCACATCACTTAAAAACAACAAACACAGCTCTAGAGAATAATATGAAATAATTTTAACAAGCGACGCCCAATCTGTCAGAATTCCCGTCTAAATCACCCCAATGGAATTCAGAAGTGCTAAATAAAGTAACTGATTTCCTACTGCCCTAGCAGAAATATTTTTGTCAATCGAAATCTTATTGAGCTTGCTGCGCAATGACATTTGGTTAAAACATGCACATGACACAAACGCGCATCGAGCTCTATTCGAATTCGATTGTCAAAAATTGACCTGGGGGCTGACTCTTGATACTCGATTCGAATTTGAATTCGATGGGATTTCATTTAGTGACTTAAAATTCCTCCGAAATAGAATAAATTTACAATTTAGAGTGGTAGAGCCACGCTGTAGACAGTAACGTCCATAGTACGAATGGGCCGGCTCGACCGGTTTGAAACCACTGTCTCACAGAAAACCGACGTAAAGTGGCAGCTTGCTGTCGCGTTTCGTTCGGTCAGTCAGATTTCCTGTGGCCCATTTCGCCCCTCCTTTGCCCAATCCCTTTTCCATTCCCTCCTTTTAGGTTAGTAACGCACCCATGATTCTTTGTGTCTTGGGTGTCTATAGACGGTAGAGATCACTTACCATCAGGTGACCCACCTGCTCGTTTACCAATCTGTGCTATAAAAAAAGTGCACTAATGTCACGTAAAAAAATGACAAGTTCTTGAATCTAATGCAACTTTAGTGCACTCTTTAACTCGATTTATATGAAATTTCAAGTTATTAAATGAAACCGAATTGAATTCAAATTCGAATCGAGTATCAAGAGTCAGGGGCAGCTCGGGCCGCTGACATACTCGTAGGTACACCGTACCCGTTGCACGTAGACTAATAATACAAATTAAAACCTATACAAGAAGTCAAGAAGCTTAGAAAGAATAATCCAACAAGCATTTCACATCGTAAGGCGCTGTTAATATTCCACAACAGAAAATGTTTATATTCCGCCAAAGTACAGAAGATTAGCTCAGAAACGAACTGTCATTATAAAGATTAACGCTAAGTACAGGATTTTGACGGCAAATTTTGTGTAAGGGCCAGCGCAAACGTAGCGAAGCATTGCTCGAGCATGCTCGCGAATCTTTCTAGCGATTGATTATATTACAATTTAAACTTAATAGATAAATGCTTCAACATTTTAGGTCGATGTGGAAATATTTGGGGGAGGCCTATGTCCAGCAGTGGACGTCCTGTCGCTGATGATGATGGTGAAATATGCCTTAGCAAAAATCTTATACACATAAGCTCACGCCTCTATCCCCGCAGGGGTAGGCAGAGGTGGACTAGCGAACCAAAAACCACACATTTCGCCGAACTTATACTGAATTGAAAAAAACTGATATCACTTTGCTCAGACCGGGGATCGAACCCGAGATCCCAGGACGATAGTCGTGCTGAAATACAAATACGCCACCGAGGCAGCCAATCAATGCTAATCAAAATATATTAGAGAAATATAATATTAATTTAGAAGTTTCTTCGCATTTATCATTGAAGCAGGGATGTAATTAAATCGGTGATTGGCGGTAAGCGCGTTTAATTACGTGAAGCGTGTCGATTCGACAGTCGACACAAGTTTGTCGCAGTCGAAGTTTGTTACTGCGGCTTACACCCGACTCCCGAGTAAATATGTCGTGCACGAAGTTGTACGGACGGAATGATCTAAGTTGAGCCAGTTGTATTTTTCTTTAGAAGACAAATTAGAATTTATTGAAGGAATTATTATTTATTGCCTCGGTGGCGTGGTTGTGTATACGACTATCGTGTTGAGGTCTCGGGTTCGATCTCCGGATCGGGCAAAGTGATATTGGATTTTTCCAATCAGCCCGGAGTCTGAAATTTGTGCCCGATATGGCGATAGGCTCGCCCCCTATCACATCTGGGACTGAACTAAGCTCGGCGAAATGTGGGTGTTAATTGGCTAGTGCGCCTCTGTCTACCCCTTCGGGGATACAGGCCTGAGCTTATGTTGTGTTGTGTGTGAGTGTTGTGAAGGAATTATTTATTGACATAAATAAGCTCACGCGTGTATCGCCAAATGTGTCTTGAACCGACTTTGAAAAGAGAAGAAAGTTTTCAATTCGTTGGTGTATTTTCTGTATGTTACTCCGACAAATATGGGCCGATTCTCCAGATTTTTCGACTGACTTCAAAAAAGGAGGAGGTCCTCAAATCGTCTGTATTTTTTATGTGTTACGCAATATCTCCGCCAAATGTGGACTGATCTTCAAAATTGTGTTCGATGGAGCTTATTTCAAGGGTCCCATATAAATTTGGTCACGATCGAATTTGAAGTCGATCCGTTAAGTTTGATTTGTGATTATTATTTTGTGTGCGATAGAGCTTGTTCCAAAGGTCACCAATGATATTTGGTGACTGTAGAAGTAGCGAAAGAGGTGTACTTGAACTGAAGCATTTGGTGCTCATAGTCTGCCTATCCAGCGGGAGACAGGCGTGAGTTTATGTATATATGTCTACCCGCCAAATGTTCATACACTTAAGGTGCCTTATGTCGTTTAACTCGCCTTATCTGTCAAAATTGTACGACGAAAATCAATCTAAGAAGCCGTTAAAGTTCAGTAGCGTTTGACCATTCCGCAGTACGTTGATCATAGTTAAGTTGGATCCGTTAGGTTTGCACATCAAGTTGCGTCAACTATTCGTTGGAGGCAAGTTTTAATTGCCATCCAGTCGCCTCAGTCACCAGGTTTTATGCAAGATGTAGCTTTAGGTATCCGATTCATTAAACAGGCGGCGGGGCCTTGCCGCTTGTGTTTCGGGGACCATGAATTTCTTCGACATTTCTCGCTAGCGGCTACGTTAAATAGAACATAACATAACCTAACATAAGCTCACACCTGTATCTCCGAAGGGGTAGGCATAGGCGCACTAGCAAATTAGTACACCCACATTTCGCCGAGCTTAGTTCCGTCCCAGATGATAGGGGGCGAGCCTATCGCCATATCGGGCACAAATTCCAGACTCCGGGCTGTTATGGAAAAATCCAATATCACTTTGCCCGATCCGGGGATCGAACCCGAGATCCCAGGACAGTAGTCGTACCGAAATACAACCACGCCACCGAGGCAGTCGTTAAATAGCTTGTATGAAAAACTTCAATTCACGTAACCGCTAGAGGCTTTCGGGTGTTTGTCTTGCAAATATTTTATGTAGTCGCTGGCGTGTTTTTTTTATCCGAGCACGGTAGAGTCACTACACTCCATTTTGCATGCGATCTGAGCCCGATATGGCGATTTCTTCTAAGGGATAGCCACGAAATGCCGACGCTATTATTACTTTATCAATATCTTAAAATCAATATACACTCGTAATTGACATGTGAAAGTGGTATAAATTATCCTATTTGCAGAATACATTATTTGAATTTTGAATTTGAATTTGTTCCGAATTTGAATTTGCGGGCTCGCCCACTATCAAATGTGGGACGGAAATCAGCTCGGCGAAGTGTAGGTGTTCTAGTTGGCCACTGCCTACCCCTTCGAGGATACAGGCGTGACTTTATATATCGCACACCTAGATGAATACTAAGATAACTCAAGAAAGATTTTTTTCAGGAGATAAGAAAAATAAATTTATTCTAATAAGAATTGAGTATCGATCTAGGTGTGCGATTTGTATATTATATAACTATACATTATTCAAATAGTATATTTATAGAAAATTGGTTGTAGTATTATTTTGAGATAAATATGTTTTTCTTGGCTCTTGAAATATTTATTTTTTTGAGTTGTCTTAGTATTGATCTATGCGAGATGTATGTATGTACTTTCATCAATCTTTTCATGCATTCTCGTTACTTTATAGATTTTTAATCAATTCGATTCAAACTGATTCAGAATCAGACGGAATCGTGACGAGGGTTGGGCTGCTCCTCCATGTCTGCTCGTATCATCGCCAGCAATCTGGGTAAGTGAACCGCTCATTTGAATACCCTGAAAACAAAATTAGCATAAGCAATTTTCTAAAAATTCAAGTGAAAAGATAGGTAAAACTTTCGAACGTACAAAGAATGTATGTAGTTTTTATGGTCTAAGAGACTGCGGTACATCTCCCTTCACTGATCTGATAACCAGATGAGATATATTTTTTATCAAATTCAATTATTTACAAACACGCGCGTATTTGTGTGTGTTATATGTTACGCCTATAATAGCTTGCCTATCGAAAAGTGTTCATGGCTAAATCATTTTAATTAAAAATATTTTGAACACATTTTGATAGACAAGATATTAAGGGCGTGTATCAGTATGTAAATAAATGATATTTGATAAAAAGTATGTCTCATCTGGTTATCAGATGGGTGATATCAGAGGGTGATGTACCACGGTCTCCTCTACCATTATGTAGATATAAATTAAAAAAATGGAAGTATGGTGTAATGTAGCTTCAATTTTTAAAGCGATATCTACATTCGATATAGTAGAAGTGGCACTTGTGCAAGTGAACAGCGATAGCTCAGTTGGGAATGGTACGGACTCCCGAGACGAGTATTTGAGGTTCGAGACGAGTTCGGGGGTATGTCGGAGTCACCGGCCTTAGCTGATCTAACGACTAAAACCCCGCAATTACCTCTCTCTCCCTTGTGTCGCAGACCACAGGATATGCATATGCAAGCAGCCGTAGCTTTCGCAGGACTCTGCCTTTTTTCAGGGCCTACCGCTATCGGGATTCGAACCTAGGACCTCTTAGCTACGGTGCCACCACACCAAAAAGGCCGCACACAAAAAGTACAACAACTGTTCCATAGGTATTTTTATTTAATTTTAAAGACTACATCATAGTAGATTTTTCCTTAGGTAGGTACTAAATTCAAGATAACATCACATATTTCACACGCGTCCCATACTTCAACTGAGTTGAAAGACAAAGTAACATTTTTATATTAGACGACACACAATGCATTTACCTTCTATACATCCCCCAATCCATTAATAATTCATAAAGTTGTAAGTTTCGCGGAGTTTTTACGACGTAGCTCGAACAATAGTGTTGTATGGACAGAGTTGACTAACTAAAGGGGCACTTCCGAACGTGACGGCAACGAAAAACGCAGCGGTAGACTTTATATCTAACCCCGGACTGTCATCAATATATTAAATTTTAAAATTCGAATACTTTGACAGTGTAAACTACGTGCACATCAACAGAGCCGATTATATTGTTGTTTGCGCGTGTAGTCAAGTACGGGACCGTACCTTAACTGAGATCGAATAAACGTATTTATAACAATACACCTCACGTGCACTAAGAGGCTAGTTTGGTCGTTGATCCTGGCCTCAAACTTTTATAGGACCTCGTTAAGTACGCGGCCGTTTGATATGTTACGATTTGTCGGAGACTTATTCAGTTAAAAACGTATGCTTCATGTAATTGTAAACTTAGTTTTGGATGATAATGATCGGATGATATTAACTTCATCTATATTTTGTGTGCTTCCCAAAAATAAGTACAAAATCGGAGGTCAAAGTTTTATTTACTAAACCTTGAGTAGCTAACACAAGTTTTCGTGTCAACCGTAAACATTTATATAAACCCAATTGTTAACCGAATTTTTAAATTTCTATTTGTAATGATATCCAAGTTATTAAACCTGTGGACCAGAATTTCTTGAAAAAAAAAAGGTAGCACAATTATAGGTGCTGATTAACTTTTGTTGCGTAGCTGGCGAGTGGCCGGCTGTGAAGTGAGAGGCCTCGGGTTCGATCCCCGCACCGAGAATAATATGTGTGTGACCTACTGACTGTTGTATGTTATTTAGTTATTAAATTACGATATCCCTGATGGTTTGTGAGGAGTAAAGCAACCATTATTCACAATATTATTTCTGTATTGAAGTGATCCTGTTACCAAATCCGCAACTGGAGAAAAACGTTTCTTTTTTCAAATACTTCCCTACCATCCGATATATCGTATAGTGTAATCGTCTTCATCTTTCCATTCGCGCCACGATCGTCAGTTTATCTTCGTGTATCATTGTATCGAATTGTGCCAGGAATATCGGAGTCGGCACCATAGTAAATGAGTTCGAGGCGGGGTATACGTGATAGGCCAACTGTTAATTATGATTTGTGTCCGCCCAATTGGGTATTTGTTTTAATTGGAGTGGTAGAGTGTGGGGATTGATGGTCATAGTTGAGTTATTTTCTTACATAACATAACATAAGTTCACGCCTGTAACCCCCAAAGGGGTTGGCATAGGCGCACTAGCGAACTAGAACACCGACATTTCGCCGAGTTTAGTTCCGTCCCAGACGTGATAGGGGCGAACCTATCGCTATATCGGGGACAAAATCCAGACTCCGGGCTGATATGGAAAAATCCCATATCACTTTGCCTGATTCGAGCATCGAACCCTAGACCTGAGAACGGTAGTCATACGGAAATACAACCACACCACCGAGGCAGTCTTACCCCCTTATTCATAATAACTTAGTAGAGCGTAATAATACCGCAATAGTACGTTTTATAAAAATTGTATTCATAATGGTTCAATAGCGTTAAAACGTTCCAACGTTCGAGCAACGTTAGCTTTATTTATTATCAGAGGAGTAGCGTGACTACTATAGACGTGGACCAAGTCCATCATGATGAGCGGGCACATCAGCGAGGCCGCTTTTCTTTCGTACTCAAGCTATACCAAATTAGAAGGGCTTCTTGCGACGTCTCAAACAAACACGCTTTTAAAAGAACGTCACAAACGTTTTCTTTCGAGTGTCAAAGTAATGAACTTAATTAGTCTTTTGTAAAACTATTTTTACGGATTCTATCACGATTTGGTTTTAATTTTTAAGCCCAACGTTCGAAAGCTTTGCCGCCTTCGTGGTCACGGGTCAGATTCAACGTGGTCACGAGTCAGAAAATAGTTTTATTCCAATGAATAACATTCGCGTAAACCTAAGAAATCATTATAGTCTTTTGTAGTAAAGTCTGGGGGCATGGCATTTGAAGGGTCTTCGCGAGGCCACTTTAACTGCGAAGCCGCTCACACCTAGCTACGCCACTGTTTATTATTACAAGCGAAAAGTGCCACAAAACTAAATAACTCTCAATTCGAAGCCAATTTTGGGTGAATCGCAGAAATTAGCACATCAAAACAATGACAGTATTGGTGGCATAATTGTACAGCGGCGCGAATACCGTCCTGAGGTACAGCAGGGTTACCACCACCTCTTATAGCAGTATTATTATAATCGTTCTTCGTTTGTGTTGTATGGGTCGGGCGGTTTTTAAACTTGAGATTATGTAAAATATAATCACAATACCAAGGCAAGACATGGCGTTTCGGAAAATAAAATGTAAATCTTTACAACGCGCCAGTTATCAAGGCCTGTTGAATATAATCGTAATAAAACTCAAATATTTTATAACATTGGACGAGATAAAAGCTCCGGTGTTGCCAAAATTTAAGGAAAATGTAACAAAGCAAAATGTTTGCAACTAATAGCCTTACGCGACTTCGTCCACGTGCAATTCTAAAATAAAATAGCTTAGCTATCCCTTATAGCATTAGCTATTCCCATTCTGTCAGTGAAAGTCAGCTATTTCAGAGATTAACAGGAACCAACAGACAAACATATATAGATTCACGCCTATATTCCAGAAGGGGTCAGACAGACAATTAAAATTTGATTTTCTGGTATAAGTAATATGCTACAACCACATGCATTAATTGAAAAGCTGTTATTTTGACTTACATACAGACACTTCAATTGTATTTATATATATGGATTTTATGTATGGATAAGTTTGTATGAAGGATGGTGCACGCACGCTGGCGTCCTTCCAACGGCTCTCGATTTATTTTGGGTGAACGTGGCCTATTAAAAGGATACGGTTGCATTTAGGTATAATATTAATATGTAGGTCAGTCGCTTCTTTGGTCAAGTGGCAGCATATATGGGCTGTGGACGAGGAGCTCGTGGGTTCGATTCCCAGGTCGGGCAAAGCGAATTTTCCAATTTAATTTGCCCGGGACTGGATCCCCAGAGGGGGTTGGATTAGGCAGGCAGGCAGCCGATCGTAAAAACTAAGCCAAATAATTTCTACAACATGCTTGAAAAGTGTGTTGCGCCGATCCCACATTAAGGTGGGATAAGGGTAGGTAAAAAAAAATGTAGGTCGGTCGCCTCTTGGGGCTGGTGGTTCGAGAGCTCCAGGATTCAAGTCCCAGTTCAGGCCACCCATGACCCAAGGAGGTCCTTGGGTCTCGTGAACCATGTCATGGGTTTGAATCTCTGTTCAAGTAGAGCTGGCTTTCTTACATTATTTGCTGACTGGTTTCCTCGGAGAAGGTTCATATCGAGCATTTAGTCGTAGAAACTAAGCAGAATCCTTCCTACAACATGCCTGAAAATGATGCGCCGACTCTACATTGTAGTGGACATAAGGTCATAGAAGATTTATTCTTTTGTGGTGAGTAATCTGGTTTTTAGTTACGATTACTCCATTTTGCAAGGGAGAATAACAGCCCATTTTATTTCAATGTACAACTATTAATTAAGAACAAAGTTTGTGGACTTGTTGTTTGTGAATTTTGTTCAATGGAATGAGACCCTACTACGACACTTTATCTCAAAAAATCTTTCTTTCTATTTGCCCTTATCCCACTTTAATGTATGGTTGGCGCACTTTTTCATGTCGCAGAAAGGTTTTGGCTTAATTCGTACGACCGGCTGCCTGCCTGACGTCAAGCCCTTTCTGATGGATCCCGGAAAAATCGTGTTAATCGTGTTGTTACCCTGCCCGACCTGGAAATTAAACACGGGATTTCCCGCACCACAGCTCATATACGCTTCCACTAAATCAAATACTCTAGGTCTGATTTTATCTTATAAAATGGCACACAAAATAATCACTAGTTTAAAAACCTAACTAACTATCGCCTAGTAGTATAAGAAAGTAATCGATTTTATGATAAAATAAATTATCAATAATTAACCAAGCTTAAATATAAATACTTGCATGCGCGAAATTCAGAATGCTTAATTGATGGATATAAACAACTCTTTCGTATAGGAAAAGAACAATAGAAAGGAAAAAATATTTTAAGATTACGGAAACAATATGCGCCCTTATCGCTTAAAGTGGAGAGAGAGAGTCTCTAGGAGATCAAGCCCGAGGTAAATCATGTTAAAGAACCACTTTGCCTAATCTGGGATTTGAACCCCCCCGATCCATAATATATACGATAGGCCACTAGGCCTAAGTACCAACACACTTTTGGGTTTCATTTGTCGTCATTCATTACGTGTTGAATTTCACCAGGAACTCGATTTAATTTTCGATTTTTCATTCGAGAACCATTAGTAACGGTCAGCAACTCGATTGTGTGTTAAATAATAAATGTTTGTGAGTCCACAGCTCTAAGGGCGGGTCGTTAAAGCGGGGCCGGTCATCCGCCGCGTCGTGTCGTCGAGTCGGCGACGACTCGCGTGACGTTTACTGCCTCCATAAATTATGATACAGTAGTACGGGACAGAGAGGTTTTAGGGCCTCAGAGTAAGATCTTGAGTGGACGTAAATACACGACGCGACGTAGACCGGATTAGGATCTAGGACGGTTTATGTTGCGGTGTCGAAAATACGAGAAACGGAAAGGAACTTTTGATACGATGAAAGAAGTATCTTGTTTGTTTTTATTCGGGCACGGTAAAGTGACTACATTAGGACATTAGGCCAGACCAACCCGCATTAGGCCAGCGTGGTAGACTAAGGCCTAACCCCTCTCATTAGTAGAGGAGGTCCGTGCCCAGCAGTGGGACAGTAATATTACAGGGCTTTTTTTTTTTTTTTTTTTTTTTTTTATCTAATATCTTGCCCCACAAAACTGCTTCCGCAGTTTGACTGTGAGTACACCAGTCTCAATTACAATAAGTGCAACAAACAATTACACTATAACAAATAAATATAATCTACTATGTGACATAATATGTCACTAAAATAAATACATATTATAAATACATATTATGTATTTACACATTATCAAGCAAATGCTGTTTCAATTCTTTAACAAACTTACTATATTTTATTTCATTTCTGATACTTGCAGGTAAACTATTGAGAAGGTATGGCAAACGTTTCTCTAATGTTCTGTCTCCATAGTAGTTATTAACTCTAGGTACATCAAATTTCTTAACAGTTGTTGAACGTGTGCCATACTTATGAGCGATGAGGGTTTTATATTTTTGGCTACTATGGTTATTTTTGAGTAATAAGTATTTATGTTTTATACTAACAGGCAGAACTTTTGTTATTTTAAATAATTTTCTATAGTTACTGTTACAGGTATTAATTGTTTTACAGTTCACTAATAATTTTAAAAATCTAATTTGTAGTATTTCTAATTTACTGATTTCTTAAGTTTACGTGAATATTATACATTGAAATAAAACTATTCTTCGAAACGTCGGGAATAATAATTAAAACCTAATCGTGATAGAATCCGTAAGAATAGTTTTATTTCAATATTTCTAATTTTTCAATATGGGTTTTGAAAGCCAAACCATAGCAGTCAAGTGCGTAGCTTAAGATAGAATCTACCAGTGATGTGTATAAGCATTTTAGCGTACTAGTTGGAATTATATATTTCAAGTGGTAAAATTTTTGCAGTAATATTCTGAGTTTTTGACATAAATAGTCTATGTGATATGACCAAGAGAAGGGCTAATATTATTATTATTATTATAAAGTGACTACACTCCACCTGATGGTAAGCGTAGTGTAGTCTAATAATTAGCGACCACTGACAAACAATGGGTTTATCCGGAATAAAATTTATTTATTCCACTTCTCTCGAGAGGCTTGCGACAAGACAAAGTCTCGGGTTCATTCCCTGAGTCGGGCAAAGTGATATTGGATTTTTCAATATCAACTCGGAGTCTGGAATTTGTGCTTAATATGGCGATAGGCTCGCCCCCTATCACATCTAGGACAGAACTAAGCTCGGCGAAATGTGGGTGTTCGTTAGTGCGCCTCTGCCTACTTCCTCGAGGATACAGGCGTGGGCTTATGTTATGTGTGTAAAATGACTCGTCTTACCAATGAACCAACTAAAATCATAAGAGAAATATAACATAAAAGTTTGAGCAAATGTAGCTGCAGTGGCCGTGAGTCTGAAAGCGCCTGAAAACGGCGCTGTAATTACATTTGACACTAAACTTTAGGTGCAATTCGCTGAAAGAACATCGGAAGTGACGTAGTTCATTTGCCACTTCCTTCCTGCGAATGCTAGCTCTGGAATAAACGTGGGCCAGCCATATCGTAGTTTTGTTTTTGGGTGCAGTTGAATATTGTTTTGTTCACGTTTTAATATTATACTAATGGTTGAATGAATGTTTTGAATTCTGGAAATATGTGAATTTTTACCCTACGATATTTAGCTTTAATATTTAGTTAACTGCGGGGTTAGACAAGTGGCTTATGCGCTAGTCGAATAGAATAGTCAAATAGAATAAACGTATGGGATTGACATAAGACTACGGCGCATACACGTACTCTTATGTCATTCCCATATATTTATTCTATTCGACTAGCGCATAAGCTACTTGTCTAAACCTGCTGTTTAGCCTCGTTCAGTTTTAAATCATATGATTCTTATTTATTTCTTTGTAGCTGCTTTTATCCCACCTTAATGATAGGGTCGGCGCAACACACTTTTTTAAGTGTGTTGCAGAGAGGATTTGGCTTAGTTCTTAAGACCGGCCACCTGCCTGACGTCAACGCCCTATGAGGGATCCAGTCCCGGGCAAATTAAGTTAGAAAATTCGCTTTGCTCGACTTGGGGATCGAACCCAGGACCTCCCGGTCTACAGCCCATTCATGCTGTCACTAGACCAAGGCGGCGAATATTTTTTATCTGTAATCACGTGATTACAGGTTAAAAATATTTTAAGCTCGTCCCCGAATCGTAGGGACCTAGATCGAATAGCAACGAAAATCTCAAGCGGACTAACGAAAGTCCATTTCATGTCTGTGTTCTCGGAAAATAGTCTCCAAATCCCGATTTTAATTTCCAATTTCGGCTGATATATCTGTAGTTTAAGAGGATATATCTGGAGTTTTGGTTGAGCGCTTTAAGCCTTACTTCGCTTCTCGTTGGACGCAATCCTTGAGCGCGATTTTGTGGAAATACTACAAACTGCAGGCTATATAACTATACCTCTAGATATATAATAAAAATTGTCTCGAGACAGCAGTTTTCTTTCTATCTGCCCTTATCGACAGCCTCCGTGGCGTAGCGGGCGAGTAGCCGGCTGTGAAGCGTGAGGCCGCGGGTTCGATCCCCGCACCGAGACAAATGTTTGTGTGGCCCACAGATATTTGTTTCGGGTCGGGGTGTTGTGAGACCGAAAGTTTCTCGTGGTTCCTGATACTCACGACATAAGACTAGTATCTTAGTGTGGGGTCGGAACTATGTGTGTGACTGTTGGGTGTTATTAATTATTATTACTATTATCCCACCTTAATGTGGGGTCGGCGCAACACACCTTTTCAAGCATGTTGCAGAAGGTATTTTGCTTGGTTCTTACGATCGGCTGCCTGTCTGACGTCAACCTCCTGGGATCCAGTCCCGGGTAAATCAAATTAGAAAAATCGCTTAGGTCGACTTTGGAATCGAACCCAGGACCATTAAGGGAGTCTTAAGTCTGTTGTTATAACTCCTATAATTTTCCTTGCTGCTAGTGACAAATACATTATATGCTTGGTCTAGTGACAACGTATGCGGGCTGTGGACTGAGAGGTCCTAGGTTCGACTTCCAGGTCGGGCGAGTGTCTTACACCATCTGTCCGGGACTAGATAGATAAGGACAGGCAGAATGAAATAATACATACAAAGAAAGATAATAAGTATGTATCGTGATACTATTAACGCACTATCCAAAAACCGCTTTAGTTTAATACAAAGTTAAAATTATCCTGCGGAATTCGAGCAAGCGCGTGTTGACTCAGACGGGGTGAAATTCCCGCTGACTGTAAGACACAGGGCGGTTCAGGTATTCAGTGTAAATCTTGTGAGCGCGGGAATGCGGGCCGCATGACAGCTCTGCAATTAGGCGCTCCGCAAAATGGCGGCGTTCGAAATTACCGCGAGCTGTGTTTAGACGTGCTGGCCAATATTGGACCAATGTTGAGTAAAGCATTTATAATAATAATAGGTACTATTAGCCCTGTCCTACTGCTGGGCACGGGCCTCCTCTACTAATGAGAGGGGTTAGGCCTTAGTCTACCACGCTGGCCTAATGCGGGTTGGTAGACTTCACATACCTTCGAAATTCCTGTGAAGAAATTCTCTGGTATGCAGGTTTCCTCACGATGTTTTGCTTCACCGTTATAGCAAGCATTTACTCAAATTAATATTCGAGTATGCACGTGAGAGTCATTGCCAAATGGAATGAATCCTGTGGTGAAATTTTCGAAAAAGCTTTTAGTGGTAGAGCTACGTTGTATACAGTTACGTCTACAGCACGAATGGGCCGGCTCGACCGGGTTGATACCACCATTTCACAGAAAATTGACGTAAAGTGACAGCTTGCTGTCGCGTTTCGTTCGGCGAGTGAGATTTCCAGTGGCCCAATTCCATCTCCCCTCTTCCTTCTTTCCCAATGCCTATTTCCCTCCCTTTAGGTTGGCAACGCAACCTTGGTCCTTGTTGTGTCTTGGGTGTCCATGGGCGGTAGAGATCACTCACCATCTGGTGACCCATCTGCTCGTTTGCCAGTCTCTGCTATAAAAACATATGTCAGAGTTTAATACTCAATTTAAAAGAAGTTTTCACTCCAAATCCAGAGTAGAAATAAAATATTCACAAATCGATTTAAAGATTTTATGCATTGGCAGTTTGTAAGCATGTGGTTCGGAGATATTTTATGTGAATTCGAAACGAAAACACAATTTTGTAAATATGCAAACGCCACGTGATGATGCATAATTTATTTCTTATGAAAATATGCATTTTACATTTCGTTTGGAGGTTGAGATTTTATTGGGACGTCCTTCGACCAGCATTATCTGTTTGTTTTCTTTTTAATGAATACGTACCTATTATTGGATATTAATAGTCGCATTACTATGGTATTAAATTCGAATTATTTTATTTATCTGTAGGCTTTACGCTTACGGTAATTTTCATTAGGTATATAATTAATATGGAATGCCTGCCTCGGTGGCGTGGTTGTATTTCGGTACGACTACCGTCCTGAGGTCTCGTGCAAAGCTATATTGGATTTTTCCATATCAGCTCGGAGTCTGGAATTTGTACCCGATATGGCAATAGGCGTGCCCACTATCACATCTGGAACGGAACTAAGCTCGGCGGAATGTGGGTGTATTAGTTGGCTAGTGCACCTCTGCCTACCCCTTCGGGGATACAGGCGTGAGCTTATGTTATGTTAATATGGAATTAACTCAGAAAGTCTTTTAAGATATTCTATATTTGAATTTGCAAACATAATTATGTTCTTGGCAATGATTTGCGAAATGTTGGCTCCAACAATCCAACATAGAAGTGTAAAAGTCGCTTAATGCTTAGAACAGTGAAGCGAGAGGTGTAGAATGTAGAGCTAGAAAGCTAGTCGGCAAGTATTGGAGGTTGATTAAGTGACTTGCACTCGACGCAAACGTGAGTGATTTTACTAATACTATAATAAAAGTCATTATACAATTAGTCAATAAGTAGACTAAAGATAAACTATTTTTGTTTTTTTAAATTGGTGACTGTTAAACCTTATTTATTTTGTATCTTTTCCAATTGTATATGACACAAAACTAACTCTGACAACAGACAAAACTAATCATTCTTCCGTTTAAAACATGAATTTCCAAAAATCCTTTCTGCTCGTTTAAGTTATAAAGGATATATGTTAAGTTTGAAAGGAAGCTGTGTATAAAATTTCACGTTCCTAGTTCCAATAATTTCGGCTGTACGCTTATACGTCACTCAGTCAGTTTCTTTTTTCGACCGATTTCCTAAAAGGAGAAGGTCTCAAATTCGTCTGTACTTTTTTATGTATGTTACGCGATATCTCCGCCAAATGTGAATCTATTTTCAAGATTATTTTTGTGTTCGATAGCTTATTTCAAGGGTAGTACCATATAAATGGTGGTGGTCAGTGGTCACGATCGGAAAAGTTTTGAAGTTAGTTTGCTTTTAAGTTTTTAACTTGTGATTATTATATTACAGAGGAGAAGATAGATAATATTAGCCTTGTACTATTACTGTTCCACTCACTCTACCACGCTGGCCGAAAGCGGGTTGGTATATTTCACATACCTCAGGTATACAGGTACACTCAGGTATACAGCTACCACAACGTTTTCCTTCTCCAAAGCAAGCGATAATTCACAATGAAAACACACTAAAACATAGAACTGTCAGTGTATGCTCATTTTAGGGTTGGTCTCGAATCTCCGACACTCGTCTCGTCCCAACTAAGCTATGGCTGTTTCACTTATAACCCTAAAATTTAATTTTTCCTCTTACGTGGAAAGTAAAATTCCCAGAGCATATTAGAATAACATAAACCCGTATGGCGCATTATTTCATCGCGGTTATGTCCTTAATGGTATTGAAGGGAGAGTAAATATGGAAATACGGAGGCTTTTAGTACATTTGAATAGGGCTTTGACACTTCACGCGAGACTGGGGTACTCTGCGGCCCGAGTATTTTTGACAATCGAATTCGTTTTGAGCTCACTGCACACTGATGACATTTCGTTAATCATCATCATAATCAACAACAGCCACAGGACGTCCACTGCTGGACATAGGCCTCCTCCAAAGATTTCCAGATTGACCTGTTGGAAGCGGCCTGCATCCAGCAACTTCCTGCGACCTTTATCAGGTCGTCGGTCCACCTTGATTGGTTGTCCTTATTTGGTTAATATTTCATACAAACTTACGATGGTCGTTATCCAGGTGGATTTGAAGATCATCACCACACCACCAAATTAACAATTTTTTAGTATGATACTTGTAGAAGTGCAGTAGTCGCCTTCTTGGTCTAGTGGCAGCATGTATAAGCTGTGGATCGGGAGGTCCTGGGTTTGATTCCCAGGTCGGGCAAAGTAAATTTTCTAATTTAATTTTCCCGGGACTGGATCCCTCATAGAGGGTTGACGTCAGGCAGGCGGCCGGTCGTAAAAACTAAGCCAAATCGTCTCTGCAACATGCTTGAAAAAGTCTGTTGCGCCGACCCCACATTAAGGTAGAATAAGGGCAGATAGAAAGAACTTGTAGAAGTGCAGTAAACGGGGGCATTTGTCACTAGATTTGTTGCATTTGAACAGTTTGGTGGCGCTGTTACTAAGGTATTCGGAGTTTGTGCCAAACTTGAGCCCGTAAATTTCGGCGCAAGAATTAAGCGACTAGCGATTTGGAATGTGGGCAGTCGTAGGCTGTAATACGAGTTTTTGATTAGCAGCGCCACTTGCGGAAACTATATGAACTAAAATGAATGTACGGAAAAACTAAATATGCCATCGTTTTAGCAAAGTAAGTATTCATCATGGGTATAGATTTTTATATGGATGCCTCGCATAATCCGTTCAGTGTGTTTCTGTGACATATTTTATTTTGGTTATCGTAAATTAGCTGCTCTAACTTGTATGAATATTTTATATCATGCCTATTATAATTATGTCTTATTGAGTTACTAATAAAATAGCAAAGTCAGTGTTTTATTCATTTTCTCTGGAGAAACAATCTTCTAAATTAGCGGTAGAATATAAAAGGAATCAAAATAATATAAACATATCTGCTCAAGACCGGGCGAAGTGGAAGCGTATAAGTAGGAAGGCGGCCTCTGGCAGAAGGCCGGGATAACGCCAGGCAGAAAGAAAGAAATAAACGTTTTGATATAAATATAGAAGTCTACTCGACTGTATACATTATCAGCTTCGAGATCGTTTGAAATATAATAATTAGATATATAATAATTTATACTCGCTGTTAGCTTATAGTTTTGGTTTGCAGTAGCGACATACGCCCTCGAACTCCAGTGTTATTGTTATCTGTAATCAACCTTTGAGAACGTTCGAAATATAAAATTAATTATAATAGTTACACTCGCTGTTATCTCAGAACTTGTCCTGTGTAGGCACATTTGTCACCTGCACAAGTCGAGCGCTCGAACCACTCTGTTCGTAATGAGGTTTGGTTTGCAGTAGCGACATGCGCTCCCGATCTCCACTGTTATTGTTATCTCAATTCAAACTTCGAGAACGTTCGAAATATAAAATTATTTATAATAGTTACACTCGCTGTTCGCTCATAGCTTGTCCTGTGTAGGCACATTTGTCACCTGCACAAGTCGAGCGCTCGAACCACTCTGTTGGTAATGAGGTTTGGTTTGCAGTAGCGACATGCGCTCCCGAACTCCACTGTTATTGTTATAGCCCTGTATCCATTATCGACGTCTGTAATACTCGACAAACGTGTGTAATGTGTTTATACTCATGGGCACAAAGTACAGACGATTCTCAATCCCAATAACTAAAGATTTTTCTTTGTTATTGAAAAGGCCAGAGTCCAACAAAATAGCCTGTGTGTGAGTTTTGGATCGGAGGGTTTTGGATCGTGTCCCAGAACAGTATTTTCTGCGTAAGAATTTGAATGTATTTAAACAACAATACATTACTTAGTGTGCGGGTGTTCTAGTTCACTAGTGCACCTCTGCCTACCCCTTCGGGGGTACAGCCGTTTACGCATTAGCAATTACGTAAAATAATTTGTAAGAAAAACATCAATTCCCCAAGTAGCCGCTATATGCGTTCGGGTGTTTGTGATATAAATATTAGTCGCTATAGTAAAATGCCAAAAAAACACGGCACTGACCCAAAACCTCACGTTTCTCACCTACCACTAAAGTTTACTAGGCCATTTAGGCAGGAAAACCTAAATTTTCATAAAACACGCTATTTTTACCGTTGTCAATTCCAAATTCTGGCACCGAATTCTCTATAGGTTATTTTCTAATTGAAAACCGATTGCCTCTTACTGCACCTAGCTTTCTGTAATTACGAACGAATTAAATGAATTTAATTTGCTGTTGCCTTCGCTTTTAATTTCCTTCACGGTACAATTTCACGATTTCTTTCTTCATTACTTAAAGCAATATTAGTTAGTTGCCTGTAAAGAGCAATACCTGAGTTTTTTGCCTGTTTTTCGGCGATCCAGCTTTCTGAACAGATGTAATAAATAAATAAATACACCTAACAGTCACACACCTAGTCCTGACCCCACACTAGGTATAACCTGTATCGTGGGTATCAGAAACTATGAGAGACTTTCGGTCTCACAACACCCAGACTTGAAACAAATATCTGTGAGCCACACAAACATTTGTCTCAATGCGGGAATCGAACCCACGGCCTCTCGCTTCACAGCCGGCTACTCGCCCACTGCGCCACGGAGGCTGTCGTGAGGCTGTAATAGAGATTTTTGTACATTTTCGATCGACTTCCCAAAAGGACAAGGTCCTTTCGTCTGTATATTATTTAAGTATGTACCCCGATATCACCGCCAAATATAACTTTAACTTTAATAGTATTGATATTGCAGCATCCTACCAATTTCAAGAAGCAGTTATTGAAGCTGCTGACGTAGTATCTACCTACTCAAAAATCAATTGTTAGTTTACGCTTAAGGTCGCCTTAAGTCGTTTAAGGCCGCTCTATCTGTCAAAATTGTATGGAGAAAATCAATGTAAGAAGCCGTTACAGTACAGTAGCGTTTGACCATTCGTTAAATTGAAATAAAACTATTCTTACGGATTCTATCACGATTAGGTTTTAATTATTATTCCCGACGTTTCGAAGGCTTTGCAGTCTTCGTTGTCACGGGTCAGACAAACGAATAACGAATAACGTCGGGAATAATAATTAAAACCTAATCGTGATAGAATCCGTAAGAATAGTTTTATTTCAATGTATAATATTAGCGTAAACTTAAGAAATCAGTATCATTCGTTAAATGTTTAAAAATTAAGGACATAATGAATTCCACCTGCTATTTCCCGCTCTTTTTTACAATCATTTGACGTAGGCACTTGAGCTCGTGGGTCATGCCTTTGATCAATTAGTGTGCCACTATTGGATTTTAGAGCCCGTAGCACGAAAAACTTTTAAGTAAAATAGTCGAATTGAACTCGCTGCTCGAATTCAATCTTGTTTTACAAACTGAATAGTTTTATTATCCTTTTACTCGTACAATAATCATATTATTGTGTAAAGTTGTAAACAATCGCGTCGGTTTGATCATATGTGTGAGTTAACATAAGCTCATACCTAACTAGAACATCCACATTTCGCCATGCTCATTCCGTCCCAGATGTGATAGGAGGCGAGCCTATCGCCATATCGGGCACAAATTACAGACTCCGGGCTGCTATTGAAAAATCCAATGTCACTCCCCACCAGGGGTTCAAACCCTAGACCTCAGTACGGAAGTCGTACCGAAATAAAACTACACCACTAAACTCAGAAATAAACGAAATAAACTCAGCGGTTATCCAAGCAAGTAGTCGCCTCCTAGGTCTAGCGACAGCATATATCATGGCCTGTGGACCAGGAGGTCGTGGGTTCGATGCCCAAGTCGAGCAAAGCAAATTTTCTATATGGCGATAGGCTCGCCCCCTATCACATCTGGGATGGAACTAAGCTCGGTGAAATGTGGGTGTTAGTTCGCTAGTACGCCTCTGCCTACCTTCGGAGACACAGGCGGGAGCTTATATGAAACAGCGGCCTGAGCAGGAAAATTTCTGACAACCGTAAATGTATTCGAACTCGATGCGCGTCTATGAAATTTGTATGAAATATTAACTAAACGTCATCAGTGCGCAACGAACTCCAATACATTTACATTTACATTCGTTTTTCGTGCACGGGCTACTGTTTATTTTGTTGTGACTTGTGTTTTAAGTAAAAATTTGGTATTCCCCGTTTGAATGTGTAATGAGAGGTTATAAAATAGTTCGTTACACATGCAATAGCCTAAACAAGCACCCGGCTTTGCGTGAGATCAACTCTACGAGCTTGCTGTCGCGGATCACGCATGCTTCAGTTTGGATATGGTATTTTACATAACATAACATAAGCTCATGCCTGTATCCCCGAAGGGGTCTCATGCCTCGGTGGCGTGGTGATATTTCGGTACGAGTACGGTTCTGAGGTCTCGGGTTCGATCCCCGGGTCGGGCAAAGTGATTTTGGATTTTCCATATCAGCCCAGAGTCTGGAATTTGTGCCCAATATGGCGATAGGCTCGCCCGCTATCACATCTTGTACGGAACTAAGCTCGGCGAAATGTGGGTGTTCTGGTTCGCTAGTGCGCCTCTGCCTACCCCTTCGGGGATACAGGCGTGAGCTTATGTTATGTAAAGTCTCATCAAACTCCAACCAGTAGTTTTTGCGTGAAAGAGTAAAGGCGAGTCTCCTGAACTGAAACATTACACAAAACTGGTTTCGCTACACATTTTTGTCTATGTTCCATTATTCATTGAGCAGGAACATTTTGTTTGTTTTGAGTTTGTGTTATTGTGAGTTTTTCGAGAAACACGTGCAGGAGACACCGCTCTACAAACACACACCCACACATACAAACTTTCTCGTTTATAATATTAGTATAAAAATACAATTATTAATCAATACATGTCAACAAACAAACAAAATTAACAGCCTTTCCACCCTTCGCAATAATCCAAAGCCACAATATTTTATCAACGTGTGGACATACAAAATCAGCTGACCTATAAATTCTGGAGCTCATTACTGTCACATAATTCGGTAATGTAACGGTGTTTGCACATTGGACGTAGTTACTGCGTTTAAATATATAAACTAACGTCTGTGTCCCCGAAGGCGTAAACAGAGGCGTACTAACGAACAAGAACACCTTCATTTCGCCGAAGTTATTTCCCTTCAAATCAGAGAGGGGGCGAATATCACAATATTGGGCATCGTCAGTTGTCAGAAGTCACAGATATAGAAATACTTACAATGCAATCGAATTGAGAACGTTCTCTTTTTGCCCGACATCAAAAAAAGGAGGGGTCCTCAAGTCGTCTCGCATTTTTATTTATAGCAGAGACTGGCAAACGAACAGATGGGTCACCTGATGGTAAGTGATCTCCACCGCTCATAGACACCCAAGACACAAAAAGGATCATGGGTGCGTTGCCAAACCAAAAAGAGGGAATAGAAGGGGAGGGCAAAGAGATTGGAAAAGGGGGGGAAAGGGGCCACCGGAAATCTCACTCACCGAACGAAACGCGCCAGCAAGCTGCCACTTTACGTCGGTTTTCTGTGAGACAGTGGTATCCAACCGGTCGAGCCGGCCCATTCGTGCTGTAGACATTATTGCCTACAGCGTGGCTCTACCACTCCCTAAATGTATGTTACGCGATATCTCCGCCAAAAGTTTACTGATTTTCAAGATTATTTTTGTGTTCCATGGAGCATATTCCAAGCATCCCATATTTTGATCATGATCAGATCAGTTAAAAGTACCCTAAACCGACATGCATGCATGAAGAATGTAATGAGACTGAATGAGGCGAAAGAGGTGCGTAAGGATCGTAGCAAGTGGAAATCCGTTGTCTCTGCCTACCTATGGGAAAAAGGCGTGAATCTATGTATGTATGTATGTATCAGATCAGTTTTGAAGTTGGTCCGTAAGTTTTTAAACGTGATTATTAAAGTCAGTTATAATATACGTGCAACAAATACGGCTAATGTACAGTAACCTTTACAATGTATCGGCCATTTATATAAATCAGATGATCAGTATAATCGAACTAACGTGTTTACTACTTGTCAGGCGATAATATATTCAATATGCATTCGATGATTGTTACCCGTTATTTGTTTGTTGATACAGAATTTCATTCATCTATTTACTGCTAAAATAATGCTATTTCGATGTTACCCGTGATGAAGTTCTGGGACCGTGCTAACTGGCATCCGTGAAATTTCTAGAGGCCCAAACCAACCCTCCACATTCCTAAGTTCTTAAAATGCTTTAGTCTTAAACATTTTTTCCCTCCTATAACTTTTAAATTAGGTCATGGAAAATATGAAAAATTGAAGAAGGACTTAAAGTAGTTTTTAACGAATATTGGTTTTAACAAGATGTCTAGAGTATTTTCTGAGAAAATGAGACTTCAGTAAAGATCATAATTGTGACGGAACCACTTTACGTGGTCAGATACGTACTTGCATAATTGTGTTAAATTTTCATTATCATATATAAGTTCACGCTTGTAGCGCCGAAGGGGTTGGCAGAGGCACACTAGCGAACTAGAACACCCACATTTCGCCAAACTTATTTCCGTCTCAAATGTGGTAGGGGGCGAGCGTATCGCCATATCGAGCACAAATTCCAGACTCCGGACTGATACTGAATAGGAAAACCCGGGATCAAACCTCAGACTAATCGAAGTAACCTTGTATGAAGGCTCGTCTCCTGCACTAAAACATTACACAAAACACCTAAACATCATTTTGCTACACATTTTTATCTATGGTCCATTGTTCTACGAGCAGAAGACAGTTAAAATCGTTGGTTTGCGTATTTGTTTTGTATTTTGTTTCGAGAAAAACAGGTGCAGCAGCCCGAGCAGGAAAATTTCTGACAACCGTAAATGTATTCGTGCTCGATGCGTGTCTATGAAATTTGTATGAAATATTAACCAAATGTCATCAGTGCGCAGCGAGTTTACATTTACATTAGTTTTTCGTGCTCAGGCTACAAGATCTAAACACAAAATCAATGTTATAAATCTATTTTCTAAAACCGACAATTAGTAAGAACACAAGAAACTATAGAAAATCTAAGTTCTTGAAATAAATAGTGTGTAAAGTCCATCTTGACCTCAAACCCGGTATGATCGGTCTCCGCAGTCCATACTCTCTGCTAGGATATCGCTATAAAAACGAATAAATAAATAGATAACATGTGAATTATATCGTGCTCGGACTACTGGAGACGCGCCTTAAGATCAACTGCCTCATCCAAGATTCCCAAACGGGGGTACAAACATCACGTGCCGGCCGTTTGTTTCCACACAGAGCCGACGGCGGCCCGGCTCGGCCCGGGTGAATAGTCGACATCGCCCGGATATAACCACATTTGCCGGGTATAAAGAATGATGCGTGCTTCATTTTTAACCGAACAATGTTTAGGCATGTTATGTTGTCATGAATAATAGGTATGAATGCTCGTAAGAAGATCAAATTGTAAATCTACTTCGTAAATAAGTTGATAAATTGATTGAAATTAAACAAGTTTCTACGGTTTTTATTTTATTTACGGTTTTTTAATATTACAATATCTACATTTATATACAAATACAACATTTTTGGACAACTGACACCTTATTCCGATCCGTGACCACGAAGGCTGTAAAGCTTTCGAAAAGTCGGGACTAAAAATAAAATATCCGTAAAAACTAGTTTCATTTCAATGAATAAAATTCGCGTAAACATAAGAAATTAATAAATTGACTTGAATCATTATTGTATTCTGTTGACATACATATATGTTGTAATATAATGTCAACATATATAAATAATTTATTCATAACCTAGTTACAAGGTCCTAGTATAAAGTGTGTTATTTGTTTAAAAGTGATGTGAGTTTATGTATTAAACAGAATTAAGATAGTATATGTATCATTATCATCATCATCATCAGCCATAGGACGTCCACTGCTGAACATAGGCCTCCCCCAAAGATGTTACAGTAAAGATGATTTTTTTGTATGCAGGCCGCTTCCAACAGGTCGATCTGGAAATCTTTGGGGGAGGCCTATGTTCAGCAGTGGACGTCCTATACATATGTATGGCAATAAGTAAATTCGAGTGCTGTTTTTGGAGCGTATTGTTTGAACTTATTCGGTTGCCGCGTTTCATTGAAAAACATTCATAAATTACATGTTGCAGAAATAAATCGATTTCGTTGTTACGACCGGCGACTGCTCATCGCAACACATCAATCTTATAAGACTTTCTTATGTTTCAAAATGAAACATACATCCAGAAGCAAGCCATGTTTTTGCAATGTGGTGTACATAAAAATGTATTGGGAAAACAGAAACAATAGAGAGGAAGGAAGCATAGGTGTTCAAATATAAAATATTTGTTGCTCTCTCGATATTACACTTCGCCAGTTCCCCGTCGCCAGTGACTCGCGTGTCGCCTTCTCGCGGCAGGTCGTGTGGAAACTGGGGAGTTGTTTAGTACACAAAACAATTGACACCCGCTCTCTTTCAAATGTTGATTTGTCATTTGTTTATTCAAATACATTTTTGTTGGAAAGCAGCGGTATAGCAGAAATTGGCAATGAATGTTGATTATAACTATAATCAGGCTGAGATCTATAGAGCGCACTTCGACTAAGTTAAGTCAAAGTCACGAACTCGGTGGGGATTTGGAATAGTTAAATCGACCTTTGACTTATTCCGGGTCATTTTTTACAAGAAAATTAGACTGACAGACAGACTAAGCAAAGATTTCCTTGTAAAAAATGACTCGGACTTAGTAAAAATCCTCACTGAGTTCGTGACTTTGACTAAGACTTAGTCGAAGTTCGCTCTATAGATCTCAGCCTTAGTCCACGCGAACGGAGTCGCGTGCAACAGCTAGTAGACACTAAGAGCAAGTTGATTCATGAGGGTGATTATCGTATAATCAGTGTCAAATAATAATAATAAGTAATATAATAATACGTGACGTGTTTAACATTCGTTAAATACAACGCGTTAGTATATTTGTTGAAAAATCGGTTGTAAAAATTATTTTAAAGTTACGTATGAAAAGTGTTTTTTTATGGTTAACAAAGACGAATATAAAACTCGGGCCATGTTTGACACAGCATATTAGAAAATAAAATGACGCTTATTTCTGGCTAAAGCACCGGTTACTATAATTGTAATTTTTGACATATGTTACGGATGAAACATTAAAATAATGTTAATGCTATTTTTACTGTTATTCATACGTAACATAGAAGTGAAACAACTGAGGTTAGATCACAATTCACTAGGTACAAGTCATATTTCGAGAAATGCCTACATCTAACCAGTTTTCTTTGACCTGTCCTTCCCTCCATAGCTTTGTAAAATAAGGGAAAATAATTCCTGATGGATTAATTAAAGGGCTCTGAGTATAATGGTTAGACGACAGCAGTTTTCTCGATTAGTTCCTAATGGTGTGGAAGGAAAGATTAAAGTCGGTAATGCATAGGACATTTTTAAAGCTGTTACAATTTTTTATTTTTTAAGTGCTTCACGGAGTTTAGAAGTTTTTTGGATTTAAATACCACAAAATCGGGATGTGTCGCGGTTATTAAAGGAGGCTTACACCATTTTTTTTCTAACTGCGCTTTTCCCACCTTAATGTGGGGTTGGCGCAACACAATTTTCAAGCATGTTGCAGAGAGGATTTGGCTTAGTTTTACGACCGGCCACCTGCCTGACATCAAACCCCTATGAGGGATCCAGCCCCGGGCAAATTAAATTTGCTTGGCCCAACCTGGGAATCGAACCAAGGACCTCCCGACTCCACAGCCCATACATATTGCCATTAGACCAAGAAGGCGACAAAGGAGGCTTACACCAAAATGATTGAAAACGGTTGATGAGAATAAATATTATACGCTGCAGAAAGTTGAGTCTAAAACATGAGTCGGCTGGTTCGATCGATTCGATAGCACTGTCTCATAAAAAGCCAATCGAAGCAAAGTGTTTATTACTATTATTTCCTTCGTTAAAGGTTTCTGAATTTCCTTTGTATTAAAGGGCCTTACTTATAAAACGATTTGACTAAGCAAATCATCAATATAATATACCCTAGGTGCATCTAGTTCTTTGCAATTATCCTCCTAAAAAGTGGTCTCAGGAACAAAACAAAGAAAAAGACCACAAGTTCTAATTCAATCAACACAAATATAAACCTATGCACGTATTATAAAGTCGCTTTTTGATTGACATGAGCAAGCGTTCTTAAATTTGAATTTTGAAATTTAGAATTCTATCGGCGTCCGACTGTAGGCAAAAGAAGTGCTTAAGCACTCCTTTGCTGTCCGATTTTCCGATCGTCATCTGTGCTTATAGGTAAATAATATATCGATGGAGCAAATGGTAAATAATTTTAGCCTATTCTTAGCCATTTGCTCAGCTAAACTGTTTTTTATAAGTAAGGCCCAAAATGTCAGTCTCTCAGTAATTCACGTCACCAATAATGAAGCCAGTGACACGGCGTCTCGCTTCATTTACCATTATTTTTATTATAGTCCATTATCGGTGACATAATGAAGCGAAGTCTTTACTTTGTTCCAATAGAGGGCGCAGGTGCGGGAAATACGAGCGGCTGGAAAATGCCCCCGCTCCAGAATTCAAAATATTAATTGTTGCCTTATTTTTCAAGTAATTTCGATGCAGTTTTTCAGATGGGTTTCTTTTTTATTTCATTTGCTATTACATATAAATATGTGTGTATAAACAAACATCATCATCAGCCATAGGACGTCCACTGCTGAACATAGGCCTCCCCCAAAGATTTCCAGATCGACCTATTGGAAGCGGCCTGCAACGTCCTATGGCTGATGTTGATGATGATGATGAAACAAACATACCCAAGTATCCCATTGTCTACAGAGAACAGAGAGACTCAACCCATAACATAACATAACATAACATAAGCTCACGCCTATATCCCCGAAGGGGTAGGCAGTGGCGCACTAGCGATAGTTCGCTAGTGCGCCTCTGCCTACCCCTTCGGGGATATAGGCCACATTTCGCCGAGCTTAGTTCAGTCCCAGATGTGATAGGGGGCGAGCCTATCGCCATATCGGGCACAAATTCCAGACTCCGGGCTGATATGGAAAAATCCAATATCACTTTGCCCGACCCGGGGATCAAACCCGAGACCTCAGAACCGTAGTCGTACCGAAATACTACCACGCCACCGAGGCAGTCAACCTATAACGTTTATTAAATATATTAAAATATGCACACAATCTTAATTGAACTCGTAACGAAACACGCGTAATAATTACAAAGACTGCACACAATTCACGAAGTACCGATATAAATGGAAACTTTTCAAAATTATAGTCAAACTTTGCGCACAAAAGTTTTCGAAACGAATTAACTTGAAATAGAGTGGGAGTCAAGCACAAGTTTAGGGACCTCGGGCTGAATGTTCTCCTGCCTTACAAAAACTTGTAAAACGATCCTTTCTTTTACGTTTTAATTGATCAGTTATTTTTAAGTTTCTAAGTAAAATGAGGGGTGTTATAAGTTTAACATATTTACTTCAAACTTCAAAACTTATACGATCGTGACCAAATTTATATAGGACCACCCTTGGAATAAGCTCTTTGGAACACAAATAGAATCTTGAAAATCAGTAGCCCGAGCACGAAAAACTAATGTAAATGTAAATGTATTCGAGTTCGCTGCTCACTGATGACGTTTGGTTAATATTTCATATAAATTTCATAGACGCGCATCGAGCTGAAATACATTTACGGTTGTCAGAAATTTTCCTGCTCAGGCCGCAGTTCACATTTTGCGGAGATATCGCGTAACATATGTATAAACAGACGAATTAAGAACCCTCTCCTTTTTGTGAAGTCGGTCGAAATTCATAATAACAAAAACGATATCTCAGGAATCCTTCAAAGTAAGCGATAAAGCACAGTGGTTATTATCGCGCAGCGTCGAGTGACGTCATAACTCATTTTTTTCCGTCGGCGGCTCGTTAATTCCCTCCCGCAACAAAATGAGGGCATTTGAGCCTCTCAAAGGGGCATAACAACGTAATTCTATACAAGTTACTTTGGGCCGTGTACGGATTATTTTCTTTTTAGATGAAGGATGCGTAATGTACTGTGAGTAAACACCTGTTGTTTTTCATGATTCGACAAAACTTAAAGTTTCTTTTAGGTCTTTTTCAATAGCCCGATAAATTGTGTTTTTTAGGGTTCCGAAGACTAATGGCAAAAAGGAACCCTTATAGTTTTGCCATGTCCGTCTGTATGTCTTACCGTGGTTTAGTTCAGAGACTATTAGCACCACAAGGCAGTGATTTGGTATATACAGCATGTTTTTTTAATTGGGACAGTATGGGGAAATCGGAAAGACTAGTCGCCTCCTTGGTCTAGTGGCAGCATGTATGGGCTGTGGACCGGGAGGTCCTGGGTTCGATTCCCAGATTGGGCAAATCAAATTTTCTAATTTAATTTGCCCGGGACTGGATCCCTCATAGGGACGTCAGGCAGGCAGACGGTCGTAAAAACTAAGCCAAATCTTCTCTGCAACATGCTTAAAGAGTGTGTTGCGCCGACCCCACATTAAGGTGGGATAAGGGCAGGTAGAAAGAAAAATAATCGTGAAATCGGAAACTATACATAGAAACATAAATAGGAACCATTTGTGTTTTGTGAGAACAATCTCGTCACACTAAATTTGGTCAAGGGTGAGTTGTCCATAAAAATTGACGAAATTATTGTTTAAATCGAGTTCGAAACAGTTTCAGGTCAGGATTATTACATTGTATCGGAAGACTAAAAATTGGTACAGATGATGTTTATTTATTTATTTATTTTTATAGAAGAGGGGGCAAACGAGCAAGTGGATCACCTGTTGTTAAGTGATCACCGCCGCCCATAAACATCCACAATACCAGGGGAATCATGGATGCGTTGCCGGCCTTTGAGGTAGATATAGGCTCTTTTCTTGAAGGTCCCTAACTCGTAATGGTTTTCGATGTGCACATTATTCATTAACAAGTACGAGCCTAACATGAACCAAACATTTTATAGCAAGTCATCATCGGTAAAGATGACATTCTTCGAACAAGGGTGCTTAGTTCGCGGTGTGAGGTGTCTTTCTAACGACTATAGATATAATGCAATTGATTAGACAACTGCATTATATAGAATAATCACATGTTTAAAAACTTAACGGACCGATTTCAAAATCTATCCGATCGTGACCAAATTTATATGGGACCAGCCTTGAAATAAGCTCTATCGAACACAAAAAGAATTTTGAAAATCGGTCCACATTTGGCAGAGATATCGCGTAACATACATAATACAAAAAAGTACAGATGAATTAAGGATCTTCTCCTTTTTGGAAGTCGATCGAAAAGACAGTGTTTTCGCCCCTATCTAGTGAATCTCTCTCTTTCTAGTAAATGTCTACTAGGATATTTTCAATTAGCTTGCTAACTTACTTACTACTAACTTGCTTATTCTATGTGTTTTATTTCTATGGACGCTTTGCTTTCTGAATGACGCCACCCGCCATTCCCGTCCAATCACAAAGATCCAGAAGAAAAATGGCCGCCGAGTTTAATACGGCTAACTTTCTTTTAGGTGTGATAGATGAACGGACGATAAAATATGATTTAAAAAAATAATATTAAAATGGATTAATTTTTATAACGTTTGACGGGTTAGGGAAATGTTTAATTTAAGTAGAAAATTCAATAAGTTTGTGATTGATTTCAATGTCGTATGTCTTAATGATTCCTCAATTTTAATTCTAATACTGGAATTATTTGGCATTAAAGGAATTATTGGCTTTCAATCAGGCGAAATCAATCTTTGTCAAGCTGATTAAGTTTTACTTCCAATACTGTTGAAATATTGAAAAGTTTTCGCTTTCTTGGTCTACTGGCAGCGCTCTCTATATTTTACAGAAGAGGGGACAAACGAGCAAGTTGGATATGGATGTGAATGGTTACCATTAGCATATACAGACATAGACTGTGAAATGATGTCCTAGGTTCGAATACTAGAAGAGGCTATTTTATAACACAATTACACGATTAGCCCGAAATCACGCTTGCGAAAAAACGGCGGTATTTACATGAGCCAGTTTTGAACTGCAATGCCTCAGGTACTAAAAGGTCCACACTCGTAAAAACGAGAAAAAAATCCATGCTGCCCAAAAGTGATAGAAAAGGTGTCTAAATAGTAATCAACAGTTTCAAAGCAAAGACATCTGAGTAGTCCCGTCAAAGAATACAGAACAGACAGTGTATAGGGTGACGTAATCTTGTTTCTCTACAGAAAGGTCCTTTTGAACAAAACACTCGCTAAGTAAGTGTATTTTATACTGTCAGACCCTTTGAGTGAATGCCTGACCGTAGACCATCGCCAACGATCTCTACTACCGTGTTTAATGAACGCAGCGACGGTTCATCTAACACCAGACAGAGTAAAGTACAGAGTCCGCGAGAATTGGTTAAAATTCAATTATTCGTCGCCATTATTCGTGTACTCCAAGTTTGAAGTAGGGCCAAACCACTTTCAACGTCTCATTCACGAGGGTCCCGCTCTGATTCGACTTAATCTAACTTTAATACGAGCTTTTATAAAGATACGACGAGGTTCGAAAAAGATTGGGGGGAATATAATAATTGCTTATGTTGGCTATAAGTTTATTTAGTGGGGACTGTGGAGTGCTCTTAAATAAATGAGTACCTATTGAATTCAAACTGGTAGCTATACTGTATTGAATATATCTTATTTTCTGTAAAGACTGTGTACTCAAACAAATAGACCTTCTTTCATTCAAAATATTGTCTTTCTTAATGTGGCGTTGGGCAGTATACTTTTTGAAACATAAATAAATAAAAATTTTTTCGGCTTTGTTTTTACGACCGGCCTTATCGATACCAGCCCCCTCTGGGAAATGCAGACCCAAGACTTTGCCTGGAATCGTGTTAGAAACACCGTTTTGCTCAACCAGATATCGAATTCAATCCTCCTGGTCCACAGTCCACAAGTAGATACCACTACTGCCTTACTAAGAATACGACAATATGGATCTATTTTTACCCGTCTCATTTAAGCATAATAATAAATATTATTACCTCGGTGCTATATTTGTATTGCATGCGCTGTACGACTACCGTCCTGAGGTCTCGGGTTTGATCCCCGGAACGGGCAAAATAATATTTTTTTTTCTATGTATTATCAGCTCGGAGTCTAGAATTTGTGCCTGATATGGTGTTAGGTTCGGTCCCTATCACATCTAGGACGGAAATTAGCTCGACGAAATGGGTGTTTTATTTGGAATAAAACTATTTTTACGGATTCTATCACGATTTGGTTTTAATTTTTATGCCCGACGTTTCGAAAGCTTTGCAGCCTTCGTGGTCACGGGTCAGTCTAATCACCAAATCGTGATAGAATCCGTAAAAATAGTTTCATTCCAATAAATAACATTCGCGTAAACCTAATAAATCATTATGGGTGTTCTAGTTCTGTAGTTCACCTCTGCCAACATCTTCGGTGATACGGAAGTCTATGTTTGATGTAATAAATCTAACAAAATGTTTAATAACGACTTACAAACTTTGAAATTCACAGACAAGTGTAATTACAGCAATTACGGCATACAGCAATATTGAAGTAGTTATTAGGGACCAATTTGTAAACATGACAACCGAGTAGACAGCTTGAGACGGCAAGTTACACAAAAGATCTCGAGCTTCGAATTTGGAGTTGAAATAGCGTTGGATGCAGCTTGTTTACTCGGCGAACAAATTGCGCGAGCGTGTGTGTGACGGATTATAATGTCAAGTATAACTTGTAAGTTGCATGTTTTAGTGCTTATTGAAGATTTTAGAGACATTTTGTTCTTTGGTAACTCATGTGCTATTTCCCCAGAGGTGGTTCACGTCAGAATATAATTTAGCCTACATTGTGTCCTAATGTTGTGCAAACTGCCTCGGTGGCGTGGTGGTATTTCGGTACGACTACGGTTCTGAGGTCTCGGGTTCGATCCCCGGGTCGGGCAAAGTGATATTGGATTTTTCCATATCAGCCCGGAGTCTGGAATTTGTGCCCGATATGGCGATAGGCTCGCCCCCTATCACATCTGGGACTGAACTAAGCTCGGCGAAATGTGGGTGTTCTAGTTCGCTAGTGCGCCTCTGCCTACCTCTTCGGGGATACAGGCGTGAGCTTATGTTATGTTGTGCAAAGGCCTCCCCTTTATTCCTCTACTTGGCACTGTCTTTCGTCAGCTGTCTCCTATTAGTTTCGAATGTAGCTTGTATCTCCACCACTTTATGGGCCCTCTGCGTTTTCTATGGTCCGTCATCATCATCAGTCCGTCGTTGGGATCCAATTCGTAGCCGTTTTGGCCCAACAATCCGGATGCATTAGAATCACATGCCCTGCCATGCCAATTCCATTTCAGTAACGCGACTTTTCGTCCTACACCAGCGATTCCAGTATTTAGTTTTATTTCAATATCACTATAGTGTCGTAGTCACAGAGTACGACTACGGTTCTGAGGTCTCGGGTTCGATCCCCGGGTCGGGCAAAGTGATATTGGATTTTTCCATATCAGCCCGGATTCTGGAATTTGTGCCCGATATGGTGATAGGCTCGACTATCACATCTGGAACGGAAATAAGCTCGGCGAAATCTAGGTGTAGTTCGCTAGTGCGCTTCTGCCTACCCCTTCGGGAATACAACCGTGATCTTAACTGTCGCCTCTTAGTCTAATGGTAGCGTATTTGGCTGTGGGCCTTTTTAAGGCCTTAGACCTGAGGGCCTAGGTTCGAATTTCAGGCAGGATAAACTGATTTTCGAACACGATTTGCTCGGGATTAGAGTCCCAAAGAGGAACGCGTATGATAGGTAGCAGGTTGTAAAAAGTAAATCAAACGCCTTTCTGCAGCCTGACTCCACATTAAAATGGGATCAGGACAAGGAAAGAAGAGAAGGATTTGTGTACTATCGGCAATTTTAAAAACGCTAATCCAGAGTGCTAATTGTTATTGAGAGTGAAATCAGGAGGGAGCAAACAGAAACTTCTCCATGTATTATTAATGAAGTATTATCTCTGTCGACTTGGCTTCGTGACGTTCCTCCCTCGGGAACTTTGATGCAAGCCAACTTTCAACGATTGTTTTATGCTTGTGAAGTTTGAAGATATGCTTCAACGTTTATATATTATAGCAATATACAGCTACAGAAGGACATGCAGGTTAAAAAAAGGATAAATTGATTCAAGTATAGCTCTGTTGGCCTAGGGACAAAAAACTAGGCTGAAACACTGTTTAAATCAAATCAAATCAAATAAAAATATTTATTGAATCCATAAAATGTTCAAACATCATTTAGATTCCGTCAAATTTTAACTCTACCGCCTGTTCGGAAGGCTATTTCACCAGAGAAGAACGGGCAGGAAACTCTGACGTTGCCCTTTTTAACACCAATTTACAGTTAATTGCTAAGGCACCAGATACAGAAAGACCTTAAATTGGAGCAGCTAAACCATGATAACAATAGATATTATTGGATATAGGACAAAGTAACATACAAGATACACTGAGCAATTTTTGGATCTACCTTCGGAAATTCACGTATGAGCTGTGTTACTTTTGCTTGAATTGCATGATATCGTTATTATATCTCCTTTTTTTATTAATTTTCCTTATCCCACCTTAACGTGGGTTGGCGCAATACACTTTTTTTTGCCGAAAGGATTGGGCTAAGTTTTTACAACCAGCTGTCTGACGTCAACCCCTCTGAGGGATCCAGTCCCAGGCAAATTAAATTAGAAAATTCACTTTGCCTGACCTGGGAATCGAACTTAGGGCCTCCCGGTCCACATCCCATATATGCTGCCACTAGACCAAGGGGGAATTTTATTATTTATTTCATTACTTACATTATCTACTGAATAAGTATCTTATTGAAACTTCAACCCCTTATCACAGATCATGTCCAATACGGAACATTCACCATAAATAACAGACGAGAATAATTAGATAAACAATTCAACAGTCTAAAACAAGCTACGAAAGTAATAACATAAACAAAAGCGAATTTTAAATACGAAACACGACTCCAAACACAGACATAGAACTACATAGAGGACGTTGATTACTTCGTTTGTTGAAAATTATGAGCACGCGTATCGGACGTTTAGTAGGTATGAAGATGGTAATATTATAAGTGGTCCTGCTAGAACCACGCTCAATAATACTTTTTTATAGACTAAAAGCACCACTGTTTCACAGAAAATTTATATATGTTGGTAGATACACCTATTAGTCCCGCTTATAGTCTTGACCCATCACTAGGTTAAACCTGTTTCATAGGTATCGGGAACTATGAGGGACTTACTGTCTCACAACACAGAAACCAGATCTAAAACAAATATCTGTAAAGCACAAAAACATATCTGCTAAGGCAGGAATCAATGTTCACAACTACCTTTACCGCTGCGCTACGGAATCAGTCAAAAACTCTATCTATCTCTATAGCTCTATAAACAGCAGACTAAAATATAGATTACACAAAAATGTCCGGTTTGTGGTACGCCCAGTTTCTATACTGACTGCTTGAATCATCATCATCATCATCATCAACAACATCATCATACATGCTTCTTCCCTCTTCGGAATGTCAAGAAGCATAAATAGGCTGACATGAATCTGGTGATGCCCGATAAACCCATTAGGTCTCTAGTTTTTTTATACTGTACTGCGCTTATCATGAGCTACAGTACAGTAACTTTGCCGTACCCGGATAAAAATCATCTGCATGCATTCAAGCTGCCTCCAACAGGTGGATTGGAAATTCTTGGGAAAGGTCTATATTCAGTTTGAGTCGTCTATTAAAATTTATGTCTGTCATTTCAACAACGAGTCATATTGTGATGTTGCCAGATCCGAGTTGCAGAGTTGCTGAACTTCAAGTTTAACTTGGTAATCTGCTAAACCTAACCTCATGAATTTTGATGACATCGACTCCTTTGGTGTAAATAATTAAATTGTTCGGTTTGGTGCAATGTTGGCCGTCTTTACTTCATTAGGATGTTATTGTCGTTTCTGGAATTGATAACATAAATGTTTAAACATAATGCCCCTTACTTATAAAAATATTTAAGCGCTGCTTATCTTTATACCATAGGTTGTCCCTTTCATTTTTAAACAATGTAACGCAAGGAAAAAGTGACAGGTTATTCTTGACCATTTGCTCAGCTAAAAATGATTTTATAAGTAAGGCCCCATAGTACTAATTTGAGATTTAATTTGAAATTAAAATCGTTTAGTTTATTTGAAAACCATTAATATAATATACCGTTCCGATGTTTCGGGTTCGGTCCCGGGTCGGGCAAAGTGATTTGGGTTTTTCAATTCAGTGTCAGCCCGGGGTCTGGAATTTGTTCCCGATATGGCGATAGGCTCGCCTCCTATCACACCTGGGGCGGAACTAAGCTCGGCGAAATGTGGGTGTTCTAGTTCGTTAGTGCGCCTTTGGTGTCAAATCGAGTGTGGTGTCGCCAAGATTGATGTCTTACTGTGGGGCTGGACAATGGGTGTGACTGTTGGGTGTTATTTATTTAGTTAATTCTATAAAGTAGTTATGCTGGGTTTCTAACATTTAACCAAATAATTTCGTTAAGATGTGGCCCTGTGGGTGCTTCAGTTTTCTTGTTAAGTCTAGTTCATCCCTACCTTTGATCCAGGAGTGATGATTACGTATGAAAACAGATGCTTAATAAACATATTTTTTTATAGCAGAGACTGGCAAACGAGCAGATGGGTAACCTGATGGTAAGTGACCTCCACCGCTCATGGACACCCAAGACAAAAAAAGAATCATGGGTGTGTTGCCAACCTAAAAGGAGGAAATGGAAGGGGAGGGAAAAAGGGATTGGGAAAGGAAGGGGGGAAATGGGCCACCGGAAATCTCACTCACCGAACGAAACGCGACAGCAAGCTGCCACTTTACGTCGGTTTTCTGTGTGACAGTGTTATCAAACCGGTCGAGCCGGCCCATTCGTGCTGTAGACGTTACTGTCTACAGCGTGGCTCCACCACTCAAAAACATCATACATTTATGCAATAACTTACACAAAACGCGACCATTTGCAGAACTTTTATTTGCCCACTAGATTTCAGCATCGACAGTAAAGTGCACCCTTTAATGCCGCAGTAAAGCGGAACATTTCCTTTATCCGAAGGGGTTTAAATCAAGTAAGTGTCTTCGGCACGCGCCGCGCCACGTCGGCCGTCTCGCACACACCACACTGCACACACCGGGCTTTATTAAATCTACTGCAATTGGAATTACATTTTGTTATTAGATTGAAATAAAACTATTTTTGTCTTAAAATATGCTCTAAGATTCTTAGGGATTGAATCACAATTTCGATAGTCCGACCCGTGACAACGAATGCTGAAAAGCTTTCGAAACGTCGGGCATAAAAATTAAAACCAAATCGTGATAGAATCCGTAAAAATAGTTTATTTCAATGAATAGCATTCGCGTAAACTTAAGAAATCAGTATGTAAGCTTCCATTTTTATAACATTCATCCGAATCCGTTTAGAGGGGGCAACGGGATATACCTGAACCAAAATGGAAAAAAAAACAGTTTAAAAAAGTACACTTCTGTATATGAACTAAAAGATTAACCGCTCCTCGCAACTCGTTGGCAATAACATTTTGTTTACGCCTAGGAAATAAAATTAAGTAAACAGTACAGATACGAGAGCCATAACATTTTTATTCCTAGTTTTAAGAACTAGCATCACAATACACTTGGATTCTTCACTATAAGTATATTCACTTTAAGTATATCAGCAGTTATCTTATACAACATGGGGTTTACTTATAAAAAATTGTCGCTTATCTTTTCGCTAAGAATAGCCCGCCACTTCTTTCCTTGTGTTACATTATTTAAAAATGAAAGGGACAACCTACGGTTAAAGATGAGCAGAGCTTAAATATTTTTATAAGTAAGGCCGTGAGTTGTTGTGTACCATAAAGTTTAAACACATTTTTTTACTTAAAAGTTTAGATTATTTTTTAAATAATAATAAAGAAAAATCAGCCCGTGGCAGACTACGAATTTGTCTTGCCACCAAATAATTCACGAGCACGTTTCTGCTCACTAGTTATTTCGCACTTACTATGCTGTATCAGTAGGCTAGCGACTCGCGCTCTTGAGTTCATAACATAACACAACATAACATAAGCTCACGCCTGTATCCCCGAAAGGGTAGGGAGATGCGCACTAGCGAACTAGAACACTCACATTTCGCTGAGCATAGTTCAGTCCCAGATGTGATAGGGGGCGAGCCTATCGCCATATCGGGCACAAATTCCAGACTCCGGGCTTCTATGGAAAAATTCAATATCGCTTTGCCCGACCCGGGGATCGAACCCGAGACATCAGAACCGTAGTCGTACCGAAATACCACCACGCCACGGAGGCAGTCATTGTGAAATTTACGTCGTCTAAAATATAAAACAGAAAGAAATATTGAAATATTTAAAAAAAAAAGTTATAAGCCTTTGAAATTTGGTGTAACTGTCAAACTGCGGAAAAGAGAAGTATCAGTATAATCACGTCACGCCATAACGGTACGTGTGTTAGTAAGGGTTAGCAAGATATTTCCAATATGCTCCCACTCCAGAATTTAAAATATGAATTACTGCCTCATTTTTCAATCAATTTCGATGCAGATTTTACAGAAGGGTTTCTTTTTTGTTTTATTTGCTATTACATATAAATATGTGTGTGAAATTAAACATAGTCAAATACCCAATTAGGGATCTCTCGTGTGTTGGGTCGGTGAATCTAGTGAGCCTTTCGACGGTCCCTACGTACAAAGCGACATGTCAAAATGTCATATTTTTTATTGCATAATATGGCTTTAGATTATCCATACGCTCATAACTATATAGATATATTTTTTAATTATTTTGTATTCTAAAAATTCTAATTTAAATAATAATCGAACAATATAACAAGTATGATAATTCTTAAACTTATAAATTAACTTCATTTCGTTCTCCTGAAAACCTCATTTCTTGACATGACGCTTTGTACGTCGCTTTGATATATTTTTATCACGAGGTGACGAACGCAGTGCAGTGACATGCTGTAATTTGTACTTTTTCTGTTATTCCTTTTGAGGAGCTGTAGCACTTAAGACCAGAAATTCTGTCTAGTAAAAACAGTAGCTCATTAATTCTAGACATTTTTCACAATGTCAGTTTCACAACCTTTCTACAGCATATCCGTTGTGTGAACAGTGTAAATGAATATCCGAAGGCAATATCGTTCGGATTGCGCGGCCGGTGACAGGGGTCGACGTCTCTCCTCCACATTCTGTTAATTTCTCTTGTCGGCACAACAACTCGGTGTAAATGACAAGAGGTAGCGAATGTCCGAGTTTCTGGCTTACTTTTTGACCGACTTCCAAAAAGGAGGAGTTCCTCAATTCGTCTGTATTTTACGACCGACTTCCAAAAAGGAGGAGGTCCTCAATTCGTCTGTATTTTGGTTTTATGTATGTTACGCGATATTTCCGCCAAATGTGTATTTTTTTTTATAGCAGAGATTGGCAAACGAGCAGATGGGTCACCTGATGGTAAGTGATCTCCACCGCCCATAGACACCCAAGACACAAAAAGAATCATGGGTGCGTTGCCAACCTAGGACCTGGAGAAATGGGCCACCGGAAATCTCACTCACCGAACGAAACGTGACAGCAAGCTGGCACTTTACGTCGGTTTTCTGTGAGACAGTGGTATCTAACCGGTCGAGCTGGCCCATTCGTGCTATAGACGTTACTGTCTACAGCGTGGCTCTACCATTCAACTCATCCTTGGCCAACAATTTGAGTATGACAAAGTTATTTTCACAGAAAAAGAGCAAATCGTTCCTAGGACGATTTCTCTGTATCTCCTATAGATTCCGATAGGTATCACCGTTCTGTCCCAGTAAAAAAAACACACTGTAGACACCAACTTTAATGCTTACCAAGTTTAAATATTTTTTTGTAAATCTCAATAGTTTAATGTAATGGAAACGCTTATAACTTAAACCACAAAGAAATATAAAAGCCCTGTTGCTCCTCTACAGAATTTAACGCCACTTTTATGATATTTTTAACAGAATACAAGTACACAAAAACTGGGGCGGCTGTATCAAAAAGCGTTTGCTTAAAAACGATAATATTTCACAAGTGAACACATAAGAAAACTATCATATTGACTGATGATGTCCCTAATGTTTTTGGTCTAAACCTTTTAATATATCATGTTGTGTATGTTTATGTGTTTATTGAGAACGGTTTTTGAAATAGATAATCAAAAGTTTAAAAACTTAACGGACCGACTTCAAATCTGATGATGACCTAATTTATATGGGACTACCCTTGAAATAAGCTCTATCGAACACAAAGAATTTTGAAAATCGGTCCACATTTGGCGGAGATATCGAGTAACATACATAAAAAAAATACCGACGAATTGAGGACCTCCTTCTTCTTGGCAAGTTGGTCGATAATGGCGATCTATCTGCACTCTAAACTGAGATCGTTTATTGAAACTGGTCGATAGCCTATATCACTCTAGTCACGGAGAATCCATAGATTAAATTTTTTTTTCGTTGAGACTCGCAAATAAGCAGATGGACCACATGATAGTAAGTGATCTTTTCCGCCCATAGACATCCAAGACACAAAAAGAACCATGGGACATATTACGCCACCGAAGCAGTCAAGTATATAGTAGTCAAGTAGTATAAGTATTATTACTTTTTTGTTACAGTAATTTCATAGTTACGCTTGGTTTCAACAAACGATCTCGGTTTAGAGTGCAGATAGATCGCGGTTATGAACCAATCAAATCGAGTCATTCGACGGAGTCATGTTTAAACTGTGTTCTTATTGTCTAATTTTTGTAATCTATCTGCACATTTGAACTGAGATTGTTTATTGGAACCGGGCGTTACAAGTTATCCGTTCTATTGAAGTAATTCATAAAAATTACCTTGATTAAAAATTGTGAAGACAAGACAGGAACGGAGTTAGGGATGGCACGAGGAACTAATTAGAACCTTTTCTTTCATAATTAAGAAATGAACATTATTAATGACTTCCCATGGACGGTGTAATCTTTCCGATGATTTATTGCTGGAAAAATGTTGAGGATATTTTCTTAATGATTTCCTCCACTTTGACCAAGGAGTTCGATGTTTTATTCCTTTCTCAATAAGAATACTTTTTTTTAAATTCTGTAATACTGACTGCCTCGGTGGCGTAGTGATATTGCGTGCGTGCTACGACTATCGTCCTGAGGTCTCGGGTTCGATCCCCGGGTCGGGCAAAGTGATATTGGATTTTTCAGTATCAACCCGGAGTCTGGAATTTGTGCCCGATATGGCGATAGGCTCGCCCCCTATCACATCTGGGACGGAACTAAGCTCGGCGAAATGTGGGTGTTCTAGTTATCTAACGCACTTTTGCCTACGCCTTCGGGGATACAGGCCTGAGCTTATGTTAAAAAAATATATTTGAAGAAATTGACATAAAGACACGCCATTTCATCAGCACCAATGTACACGGTTAAAAAAAATTATGCCCAAAGGTGCAGAAATAAAGATAACCAGAGACACTCTGCTATCTCGAAGTGCCATAGAGTTCAGTGGTATATTTAATCTATGGTAATAGGTGTGCCGTTTGCCGCCCGGTCCATTCGCGCAAATGCCCACAGATAGCAGAATTACCTATTTCAGTGTATTTATATTCGCACATTTTTTGCGTTCGATAAGGATTTGGTGTTACTGGATGTTCAGAAAACTAGTATCCTTGGTCAAATGCTGATGGACCTAAAATGTTACCTCTTGCGGTCGATTTTCTAAGGTGTCATTTGTAAAAACAACGTTGCGGCATCGTTGCGGCAACGATGTTTTCATTTTTGTATTCAGGAAAGTACAAAGCGCACGCACTAGCGCTATGCGTAAAGACGGCGCTTATGCGAACTAGCTCTCTCGAGCGAGGCGTTTGACATAAATGTTTGGAAAATGGTATTCTCTAACGCCCGGTTCCAATAAACAATCTCAGTTCGAATGTGCAGATAGAGTACTAAAATTTGCCAATAAGAACGCAATTTGAACATTACTCCGTCAAATGACTTGATATGATTGGTTTATAATCACGATCTATCTGTATTCCCAAACTGAGATCGTTTATTGAGACCGGCCGTAAATAAACAGACTAACGCCCGAATGGTCAAACACTATTTAACTTTAACGGCTTCTTACATTGATTTTCGCCAAACAATTTTGACAGATAAGGCGGCCTTAAACGACATAAGGCGACCTTAAGTGTATGAACATTCGGCCGTAAGCTAGCTTACCATTTTGATGTCCATGACTGGCGACTGTATAAATACAATAAGACAATAAGGCTATGTACTCATTTCTGTGGATAAAGCCAGCTGTACAGTGTAGACACGTACCACTGCTCCGGCAAATTGCGGCGGAACGTGACCCACGCGCGTGATCTTGACAGCATTTTTTGTTTCCAGACCTTATTAATTTGGCATCATTATCTTTTTACAAAACATTTTTGTTATATTTTTTTCACGCGTTATTTTAAAAAAAGTAGCAACTTACAACTGAGGTACCTATTTAAAGACAGAATACTAATAACTTATTTAGCTATCTTTCTTTCTTTCTACATGCCCTTATCCCACCTTAATGTGGGGTCGGCGCAACACATTTTTTCAAATATGTTGCAAAGAAGATTTGGCTTGGTTTTTACGACCTGACGTCAACCCGCTTTGAGGGATCCAGTCCCGGGCAAATAAAATTAGAAAATAATCTTTGCCTGATCTGGGAATCGAACCCAGGACCTCCTAGTCCACAACCCATACATGCTACCACTAGACCAAGGAGGAGACACATCTTATTTAGCTATAATAACTATTATGTAAGTGTGTAAACACTCAGGGTTCTTCAGAGTGCTTTATGTGTATGCAGTAAGTGTAATTATATTTGTGTGTCACGGCCGGTCTCAATAAACAATCTCAGTTCTTTTATTTTTTTATATCAGAGATTGGCAAACGAGCAGATGGGTCATCTGATGGAAAGTGATCTCCACCGCCCATAGACACTCAAGACACAAAAAGAATCATGGGTGAGTTGTCAACCTAAAAGAAGGGAATGGAAGGGGAGGGAAGGGGATTGGGAAAGGTAGTGGGGAAATGGGCCACCGGAAATCTCACTCACCGAACGAAACGCGACAACAAGCTGCCACTTTACGTAGGTTTTCTGTGAGACAGTGGTATCTAACCGGTCGAGCCGGCCCATCGTGCTATAGACGTTACTGTCTACAGCGTGGCTCTACCACTTGAAAAGTGAAAAGTTTAGAGTGCAGATAGATCGCGATTATGAACCAATCAAATCAAGTCATTTGACGGAGTCATGTTCAAACTGTGTTCTTATTGGATTATTTTTGTAATCTATCTGCACATTCGAACTGAGATTGTTTATTGGAACCGGGCGTTAGTGAGACTGTGAACCATCCATTGACTCATTATCGGTTGTCGCTGACATTTTTGGTCTACGTTTAGGGGTAAAGGCCACTCATAATTTAAATCACACAACCATCATTTTGGAGCCCCCTTTGTCCTTGTATTAGACGGTGACATTTGTATGACTTCCCCTTGCAAACTTTTTACCATATTATCTTCTTGCCACACTTTTTTATTCCTTTCATTCTCCTAAAATGTACCGCCCTTAATTTATATAGATGATCTCTAAGTGTAGTGGACTTTGAAATGCTTGGAAAAAGTCCTTAAAATTAAGCTCGATCAACAAATTTTAGTCGTAGAGCCACGCTGTAGACAGTAACGTCTACAGCACGAATGGGCCGGTTCGACCGGTTTGATATCACTCTCTCACAGAAAACCGACGTAAAGTAGCAGCTTGCTGTCGCGTTTCGGTGAGTGAGATTTCCGGTGGCCCATTTCCCCCCTTCCTTTCCCAATCCCTCTTTCCCTCCCCTTCCATTTCCTCCTTTTAGGTTGGCAACGCACCCATGATTCTTTTTGTATCTTTGGTGTCTATAAAAAAAAAAGACCTCGTGGTAGACCCAAGAAGCGCTGGAAAGATTGTATCGAAGAAGACCTGGCTACTCTAAGAAAGAAGACCAACTGGAAACGAACTGCCCTAAATAGAGATCGATGGAGACAAATTGTGGAGGAGGCCAAAGCCCACACTGGGTTGTAGCGCCAAAGGAAGAAGAATAAGGTGTCTATGGGCGGTGGAGATCACTTACCATCAGGTGACCCATCTGCTCGTTTGCCATTCTCTGATAAAAAAAAACTATACAGAATTTTAAGCCATAAGCTAATAACACCAAACAACTTACAAACTCAGATGTGGATATCGTTGCATCCAACTTAGCCAAGTATTAACAAGTTGGTAGGAAAGAATGGCAACAGGTGCCGTGGGTAATGTGCGAACTACCCAACACGATGTAGATAACTTCCATCGGCTTGAACTTGCGGATACTTTGACCTGAATTCACAACACCGATCTTACTCCTTGTTGGATGTGTATGCACTTGCTTAGATTATAATTTTTTTTTTTTTTTTTTTTTAAATAAATTAATACACCCAACAGTCACACACCTAGTCCTGACCCCACACTAGGTATAACCTGTATCGTGGGTGTCAGACTATGAGAGAATTTCGGTCTCATAACACCCAGACTTGAAACAAATATCTGTGGGCCACACAAACATTTGTCTCAATGCGGGAATCGAACCCGCGGCCTCTCGCTTCACAGCCGGCTTCTCGCCCGCTGCGCCACGGAGGCTATCACTATATTATTATAATCCATCTTGTTAGGTACAAAGATATTTAATATTATTAATTACAGAGGGTCTATCAAGCAAGTTTCCATACAAAAACATTGATCTCAAACGTCATTTACCAATTGGGTTGGGTTACTCGACAAATTTTTTTAATTAATTTTATATGAATTTTATATCATCTTAAATATAGAACAGAAAGAAATATTGAAATATTCTCAAAAATAAAAAAGTTATAAGCCTTTAAAGTTAGGTGTAACCTTCAAACTGCGGGAAAGAGAAGTATCAGTATAATCACGTCACCGACATAACACGTGCGTTGGAAAGAGATAGCAAGATATCTCCAAAATGCCCCCACTCCAGAATTTAAAATATGAATTATGTTTCATTTTTCAACCAATTTCGATGCAGTTTTTACAAAAGTTTATTTTTGTTTAATTTGCTATAACATTTAAATATTTGTACAAAATTAAACATAGTCAAGTATCCAATTACTACAATGCGAGGGCGCATATTACAATTTAAACCCTAATCTTCTAGAATCACGTAAGGCAATTTTATTGTCAAACATTATTACGCTGGCACGACCTTGCGCGCGTATGTTTCAAATACGACTGAGTGAGTTATAAATAAATAAATAAATACACCCAACAGTCACACACCTAGTCCTGACCGCACACTAGGTATAACCTGTATCGTGAGTGTCAGAGACTATGAGAGACTTTCGGTCTCACAACACCCAGACTTGAAACAAATATCTGTGGGCCGCACAAACATTTGTCTACATGCGGGAATCGAACCCGCGGCCTCTCGCTTCACTGCCGGCTACTCGCCCACTGCGCCACGGAGGCTGTCAAAGTTATGAGTTATGATATGACCAAGAGGTCACAACATTTGGACCACAAACGTATTGTCCCGTCTATGTACTGTTGAATGTCTTTGGGTAGGTATATAACTAAAGGTAAACTTTTCGATATTGTATTGCATTGCGTGCGGGATGAAATCACCATATTGATGTTTCGGGTTCGATCCCCGGGTCGCGTTGTGATGTTTGGTTTTCTGCTTAGTATGAATTCGAAATCCACTTCGTGCGCGATATGGCGAAAGGCTTGCCCCCTATCACATCATGGAACGGGATTATAGGACAAGTGAGTGCACTAGTACACATCCCTCTATCAAGCATGTAACATAAGTGTGTGTATATCGACTTCTGAACAAACTAAACACTGCACAAACTTACGATGTGAAGAAGGCTAACAAACTCAAGGACTGCACAAAGCCAGGATCCTTGGGAAACTTCCACCAATTGCGTGGAGTCTCAACGTATCATAGAGGTTGTAACTCATTGCGTTGAGATAGCGTGCCGTCCCTTACACCGATATTCGCAATGTATCACGCGTGTAACATTAATTTTCAATACGACGCGACGTGTGCAACGCAACAAATCGTGATAATGCAATGTAAACTTAAATATAATTCCCCTTACTTTTAAAAATATTTGCGCGCTTCTTGTCTTTACTTTACTTTAATAGTATGTCCCTTTCATTTTAAAACAATGTGACTCAAAAAAAGTGACAAACTAGTCTTGAAGATTACAAGCGCGTAAATATTTTTATCAGTAAGGGGCGATAGCATGTACATACACAATACCTGCTTACTTTATTATAAGAATTTTATTAGGATAAGTTGAAGCGACCGCCTTAGGCTAGGCGTTCATACCTGTATTCATAGTGAATAATGGCGCAGGATGATTGAAGTTAGTCATCATTGAGGCCGGAGTTATTTTCATAGAAAAAAATGGTGGAATCAAAATGGTAAAATACAATTTAACTGATTTCAATTTAGTTTCGGATTCGAACATAGACTAAGTTCGAACATTCATAATTACATCGAGGTCCTAGGATTGGAATACTAAAAAGATCGAAAGAAAAGGCTCATATCGATCACACGAAGAAATTGAAAAATACTTGGCGAAATATGGGCAATTTATATAGTTGCACATCTTACCCCGGTCGAGCCGGCTCATTAGTGCTGTCGTATCTGCAAAATTGTCTTGAACCGAGCAAGTTGAACGTCCTTGATTTTGACTAATAACATAATTCAATATTACGCGTCAGTGTGAGTGAAACCCGCTTTTATCCCAAAAGTACATTGCGCGAGTCGTGACGTCGCATACATTAAGCGGCCCCCTCGCCATTCCTGCCAAACTCGGATTAAATATTAACCCCCGCTTAACTTTAATAAGCTTACGAACAACAACCATGTCGTTTGATTATTCGTGAGCTACGTACAGTATTTTAATAGTTCTTTATCGTCCAGAATTGGCTCTGGGTTCAAATTCTATTTCGGGTAATTTGTCTTTGAGTTTTTGATTCGATAATGCTTTATGTTGCTCAGGTTTTGACTGTCGGTGTGGTTACAGGCCTACCATCACAGAAGGGCTGGAAATAAGACCGGCAAAAAGGATGGCAATCGTTTTCGGACTTCCAAATTTTTTTTTCAAGATTGTTTGTAATTCATAGAGCTTATTCCAAAGGTTGTCCCATATAAATTAGGATAAATTTAGAAGTGACTGCCTTGGTGGTTTGGTTGTATTATGGTACGACTATCGTCCTGAGGTCTCGGGTTCGATCCCCGGGTCGGGCAAAGTGATATTGGATTTTTCCATATCAGCCCGGATTCTGGAATTTGTGCCCGATATGGCGATAGGTTCGCCCCCTATCACATCTCGGACGGAACTAAGCTCGGCGAAATGTGGGTGTACTAGGTGGCTAGTGCGCCTCTGCCTACCCCTTCAGGGATACAGGCGTGAGCTTATGTATGATGTGAAATTTTTTAGTCGGTCCGTTAAGTTTTTAAGCGTGTGATTATTGAAGTTAACAGTGAATGTGAAGTGAATTCTTTTAAATGCGAAATGAACAAAAAATATTTTTCACCAAAACGGCTTACCGCACCCAGTTTCAGGAAATGCATCGCTAGCTCGTGTCAAAGGAGTCTATTGAATTCATTGGCGTCGAAGCGTTGTGTATTTGACACTTGACAAGCAATCGACGATGGGTCAGCGACTCCCAAAATAGTTGAATAGTTTCCAAAAAGTGTATCAAACTGACAATTTGTTTGTTGTGTGGGATCTATTTTCCGCAATCAGCTCCATATAAATTGGGCCATTGCCCGTGACGTGCATGCCGGCTATATGCTAAGCCAGCCTAGCTCCGACCAGAAGCGCAGGATATTCTTGGAGTCTCCACAGGCTTGGAGCGACCTCGGTGTGTTGAGGATTTTAGCCCGTTGTGTGCCCAAACTGACAATATTGTATAGTGTGAAAATTAGGTTTAACGGTTATGTGATAATTGATACAGGGTGTTTCTTAAAGTTGGTATCAATAATAACTACACTTATAGAGAGGATGGCTAGTAATCTAGCGGTAAAGTTTAAAATTACGTAAGGCTCATAGTTTTTGAATTATGGAATCTGAATTAAATAATAATAATAAATAAATACACCCAACAGTCACACACCTAGTCCTGACCCCACACTAGGTATAACCTGTATTGTGGGTGTCAGAGGCTATGAGAGACTTTCGGCCTCATAACACCCAGACTTGAAACAAATATCTGTAGGCCACACAAACATTTGTCTCAATGCGGGAATCGAATCCGCGGCCTCTCGCTTCACAGGCGGCTACTCGCCCACTGCGCCACGGAGGCTGTCAAAATCAATTTGTGAGGAAAACTTATTTTCTGGGTCAGCGGCTGGTAACCACATGTGGTTTCCTCAAAATGTATGAAGGATGTACTCCTGAGTACATCGGTCGCAAGTCTTGTTTCTGAACCAGATCGTACCGTGGACGGCCCAGAAAGCGCCGGACGTTTTGGAGGATGATATGAGAGCCAATGGTCTTACAGTGAAGGAGACTCAAGACTCGATTACGTAAGATAGATTGTTAGATATAATAATATAGTTATGGTTATAGGTATATAAATTATTGTTATAATAACTTTTTCTTTCTACCTGCCCTTATCCCACCTTAATGTGGTGTCGGCGCAACACACTTTTTCAAGCATGTTGCAAAGAGGATTTGGCTTAGTTTTTACGACCGGCCGCCTGCCTTACGTCAACCCCCTATGAGGGATCCAGAGTAGAAATCCAAAGTTAATTTTCTAATTTAATTTGCCTGACCTGGGAATCGAACCCAGGACCTCCCGGTCTACAGCCCTATGCTGCTACTAGGCCAAGGAGGCGACAATAAATATAATAATTATTGTTATAATAACAAATCGAATTTTAACCAAAGTTAATTATATTTAAAAGCAATTACTTAATTCATGGTCACGCCGTCAGTAATTAATTATCTAACGAAATATCTCGTAATTCCTACAATCTAATCAAGATATCTTCCATAATAACACCAAATTTTCTCGACTTTATTACGTTGATACACTTATCTGTTATACACCTCTAACACCGACACATAGAGTTCATATTCCATTGGCGACAAATGGGTTCTTTTATGTGCCACCTTCAGCAATAAAGACCGTGTAACGAGGTATATAAAAGAGTCCACTCCGATTAAAGTGTGAGTAATAAATGACCTAACTTCCGATTAAGATTTAAACTTTTAGGGCGACTTGCAGGGATTTCACTATAATCGCCATTTTATTAGTCCCCGACTTTGTCCTAAACTTGATTAAAATCAAATGTCATATTAGTTGTCCCGAATTCACTCGCAGCTCCGCACTAAACCACGATGAATCTTGTAATAAACCCCATTTTGGAATCATTTCAGTTTAACGTCTTGCACGTCGTCGATTTACCCCTTATCTGGATTAAAATAAACGACAAAGTTAAATCATCGGGGCCGCCGGTTTAAATGGCTAATCGTGATTATTGAATGTCAAACAACATAACATTTTCATATTATTTCTTGTTGTTTTATGAAAATAATAATAATAATAACACTCAACAGTCACAAACATAGTCCTGACCCCACACTTGTGTCGTGGGTATCAGGAACTACGAGATACTTTCGGTCTCACAACACCCAGACTCGAAACAAATATCTGTAGGTCATACAAACATTTGTCTCGGTGCGGGGATCGAACCCGCGGCCTCTCGCTTATCGGATAGCCTTATCGGCTGTGTGGTCGTCTATCACATCTGGAACGGAACTAAGCTCGGCGAAATGTGGGTGTTCTAGTTCACTAGTGCGCCTCTGCTTACCCCTTCGGGGATACAGGCGTGAGCTTATATTATGTTTTCTACCATGTCCTATGCCTACCATTTCATGTGCCTACTCCGCGATGTTCTCCTATTTTTAGGAGATAGGGGGTTACCACCACCTCTTATAGCAGTCTTATTATAATCTTACTTGTACCGATTCCCATACAAAACAAACGAAGAACGATTATAATAATACTGCTATAAGAGGTGGTGTTAACCCTGCAGTTGTTTACGAGATGATAAATTCCGCTTGAGCTAACAAAGTGCAAAGTTACTCCTAGTTACTCCTTAATAAATATAAATAACTAGCCTCATAGTATGTGTGTTCGTATTACATGTGAACATTTGGTGACTATTAACTTAAGAGAATCTATTGAAAAATCATATAAAACAAACTAGAATTCGTTTTATGCAAAATTTTTATGATAGATGTTTTGATACGGAACTTTAGATATGAATCTAATGGAACGTAAAGAATGAGTAGAAGTAATGAAATCGCGAATTAATAATCTACACTCGGATTTCTTAAATCGAACCAGAAATGTGTATGTGCAAGACAACTAATGGGACATTTGATTTAAATGACATTTAGGACTGAATCGTGTATTAATAAAACGGCGAATAGAGTAAGATGCAGTGTTGCAAAAGTGTAAAATTAAAACTCGTTAGATTTGGCATCTGAAAATCGGGAGATTTTTATACGGAATGAAACACAAGTAGTTTATGTTAATAATGCGTTAATTTATTTAATTATAATCAGTAAGTTACATATAATCATTTATAGTTTGATATATTGTACATTGATTAATCATTTTCGTCTTCTTACCACCTCTTACTACTTATTTTCGTGAACATTTTCTCATATTTATTAAAATTGTAACAACATTGATTGTTGTTTTCTATACATCATTTTGTGTGCAGAAGATCTACCATTGACTTAGTGGAAAGTTTAATCCGTTATTTTAGTGCGAGCTCTTCGTAACTAAGTTTTAACCTTGGATACTGACGCCGTGCAACGTAGTGAGACAATAATGTCTCACTTGGAAAGCCTTCACGCCGCGGCCGTGTACTGTCGTTCTATGTGTTATATTTATATGACATGTGCATGCAATTCTATGAATGGACTATAATGAACGACTAAAGCAAGTATAAGTTATCCAATTTGGGAAACAACCCGAACGAAGTTATCTTCAGAGACATTTGACAGCCTCCGTAGCGCAGAGGGCGAGCAGCCGGCTATGAAGCGAGAGGCCGCGGGTTCGATCCCCGCACCGAGACAATTATTTGTATGACTCACAGATATTTGTTCCGGGTCTGGGTGTTGTGAGACCGAAAGTATCTCGTAGTTCCTGATACCCACGACACCAGACTCGATCTTAGTGTGGGGTTAGGACTATGTATGTGACAGTTGGGTGTTATTTATTTATTTTCCCTTGTATACTCACCAGACAATAATAAACTCTATTATAAGGTATTTTAGTACAATTTGCTTTAATATACCGCGAAGTTGAATGGCCGTATTTTATTGTATGTAGTATTGTCGTATAGGCCGTATTGTATTGTATTACAGGTTTCTTTTAGTTTTGCCGTATTAATAATATTATGTTCCATTTTTTATAAGAATATTATTTTACATTAGTTGAAAATCCAAAAATTCGGCAGATAGGACTGCTACATCGGGACATCGTGAGCAATGACCAAAATCAGTAAATATCCCGATAAATCGGGAAATTTTGCAACGCGGGCAAGATGCCTACACTCTTCACTACTCCAAATTCATAAGTTCCGTTTCACAAAAAATATATAACCACAATCACAATTCCGCATAAAAAAATATTTTTTGCAATTTAAAATAAAATAAATCCCAACAATCACTCATTATTTACGTTCCGTAAATTTCATATTATTTATTATCTATAGTGCCGTCTCGCAACATCTATCATCACAATTTCGCGTATAAAGAATTGTATTTTATTTTACATGATATTTCAATAGATTCTCTTGTGTCAATAGTTGGCAAATATTTAGTTTTAATTCAGTTTGAATACATGTAATATAAACACACATACGACGAGGCTGTATGTGGTTGCTTCCTTGGCCTAATTGATGAAAGGCATAATTGAAAAAAAATAATTAGTGTCAGTTGTCTGGATTACGACTTGTCAACTAGACATACGTATAATATTTCGCGATAAGGAATGGTCACTTTAGTTCGCGGCTCCTCAACGAACTAGTTCGTTCTTTCAGTTCACGTCTCGAACCAAAGAAAGGCTAAAAAAATATTATTTGCACGAATTTTAACCGACTTTAAAAAAGGAGGAGGTTATTAATTAATCGACTTCAAAAAAGGAGGAGGTGAATTAACCGACTTAAAAAAAAGGAGGTTAACAATTCGTTGGAATCTTTTTTTATGTATGTTCCCGGATTAATTATTTTTTATTCTTTCATAATATGCTGCTGTTTTTTTTTACTTGTACATACTTGGGGAATAGTGACGGCGTCTAAGGGACAACCCTTACCAAACGAACCCAACGATGACGGTGGCCTACTTACACAGTAGGCCACCAACACCTTTAGGTTTAAGCCAACCTTATCTGCATGTGGTACACTTTTCTGAGTAACGGACTAGGTGCTGGCGAAACCTGGGTTCTTGCCTTGCAGGGTATGGGGGACAGACCAGGGACCAAATGTTTGCTATTAGATCGTTTTGCGAGGCATGCATGTTGAAAGAAAAAGCTTCTGCATATCGCTTTCCTGGATCTGCAGAAGGCTTTTTACTTTGTGTCCCGACGGGTAGTCTGGTGGGCCCTAAGGTTCAAAGGGGTGCCAGAAGCTTATGTTGACGTTATCGAAGACATGTTCTTCCGATCAAAGTCTTTGATTCGGACTGCTTTTGGCGTCACCACACCCTTCCCGTTCACTATGGAGGTTCAGCAACCACCGTGGGTGTTCATGTACGCTGATGTCTAAGACAAACAGCGTCTAGGGGCCGCTTGAAAATGGTCGACTGAAAGGAAATGTGCTAAAGATCAAGTACATGAGTTGCGTAAACGTAGTATTTTATAAATGTTTTCAAATATTTTTTATCGAAGAAAGTAAAAGAAAATATTATGATGTGTTCCCATCTGTGAGACTAAAAAGTGCTGCGCACCGTATTTGAATATAGCTTAAAAAAGCACGATATTTCCCTAGTGGTTATTGACTACGTTACGAAAACAAGACCATCATTTGGCCAGTACTTCTGTGTATATGTACGATACGTGGTCTGTCAGCGTTATTTTAAGGAAATCCAGATGACCTCAAAAGCGCTGGCTGGACTTTTTAGAGAATGATATGAGAACCAATGGTCTTACTTTGGACGATACTCAAGACTTAGATTCTATCTAACTTATCAAACGAACTAAAGAACGAGAGATCTGGGAACTAGTTCGTTAATTTCTTCTGTGGGAGCTCTCCTCCGCACTGGTTCGTTCGCGAACTATATAAATCTATTGTCAACAATGGTAATTTCTATAATAGAGGTATAATAAAATTTTATCAAGAAGTAACTTTGAAATTCGTTAACTTAAGTGAAATTTGTCATCTCGAAAACAACGCTCTCCTAGAAAATAGAATAACTAAAGTACTTTGTAATAGAAGAACATTGCGGAATGCGAGCGTGCACAAGAAAACAAGGTACTCGTTGATGGTGATGAACTAAGTGTGGAGTTGCACCAGTTACAAGGCGTTTGTGATGCGTGTGCCGAAACCTATCCTGCACCGAGGTGCGACGAGACATTGAGGAAAACTTTGAGGCATTGAGGCAGTGCCGGGTCGGGCGTGGTTGGTATACCACCGCTTCCAAGGACTAGTGCCACACGTGCGCACACAAATATCGTGCATAATAGTGAAGTGTTGTAATTATGTGGTTTTTCAAGAGATTATGTACATACAATGTTAGTTTGTAAGGTGTATGTATGGGTTATTGATAATTATATACTCTTCGTAAAAAAACTTGAGTTTTTATATATTTTACGAATTCATCATCCTTGTTTGATACCAAATCATGTTCAGTGTAAAAAACAAAGCCATTTTTATCATAGATTTTCATTAAACAACAAGAAATAATGTGAAAAGGTTATGTTTTTTGTGTTTAAATTCTTTGGTTGTTTGTCAATAAAATCAAGATTAGCGACTTTAAACCGGCGGCCATGCCCATTTAAGGGTGACTTGCAGCTAGGCGATAAACGACGTTTAATCGTAAAATAAACTCCATTTTGGCATCATTTCAGTTCAACGTCTTGCACGTCGTGGTTTTACCCTTCATCTCGATTTAAATAAACGTTTAACTTAAATGGGCATGGCCGCCGGTTTAAAGTCGCTAATCTTGATTTTATTGACAAACAACCAAAGAATTTAAACACAAAAAACATAACCTTTTCACATTATTTCTTGTTGTTTAATGAAAATCTATGATAAAAATGGCTTTGTTTTTTACACTGAACATGATTTGGTATCAAACAAGAATGATGAATTCGTAAAATATATAAAAACTCAAGTTTTTTTACGAAAAGTATATAATTATCAATAACCCATACATACACCTTACAAACTAACATTGTATGTACATAATCTCTTGAAAAACCACATAAATACAACACTTCACTATTATGCACGATATTTGTGTGCGCACGTGTGGCACTAGTCCTTGGAAGCGGTGGTATACCAACCACGCCCGACCCGGCACGGCAGTAAAAAGTTTTCCTCAATGTCTCGTCGCACCTCGGTGCAGGATAGGTTTCGGCACACGCATCACAAACGCCTTGTAACTGGCGCAACTCCACACTTAGTTCATCACCATCAACGAGTACCTTGTTTTCTTGTGCACGCTCGCACTCCGCAATGTTCTTCTATTACAAAGTACATTAGTTATTCTATTTTCTAGGAGAGCGTTGTTTTCGAGATGACAAATTTCACTTAAGTTAACGAATTTCAAAGTTACTTCTTGATAAAATTTTATTATACCTCTATTATAGAAATTACCATTGTTGACAATAGACTTATATAGTTCGCGAACGAACCAGTGCGGAGGACAGCTCCCACAGAAGAAATGAACGAACTAGTTCCCAGATCTCTCGTTCTTTAGTTCGTTTGATAAGTTAGATAGAATCTAAGTCTTGAGTATCGTCCAAAGTAAGACCATTGGTTCTCATATCATTCTCTAAAAAGTCCAGCCAGCGCTTTTGAGGTCGTCTGGATTTCCTTAAAATAACGCTGACAGACCACGTATCGTACATATACACAGAAGTACTGGCCAAATGATGGTCTTGTTTTCGTAACGTAGTCAATAACCACAAGGGAAATATTGTGCTTTTTTAAGCTATATTCAAATACGGTGCGCAGCACTTTTTAGTCTCACAGATGGGAACACACCATAATATTTTCTTTTACTTTCTTCGATAAAAAATATTTGAAAACATTTATAAAATACTACGTTTACGCAACTCATGTACTTGATCTTTAGCACATTTCCTTTCAGTCGGCCATTTTCAAGCGGCCCCTAGACGCTGTTTGTCTTAGACATCAGCGTACATGAACACCCACGGTGGTTACTGAACCTCCATAGTGAACGGGAAGGGTTTGGTGACGCCAAAAGCAGTCCGAATCAAAGACTTTGATCGGAAGAACATGTCTTCGATAACGTCAACATAAGCTTCTGGCACCCCTTTGAACCTTAGAGCCCACCAGACTACCCGTCGGGACACAAAGTTAAAAGCCTTCTGCAGATCCAGGAAAGCGATATGCAGAAGCTTTTTTTTTCAACATGCATGCCTCGCAAAACGATCTAATAGCAAACATTTGGTCCCTGGTCTGTCCCCCATACCCTGCAAGGCAAGAACCCAGGTTTCGCCAGCACCTAGTCCGTTACTCAGAAAAGTGTACCACATGCAGATAAGGTTGGCTTAAACCTAAAGGTGTTGGTGGCCTACTGTGTAAGTAGGCCACCGTCATCGTTGGGTTCGTTTGGTAAGGGTTGTCCCTTAGACGCCGTCACTATTCCCCAAGTATGTACAAGTAAAAAAAAAACAGCAGCATATTATGAAAGAATATAAAATAATTAATCCGGGAACATACATAAAAAAAGATTCCAACGAATTGTTAACCTCCTCTTTTTTAAGTCGGTTAATTCACCTCCTCCTTTTTTGAAGTCGATTAATTAATAACCTCCTCCTTTTTTAAAGTCGGTTAAAATTCGTGCAAATAATATTTTTTTAGCCTTTCTTTGGTTCGAGACGTGAACTAAAAGAACGAACTAGTTCGCTGAGGAGCCGCGAACTAAAGTGACCATTCCTTATCGCGAAATATTATACGTATGTCTAGTTGACAAGTCGTAATCCAGACAACTGACACTAATTATTTTTTTTCAATTATGCCTTTCATCAATTAGGCCAAGGAAGCAACCACATACAGCCTCGTCGTATGTGTGTTTATATTACATGTATTCAAACTGAATTAAAACTAAATATTTGCCAACTATTGACACAAGAGAATCTATTGAAATATCATATAAAATAAAATACAATTCTTTATACGCGAAATTGTGATGATAGATGTTGCGAGACGGCACTATAGATAATAATATGAAATTTACGGAACGTAAATAATGAGTGATTGTTGGGATTTATTTTATTTTAAATTGCAAAAATTATTTTTTTATGCGGAATTGTGATTGTGGTTATATATTTTTTGTGAAACGGAACTTATGAATTTGGAGTAGTGAAGAGTGTAGGCATCTTGCCCGCGTTGCAAAATTTCCCGATTTATCGGGATATTTACTGATTTTGGTCATTGCTCACGATGTCCCGATGTAGCAGTCCTATCTGCCGAATTTTTGGATTTTCAACTCATGTAAAATAATTTTCTTATAAAAAATGGAACATAATATTATTAATACGGCAAAACTAAAAGAAACCTGTAGGTAATACAATACAATACGGCCTATACGACAATACTACATACAATAAAATACGGCCATTCAACGTCGCGGTATATTAAAGCAAATTGTACTAAAATACCTTATAATAGAATTTATTATTGTCTGGTGAGTATACAAAATAAATAAATAACACCCAACTGTCACATACATAGTCCTAACCCCACACTAAGATCGAGTCTGGTGTCGTGGGTATCAGGAACTACGAGATACTTTCGGTCTCACAACACCCAGACCCGGAACAAATATCTGTGAGTCATACAAATAATTGTCTCGGTGCGGGGATCGAACCCGCGGCCTCTCGCTTCATAGCCGGCTGCTCGCCCTCTGCGCTACGGAGGCTGTCAAATGTCTCTGAAGATAACTTCGTTCGGGTTGTTTCCCAAATTGGATAACTTATACTTGCTTTAGTCGTTCATTATAGTCCATTCATAGAATTGCATGCACATGTCATAGAAATATAACACATAGAACGACAGTACACGGCCGCGGCGTGAAGGCTTTCCAAGTGAGACATTATTGTCTCACTACGTTGCACGGTGTCAGTATCCAAGGTTAAAACTTAGTTACGAAGAGCTCGCACAAAAATAACGGATTAAACTTTCCACTAAGTCAATGGTAGGTCTTCTGCACACAAAATGATGTATAGAAAACAACAATCAATGTTGTTACAATTTTAATAAATATGAGAAAATGTTCACGAAAGTAGGTAGTAAGAGGTGGTAAGAAGACGAAAATGATTAATCAATGTACAATATATCAAACTATAAATGATTATATGTAACTTACTGATTGTAATTAAATAAATTAACGCATTATTAACATAAACTACTTATGTTTCATTCCGTATAAAAATCTCCCGATTTTCAGATGCCAAATCTAACGAGTTTTAATTTTACACTTTTGCAACACTGCATCTTACTCTATTCGCCGTTTTATTAATACACGATTCAGTCCTAAATGTCATTTAAATCAAATGTCCCATTAGTTGTCTTGCACATACACATTTCTGGTTCGATTTAAGAAATCCGAGTGTAGATTATTAATCCGCGATTTCATTACTTCTACTCATTCTTTACGTTCCATTAGATTCATATCTAAAGTTCCGTATCAAAACATCTATCATAAAAATTTTGCATAAAACGAATTCTAGTTTGTTTTATATGATTTTTCAATAGATTCTCTTAAGTTAATAGTCGTCAAATGTTCACATGTAATACGAACACACATACTATGAGGCTAGTTATTTATTTTTATTAAGGAGTAACTAGGAGTAACTTTGCACTTTGTTAGCTCAAGCGGAATTTATCATCTCGTAAACAACTGCAGGGTTAACACCACCTCTTATAGCAGTATTATTATAATCGTTCTTCGTTTGTTTTGTATGGGAATCGGTACAAGTAAGATTTTAATAAGACTGCTATAAGAGGTGGTGGTAACCCCCTATCTCCTAAAAATAGGAGAACATCGCGGAGTAGGCACATGACATGGTAGGCATAGGACATGGTAGAAAACATAATATAAGCTCACGCCTGTATCCCCGAAGGGGTAAGCAGAGGCGCACTAGCGAACTAGAACACCCACATTTCGCCGAGCTTAGTTCCGTTCCAGATGTGATAGACGACCACACAGCCGATAAGGCTATCCGATAAGCGAGAGGCCGCGAGTTCGATCCCCGCACCGAGACAAATGTTTGTATGACCTACAGATATTTGTTTCGAGTCTGGGTGTTGTGAGACCGAAAGTATCTCGTAGTTCCTGATACCCACGACACAAGTGTGGGGTCAGGACTATGTTTGTGACTGTTGAGTGTTATTATTATTATTATTTTCATAAAACAACAAGAAATAATATGAAAATGTTATGTTGTTTGACATTCAATAATCGCGATTAGCCATTTAAACCGGCGGCCCCGATGATTTAACTTTGTCGTTTATTTTAATCCAGATAAGGGGTAAATCGACGACGTGCAAGACGTTAAACTGAAATGATTCCAAAATGGGGTTTATTACAAGATTCATCGTGGTTTACTGCGGAGCTGCGAGTGAATTCGGGACAACTAATATGACATTTGATTTTAATCAAGTTTAGGACAAAGTCGGGGACTAATAAAATGGCGATTATAGTGAAATCCCTGCAAGTCGCCCTAAGTTAAACGTTTATTTAAATCGAGATGAAGGGTAAAACCACGACGTGCAAGACGTTGAACTGAAATGATGCCAAAATGGAGTTTATTTTACGATTAAACGTCGTTTATCGCCTAGCTGCAAGTCACCCATAAGGGTGACATGCAGCACTATTTCTAATCTAGAATTAGTCCTAAACCCGATTTAACTTACATGTCATTCGTATATTTAAATAGAGATTTAAAATAAACAGCGATTTATTTAAGTTCTGCAAGTTCACGAAAAATCACGAAAAATCGCGCTCTAAAAAGTATACAAGAAAATATTTATATCTTTCCACCTGCCCTTATCCCACCTTAATTTGGGGACGGCACAACACACTTTTTCAAGCACGTTGCAGATATGATTTGGTTTAGTTTTTACGGCCGGCCGCCTGCCTGACGTCAAACCCTGAGGGATCCAGTCCCGGGCAAATTAAATTAGAAAATTTGCTCTGCCCGGCCTGGGAATCGAACCCAGGACCTCCCGGTCCACAGCCCATACATGCTGCCACTAGACCAAGGAGGCGACACAAGAAAATATTCTCATCTCAAATTGTTTTGTACAAACTACTCAATATGTATTTTTGTACCCTTAGTATGAGTTTATTTTGACTGTTCTCGATTCTCGAAATCGACGATAGTTTACGTTTTGTCCATACATTTGACTAGCAGCGCCACTAAAACGAACTAAAAATGTATGGAGAAACTGAAAACTATCGTTGATTTCGAGAATCGAGAAAAACCCTTACTAAGGGTACTGATGTGCAAAGGATTCGATTTTAACTGTATTTTGTAGTTTCTAATGTCACAATTATCCTTGGGCTAGGGCGAAAGAGAACCATGACATGGGTTTTAGAGCCTACCAAATTAATTTAAAATTCAAAATAGACCTTAACGACTAATGTCTGTTCGTAATATCGAGAATACGAGCAGTGTATTTTTAAGTATGGACCACACGGAATAAAAAAAAGATGGACGTAGCGCCATCAACACGTAATGGCGGCAACGTGACTGATCGAATGAGCCGAAAACTCTGCTTAACATTCAATGTTCCAAGCGCTCTGTCCAACTTTCTTTTTACGCTCGTGCTCGACCATGAGTTTTTTTGGCATGTCACGTATATTTATATGACAAACACCCGAACGCCTCTAGCGGTTACGTGGAGAACTGAAATTTTAGTTAGTAAGTAGTAGTAAGTTAAATGCCAAAAAAGGGCAATGGTCGAGCTACAGATAGTTTTAATAAAACTCAGTGTTAGAACATACATTTTATTGATTAGATAGGTATACATGGATTATTATAGGCATTTCATGCTCTAAGTTGTTTACTACAGTATAAGTGCTACTGATAAATAATACATAGGTACAATAACTAACTCGCTTACCAATATTTTATTGATATAGTAATACAGTTTTACCAGTTTTTAAGTATTCGGTCGCGTTGTCGTTAACTATTACTTGTATGAAATTAATAGTTTAAATTGACATCAGTGGGTTTAGCCAATTGGCTTATGCGCAAGACGAATAGAATAGTCGAATAGAATAAATGTATGGGAATGACATAAGAGTACGCTATATGCGGCGTACTCTTATATCATTCCCATACATTTATTATTCTATTCGATTAGCGCCTAAGCCACTTGTCTAAGCCCGCTGATAGCGTTATATTTCTCCATATCAATTGCAGTTAACGTTATGGAGGATGCTCAAGACCGGGCGAAGTGGAGCGTCTAAGTAGAAAGGTGGACCCTGGCAAAAGGCCGGGATAACGCAAGGCAGAAAGAAAGAGAATTACAGTTAACGTTAACGTGAACGAATTGGTATAAAAACTCCCACTAGGGACACTACGTAGGTACACAAATATAAGTTTAATAAGAATTATTTTATTAAATGTAGACAATTTGTATGATATTTAAGTTGAAGAGTTTAGTTTCCTCAAGCCTGATAAATTCTAGAACATTTGAAATTAAGTTACTGGCAGCGTGGTCAGATTTAAATAAAATGACATGACTCAACATTTTTTGCTTAGGAATTTTGTAGGATATCGTATTTGTTGAGTTAGCGGCTAGTACATTTAAGTCGTTTCTGGGTACATTGCGCCGCAACATTCATATTATGCAATCCGCAAATATTGGTATCAGCTGGTTTGCGGCTAATATACTTAAGGGGTTTCAGGGTACATCTCGCCGTAACGTTCTCTTTATTGAATGCAACTAGATAATCTCTTATATCAGTTGGTTAGCAGCTAGTACACTCAAGTGGTTCAGGGTACATCGCGCCGCAACATTCTTTGAACTGGATGGAATCAGCAAAGCTCTTGTATCAGCTAGTTAGGCTAGTACATTCAAATGGTTTCAGGGTACATCGTGCCGTAACATTCTCTGGTCCGGATGCAATCAGCAAATCTCTTGTATCCGTTAGTTAGGCTAGTACATTCAAGTAGTTTCAGGGTACATCGCGCCGTAACATTCTCTGTATGCAATCCGAAAATCTTGGTATGAGCTGGTTTGCGGCTAATATACTCAAGGGGTTTCAGGGTACATCTCGCCGTAACGTTCTCTGTATTGAATGCAACCAGCAAATCTCTTATATCAGTTGGATAGCAGCTAGTACACTCAAGTGGTTCAGGGTACATCGCGCCGCAACATTACCTGAACTGGATGGAATCAGCAAAGCTCTTGTATCAGCTAGTTAAGCTAGTACATTCAAATGGTTTCAGGGTATACCGCGCCGCAACATTCTCTGTACTGGATGTCATCATCAAATCTCTAATATCAGCTAATTAGCGGCTAGTACATTCAAGTGGTTTCAGGGTACATCGAGCCGTAACATTCTTTACACTGGATGCAATCAGCAAATCTCTTGTATCAGCTAGTTAGGCTAGTACATTCAGGGTACATCGCGCCATAACATTCTCTGTACGCAATCAGTAAATCTTTGTAGGTATCAGCTGGTTTGCGGCTAATATATTCAAGGAGTCTCAGGGTACATCGCGCCGCAGCATTTTTTGTACCGGATGCAATCAGCAAATCTCTTGTATCAGCTAGTAAGCGGCAACTATATTCAAGTGGTTTCAGGGTACATCGCGCCACAACATTCTGTGTACTGGATGTAATCAGCGAATCTCTTGTATCAGCTAGTTAGGCTAGTACATTCAAGTAGTTTCAGGGCACATCGCGCCGCAAAATTCTTCTAGCATTTCATTCTCTTGGCATCGATGTCGAATCTTCTCTAAATTATGGTTAAACAGGAAATTCCTTGTGGTAGCTGATTAGCGGCCAGTATCTTTTAAGTAGTTTCAGGGTACAAAGGGCCATAAAGTTCTCTGCATAAAACTGAGTTGGTTATCTTTGATACCAGCTAATGCAATAACTACATTCCAAATTGTTTCAGGGTACACAACGCGTCACACGCTGGAAATTCAAATTACTTGTTCTGATACACTGGCTAGTCATGGGACAGTTAATTTCAACGGGCATCGATGTCGAATCTTGCACTGGTACTAAACAGCAAATTCCTTGTACTATCAGGCTAGCGACCAAAATTTCAAATAGATTCAGGGTACAACACTCTACAACTCGCTACTGTCCTGGCTTGTTACTTGTAAAGGTACCAAAAGGTGAGGAATAAAAGGGAATAGTATGGATAACATACATTCAACTGGGTTACTATAATACTTAAAGTACCTATCATGATATGGATATAGAAGTTCTATAAAAAGTTATTTTCTTTAACCAGGTCTGGAGTCACATAGATCTCAACATTTTTTAATACAAATAAGGTGTCGAACTATGGAGTAATAACATCTGTAAGGGTCAGTTAATTATAGCAATTGGGTACTTAACTGGTTTTTTTTATGAATTGTATGAAATTTACTTCGTCTAAAATATAAAACAGAAAGAAATATTGAAATATTCCCAAAAATAAAAAAGTTATAAGCCTTTGAAATTTTGTGTAACGGTCAAACTGCAGGAAAGAGAACTTATTAGTATAATCACGTCACGCCATAACGGTACGTGGGTTGGAAAGAGATAGCAAGCAAGCAAGATAGCAAGATATCTCCAATATGCCCCCACTCCAGAATTTAAAATATGAATTACTGCCTTATTTTTCAATCAATTTCGATGCAGTTTTTACATATGGTTTTCTTTTTTATTTATTTTTGCTATTACATATCAATGTGTGTATAAAATCAAACATAGTCAAGTACCCAATTGTTGAATATTTTTGTCTCTGCAGACCTGACTTACATACTTACTTTTACAATTACAAACTTATTTAAGTAAACATACATGCTTAGTTATAAGCCGTTACTTAGACATTTATAGAGATTACATTTCTAATGATTTCTTAGTTTACGCCAAAGTTATACATTGAAATAAAACTATTTTTACAGATTCCATCACGGTTTGGGTCTGTCCGACCCGTGACCACGAAGACTGCAAGGCCTTTGAAACGTCGGGAATAAAAATCAAAACCAAATTATGATAGAATCCATAAAAATAATTTCTAATGCATAAAAATATAAATACAATAAATAGAAAGATAAACTAGGCCCATTATAACACAATAGGTGCATCACCAATTTATGAAACAAAAGTTTTAATAAAAATGTAATCAAGTAGATTAAATTTTTATTCAAATATTTGTGTGTGGTTTTTTTGTGATGCAGTGGTATAAAAAATAAAAGAAAAAAGTAATATTTAATGTTTTTTGTTTTTATATAATATGGCTAAAGTACTGGGCTAAGTTGCAAACAATAATTTTAATAAAATAAACAAAAATATACCTGTTATAACTGTTCATAACAGCTTCATTTCATATTTTGACTTCCATTTGATGGGATTATAATTTGAACAAAAATTCATTTAGTTTTAAAATAATATTAAGATGCTTTTTTTAATACTTTCATCAAAAAGTAAAAAAGATAACAAAATATAGTACATTTATATAATAATTAAATATTTTTTTCAGTAGAGCTTTAGTTTATAATCATAATACTTTTTTTGGCATTGCCATAGTCAGGTAAAAAGTAAAAAAATAACAATAAAGAGTGCCATCTTATATTGGAGAAGGATAAAGTCATCATTACTTTTTAGAGGCTATACTAATTGCCGAATGTTCATACACTTGAGATCGCCTTATGTTGTTTAAGGCCACTCTATCTGATAAAATTGTATGACGAAAATCAATATAAGAAGCCGTTAAAGTTGAGTAACGTTTGACCATTGGGGCGTAAATGCATCAAAATTATGAAGAAACCAACATTACTATAGTTTCACAATTATTTTAAAGATATTTTAGTCCATAAATGGATTTATGAAGTTGTCGTTGGTGGCTCTTTGTCATCAGATGTGTTTAATGTTGGTAAATTCCCAAAATTGGGCATTGATCCCCCCATTGGAGGTGGATGATCATTTTGAGTACTTAAGCCCACCGCTGCAGGTGCAGATAATCCATGTTGTGGGAATGAAGTAGATTGACCACCAAACAAACTGGGTGCAGAGGAACCAAACATAGCTGGCTGACCGTGCATTGGATTCCTACCCATCCCATGCAAGATAGAAGTTGGTATGGGTCTTATATTAGGAATAACTCTTGATGCATTCGGATAAATATGACCCCGCATTTTGTAATGCTCATGAAACGTTTCTTCTTGCAATACTATAGCAAAAGTCTCCTCTAAGGATTTTGGTGCTTTCATCCTCACTACGGCCACAATATTTTCTGGCAAGTTGTATAAAAACACCTGGAAAGCGAGGTTATCATAAAATGATATTTTGCTGTTTCTCATATTGACATCGGTAATTTGATTGACTTTCGACATCAAGGTTGACCGTACAGACTGAATCCTTCTATAGAATTCTGTAGAGCTTTCCCCATGTTTGATTTGTAACGTTTCTAAGACTATGGCAAGGCAATCTTCAGTACGGGGGTCACCGAAGTGCTGTATAAGCAATTCCTTTAATTGCGCCCAAGTTTTAATGTTTTCACGTTCACTGACAATAGCTGCGGCCTCGTCTTTTAGGCGGCTTGTTAGAACATGCATCAAATATTCCTCGTCTGATTCAGACTTATATTTGTCAAGTATGTATTCGCATTTACGTAAAAATAAATTCAATAGGCGTGTGTCACCGTCAAATAGAGGTATAATTTTATACATTTCATAAGGGACTAGTTTTTCTTTAGACATTTTAATTAAATATTACTATTTCTGAGAAATAATTGATATTAATTCTTTATTATTTAACACTTCTCAACAAATAGTGGAACAGGAGTTCTTAGAAAATAATATTTAAAATTGGAAGACAGGAAATTTAAGAATATGGAAGGAAAGTAAGGAAGAGGAAATTGGTACCTAACAGCCAATCACTTCCAACTGTGGCGGTGGTTCCAATGTCCTTAGCTTCGTAGGATCGTATTAATTTGTAGACCGGTAGGTAATCTTCGTATTTCGTAATCCAGCACTAAACACAGTTATTCTATATTGTTTCTACTGATTCAGGAATCAAGCTTACTCGTACTTATACACTGTTTATTGCACAATATTTAATTTTTTTCACAGAATTGAATGTACAGGAGTTATGATTCACGAATAATCAATAATCTGTGTTCGATGTATTTATATCTATTATTTATATTGCAATCGATGACGAATCGGGGACCGGTGAGGCCCGGGGTTTGCGAGGAATAGTGATGTAACTCCAAAAACTTTTTGACAGTTTCACTAATCGATATCGATTAGATTGATACCTTTCGTGAATTCGGAATTAGTGCCCGATATGCAGGCCGCTTCCAACAGGTCGATCTGGAAATCTTTGGGGGAGGCCTATGTTCTGCAGTGGACGTCCTATGGCTGATGATGATGATGATGATGGCGATAAGATCGCCCCCTATCACATCTGGGACGAAAGTAAGCTTGGCGAAATTTGGGTGTTCTAGTTCGCTAGTACACCTCTGCCTACTCATGTTATGTTATGATACCCTTCGTGTCTACGTGCAATATTATGACACTATGAAAAACACATTATAATCTGTAAACAGGTGTGAACTGTGCATGAAAAAATATTTTTGGGAAAAAGTAAATAAGGGGAAGCTTACAGGAAAATTATAACGAGAAATTGTGTTGATAAATCAATAAACAAACCTTGAAATATGCAATGATGAAGTAGAATAAATTACTTGCTATTTTACAAAATATTTTAATTAGAAATTACTTATAATGGAACGTTATCGCAATGCCCAAGTGACGTTGCATTAAGTGTGTGTTTCCAATGGTTTCCAATCAAAGGTTGGAGTATTCTCTCAATTTTGCGGAAAACTGTTGTTATAATGATTTCTTTAGTTTAGGCGAATGTTATTCATTTTTACGGATTTTATACGGACTCACGGGTCCAAAACGTGACCACGAAGGCTGCAAAGTTTTCGAAACACCGGGAGTAAAAATAAAATAAATACCAAACAAATCGCTATAAAATACGTAAAAACTAGTTTCATTTCAACTGTTATGTTTATTATGGTGATTGATGAATGAGATTTCGGAGGTCCTCCTCTTTCTGAATTATTTACTTCATGTAACTTTCCCACCGCTCCGATCAGGATTGAAGAGTTTAACTTATTTTTACTTCGTTATATGACATAGCTTCAACATTTTTGGGGAAATATTTGTTCAGTATGGGGAAATTTTAAACGATAGGCAATAATATCGGTTCAAACGTAAACGTAGTTGTAGGCAATGTCAAAGCCGTCAGTGTCAACTGAGATGTCAAGAAAAAACAATATTTACGCGGTGACTTCACGTCCTTTTTTATCGCGGGGTTTTGTAATTTAATTATTGACCGGCAATAATCAAATGATTTGTGCATATTTCTATGTTTTTGTTTCTGGTGTGTTTGTTTGATACCTAGTTCTTTACAATAATTAAAAAAAATTACATGCAAGTATACTAATAGGGAAGCGGCCTGCATCCAGCGACTTCCTGCGACCTTTATCAGGCCGCTTCCAACAGGTCGATCTGGAAATCTTTGGGTGAGGCCTATGTTCAGCAGTGGACGTCCTATGGCTAATGATGATGATGATGATACTAATAGGGATATTGTAATGTTACCTACTTATCTCAAAACTGATCAAAATTGGGCAATTGGTTTATCTAATTAAAAACTATAGGTAGGTAATATAAAAGTTATTAGATTATTTTGTTACATTGTGTTGTGTATAGTCGCAGCGTAGGTATATGACCGTAAGATCCTGGGTTTAAATACCAGGTTTGGGCAAATTTGTTTTTAATATGTTTGGTCCGAAGTGAATCTCCGGAGTGACGCCGCTAGCAGCCGGTCGAAAAAAACTAAGCCGAATCCTTTTTGTAATATGCTTAAAAAGGTGTGTTATGCGGACGCGACCCCATACTGGAGTGGGTTAAGGGCAGGTGGACAGGAAATAATTAGTTTAACCGACTTCAGTCATTGTTTTTGACAAGGTGATCAAATTGCATTGGTTTTGACTATCAACACTATATTATAACTGTCCCTTTGCAGCTTTGCCCGTGCTTAAGAGTTTTTTTTTTAATAATAAATCGATAAAATACTCACGGTTTGCACTTCGCATCACTAGTAAATGTAAACAAATAATAATATAACGTCATAGGTAGTTGACGTTTACAGCGATTGCGCAGCAGTGTTGCCACATGAGTAAAAATCTGATTGCTAAAATATATATTATACCTACAGATTCACCTGTATTTTACAACTTAAATGTAAATCATAGACAAAAGAAGATAAAGGACAGGGCATAACTACGAAAACATGAAGCATTCCTAATGTATGGAACGAAACAAAAAAGATGACTTTGCGAAAGAAAGATCCTATTAATATAACAGTTAGGCATCTTTTTCATATTCCGAATTTAGTATTATTGTAAATGAAACACCGTATTTATAATAAAATCAATAAATATTTATACGCGATTTAATTCTGAGAACACGGTAACAACTTACATGTAAATAGATCGCGAAACTAAAATGACGGAATCAACTTCATAGTAAAACGTATTTTTCGTATTTATGCCGGGTCCTCCTAATTTTTCTTTAGTAATTGATATAAATAGATCGCAAAACTAAAATGGCGGAACTAGCTTCAATGTAAACACGTATTTTTCGTAGTTGCGCCAAGTCCTTTTTTTCTGTCATTGATTTTTTACATAGGTATATAGAGCTACCTTTCTTTCTACCTGCCCATATCCCACCTTAATCTGGGGTCGGCGCAACACACTTTTTCAAGTATGTTGCAGAGAGGATTTGGCATAGTTTTTACGACCAGCCGCCTGCTTGACGTCAACCCCCTCTGAGGGATCCGGTTCCGAGCAAATTAAAATAGAAAATTTGCTTTGCCCGACCTTGGAATCGAACCCAGGACCTCCCGGTCTACAGCCTATACATGCTGCCACTAAACCAAGGAGGCGACATACTTAGCCTTTCTCTATTTCTAAAACCTACTATATGCATACTTTGAATCCTCGTTACAGCATTTCTTTCGTTCCTTCTCATCATCATGACTCGTGCCCATACCATGACAAACGCTACCACCAAAAATGTTATATATTATAGGTAAGAGAGATAAGGCGAAGTGACTCAGTTGCACCTGGTAAAAAAACAGTGCAGTGGGGTAGCAGGAATGTTTATGACAATCGAATTCGTCTCGAGGTCGATGTGCGTCTATGACATTTGTATGAAATATAATAATCACAAGTTTAAAAATTTAACGGACCGACTTCAAATCCGATCGTGACCAAAGAAGCTGTATCGAACACAAAAAGAACTTTGAAAATAGGTCCACATTTGGCGGAGATATCGAGTAACATACATAAAAAAAAATACTGACCAATTGAGGACCTCCTCCTTTTTGGAAGTCGGTCGATTAAACAATCGACATCAGTGCTCAGCGTGCTCGATACGAATTCGATTGTAAAAAAATTGCTGCTCGGGCCGCTGTTCAAACTTCAAATATAATCATTGGCTGACCAATTAAACGTGGCTGATAAAGATACTAATTTCAGGCAGGCAACAAGCGTTATCTTTTAATTTCTGATTATATTATCAAATATGACATGACTATGATATAATATTAGCTCTGTAATATTACTGTCTCACTTCTGGGCACGGACCTCCTCTACTAATGAGAAGTAATAAGTTTAAATTTGGCGGAGGTATCGCGTAACATACATAAAAAATAGATTAATTTCAAAACCTTTTTGGAAGTCTGTCGAAAATACATACATTCATTGCGCAAACTTAAGTACCGTTATTTTTTTAAAAGAAAGGGCAATAGACTACAAGCGTAACCCTTTCATTCGGCTTTGTTGTAAACGGGAAAAAATGTATCTACGCGAAAATCTTCCGCGGCCATAAATCACCGGGATGAAGACAAATGTAAAACAGAACTTCCACGAGCACAATCTGTCAAATACACAATTTTTTCTCATTATATTCCGCGTTTAGCCGCCTTTATAGGATAAATTAATCCGAGTTGCCAACTTAATTTAAGTTTCACCAACTTATTATGGGTACGAGGTTTTTGGTCCTATCGTGTATGCATGTAGAAGGAGGAAATGAGCATAAAAAATAGGGACTTGGCATATTTGTTCACTTTGAAGCTGGTTCTGCCATTTTACTTTCGCGATATACATGTAAGTTGTCACCGTGTCATAAGGCTTAAAATAACGTATATATAGTTACTTATTGGTTTTATTGTAAATACGGGCAATAAGGTGTTTTATTTATAATAGTACAAATTTCGGAATGTGCTGAAGATGCCTGCAATGTAATGGGATCTTTCCTTCGCCTAATCGTGATTTTAGTTTCTCTCTAAGGTTTCTACTTACATTAAACATAGGTACTTCTTTTTTCAAACGCTTATTCTTCTTTTGTCATTTTTGGTTTATGTCAAACCTACAGCGGGGTTACCACCACCTCTTATAGCAGTATTATTATAATTTTACTTGTACCGATTCCCATAGAAAACAAACGAAGAACAATTATAATAATACTGCTATAAGAGGTGGTGATAACCCTGCAGCGCAGCGGCCTGAGCAGGTATATTTTTGAAAATCGAATTCTTATCGCTCGCTGCGCAAGGATGAAATTTAGTAAATATTTCCTAAAAGTTTCATAGTCGCGCATCGAAATCGATTCGAATTCGATTCTCAAAAATATTCCTGCTCGGACCGCTGATATTTTCGTATTACATATGGCAAGTCAGATCCCAAGTCACAAGTACCCTGCATCACGCGAGCAAACCATTGAGGCGGTTCCATTTATTCTTTTTTCATGACGCATTTTCTGCAGTCTCTTTAATCGTGGCCTTATTGTCTGCTTTTACATTTTTTTCATTTTCTAGTTTATGTGGATGTATATATGGTGAGAGATATTACTTATCTGGTCATCTAGATGCGATCTTTATAAGCCCAAAATACGTGTTGTAATTATAGTTGTATACCGCTCGCGATTGTATCAACTTCAACTGCTACTGTCCCAACAACGAGCCGCTTCACTTGAAGGGGCTTTCATATTTGAAGAATGAAAATTGAATTAAGAAGGAGGATAAATCTTTGGAATTCCATCAATTTATATCAGATTTCCTTCTAACCCGAACAAACTCCCGTTGTAGGCAGGCTAATAGTTCTACAATTATTTTCGCTTCCTAAAATGTAATATATCCGATTCTTCTGGCGCTGTTGGTGTTCATTGGCAATATTTGAAAAAAGAATGAATAAGGAATTTGGGAGAGGATATTTCAGTCTGAAAATCTCTGTCAGTATTAGTCTGACCCAAACTAATTATATTTCCTGTCTACTCCCAGCTAGCATTCCTGCCATGTCTTGGTCCCTTTTCACAAACCACGTCCCTTATTTTAGCCCCATCCTTGTTATTGTGTCCATACCTGCCTGCTCGTCTTAGAATCGACAGCATTATAAAATAATCAATATCTTCTTCTTCTTCTTCTTATCTTATTTGGATGGCGAGGAGCACAATATTCGACTATTTCGCCAGTGTCACGTGGAAAATAATCAATATTTAATAATAGTAAACCATCTTTGTTTTGACTTGTCATAAATGCTTTTTATTTTTTCACTATAAACAAAAGTTTTACTTCTACCTCTTAACATAAGTTTATTTTATAAGGGTTTTACGTAACTAGTAGCTAGCACGTAGAACGCACGCAATGCAATACTCTCGTCTCGAGAATGGGCTGGATCAGCCGGGCTTCGCACAACTGCTATCTGTCTACTAAACAAATCGCTCCCTCAAATGGAAGATTACTGTAAAGCCTCAGTACTGTTGCATCGAAGTGTAATTCAGTTGGGATGAACCTGGTTCAATATAAATTGCTTTCTTGTTGGGTATTGATTGCATTCTTAGAAGTAGCTCAGGTGTATTTATAAATAGGATCAATTGAAGCTAAGGCTGAAGCTACTCACTATAATTAGCTTCTTTGAAATATTAGAATTATTTTAATGTATATTAAGAAGTAGATGGAGCGTGACGTTGAGGTAGTTATGTAGCGGTAGAAAGAAGATAAACCTATTGTCTGTTTAATTAATAATTAGGTTATTTTAGCATCATATCTATTATTAATTTTTTGACAGCCTCCGTGGCGCAGCAGGCGAGTATCCGGTTGTGAAGACAGAGGTCGTGGGTTCAATTTCTATATTGAGACAAATGTTTGTGTGACCCTGGACCCACAGATATTTGTTTCAAGTCTGGTCGTTGTGAGACCGAAAGTCCTTCATAGTTTGATACCCACTATACAGCTGGTCGATTCTCTAAGGTTTATTTTGTGAAAACAATGTTGCAGCATCGTTGCGGCAACGATGTTTTCATTTTTGTATTCATCAAGGTACAAAGTGCACGCACTAGCGCTATGCGTGATGACGGCGCTTATGCGAACTAGCTCTTTCGAGCGAGGCGTTTGACATAAATGTATGGAAAATGGTATTCTCTAAGACCCAACAACGTTGAACGCTCCGTCGATCTCAACGATGTGGCGTGTCTTAGAAAATCGACCTGCAGGTGTTATCAAACGTCACGTAGTTATTGTCTAGGGCCCCTGGTGATAAAAAGAGAAGATATGATATCGCATTACGACAAGTTCTTGGTACTAAACTCATTAATAAAGATTTTTTATAGCTGAGACTGGCAACCGAGCAGATAATGACCTATCTCTCACTTACTATCAGGTGACTCTGATGGTAAATGATTTCCACCGCCCATAGGCACTCAAGACACAAAAAGAATCATGGGTGTGTTGCCAACCTAAAACGAGGGAATGGAAAGGTAAAGGGATTGGGACAGGGAGGGGGAAATGGGCCGCCAGAAATCTCACTTACCGAACGCAACGCGACAGCAAGCTGCCACTTTATGTCAGTTTTCTGTGAGACAGTGTTATCAAACCGGTCGAGCCAGCATTTGTGCAGGCAAATTATCATCAATCTAACAGTACATAGCCTAGATAGTGTAAGAATTTGTAAGCGTATGTGTATTATTATACATTTTGTTTAATAGTTATCAGTTGTAAACCAATATAACAAATAAGTCCTTATATTGATAGGAAGTATTTTATTTTGCTATTTAAAAAAACTGTTATGATTGTATAAAACAAGTACTAAGTAATTAAACTTAAATCGCATATTTAACTTCAGTTCAGTAAGAAAATATTTTAGTTATTATTGATTAAAATAGTTGCTTAATTGATTTGGAGTCGTTTGCTCGCACCCACCATAATTATTTTTATTGTAGTGGGGGCAACCGACCCTGCGAGTAGAGGTGGGCATAATTGCTTAAAAAGAATAACAAATTGAAACGTTAATTTATTTTAAAAAGCTGCTTTTATAAGTTGCTTATATGCTTTTATGCTTATACACGGTCTTATGTATGTACTGCAAAAAAAAAAAAAAAAAAAAAAAAAAAAAAAAAAAAAAAAAAAAAAAAAAAAAAAAAAAAAAAACTTTCGACACATTTTACACCTAATTTGTTGTTCGTAACTAAGGCGCAACCCAGATATCGATTTTGAAGTCAATCGGCCCATAAACAAAGAAAAACAAAATGGCGGCCACTTTTGACAGATTTGACGCCAAATTTGTTGTTTGTAACTAAAGCGCAACCCAGATATCGATTTTGAAGTCAATCGGCCCATAAACAAAGAAAAACAAAATGGCGGCCACTTTTGACAGATTTGACACCAAATTTGTTGTTCGTAACTAAGGCGCAACCCAGATATCGATTTTGAAGTCAATAGGCCAATAAACAAAGAAAAACAAAATGGCGGACGCTTTTGACAGATTTGACGCCAAATTTGTTGTTTGTAACTAAAGCGCAACCCAGATATCGATTTTGAAGTCAATCGGCCCATAAACAAAGAAAAACAAAATGGCGGCCACTTTTGACAGATTTGACACCAAATTTGTTGTTCGTAACTAAGGCGCAACCCAGATATCGATTTTGAAGTCAATAGGCCAATAAACAAAGAAAAACAAAATGGCGGACGCTTTCGACAGACTTTACGCCAAATTTGTTGTTTGTAACTAAAGCGCAACCCAGATATCGATTTTGAAGTCAATAGGCCAATAAACAAAGAAAAACAAAATGGCGGACGCTTTTGACAGATTTGACGCCAAATTTGTTGTTTGTAACTAAAGCGCAACCCAGATATCGATTTTGAAGTCAATCGGCCCATAAACAAAGAAAAACAAAATGGCGGCCACTTTTGACAGATTTGACACCAAATTTGTTGTTCATAACTAAGGCGCAACCCAGATATCGATTTTGAAGTCAATAGGCCAATAAACAAAGAAAAACAAAATGGCGGACGCTTTTGACAGGTTTGACGCCAAATTTGTTGTTTGTAACTAAGGCGCAACCCAGATATCAATTTTGAAGTCAATCGGCCCATAAACAAAGAAAAACAAAATGGCGTTAAATAATTAAGGAGCTCTAATAATTAAGGAGTTATATTTCCATCATCAGCTCAGAAACATGAGATGACAAGTACCAGCCGCAAATATATGAATAGTTTTAGAAAATATATAAAACACATTATGCGTCCCTATAGGATTTCAGGGTTGCCCTTGATTTTTCTGGTATCACATCATCAGATCCTAACTTGGTGCCAATGGGACCACCTGGAAAGTATACCCTTTTAAACAAAAAAAGAATTTCTCGAATGAGCCCAGGCGTCTTCGAGTGATCGGGGAATATACATAAAAAAAGTTTTCGACGAATTGTTAACCTTTTATTGAAGTCGGTTAAATAAACTTTAATTTCCAAAACGTATCGTTGAAATCGTAAACATAACAAATCCCCAGTGAAGAAAAATATGCACTGACATAATTAATTTTTAACGCAAATTTAGCTATATCATTAAAATCAAAACATACAAATTCCCGTTGAATAAAAATATCCACTGACATAATTAATTTGCAACGCAAAATTCGCCAACTATTGTAATGTTAAAAACATCCACTTAAACTTTTAACTTATAATAATTGATAAAGCACGTTCGTAAACGTTACGTTCGTCAACAACATTCCACGTCAAGAATAAAAGTATCACTGACCAAAATAGCAACAAACGAAAACCTGATAAATTGAAAAAAATGTATAACGTACCTCCGATTGGATTAAATCATGCTTTGCGTATTGGTTGGATTAAAATTATTACGCAACGAAACGATTACGTATGTAATGCGAATATACTACCGCCATCTATCTTTTTTTCTTGTAACTTTTTACAAATTTAGCAAGCACGCTTTATTGACTTGGTGTGAGTGATGCTAAAATTGACCACTAGATGGCTTGGTGCAAAAATGTTATCCATTTTTAATTACGAGAACTATAATTTCGAATAAGCATTTTAACGTAAATTGCTTAAGATATGTAATGTTATTTTTTGCTTACTTTGATAAACGTTTATTTTTTCTGCTTTCGTTTAAACGCCCACCTCTACCTGCGAGTAAGCGATGCCAAAAACTGAGGGCATTGCTGTGCCGAACGTTGGACTAACAACTAGAGTTAACAGGAGTGTAGTGAAATTGAAGTTATAATAAAATAAGTAAAAGTGCACGTGTTTTTATCAACATCATCGTCGGCCCTTCCTGACTTGATTCCATCAATAGTTAGGTATACTAGTGTTACAACACGGTGTTATGGAGTCTCCTTAAACTCAAGGTCCTTAATTCCTAAGATCGTCTTGCGAGGATTCATGCTAGTTTCATTGTTTGATGTTTTATTGCGAATTCATGGCTCATACTGAAATATTGTGGAAATGACTGTCGAATTACTAAAAAGCATAGTCTTCGCTGGCTTAGCAACATCATTTAGATAAGATATAATAATAATAAATACACCCAACAGTCACACACCTACACACACACACTAGGTATAACCTGTATCGAGGGTGTCAGAGACTATGAGAGACTTTTGGTCTCACAACACCCAGACTTAAAACAAATATCTGTGGGCCACACAAACACTTGTCTCAATGCGGAAATCGAACCTGGGGCCTCTCGCTTCACAGCCGACTACTCGCCCACTGCGCCACGGGGGCTGTCTTGTATCTTTTTGTATTCAATAAATAGTTTTATTAGTATTGTGTATATTAAGCGCAGGAAATCGCTGGATGCAGGCCGCTTTCAACAGTTGGGTTACCACCACCTCTTATACCAGTATTATTATAATCTTACTTGTAAAATAATACAAAACAAACGAAGAACGATTATAATAATACTGCTATAAGAAGTGGTGGTCACCCTGTGGGTCAAACTTTGGGGGCGGCCTATGTTCAGCAGTGGGCGTCCTATGGCTGATGATGATGATGATGTGTATATTAATATTGGTGAAATATTTTTGTTTTTTATCCGGGTAATCAATAATCGCCTCGTTGGTCTAGTGACAGCATATTATAAGCTGTGGACCGGGTGGTCCTGGGTTCGATACCCAGGTCAGGAAAAGAGAATTTTCTAATTTAATTTTCCCGGTATTTCCCGGTATCCTGCAGAGAGGGTTGACGTGAGGTAGGCAGCCGGTCGTAAAAACTAAGCAAAAGCGTTTCTGCAACTTTAAAAAAAAACGTGTTGCGCCGATCCCACATTACGGTGGGATAAGGGCAAGAAAGAAAGGTCCGGGTGATCAATGCAATCGATCTAAATAAAGGATTTTGTGCATTTGTTGTATGATTTGAAAATAATACAAGCAATTTTATTAACTTAATTATATTTCAGTCATTATCTTATTCTAAATATCCCTAAAAATTACTTCCAAACAATATTTTCTATCCAGTCGATGAAACTAAACACCCTGGTGTAGATGCCGGGTAGGTTCGGTAACGCGCACCCGATGCCGAATGACGTCACGCCTATGACGTGGCTCATTGTTCCCTGCGTTGAGATTGGTAGAGAGATCTTCACTTGTAAAGGTCCTCCCGAATCACCCTGTATAAAAAAAAAATATGTAGATTGATTTATTTTTGTTATGTCTTTCATTCCAATCACGGTGCAACACACTTTACAACCGTGTTGCTTGCTTGACGTCAACTCCGTTTGGGGATCCAGTTTCGGGCAAATCGTGTAAGAAAATCCTGTTTGCTCGACCCGAGCATAAAACCCAGGACCTCCCAGTCCACAGCCAATACATAATACCCAATACCTATACATTACCAAGAGAGAAAAAGTATTTTTTTTCACCATTTCATCACCACCAGCCACAGGACGTCCACTGCTGAATATAATTTTTTTATACATTCATAAGCTCACGCCTATATCCTCAGAGGGGTACCCACATTTCGTCGAGCTTAGTTTCGTCCCAGATGTGATAGGGGGCGAGCCTATCGCCATATATTGTAAATTTTTGAAATTTTACTTAATATAAAATGTTGTCTTCAAGTCTGGGTGTTATGAGACCGAAAGTCTCTCGTAGTTTCTGATACCCAAGGTACAGGTTATATCTAGTGTGGGGTCAGGACTAGGTGTGTGACTGTTGGGTGTATTTATTTATTTATTATTTTATTATGCCAGAAATATTATTAACTTTTTAATTAGATTTAGACACCCACTGTCTCCAATTTCTGCACCACCCTGGATTGACTGGTAGATAATGCCCTTAGTATTAAGTCCGCCTTTACAATATTTGTGTAAAAAGTTTAATAAATAAATAAACTTACCTGACATGCGTCAACACCTCCCGCCAACTTGCCAGCGCAGAGCTGATGGTCTTGGAGGCCACACCACTGCCTGTTGCAGTAGCTTCTCAGGAGAGGGGTGCACTGCTGCGTATCTATTAGGTCCACTACAGCTGCTTGAAGTTCTGGTGATATGGTCTTCCCTCCTGAATCAACGGGGTACAAAACTTTAATAGAAGTTGGGTAGATTGCAAACAATTTAATAATATAGAAGAGGGCTCCCGATGAGATTGTGATTTGGAAAGAAATATAGAAATAAAAAAATAAACTTGTAGACCTTTATTATTCTGCTGGAAAAGAAAGAAAGAGAAAACGTTAAATATTACAATAGTAACGCATTAGCAAACTGAGACTTCATCGGCTATAATGATGCGAGAATAGGAAAGGAATATAAAGATGTATCCACTGTTAATTTTGATGCAATAGGTCGATTCTCTAAGGTTTTATTTGCGAAAACAACGTTGCGGTATCGTTGCGGCAATGATGTTTTAATTTTTGTATTCAGCAAGGTACAGAGCGCACGCAGTAGCGCTATGCGTGATGACGAACTAGCTCTCTCGAGCGAGGCGTTTGATATAAATGTGTGGAAAATGGTATTCTCAAAGACCCAACAACGTTGAACGCTCCGTCGATCTCAACGATGTGCACTGCGGGAGCTCGTCGTCAATCGCAACATTGTGGCGTTTCTTAGAAAATCGACCTGCAGTTCTCTACGAATTACTTTGTTTTGTTTGTTTACTTCGTTGATATTAGTAAAAAAAATTAGTTAATAAAAAATTGGAAACTAGCCAATTAAAGCATAGGCGAATAAATCATCATCATCAGCTACGTACGTCCGCTGCTGAACAGGCGGCTTCTAACAGGTCGATCTGGAAATCTTTGAGGAGGCCTTTGTTCAGCAGTGGACTGACATAAATATTCTTATTTATATTATGTTTGAAGTCCAACTATAAATCCGCAGCCGGGAAGCGGGATCGAGTTAAACTTTCAACTTGACTTGTTTGTTTAGTTCTCGAGAAACCGTTTATTATGATTTATTCCTAGACTGGCGTAGCTCGCGTTAAGAATTGTATTTATGATACTTAAACCAGCATCTAACGTTGCAATTTTATTATTAAAAACAGTATAGAGTGAGGGATCGTTTCATAACAGAATAAGACATTTGGAAACGAAATGGCAGAATTTGTTAAGCGAAGTATATAGTAAGTGTAGTCTGTACATGTATTAATAACGCTTAGTACATTTGCATATACTGGATTATTATCAATATCCCCTAGAAAACCGGTGGGAAATCGCAGTTTGCTCTTGCGTTTAGTGTAGTAAGTTTTCCTTCGATATCCAATATCTTTCATTTTATGGTGAGAAGCGGCTTAATTTTACCCTTGATATTTCCATATAGAGCGACGGAATTCACTTACAATCAGGTGCCCACCTAATCTACCCTTCGTAAAACAACCGGGGTAGTCGGGTAATAAAAAACATAACAGTTTACCTGATTCTACAACGCCCCATCCAGTTAGAATAGCTTCCTTGCCAAGAGTGCTTGTGTCTGGCTTGCTCCAAAGACAGGCCGGCTGTATCAACCTCGTGAAGGACACTGCTTCTGCCAACTCCATCAGAGCTATGTCGAAGTACTTCTTCGGAGACGCGTATTGTGGATGCACTATGATATTTGTGATGTTCACGTCTTTTGGGAACACGTTGTTGGCATACTGTAATATGAATATACCGTAGCAGAACACTTTTGAGTAACTAGTGAGTATTTGATTAAACCTCAAAGCATAGATAAGAGAACATATTGTATCTATTATTTTTAAGTATTAGAATATTTTGTTGATGATGGTGATTCCAGTTCCGTAGTGCAGCGTCTTGCCAGTGTAGGTTTATTTGTTTGGGGATAGTTAGTTTATAGTTTTAAAGCTATAGGTAAAGAGTTAGAGAAAAATATTGCTGCTTTGGAGCCGATGATGGTTAAAATTATATCAATCCTTCACTTTAATCTTTTTTTCTACCTGCCCTTATCCCATCTTAATGTGGGGTCGGCGCAACACACGACGTCAACCCCCTCTGAGGGATCCAGTCCCGGGCAAATTGAAATGACAAAATTTGCTGTGTCCGACTTGGGAATCGAACCCAGGACCTCCCGGTCCACAGCACATATGCTGCCACTAGACTAAGAAGGCGACTTTCAATATTACATCAAATCTAAATATTGCAACTTACCACGTCAATAATATTTTTATCGCCAAGTCTAACGATCTTGGGTACAGGATCAGCAATGCTGGTGTCCAAGGAAGACGCGCTGGAGCAGTGCGCAGCAGTTAGCACGAACTTATCGCTGATGAGCGTACTCCCACACTTGAACACCCACGTGCCGATCGCCGCCTTCCAACCTATGGCGCCCTGGTACCGACAAATCAGGGTAAGGAAAATTAGAAAGAAAGAAAGAAGATTAATTAAAAAGAAAAATAACATTAAAATTAGGAATATAACATACGAAAATCACTGCCTGTTGTTAGCAATATTAAGGGCCTTTATTATTTATAACTATATGAATGCGTTCAGCGGTCGTATCACGTCTCTATGCCATTTTTTTATCCGGGCACGGCAAAGTGATTATAGTCTATACTGCATCTGATGGTTAGGCAAGACACGCGGGTGACCGATGCAGGTACTGGGATACCCGACTACCCGTCCCAACCAACCATCAAGTCATGCCGCAAGCCCCCTGAGAGAACCGGAAATGCACTGGCTGATTCTGCACCGTGAACCAAACATGGAGTGTGGGTCATTATGGCAGGTTTTAGCACCATTTGTATGATTAGTCGCTATCCGGTCGGAGACGAATATCCTACCAGCAAAGTTTTCTTTTTAAGCACGGACGTAAAAAACTATGGACGGAGCGCTAGGAACATTGAAAGTGAAGCAGGGTTTTCGGCCACTCGATCTATCGACACGTAATCGAATGAGCCGAAAACCTTGCTTCACTTTCAATGTTCCTCCTAGCGCTCTGTCCATCCTTTTTTACGTCCGTGTTTATAAGTATTTCTTTAATTAATGCGATGAGATTAGTACACACTCGTTATGTACTAATTCATTGAGAATAATGCCCCATCGTTGCCTTTAAACTCATGGTGCCAAGTTCTGGTTACTGACATGTTCATATTCAAAAATGTAATTCTTGTACGAATCGTCTTCACTAAAGACTTCATAGCCATTACAACTATTGTTTGCAATTAGTAACTAGACCTAGTTAATAAAAAATAAATAAGCAAACCCCTATATTCGAAGGGGTAAAGCTGCGAGATAATCGGTTTTAACTCTAAGCAATTTATGTCTTTAAATTAAAATAATCACATAAAATTATGATCGAAAGATTTGAACCCATGACTACAAATTCTTCAGAGATTATTATTTTCTATTTGAAGGTAGTTGTAGGTAATCAGTTAGCAGTCGATTGCAGTATTGTGTAAAAAATTATTAATGTTTCACCCAGACACGTAAGTTTCACCAGTGATGTGTCTCGTCTCCTGCACGTGTTTTTTTGAAACAAAACACAAAAACACCTACACAAAACAAGGTTTTCCATTGTCTCCTGCTCATATAACAATGGCCATAGACAAACTTTGTAGAAATGCCATGTTTTGTGTAACAGTGTAGTGAATATTGAGTGGTAGAAGAATCTTCAAACCATACATCATCACGCGTGGTTGCCACAGCATATGCATTGATCCAGAAGCAGTTTTAGGTAAGTGGGATCTATGTATTGTATATTTAGGGCTAATTTTCAATAGCCAGATACTTCTTTTAAGAAGAATAATTTTGCTTTTTGAGAGTCAATGCATGAAAATTGGCCATCATTAATGTAGATTTCAATCTTCTTAAAATATCGCTCCACGGCGCTAAGGTTCATTTTTTTAACACATCGGAGGCGTCACATAAATATGTTACATAAGCGTATGAGCCACCAGAGGCCGAGCCGCCCGTGACTATTTAAATCGAAGTGAGAATACTCATTTTGCTTATTTATTTGAAGTATTCGCGTATATTGTTTGTAACTTGTAACAATAGTTTATTATGCACGTAATGTCTTGACCAGGTTGAAGTCACTTGAACCGCCCTCTACGGCACCTTTGGTTGTCCGAATCTAAGGTCACGTTATGACCTTTGGGACCACATTACCTCGGGAGTTATCATAACGTCTTATAGCAGTATTATTATAATCTTATTTTTTTTATGGAACTGTAATATTATGCATAACATCTTTTGTACCAAAAATCACACAATAAAGATTGATTGATTGATTGACTGTTACCCATACAAAAAGGAAAGTAAGATTATAATTATACTGCTATAAGACATGGTGGTACCCCCCTGTACAACGTTGTACGGCGCATAACAGTCTATATAACCCTTAAATTTGAGTAGCTTTATCGTAATCGCTGTAGTCTCTGAAAACACGAATTTACCATGTTGCTCGTGCTTTACTTCAAACCGGCCAAGGACTTTTGCGCGTGTTGTAAAACTTACCATATGGGGGAACTCCCCAGGCTCTGTATCACGACCTCCGATCGCAAAGTTAGGGTCATTAGGACCCCTGTGTTGGAGTCTGTATTTTGCACCTGTAGAACATAAAACAGATAGTAAGGATTTCTTCTTCTTCTTCTTCCTCTCCAACTAGTGAAGGTTGGCCGTCATAGATTGAGTTTTAATAAACATATTTCAGTATTTCGGTAGTATAGTCGGTAGTAATTAAAAATTAAGGGTCAAATTAGACCAATATTTTTAAATTTAGCCAAGTAAAGAAGAAGAAAGTACGAGAAATTTAGCCTCTCCAAACAAATAGGTAAAACAAGAAATTAAGCTTATTAAAAGTATGTAGATCAGCAGATTTTTGAGAAAAAATATTAAATTTTAGTGGCTACAATAGCCTGGAAACTATGAGATGCATTTCTGTAGCATTATACCTTTAGTAACAGTATATACACTACTGCCTCGGTGGCGTGGTTGTATTTCGGTACGACTACCCTCCTGAGGTCTCGGGTTCGATCCCCGGGTCGAGCAAAGTGACATTGGATTTTTCCATATCAGTCCGGAGTCTGGAATTTATGCCTGATATGCCGATAGGCTCGCCCCCTATCACATCTGGGACGGATCTAAGCTCGGCGAAATGTGGGTGTACTAGTTGGCTAGTGCGCATCTGCCTACATATAGGCGTACATACACATATATATAGGCGTGAGTTTATGTTATATACAGTGTCTATAAGTAAATAAATAAATAAATAAATAACACCCAACAGTCACACACATAGTCCTGATCCCCCACTAAGATCGAGTCTTGTGCCGTGGGAATGAGGAACTACAAGACAAATATCTGTAGGCCACACAAATATTTGTCTCGGTGCGGGGATCGAACCCGCGGCCTCTCGCTTCACAGCCGGCTCGCCCGCTACGCCACGGAGTCTGTCAAAATCTAACCAATGCGAAATAACTATTAGGTAAATTAATTTGAAACAATGTTTTAGGAAATTTTTTTAGTAGTGAACTCATGACCTAAATGTCCAATTTGTGATAAATAACTTCAGTTTAAATTATTTTCCGGAAATATTGCGGTTTTAATAGGGTTGCGGTTTACAGATTCTTTTTAACCTCCTGATTGTTGGTAAAACATTGTCATACATTTCATAAGTATCCACGTTCATTCATAAAGTATTAATTTTTAATTTTAACAAGCTTTTTCCTGTACCTTTACTTGCGTGACCCGAGAATGCCATGGCATTTTAGACTAAGCCCCTTTTTTAAATATAAATATACTGAAAATGGGAGTTGTCTTTATATGAGACTGAATAAGGCCATAAAGGTGTGCAAGTTTCCTACACTTTTTGCCTATCTTTTACCTGCCACTTTATTTTAGAGTCGGCAAAACACACTTTTTAAAATAAGTTGCATATAGGATTCAGTTTCTATAAAATCCTCTCTTCATCTAAATAGAGTTTAAAACCTATCATGCTATTAAAGTTATTTTACACAGAAACTCACATTCTGCTGCTTTCTTATCCATGTCATCTCTTATTTTCAACTCCCAGATGTACTCATAGCATTCTGAAAAGGAATAAAAAAGATAATTATGGAAGTCAATTTTAACTTGCAACGGTAGCTGGCATTAACTTTCACTCACGTATTTGCAGACCTTGGAATAAATAAATAAATAAATACACCCAACAGTCACACGCCTAGTCCTGACCCCACACTAGGTATAATAACCTGTATCGTGGGTGTCAGAGACTATGAGAGACTTTCGGTCTCACAACACCCAAACTTGAAACAAATATCTGTGGGCCATACAAACATTTGTCTCAATGCGGGAATCTAACCCGCTGCCTCTCGCTTCACAGCCGGCTATTCGGCCGCTGCGCCACGGAGGCTGTCAACTTGAATGAACTTCCACCTCCCATGCGTACCAAAAAGACTTGGATAAATAGATGCTATACATAACATACTTACTAGCTTCACTAATCCTTCTCCCCGGTGCACTAAAGTCCGGAGTGGGAGGGCGTACAAACGGGGAACATGGTGTGGAATTCTGTGCAGGAGTTACTGGTGATTCGGTGCTCCTTAGCTCATTGACTCTCTGCAAACATATTACATTTAAATAGGACCACTCATAGAATAAATTTTAACGTAAAGAATTTTGAAAATCGTTCCACATTTGCTGGATATATCGTGTAACATACGCACCCATGATTCTTTTTGTGTCTTGGGTGTATATGGGCGGTGGAGATCACTTACTATCAGGTGACCCATCTGCTCGTTTGTCAATGTCTGCTATAAAAAAAACCGATGCATTGAGAACTTTCTTTTCTAAGGTCAGTTGATAAAATGCGTTACGTTAATTAGTTGGTATATATGACCCTAAAATGTAGCAAAATGATTGTTTGAACGCACTAATCTCTGGAACTATTAACGGATTATTTTTTTTATAGCAGAGACTGGCAAACGATCAGATGGGTCGCTTGATGGTAAGTGATCTCCACCGCCCAGAGACACCCAAGACACAAAAAGAATCATGGGTGCGTTACCAATCTAAACGGAGGGAAATAGGGATTGGGGAAGGGAAGGGGGGAATTGGGCCATCGGAAATCTCACTCACCGAACGAAACGCGACAGCGAGCTGCCACTTTACGTCGTTTTTATGTGAGACAGTGGTATCAAACCGGTTGAGCCAGCATTTGTGCTGTAGACGTAACTGTCTACAACGTGACTCTACCACTCTTAAATTCTCTTAATTTCACTGTTAGAATGCTACACTATCCCTAAGTGACAGGCTTTATTAACCGAATTTAAAAAAGAGAGGTTCTCAATTTATCGGTTTTGTTTAGTAGTAGAACATTTATTAATTAAAACTTATATACTTACTTCTGTGATGTCTACATATCCCCAACTCCATCGATCGTCTTGCTGGAAAAAAAATCTCAATAACTTAGGATATAATAGTAATAATAAAAAAAAAATAATAATATTAACTCTGTAATATTATTGTCCCACTGCTGGGCACGGACCTACTCTACTTATGAGAGGGGTTAAGCCTTAGTCTACCACGGTGGCCTAATGCGGGTTGGTAGACTTCACATACCTTCGAAATTCCTGTGAAGAAATTCTCTGGTATGCAGGGTTCCTCGCGATGTTTCCTTCACCGTTACAGCAAGCGATAATTTTCATAAAGAAAATACACTTAACATAGAAAAGTCAGAGGTGTATGCTCCATTTTCGGGTTGGTCTCGAACCTCCGACAATTGTCTCGGCAGTCAGTACCATTCAGAACTGAACTATTGGTTAATAGTTAAATAATAATATTATAAGCTAATGGCTTAATACCCAAATGATGTGAGCTCAAAAACTAGAGCACCCACATTCGCTAGCTTAATAATAAATAAATTTTATACAAATGTTTTGTTTATGAAATTCTCCTTGAATCTCTATTTCATCATCGTGATGAGGTCCTTGGTCTAGTGGCAGCGGGTCTAGAGGTCCAGGGTTCGATTCCCAGATCGGGCAGGATGTTTTTCTAACACAATTTGCCGGGGATAGAACGTAAATATGAATGTTATTTTCCTGTCAGTACTAGAATTAATAGTAATAAGTTAAACGTATGCATTTACGAGGATTGATGTGCAGTTATTTATAACTTTGAGTCATGCAAGGTTAAGAACCGTGTCCTCGAGGTTGTGTGTTTTTAACCAACACAACAGAAGAGGTTTTTGATTGTACTGCAGGGTTACCACAACCTCTTATAGCAGTATTATTATAATCGTTGTTCGTTTGTTTTGTATGTAAATCGGTACAAGTAAGATGATAATAATACTGCTATAAGAGGTGGTGGTAACCCCCTTTAGCCTTTAATAATCTTACCAGAAACTAATAATTATAAGATTTATGCGTTTCTTTCTTTTAACCTCCCATATCATACAATGTAAGGCCAGCGCTACACAGCTTTACAAGCATGTTGCAAAAATGATTCGGCTTAGTTTTTACGACCGGCTGCCTGCCCGATGTCAACCCCCTCTGGAGTTATAAGGTTTATAAGTATGTATTTAATTCGTTTTTTTTTTCTAGTTGTTCAGAGGTAGGGACACATTGTAGACTACAGAACCAATGGGCCGGCTCGACCGCTTTGTTACCACTGTCTCACAAGTCGGTGAGCACGATTTCTGGTTGTCCAAATTCCCCCTTCCCTACCCTATTGCTTTTCCATTTCATCATCACAATAAGTGTAAGGTTTTCTTCTAAATAGGTTTGGGATTCGAACCTGTGGCCTTTAATGTCCCATGTTAAGTGAAGGCTGCATAAATAGGCCAAATAGCTTACTGCAGCCCGAGCAGGACAATTTCTGACAACCGTAAATGTATTCGTGCTCGATGCGCGTCAATGTTTGTATGAAATATTAATCAAATGTCATCAGTGCTCAGCGTAAACTCGCATTTACATTAGTTTTTCGTGCTCGGGCTGCTGTTCATATTTTTATATATGTGTAACAGTATTTATTATTATTTATTTTTGGACGGTTACCCTGGCATTAGACCGGGTTTACGCCAAGCAGAAAAAATATGAGTAAAGCTGTAATAATACTTAGTACTTACACGTTTATGTCTCCATCTATCGATCCTCCATTTATTTTCCTGGCGCAATTCCTTTGTAAACACTGCATAAACAATTCACTAACTTAAAAAAAAATCAAATAAAAAAAAAGATGAATAAACATTCATCGTATATTAAAAAAATACCTGAACAAAAAAACACGGTCACTAAAACACTAAACAAACACTTCATGATGAAAAAAATAGCACTTTTTTATAAAAAAAATATATAAATCCTTATTTGCTAAACTATAAGTACGTTTAAGTACGGACGCTTCAAACGCTTTGGAAGAAATAACGTTAACCCTCATCGTGATGTATTTAAATGCAAGTGACATGCTTCTAGTCAACGGTAAAGTCCAGTGGCTGTTGTATTTGCATAGGGGATCTCCCTTGTTCCTATGAGAACAAAGGTTGAACGACACGATGGCTGAGATCTATAGAGTGGACTTCGACTAACTTCGACTTTGACAGCCTCCGTGGCGCAGCGGGCGAGTAGCTGGCTGTGAAGCGAGAGGCCGCGGGTTCGAGTCCCGCACCGAGACAAATGTTTGTATAGCCTACAGATATTTGTTTCGGGTCTGGGTGTTGTGAGACCGAAAGTCTCTCGTAGTTCCTGATACCTACGACACAAGACTCGATCTTAGTGTGGGGTCAGAACTATGTGTGTGACTGTTGGGTGTTATTTATTTATCTACTATATAAAAATAAGTTGGGTTTTCCTTCCTGACGCTATAACTCCAGAACGCACGAACCGATTTCCACGGTTTTGCATTCGTTGGAAAGGTCTCGGGCTCCGTGAGGTTTATAGCAAAGAAAATCCAGGAAACATTTCAACAGAAAAGCGGGAAAATCTTTTTTCACATACAGCGCCATCTCTGATACATAGCATGTACTACAAACCAATATTTTAAGTAGATAGATAAATATAGATAGATATATAGATAGATAGATACATAAAACGAAGCCATCTGGTGGCGAAACGGAGTTCGCCGGGTTTGCTAGTTTATTTATAAGTCTGAGTCAAAGAAACGAACTCAGTGAGGATTTGGATTTTTTTAAAACGTACTTCGACTTAGTCCGAGACATTCAAAATAGACTTACCAAAAATTTTCGTGTAAAAATGTTCTTGTTCTAGACAGTATAACTAGAATAGGGAACTTGCGTGTAATTTTTTTATTGGTTCATTGCAAAGAACTACGTCTCAAATAAACACTCCAGAAACAAAAACATAAAAATATGCACAAATCATTTAATTATCGCAAGTCTAAATATGACTTACAAAACCCCGCGCTAAAAAAGGACGTGACGTCACAGCTTAAAAATGCCCTTTAGTTGACATCTTAGTTGACACTGACGGCTAGTGACATTGTCTGGAATGACGTTTGAACCGCTATAATTGCCTATCGTTTAAAATTTCCCCATGCCGAACAAAAATTTCCCCAAAAATGTTGAAGCTATTTCATTAAATAACGAAGTAAAAATAAGTTGCACCCTTGAATCCTGAGCGGAGATGTGGGAAAGTTACATGAAGAAAATAATTTGGAAAGAGGTGGACCTCCGAAATCTCATTCATCAAGTACCATACTAAACATAACAACAGTTTTCCGCAAAATTGGGAAAAATACCCCAAAGTGGAAACACTGCCTAATGCAACGACGTCACTTGGGTTTTGTAATAACGTTCCATTACACGTAATTTCTAATTAAGATATTTTGTAAAATATCAATTATTTTATACTACAAATTTCATCATAGCACATTTCAAGGTTTTGTTTATTGATTTATCAACACAATTTCTCGTTATAATTTTCGTGCAAGTTCCCCATTGAACTAATTACATAACCTGCTAGTATTAAATTACTCAACGCTTAAATCTTTATATGTAAGGGATCTTAACAATCATCATCCTCATCAAATCAAAGACTCAGGTTGAGATCTATAGAACAAACTTCGACTAAGTCTGAGTCAAAGAAAAAAACTCAGTGAGGATTTGGAAATTTTTGATCTAACTTCGACTTCGTTCGAGCCATTCTTTACAAGAAAAACAGACTGACAGACAGACTAAGCAGAAATTTTCTTGTAAAAAATGTCTCGGACTAAGTCAAAGTTCGATTTAACAATTCCATATCCTCACTGAGTTCGTTTCTTTGACTTAGAGTTTCTCGGAGTTCGCTCTATAGATCTCAGCCTTAGACATAGCGTAACGTTGAGTCGCGTCTCCTGCATTAAAACATTACACAAAACACCTACACAAAACATTGTATTTCAATGTTTTTTTTGGCTATGGTCCCAATGGCCCGGAGACTAAAACCGTATTTGTCTTCTTCATATAACGATCCCGACTCTCGAGTGATCCGGGGATCGTCTGAATTTCCGGGTATGTATAAAGGCTCGTATCAAAAACACAAAACAAGGTTCTTTACTGTCTCCTCCTCATGTAACAATTTACATGGCGATGTTGTAATAGATGATGACCTTTAAAGTTCGCAGCTTTGCTAATGAAATATTTACAATAAGAGCCCATGTACACGGCGTACGTATTTTTAACGCGCCGAGCGATGACGCGCGTTTCATGAACGCACGCTTACGCAGCGCCGTGAGTCGATGATCTACAGCGGTAGATGACCAATAATCACAAGTTGCAAACTTAACAGACCGACTTCAAATCCGATCGTGATCCGAAACGTGCGCAAGGAGCGCGTTCACAGCGATGCATACGCGTGTGAGAAGTGCGTTCAAAGCTCGTTTGTATTGCGTTTCTCTATGAATTGTGGGAGACCCCGTGCGGGAGGGACACGGCTCACTTCACAGTCTGTTGATACTTGAAAACGCAGAGATACAGAAATCTCTGCGTCGCATCGTCTGAAACCGCGTGTATATATTGTAATATAGATATAGCATATAGCAATATATACGCGCGACTTCAGCGCGTCTGTATCACCATATCAGCGCATTTGTATCGATACAAACACGCGTTCACGGCGCCACTATTCTTTTTATTGCAGAGACTGGCAAACGAACAGATGGGTCACCTGATGGTAAGTGATATCCACCGCCCATAGACACCCAAGACACAAAAAGAATCATGGGTGTCTATGCCGATGGGTGAATCATTGCCAATCTAAAAGGAGGGAATGGAAGGAGACGGAAAAGGGATTGGGAAAGGGAGGCGGAGGGGGAAATGGGCCTCTGGAAATCTCACTCACCGAACGAAACACGACAGCAAGCAGCCACTTTACGTCGGTTTTTTGTGAGACAGTAGTATCAAACCAATCGAGCCGGCCCATTCGTGCTGTAGACGTTACTGTCTACAGCGTGGCTCTACCACTCTAAATTACATAATTTTTTTACTATGTGCAAATATTTACTGTCTGCGTCTGAATTTCGTATTAAATGCGTTAGCGCGCGTCATCTGCGCGTCGTCACTGTAAAAATACGCCGTGTGCATGGGCCTTTAAATGTCTTATTTAATGTAGCGACATATGGGAGGGCCGAAACAGGTTCCTCTGTATTATCATTGTCATGATGTAAGCAACCTTGAAGATACTAAATTTTAGTCTTGATCCTCAATCTAGAAATGTAAACAAACATCTAAGTTAAAGAATAAATTATTTCTTAGGTTTATGCGAATGTTATACATTAAAATAAAACTAATTTATACGGATTCTATCGTGATTTGAAACATCGGGCCTAAAAATGAAAATATATCGCTATATGATCCGTATCATCATCATCATGGCCTGTTCGTGGTCCATTCTTGGACATAAGCTTCTCTTCTCTTCCATTCCCGGCGGTCTTGTGCCCGGATCATCCAGTCCTGTCCTCCGAATCGTCTGATGTCGTCTACTCAGCGTCATAGTGGTCTTGCGCGCCCTCCCTATATAATCCGTATAAATTTATTTTATATATATTTTTTTTTATTAGCTGAGACTGGCACACGAGCAGATGGGTCACCTGATGGTAAGTGATCTCCACCGCCCATAGACACCCAAGACACAAAAGGAATCATGGGTGCGTCGCCAACCTAAAAGGAGGAAATGGAAGGGGAGGGAAAAAGGGATTGGGAAAGGAAGGGGGGAAATGGGCGACCAGCTAATTTTAAGGGTGACTTGCACCAATATAATTAACCTATAGTTAGTGATAACCTCAAGTTAAATTGAAAAAAATATATATAAATGGCTTGTAATTCATTACATATACTATATTTAACCTGACTGCCTCGGTGGCATAGTGGTATTTCGGTACGACTACGGTTCTGAGGTCTCGGGTTCGATACCTGGGTCGGGCAAAGTGATATTGGATTTTTCCATATCAGCCCGGAGTCTGGAATTTGTGCCCGATACGGCGATAGGCTCGACCCCTATCACATCTGGGCGGAACTAAGCTCGGCGAAATGTGGGTGTTATAGTTCGCTACTTCGCCTCTGCCTACCCCTTCGGGGATACAGGCGAGAGTTTATGTTATGTTATGTTACTATATTTAATTACAGAAAATATATGAATAACATTTAATTAAGTCACAAAAAACATATTTGTCTACCCGAATCGAATTTTTTGTGCACGTCCCAGCATAGAATATATTATTTTTCATTGCCACTACGTAACGCATAGTAACATTATGACTGTACAAGGTTACAGGAAATGTACGAGGTGCAGGTTCAAAGTTTGCGGTCAAGTACGGGGAACACCTAATATAAAACTGTCCCGTCACCCGTGGTATATGAATATTCATGTCACCATGCAATTGCATTACGTTACGTATGCATGTGTTAGCATACTGCTAAATATAACGCTTTAACTGGTAAATGTTTTTAATTTGTTAAGCAACAAATGACAACTAATATTGTGTAATATGTATCACTGTAAATACGTTAAACAATTACTTTCTTAATTGTAAAGTTATTATTGACAAATGTGTACCATGTCATACTCCGATATTTGTGAAACTAGCAATACACTTTTAAAAATGAAGTTCACGGTAGGAAAATAAATGTAGCTGTCAGTTTTGTTTACTCGCTACTATTTAAGTCACTGCACAGTGCGGCAGCGCACAGTCGCCGACGGACCACGGAGGTGGTCAGAACTCTAAAGGTAAACAGTGAACAAAGTGTGGAACAGTGGTACAGGTATCGTTACTATTTACTTATTATTATTTACCAGTGAAGCTGGTACAGGTACTGGCATTATTTACAGTTTTTATGTATATAGTATAACTGAAATGTTCTACTGCTATGTAGTATATTATAGCATTGCAAAATCCTAAATAAAAGGTATATAGGTAAAGATATACACCGAGTAGACTCCTTGTTCATATAATTATTAAAAAATACATAAGGTTTTTATGTAGTTCGGAATAGGTATAGTATTTGAGTATACTATTATATACTTGGCTTATTATAGCGAGGAAGTCTTGGTATTAAGTACCGTTCCATATATGTTGACTACAAATTGTTAGTAACTCTGTTTGCTTCAGAGTTCTGAGTAAATAGAATCATTGGTTACCTATTGTCACTGTTTATGTATAAAACTATTTACTATGTAAAAGAATTGTGTAATAGAAAGTATATAAAGATGAAGAGAAAGATAGAAAAGATAAATATAGTGTTGATGGGAGTTTCTTTCGCCATTTCTTCTCCACAGTAACAATTTGTTCCGAAATGGTAGTAGAGATAATTAAAAAGTGATATTTGAACACGCACAGCATTTTTATTATTGAAAGTACCCTCTTAGTGTCGTTTATATTAAAACACAAAGTATATAAATGGCCTATATATATCCTGACATGACTATTGAATCGAAATAACTTAATAAGCAGTAACTTTGAGAAATAGTTATAACGTAGATTTGTAACTATTATATTTTGACAACGATATATATATATTTATTTTATTTTATAATCTATCACATGCATTGTTTACGCATTCTTTCTTACCAATTGTGTTGTAGTACTTTGTATGTGTCGTAACCATCAATATAATATAACCCTAGATGCACAGTTCTTTGCAAATATCATCCTAAAAAGTGGTCTCAGGAATAAAACGAAGAAAAAGATCACAAGTTCTAATTAAATCAAACACAAATATAACCCTATGCACGTGTCATAAAGTAGCTTTTTAAACGAAATGATCAAGCGTTTTTAAATTCGTATTTTCAAATTTAGAATTCTATCGGCGTCCAACTGTAGGGAAAAGGAGTGCTTAAGCACTTCTTTGCTGTCCCATTTTCCGAGCGTCAACTGTGCTTGTGCATCTAGGTAAATAATATATCGATGGTCGTAACTCGTAATGTCAGTCTTGTTTTTTTAATTAATTTCGGATCGATTTTTCAATAGTCAGATGACTTTTATCTACCTCTATAGATAATTCTGTTAATTTAACGTCTATATTTTTATATAGAAATAAATATGTATTTATAAAAATATTGTGAATGATTTAATTATATTTTTATAATTATTCACCAGATATTTATTTGGTTATAAAAATATCAGCTTTTAAACAAATAAAGAAAAAAAAAATTCATTTCTTTTGAATTTTAGATTTGGAACGTAGAAATAAACCAAAAAATCTATATTCTTACTTTCTACTTGCCCTTATCCCACCTTAATGTGGGGTCGGCGCAACACACGATTTCAAGCATGTAGCAGAAAGAATTCGCTTTGCTTTAAAATATATATAATTTTATTATTAAAAATTGTATTTAATTTTGCACTAATTGAACACTGAATTATATTTTAATAATAATAAAAATAAATTAAATACGATATTTAATAACCAATAAATAAACCTTAATTATTTATAGTCATATTTAAAAAAAAACTAATACTAGAAATACAAATACATTTCTTTAAACAAACTAAGCGACGTTGTACTCTGTCGAGTAGTGGGGAACCGTGTCTCGAGCGATCCATTAAACCAATCCGGGATTTGGTAGGATTTATTTCCCATACAAATTCAATGGCCGAAGTCCGTTCTGTGTTTATTCATCCTTGCTGCCATACCTACACAATATAAATTGCTTCATTGTTACATAAACGAGACTTATTGTTTGATTATCAGTATTTTCAAATTAAAGTAATAATAATAATAAATACATCCAACAGTCACATGCCTACTCCTGACCCCACACTAGGTATAAACCTGTATCGTGGGTGTCAGAGATTATCGGTCTCACTTAGGCTGAGATCTATAGAGCGAACTTCAACTAAGTCTAAGTCAAAGTAACGAACTCGGTGAAGATTTAGAATTGTTAAATCGAACTTTAACTTAGTCCGAGTAATTTTTTACAAGAAGAACAGACTGACAGACAGATTAAACAAAGATTTCCTTGTAAAAAATGACTCCGCCTAAGTCAAACTTCTCACTGAGTTCGTGACTTTGACTTAGACTTAGTCGAAGTTCGCTCTATAGATCTCAGCCAACGACTCGACGCAAGTAATTAAAAAGATCAGAATAGGTGAAGTTTCAATGGTGTTTAATAAGTATGCTTGAAAGAAATTTTTAAAATTCAACAAAAAATCATTTAACACATGAAATAGTTATAATGTTTTCAAAAAAAGTTCAACCAGTGTGTTGCAAGGAAAATCAAAAAATCTTGAATTTTAAAGAAATCTTTTTGATAATTTTATATTTTCATGTTTACAAAAACATTTTGTTAACAAAAATCACTTCCACACAATCGACTCGATCCAGTCGACAAAACTAGAGACTCTAGTATACACTCCGGGCAAGTTTCGGCGAGCACAGCCGAAACCGAAAGAGGTGATTCCGATCACGTAGTACAGCTTGTATTTCGAACGTATGTCTAATTTTATTTGCATCTGCAACGGCCCTCCAGAATCGCCCTGGAATTAAAACATAAAATATAATAATAATTAGCCCCATTATTAGTTTTGTTTTTTTGCTGACCACTTTTCTCTTCTACCATTGCCATAGGCACGTATACCTTAGTAATTGTTGTCTGAGACATTGGCTAAATAAAGTTGCTTTCTATCTTTCAAATTCTTGTAAAGAATTCCTTAAAGTTTCCTTCTATATGATATTGTATTGCTGCTTGGTTAAAACGCGTGGATTTTAGAATAAATACGTAATGAAAATCAACAGATTTTTATAAATTAATCTAGATGAGACCATTCTTGGAGTCGGCTATAAGGATTACAAAAATATATATCAAAATCAATCTACATTGACCGGAGATATAACGTTATATTCGTAATAGAGGAACATACAAAAGAATTGTTAATCTCCTCTGTTTGGAAGTGTTCAAAAGTTTTAAATCTTACTTGACAAGCGTCGACGCCTCCAGCTAGTTTCCCGGCACATATCTGGTGATCCTGCAGACCAGACCAATGCCTGTTCTGTTTCTTTGAAAGTAAGGAGTCGCATTGATCGTTTCCAATTACATCAACAACTGCTGCTTGAAGAATTGGCGAAATGTCTCGGTAGCCTGTTGAAGAATAAACCAGAATAAAATGCATAGAAGCTGATAGATGTTCGTATATATTTATATCCTTTGTACTACAATGTTCAAACAGTGGTTTTACAGAAGACCTAATATACGAAATAGATATTGCTGTTGTATTTTTTACGGTAAGATTTCAGATGGCCCAAAATTGTTTATGACGTTTCATTTTTATTCCTTATCCATGCTGATTATTTCTTTAACTTTATATACATCCACGTATAAACTTGACTTTATCAGAGGCATTCCTTATTAGTCTACCTGTGGGTGATGTAGAAATAACTGATATATTATATATTTCTCATCATTTATTTATTTATTTATTTATTTATTTACACTTTATACATAATGATATGTACAGGCGGACTTAATGCCTGAGGCATTCTCTACCAGTCAACCTTTGGGTGGTGCAGAGAATAAACAAGGCAGGTGTATAAATTAAAATAGAAAGAGAGGTGCTAAATATTATGATTATAAATCCAATATATACTAATACATATTCTATTATATATAAATATAAAACCATACATACTTTAATAAATAAATAAATATATATATATATATATATATATATATATATATATATATATATATATATATATATATATATATATATGAGATCAAGAAGAGTATACGTACATACGTACGAATATAGAATGTCCGAATTATTATAACATACATACAACAATATAGTCACGATACATTAGCGACATGATTCCGCATCCACACTAAGCAGCAGTTGACGCACCCTGTTTTTAAAAGCCAGGCGAGTTGTGCACGCCCTAATTTCAAGCGGGAGAGAGTTCCAGAGAAGGATCGATTGGATGGCAAAGGAAGAATTCATAAAGTCTGATGTATGAGAGGGACACTTGAGAAGAAGATTGCTTGAAGAACGAAGGTTTCTTTCATGGTTACTACCAAGGTATTGAAATTGGGATGATAAGTAAGAAGGTGGAGAAGAGGAAGTAAGAAACGAGTACAGAGTAGTAAGTACGCGCAGAGAACGACGCTGACGTATGGGTAACCACTTTAGTTGTAGGCGATAAGATGACACATGATCATACTTGCGAAGATTATAAATGAGTCGTAGAGGGCGCCTCTAGCCATAAACATATCGTTCCGTGTTTATAAACTAATTAAAATAGTTAATCTTGCTTATAAAGTATAATGTGTTCTTAAAAAAGTTACTTAGTGTCTAATAGCCAGTACCTATCGTTCGTGAGACAATTGAATCACCAAAACAACTGTAAAAGTGTTATTTAATGTGTGAACTGTTATTCAATGTAAAGTACCAATGAACAAACAATTATCAGAAAATCTATTAAAGAGTGAATAATTAACGAACTATACTATCGGTAGAATTGTGCAATCATATAAGTGGTGACAAATCTTAACAATCTCAAAATTTACTCAAAGAACAAAAATGTTGGCCGTTACGCCGATTTAAATGTGAAATGACCTTTGGACTGCAACAAAAGTAAAGAACTGGTTATGATCACAAATATTGAATCACTTGCGCAATTTTGGATAGATGCCTATGCACCATTTTGGCCTCGAGGTATATGCTATCGACTACAGCTTTGAACATCCACCCGAGTGTGCGTTCGAATCCTACCACTTCGTTGATGTTTTTCTGATTTATAATTTAAATATTTTCTAATCTCTAATGAATTAAGAAGCGACACCTATTGAAACTAGGAAACAGTAAATAAAACAAAATAAAATAAATAGCGCCATCTGCATTGGACAACGCAAACAATCATTTACACCCAAGCGAGCAACGTAACGACGAACCCAGCGCTTAACGGTGGTTAATCAGTCTGCAATGGCATCTAAATCTTTAATATGTGCCGGTTGTTTGAGCTTGATAAGAAATAAAGAAAGTCTAAAATGCAGCATATGCTTAAAACCGTATGATTTAATGTGTGCAAATATGAACGACAAACGTTATAATACAATGAACAAGGAGCAAAAATTTGCCTGGATATGTCATTGTTGTCGAAGCAAACAGCCCAGAGGAGATAATAGCGACACCCCAATTCGGTCCAATGTGCACATGAATGTGAATAATGACGTGAGTCCTTCCAGAGAAGATGGCATTTGTAATATCACACTACGCAAAAAAACAATTATACGTCCTGAGGGCGAGCAATGTTCCCCAACATCACCTCTCTCATCACTTCACCCATCATTGTTATCAACAATCAAACATGAAATACACACGGCTGTCAAAGAAGCAATGCAAGACCATGTTAAATTGATATTAGAAAAAGAATTTGAATCAATTAGAAATGATATAGCAATGTTTAAAGAATTAGCACACAATTTTGAATTTTTGAATGCAGATTATGACAGTGTTAAGGCTGATCTAGCTATATCCAAAGAAAAAATAGCAGTACTATCAAAAGAAAAAGATGCTCTATCCCATACTGTCAATGATCTTTCAACTAGATTAAATTTAATGGAGCAATATTCCCGTGAAGGCAATGTAGAAATAAACGGAGTTCCAGAGAATAAGTCTGAAAACCTTGTAACTCTTGTTAAGCAATTAAGTACAGTTGTGTCTCTTCCATTAAACGACTCTGACATATTGAGTTGTACAAGAGTTCGGAAATTGGATGAAGCAAACAGAAGACCACGATCAATTATTGTTAAGTTTCCCAACGCACGAACCAGAGACAGTGTTCTAGCAGCAGTAACAAAATTTAATAAAAACAATAATAAGGATAAATTGAATTCTACACATTTGGGCTATGGCGGTAATAAATCAGCTGTTTTTGTTTCTGAACATCTATCGCCATATTTCAAGGCATTGCATGCCGAGACCAGAAAAGTGGCACGTGAAAAAGGAATCCGCTATGTATGGGTACGTAATGCCCGTATATTCACTCGTAAAAATGACGAATCTCCGGCTAAACAAATTAAATCATACGACTGCTTAAAAAAACTTTAAATCTTAGCTGTTTTTTTTTTCTGATTAAGTACGACTCATGTGCCGTAGAAAACATTACAAAATTCAATATTTACTATCAGAACTTTCGTGGCATGCGTACAAAATTGTCCGATATTGCCTTAATATCTTTAAACAATACCTATGACATGTTTGTAGCCACAGAAACCTGGTTAGATGATTCTATTGGTGACAGTGAGATATTAGACAACAGGTATTTAATTTATCGCCGAGATCGTCAGTCAACCTCTGCTACTGGAAAAAAAGGAGGAGGCGTTCTTATTGCCGTCTCTAAATCCGTGCAGTCGAGAAGGCTAAGTCACCTGGAGAGTCCAAGCGAAGACTTATGGGTATCAATTAAAGTCAGACTAAATAACGCAATTAAGGATGTTCTTGTGTGTGCTGTGTACCTGCCACCACCTATATCACTGAGATCTTTGGAATCATTTCTTTGTAATGTAAATGTAAGCTTGAACACTTATCCAACCGACTTGCTTTTATTTGGTGATTTTAATTTAAGTTTCATCAACTGGATAGTTGATGATACCAATCTGAAACCACTCAATTGCAATAATTCTATTGGGCAATGCTTTATTGATTTTCTATCGCTTAATAACCTAACTCAATTCAATAATGTCAAGAATTTCAATCATAAGACGTTGGATCTGGTTTTGAGCAATATTGATTTTATTAATGTATCTGAAGCTTTGGTTCCATTGAGCAAATTAGATTGTCACCACCCAGCTTTAGATATTGATGTTACATTTCAAGTTGCACAAGGGCTTAAGACTAGAACTTTTGCTACATACAGTTTTAAAAAGGGTGATTATTTGTCTATTAAATCTCAACTAAGTGTGGTGGACTGGGAATCGGAATTGGAGGGAGAGGATGTCAATGTCATGATTCAAAAACTATATCATATTCTACAAACTCTAATTGAAACTTATATACCTAAAGTGAAACCACGCTCGCACAAACACCCTCTTTGGTTCTCATATGCCCTAATTAAATTGATTGGCGAAAAGGAGAGAATAAGAAACAGATATAAACGCTACAGAAATCCTCGGGATATAATTGAACTTAATATAGCCAATAAACGTGTAAAAAATTTAACTAAAATATGCTATAAAAATTATATCACTAATATAGAGAAGTCTGTTAATAGTAACCCCAAAAAGTTTTGGTCTTTTATTAAAGATAAAAAAGCGGCGTCTGATAGACCTAGTAGAATGAAACTTGGAAACATTTGTGCTACCTCGGGTGAAGGAATCTGTAATTTATTTGCTGAACAGTTTTCTTCTGTATTTTCTGCTAACGTTCTATCATGCGCTAAAGATGATAATGATGGAAAATACACACAAGAGGCGCTGGGTAGTGTTGAAATAACAGAAAGAATGATATCCAAGGCACTACTGAAGCTTGATGCCAACAAAGGGGCAGGGCCTGACGGGATCCCACCTTATTTCATTAAAATGATACATAAATACCTAACACTACCCTTAAAATTAATATTTCAGAAATCGCTTCAAACATCAGTGTTTCCTACTGAATGGAAGAAGGCAAACGTAACACCCATTCACAAAAAGGGCGCTAAAGATATCGTCACTAACTATCGACCCGTATCTATTTTAAATATTTTTTCCAAGATTTTTGAAACCGTTGTTTATCCACAGGTGGCATCTTACACAAAACATAAAGTCTCCGTTTACCAACACGGTTTCCTTAGATCTAGGTCTACAGTTACGAATCTAGTTAGTTACATCAATGATGTCTCAAAATCCATGGACTCTAAGAATCAGGTGGATGTTGTCTATACGGATTTTAGTAGCGCCTTTGACAAAGTAGATCACTCGGTCTTGATTAAAAAGCTGAAAAGATTTGGAATTCATGGTCCATTACTCTTGTGGTTCCAATCTTATCTCAAGCATCGGTCGTCGCGAGTCACACTAGGTGGATATCACTCTGAGACCTACATATCCTCTTCTGGAGTTCCTCAAGGATCCCATCTAGGTCCGTTACTTTTCGTGCTCTTTGTAAACGACATTACAGAACATGTTGTATTCAGTAAATGCCTTCTTTTTGCCGACGATCTGAAGCTCTATAAAACCATATCTTGTGTTCAGGACGCACATGATCTTCAAAGTGATATTAATGCAATAAGTTACTGGTGTCAACACAATAATATGATTCTCAATGCAGGAAAGTGTGTACACTTGAAATTGACAAGAAAGAGAATTTTGCTTCCTACGAATTACTATATTGGGTCTGATCAGCTAAGTGAGGTCACCAGTGCCTGCGATCTGGGTGTCATTGTAGATAGAAAACTAAACTTTGTTGAGCATGTAGATAAAATTATTTCAAAAGCTTGGAAAATGCTTGGTTTTATTAAACGTATTTGTCGTGATTTCACAAATATCCCAGCACTGTTATGCTTGTACAATGCCTTGGTTCGCAGCATTTTGGAATATGCCACTACTGTTTGGAATCCTCAATATCAAACTCATATAATGCGCCTGGAGCGAGTACAAAAATCGTTTACAAGATATTTGGCATATAAAGATCCATGCTGTCCTTATCGCGCCGATTATAAATCCCGTTTAAACCATTTCAAACTTTGTTCATTGGCAGACAGACGTAAATTAAATGATTTATTATTCTTACACAAATTAGTTAACGGATCCATAGATGTACCTGAACTCCTTGCCCAACTCAATTTGACAGTGCCACGAAAAATACCCAGATTCCCCTTAACAAATTCCTTTAAAAAGGTAGCCCTTAAATCAAAAATTTCATCTCCTTTAAATCGTGCCATAGATGAATATAAAGACAATGATATTGACATCTTCAACTCCTCAATAAGGACATTTAAATCTCAATACCTGAAGTCGATAAATTATTGAATTACCTTGTGAAATTTGGAATTGTTGGAATTATTGTATATTATTATATTATTATATATTATTATTAAAATCAACTAAGCTGTATGCACCTGTAATGGCAGTGCACACTGTACCACTACCATAAAATATTTTTTTACTTGCAAAAATGTATTGTGTAACTGTCGATGGTGTGTCATTAATAAATAAATAAATAAATAAATCGAATGCAGTTATTAAGAAGACGGTCAAGTTTGTTGAGCAGATCTGCATTCAGGTCAAAATAACACACATCACCATAGTCGATAAGAGGGAAGATTAAGGCTTGCACAAGCATTGTCTTTGTCTTGGATGGCAGGAAGTTCTTGAGGCGATAAAGAGCGCGAAGAGTACCGGTGACCCTCTGGCAAACAGAGGCTACCTGGGTCCGCCAGCTCAGGGTGGCGTCGATATGTAAACCCAGGTCTTTGACACTAGCTGAAAAAGGGATAGCGATGCCATCAAATACAACCGGAGAAATGGTTGCCATGTCCAAACGGTTTATGATTCTGGAGCTGCCCACAATAATGGCTTGACATTTATTCGGGTTCACTGTCAAACCAAAACTGTCGGACCAACTCTTTAAATATGCCAGGTCCCCATTTAAACTAGCTATGCCCGCAGATACACAATCGACACCAACCTGAGAATACAACTGGAGGTCATCCGCATACAGATGATACGCACATAGTCATTTGTCAGTCCTAGGTCATAAAATCTATCGGAATCTGTTTAGCAAACAGCGCGACCCCCAAAAATAGAAAAATAAATAGTAACGTGGCTATAAATGGTTTAGATCATAGTATCAACAACCTATTTTTTTATTTTTGGAGAAATGGCACGTCTATCCGTTGACCTACGTCAAGTTTTGCTACTAACCTTCCTTCAGTACACCCCATCCTGTCACCGAAGCTTCTGCAGCAGGTAACTGAGTGTCAGGACTGGCCCACAGGCAAGCTGGTTGTACCATCTGCGTTAAGCCTACTTCCTCTTTCAATTCCATAAGTGCTATATCGTAGTATTTTTTTGGAGGCTTGTAATTTGGATGCACGATGATTCTTTCGATGTAGATATCGTTTTTCCCATGTTCCTCTTTTTGTGTCTAAAGATTAAGATTTTTTTATTGACTTACGAAGTTAGACGTAGACGAGCAGATGGTCCACTTGAGGATAAAGAGTTACTGTTATCCATTTATTAGTTATTCAACTTGGCATGTATCACGAATATATACCATTAACTAGAACTCTCATTGAATGTCTTATCTACAGCCCATATAGCTACTTCATTTCAAATTATATTTAATGAGTTGATACGACCTGATAAAGGTCGCAGGAAGTCGCTGGATACAGGCCGCTTCCAATTCCAAGGTCGATCTGGAAATCTTTGAGGAAGGCCCATGTCCAGCAGTGGACGTCCTGTGGCTCATGATGATGAGTTGATACGAGTATAAACACTTACCAATAAGTTAATATTTACGTGGCTAAGTCTGACAATCTTTGGAACTGGATCCGCAATATCGGTGCTGAGAGAAGATGCCTTGGAGCAGTGTGCCGCTGTTAGAACAAATTTGGGACTGATCAAAGAGCTGCCGCATCGGAACAGCCATTCGTCATTTACTCCACGCCAACCTATTGCGGCCTGGCAAGACACGTATAAATTAATACACACTACAGTCACACACATATTATTATACTCCACGAAGTTTCAAGCCTCGTGTGCGATACCCACAACTACCCAATTGGAGCTATGAGACATTCGGTCTTCCAACCAGGAACAAATATTTGTTGGAATAAACAAAAATTTGTCTCGGTAGATAGCCATTTCTTACAGTAACGGTCTTGAGTGGTAGAGCCACGCTGTCGACAATTGTATCTACAGCACGAATGGGCGAGCTCTATCGGTTTGATACCACTGTCTCACAGAAAATCGACGAAAAGTGGCAGCTCGCTGTCGCGTTTCGTCCGATGAATGAGATTTCTGGTAGCCCAACTCCCCTTCTCCCTTTCCCAATTCCTAATTCCCTTTCGTTAAGTTGGTAGCGCACCCATGTTTCTTTTTGTGTCTTGGGTGTTTATGGGTGGTGGAGATCACTTACCATCAGGTAACTCATCTGCTCATTTGCTAGACTATGCTATAAAAATGTTGTTGTCTTTGCTGATACCGATCGCCGAGTTGCCTTAGTTTGGAATTTCTGATCATGTGGCGATAGGATCACCACCCATGAAGGTACGGAAAGAGACACAGTGCGTGCACCAGCTGCGCCTTTGCTTATCCCTTCCCTGATACAAATATGAACAATAAGAGGAACTAACCATATGTGGAAATTCACCAGGAAAGGCTTCTCGTCCTCCCTCAATATATGGTACTGATGGGGCTAATCCCATTTTTTTCCGCATGATGTTAATTTCACCTGAAGTGTTGACAGATGATGAATATATTTTATTTATTAAATTTAAAAATGTTTAATGGAATGGTGTCTAGAGAAACAATCATTGCATTTTTTTATAAAAGAAAAAAAATTAGCATTAATTAATTGTAACGTTCCTTGAACCTTATACAATATGGATTTAGATTTTTTTGCTATTACACTATGTTGTGCTAAGTCTTATTAAAATATTTCTTGTAACTTTGGTAGTCAACAATACGGTTGAAAAATGTTAAAGCAAACGTTACTTACATATACATCTAATATTTTTCTCTTCTATTTCTCGCCTCCTTTTCAAATTCCATATGTAATCCATACATTCTGAAATTATGATATGAAATTTATAACGGCGTGTTATTAATAGGCATTCTTCGATGTTTTGATTGCTAGGCATGAATTTCCGACATCACTTACCTACTACTCTATCTTACTCTACGCTTTTACTTCGCTATTGATGATCCTCCACAGTGATATAATTGGCGTTCATTTCTTTATTTATACCGTTAGAACCTTTCATATTGTAACACATAACATAAGCTCACGCCTGTAACCCCGAAGGGGTAGGCAGAGGCGCACTAGCCAACTAGTACACCCACATTTCGCCGAGCTTTGTTACGTTCCAGATGTGATAGGGGCGAGCCTATCGCCATATCGCGCACAAATTTCAGACTCCGGGCTGATATGGAGAAATCCAATATCACTTTGCCCGACCCGGGGATCGAATCCGTGACCTCAGGACGGTAGTCGTACCGAAATACAACCACGCCACTGCCTCGGTGGTCTATTATTACATAAAGTTATATCAAACTTACTTGCTTCACTGACACGTCTTCCTACTAGAAAGTCTGGTTTCTCCGAGAAATGTGGAAAACAAGGCTTTTCATCTTTATCTTCATCATAATCCCATGTTATATTTGGTCCACTGACTGATGGTAAAGGATTAACCCCACCATCTAATTTCTTTAAATGAAAAAACAAATTAATAATTGATTTGTAATAAGTGTAAGTTTAAAGTTCATACATTTCCAAAAATCTCAAACATCCTCGCGTAGCTGTATTTTGGTATTACCCGATATGGCGATAGGCTGGCAACTGGGACGGAATTAAGCTCGGCGAAATGTGGATGTTCTAGCTAGCTAGTGCGCCTGTGTCTACAGCTTCGAGGACATAGGCTTGAGCTTATGTTTATATTTATGTCCAAACATTTTTGTAGCTCCAACTTCTTATAGTTTTTAAGCAAAACAGCTGTGCGGCCGGACATGAATTTAAAAGAGTTTCATTTTTTCCATTCGGCTAGGGATATAAAAATAACATATAAACATAAGCTCACGCCTGTATTGCCTAAGGGGTAGGCAGAGGCGCACTAGCGAACTAGTACAATCACATGTTGCCGACCTTAGTTTCGCTCCGGATTTGATAGGGGGCGAGCCTATCGCTATATATGGAAAAATCTAATATCACTTTGCCCTCGATCTAACCCGAGACTTCAGGATGGTAGTCGTACCGAAATACAACCACGCCACCGAGGCAGATTACAAAATAGTTTCGAAGCTAGTGCAGTTTGTATTATAGCCAACTAAACTCATGGAGATGCGATTACAAAACACGGGGCAATTAATGGTTTTTATATTAATAGTATCCGCATTTTTTATATAAAAAACCTTGTTCATACCAGATTTATCACGATACGTTTAATTTGAATAATTTTGCAAAAAGTTTAGTTTAGTGTGTTCGATAATAGTTCAACTTCAAGCAAGAAATAATTGCAATATGAAATAAATTAATTATATTACGCAAAAAATGTGAAGCAAAAACTATAATTGTGAATACCATTATCAAAATAACCCAAAATTGTAGGACTGTTTTTTTTTTGTTTCTAATATTGTTCAATTTTTTTGTTAGTTCTAGACATATAATAGCCCATAACACTCAAATCCGAACCAAATATCTCTGGATCACCCAAACATTGGTCTCGGTTCGGGAATTAATCCCGCTGCTCTCGTTTCACGGCTGGCTATTCATTGGCTGTGCTATGGTGGCTGTCAAATTAATGTTAACCGATTTTTAAAGCAAGAGGTTCTTAATTCGTGGGTATTTTATTGTGTTCGATAGAGCTTGTTTTCGTACTAAATTTCTACTTAAGGAGATTGACTTCAGGTAGACAGCCGGTTGTAAAAACTAAGCCAAATCCTTTTGTAATAGGGAGTTTCTCCGATCTTACAATGAGATGGTATAAGGGCAAGTGAAAAATACGGAAAAATGAAAAAACCTAACTCCAATCGAAGTTCCATATAAAAACATAGGCATAAGCTCTCGCCTGTATTTCCGATGGGGTAGGCAGAGGCACAGTAGCGAACTAGAATACCCTCATTTCGACGAGCTTGGTTCCAGATGTGCATCCCAGATGTGATAGGGAGCGAGCCTATTGCCATATCAAATTCTAGACTCCGGGCTGATACGGAAAAATCCAATATCACTGCTCGACCCGGAATCGAACTCGAGACCTCGGAAAGCCGTACAGCGCACCCAATATTCGCCTACGCCATCGAGGCAGTCCGTATTTTTATAAGATATTATGAAGAGATATCGCTGGATGCAGACTTTCAACAGGTCAATTTGTAAATCTTTAGAGGAGGCCTATGTCCAGCAGTGGAGGTCTTGTGCCTGATCATCATCCTCCTGCCCTTATCCCAATTTTATTTGGGGTCGGCGCAACATGTTTTCGACTTCCATACATGCCTATCAGCCGTCATCTCGACATTCACCCCTTTTTCTTTCATGTCCTTCCTTACACATTCCATCCACCTCTTCTTTGGCCTTCCTCTACCTCTCCATCCATCAACATTCATGTTCATCACTTTCTTACCCACGTATGTCTCTTCCCTTCTCATAACATTGTGTCTTGGTCATTGGTCTTGTGCCTGATGATGATTATAATGAGATTTAGAAGGCAGATTTTGTAGATAATTTATCAATAAATATATAAATACTTACAGCGGTGTTTGAGGAATTCTCGCATTCCGGATTTCCAGAGTATGCACAAACAGTCACTACAACAAATAAAGTGACATCAGTTTCTTTTATAGCAGAGACTATTAAACGAGCAGGTGAGTTATCTGATGTTAAATGTCCACCGCTCATAGATACCGACGATACCAAAAGAATTATGGGTGCGATACTAACCTTAAAAGAGGGGTATAGGTACTGAGAAAAATGATGCTGCTGATGATGCCGGGCTGATATGGAAAAATCCAATATCACTTTGCCCGACCCGGGGATCGAACCCGAAATACCACCACGCCACCGAGGCAGTGTTTAGATCCCTTAACTAAAATATTTAAGCGTTGAGTAATTTAATACTAGCAGGTAATGTAATTAGTTCAATTATAGTTACACTGTCTTGAACAATAATTTGAATGATCATCATCATCATCATCAGCCACAGGACGTCTACTGCTGGACATAGGCCTCCACCAAAGATTTCCAGATTTACTTGTTGGAAGCGGCCTGCATCCAGCGACTTACTGCGACCTTTATCAGAGGGGTTACCACCACCTCTTATAGCAGTATTATTATAATCTCACTTGTACCGATTCCCATACAAAACAAACGAAGAACGATTATAATAATACTGCTATAAGAGGTTTTGGTAACCCTGCAGTAGCCCGAGCACGAAAAACTAATGTAAATGTAAATGTATTCGAGTTCGCTGCGCACTGATGACGTTTGGTTAATATTTCATACAAGTTTCATAGACGCGCATCGAGTTCGAATACATTTACGGTTGTCAGAAATATTCCTGCTCAGTAGCCAGGTCTTCGGTCGAATATCAATGATATCAATAAAAAATCCATAACATGAAGTGCAAAGTAAAGTGGCATACCTGAGAAATATAACACAAAAGTAACACTATACCGCATTGTATATGAAAATTAAATTTAATTATTGAATGCTGCGTTATAAAAGCGTCTTCATTTCGCGACCTCGTGGCCACATGTGATGTACAAATCAGGTTTCTCGAAACTCAACGATTTCATGAACAACATAGATATGAGCATTAAAATTGTAAATTCGACAAGCGAAATTAACGCTGATTGAACATAACGCGCCTATTTTCTGAAGGCATAGGCAGTGGAGCAAAATACACTCACACTGCGTCAAGGTTTCTTTCTTCCATGATATAAGCCAAGAATTAGCACAACGAACAATTTCAAAATTCATGCATACATAAGCTCACGCCTATATCCCCGAAGGGGTAGCCAGAGGCGCACTAGGGAACTAGAACACCCATATATCGCTGAGCTTAGTTCAGTACCAGATGTGATAGGGGGCGAGCCGATCACCATATCGGGCACAAATTCCAGACTTCGGGCTGATATTGGAAAATTCCAATATCACTTTGCCCGACCCGGGGATCGAACCCGAGACCTCAGGACGGTATTCGTATCGAAATACAACTTCACCACCGAGGCAGTAAAAATTCAAATTTCAATTAAAAAAATACAATGCTTTTAATCGTTTTTTTCTGGGATACCATCTTTCCATCAGTATAAGAAGTTGAAAGAAAATAAAAAATATCATCTTGAATTTTTAATCAAAATATAAAAAAATGTTCATAATACTTTAATGATTTCAAACATTATATTTTTATATATGTTTTAAAAAGTTCACAACAATTATTTCCACACAATCGGCTCGATCCAGTCGACAAAACTAGAAACTCTAGTATACACTCCGGGCAAGTTTCGGCGAGCGCAGCCGAAACCGAAGGCGGTGATTCCGATCACGTAGTACAGCTTGTAGGACGAGTGTATATCTAGCTTTATTTGCATCTGCAACGGCCCTCCAGAATCACCCTGGAATTAAAATATAATAAATAAAATAATAATTATCAGTCCTATTTGTCTTTTTGATGGGTACATGGCCCTTCTACCATTAAGGAGATTTAGGCCTTTGGTCATAGGCACATCCTTTCCAAATTCTTGTGAAGGATTCTCAAATATACAGGTTTCCCTGTGGTATTTATTATAATTATATATTTTTTATTAACAGGAAAGCTTACAGACTGATAATATTAATAGGAAGTATATTTCACAATTTAGCTGATCACAAGCTCTCACAAATATTATAGATAAATTAAATGTACACTTAGGCCGACTTGCACCACTATTACTAACCTATAGTTAGTCCTAACCTCAAGTTAAATTGAAAAAGAAATAGATGAAGGACATCTAATTCATTATATATAATTAATTAAATGTCGTCATATATTATCTGTAATTACATGTAGTACATTACATTTAATAAATTACATGTCATTCATACATTTCTTCTTCAGTTTAACTTGAGGTTAGGACTAACAGTAGGCTAGTAATAGTGGTGCAAGTCAGCCTAAGTTGTTTAAAACAATAGGTAATCTTAAAGTACGTAGCCATAAATTAACAGGAAAATTGAATTATTTTTATTTGCATTTCACTTGAAAAAAAAGTTCACTTAATTTACGTCTTATCACAGAAGTGCCTGTGCAGAATGTCTATATCCAAATTAGAAGCAAGTTCATTAAATTTACTTACACAACGTGGCAAGAAAGCATTGCGTCTATAATGTTATTTTCGACCGACTTCGAAAAAAGAGGAGGTCCTCAATTCATCTGTATTTTTTATGTATATTACGTGATATCTCCGTTAAATGTGAACCGATTTATAAAATTATTTTTGTGAACGATAAAGTTTATTTCAAGGGTGGTCCCATATAAATTTGGTCGCGATCGCTAAGTTAGAAGTCAGTCAGATAAGTTTTAAACTTGTGATTATTGCAACAGAAGGTTGCAACACAGACCGCAGTCCTAACCCAAGTTGATTTGTACGGAGCCCGATTGTATAGAGGTATAGGGGGAAACAATCAATATGACCATTAGCAACGTTAGTCGAATAACATATATCATCTATATCTCGCCGCACATGCATATGGTGAAGACGTCTGCAGTAGCAGAGTCCTACTTAATCTCTGTTTTGAGTGGCACTTCCATTTTCACCTCGCGAGGAACTTCATGGTTTCCTTCTCCGTTAAAGCTAGCGATAAATTAACAATCAATATACATTTAGAGAAGCTGCATATTCTTATGACTAAGAAAATTCGAATACGAAAAGAACTAACAAAATCAGAAAAAGAAAAACATACAGAAGAGTTGATAACCTCCTCTTTTTGGAAGTGGTTGAAAAGTTTAAAAACCTTACCTGACAGGCGTCGACACCTCCAGCCAGTTTCCCAGCACATATCTGATGATCTTGCAGACCAGACCAATTCCTGTTGCGTTTATTCGAAAGTAAGGAGTCGCATTGATGCTTCCCAATTACATCAACAATTGCTGCTTGAAGAATTGGCGAAATGTCTAGACTACCTGGTAAAAATAAACCAGAAAAAATGAAAATATGTTAGACGTTTGCCGTAGATTGCAAGAATAGGACCAGTCCTATTCTTGCAATGAATTTGGATGGATTGATTCCAGAATCAATCCATCCAAATTCATTGGATACTCGTGGAATTGTTTAGCAGATAACTCATCCCACAAAAACAGAACTTATTTAATTAATTCAATACCAATTTGCCTTTAATTGTTTAGATCAGAGTACCAATAAACAATATATTTGGTTTTATGGAGAAACGATCCATCTTTATGTAAATCTAGGTTCTGATTAAAAACTAACCTTCTTTCAGTACACCCCATCCTGTTAAAGAAGCTTTCACAGCACGTAACTGGTTGGTTTCAGGACTGGTCCATAGGCAAGCTGGCTGCACCATCTGCGTGAAACCCACTTCCTTGTCCAATTCCATAAGTGCTATATCGTAGTACTTTTTGGGAGGCTTATAATTTGGATGCACGATGATTCTTTCGATGTAGGTATCATATTGCCGATGTTCCTCTCTTCGTGTCTGAGGATAAAGATTTATTTATTGACTTACGAAGGTAGACTGTTGTATATGGATTCAAGATCTGTAGTATTTAAGATTAAGGACCAGCATTGCTAATTTCAATAGAGAAATGCCTCTTAGTATTATTATTAGTGATCCAAAGAGGTTTGTGATGGACATGGAATTGGATATTGGAATAACCTTAAAACATTGTAATGTTGTGTGTAGTAACAGCAAGTTACTACTTATTCAACATAACATAACATAAGCTCACGCCTGTATCCCCGAAGCGGTCGGCAGAGGCGCACTAGCGAACTAGAACACCCACATTTCGCCGAGCTTAGTTCTGTCCCAGATGTGATAGGGGGCGAGCCTATCGCCATATCGGGCACAAATTCAATACTCCGGGCAGATAAGGAAAAATCCAATATCACTTTGCCTGACCCGGGGATCGAACCTGAGACCTCAAACCGTAGTCGTACCGAAATACCACCACGCCACCGAGGCCTACCTCTATACCACTAACTAGAGTTCTCATAGATATATATTTCTCCTTGTTTATAGTCCGTACACGGTTACTCCATGTTAAGCTTCGGACGTAATCAGTTAATCGTGGCTGATACTCATATAAACACTTACCGCTAAATCAATATTTACGTGGCTGAGCCTGACAATCTTCGGAACTGGATCAGCAATGTCGGTGCTGAGAGAAGATACTTTGGAGCAGTGTGCTGCTGTTAGGACGAACTTGGGACTGATTAATGAACTGCCACATCTGAATAGCCATTCATCATTTACTCCACGCCATCCTACTGCACCCTGGCAAGAGATATATAAATACATACATATAACTGTCACAGACCACTCCAAGAAATTTTGAGCCTAGTGTTGTGAGTATCAGGAGTTATGATACTTCCTCGCTCTAGACCAGGGGGGTTACCATCATCTCTTATAGCAGTACTATTCTAATTTTACTTGTACCGATTCCCATACAAAACAAACGAAGAACGATTATAATAGTACTGCTATAAGAGGTCGTGGTAACCCTGCTGGAACTTATATTTGTGGATTACATAAATGTTATATGTTGTTTGTATGTGATTGTATGTGAATGATTATATGTATACATAGGCATGTGTACTTCATATAAGTATTATACATATATGAAGTACACGTGTGGTGTATTTCATTACACTGACTGTACATTCGTACAGTCTCGAAATAACTTCGAGAAAGAGGCGGATAGGAGGATTCGGTTGGGCTAGGCTGCATTCGGAAAGGTACGCAATATTTTCGAGTCGTCGATCCCTCAGTGTTTGAAAACGAAGGTTTTCAACCGGTGCGTCCTACCCGTAATGACCTACGGAGCCGAAACCTGGACACTCACCAGCGGACAGGTCCGCAAATTCAAATTCGCTCAGCGTGCTATGGAGCGAGCAATGATTGGTATTTCTCTGATGGACAGAATTCGAAATAAAGTCATCCGCCAGAGAACCAAAGTCATTGATATTGCTCGCAGAATTAGCACGCTGAAGTGGAAGTGGGCCGGTCATGTCTGCAGACGGACAGATGGCCGGTGGGGCAGATATGTGCTGGAGTGGAGACCGCGTTTAGGCAGACGTAGTGTAGGACGCCCTGCTGCACGATGGACCGACGACTTGAGAAAGGTGGCGGGCAGCGGATGGATGCGGGCTACGCAAGATGGGATGGATGGCGCTTGGGGAGGCCTACGTTCAGCAGTGGACGGCAATAGGCTGAGATATATACGTGCCTATGTACCACTTCTTACGTGAACATTTGTAAGATGTTTTCAGAGTTGGTGTCGGTTCCGATGCTGCTGTCTGTGCGGATGCCGAGTTGCTTAAGGTTGGACTTTCTGTCTGAGTGGTGATAGGCTCACCTTATGAAGGTACGGGAAGAGACCCAGTGAGTGCACTAGCTGCGCCTTTGCTTACCTCTTTAGAAGATAAGACTTACCTCTTAAGAGGAACTAACCATATGTGGAAATTCTCCAGGAAAGGCTGCTCTACCTCCCACAGCAGCCGGTATTGCTGGGGTGGATACCGTTTCTTTCCGCTTGGTCTCAATTTCACCTGAAGTATTGAGAGTTTCTGAACATATTGATACAACTATAAAATGGAACAATTTAGAAATTTTCTGCTTACACCTACCTTCGTAACGTTTCGCGATCGTTTAACACTTTTAGGTTCGATTTACTTACTACCAGCAGTTGCATACGACTTCGTTCGCTTGGAAATTTATTAACATAAATGTTTCCCACGAGAACCGTGCATTTTTCCGGGAAAAAGGAGCCTAGTGCTATTCTAGAGTATTATCTATATCTGTGCTAGATTTCTTGCAGATCCGTTAAGCTGTTCTGTGGGCTTAGCCGAGTGGCAAATGCGCTAGTTGAATAGAATAGTAAATGTATGCATACATTTATTCTCTTCGACGTACTAGACGTACGTAAATTGGCGGTCTTTTAAAAAAGGGCCAAATCAGGAGTTATCGTAATCGATGAGTGTGTATGAAAAGACTGATGACTGTGGAAGAAGCGAAAGAGGTGTGTTTGAACCAAAGCAATTGGCGCTCCTTAGTCTCTGCCTACCCCAACTGGAGACAGGCGTGAGTTTATGTATGCGCCTCTATGTATGTATTCTATTCTACTAGCGCATAAGCCGCTTGGCTAATCCCGCTGGTGTGATAGAGTAACAGACATCTATCCATCCAAATTATTTGTATTTCCTTATACAATAACATGGGTAGTCAACAATAATACGGATGCAATTCTTCTTCTGATGAAAAACTTCTATGATAAGACGTAAATTAAGTGAACATCTTTTTTAAATGGAATGCACATCTATATATTAATTACCTAGATGCACAGTTGAGGCTCGGAAAATGGGACAGCAAAGGAGTGCTTAAGCACTCGTTTTGCATACAGTCCGACGCCGAAGGAATTCTAAATTTACAAATTCAAATTTAAGAACGCTTGCTCATTTCGTTTACTCGCTTCGCTACTTTATTACACGTGAATAGGGTTATATTTGTGTTGATTTAATTTGAACTTGTGATTTTTTTCTTTGTTTTATTCCTGAGACCACTTTTTAGGAGGATATTTGCAAAGAACTGTGCATCTAGGGTATATTATATTGATGGGAATGCAAATAAAAATAATTCCATTTTCCTTGAAATTAAACTATTTTTACGGATTATATCACGATTTGAAATATCACGAAAATATGGACGGGTGTCAGGCAAGCAAAAGTTCTGTGTATCTTTTAAAAATTTAATCAAACTGAAACCTTTAAATACAAGTCCTATACTATAAAGTTTAAAAAAAAAGTGCATAAACAATACAAATTAAATTCAAAGCATTAGTTTATGTGTTAACACTAAAAATTAACATTGAAGTGTAAACTAGAAGAGTGAAGTTAAAACTACCTGACTTTTGAAGATTACTCAAGTAAACCTCTTATGTGTGTCAAGTGTCCAGTGAATTGTGCCTTTGGTTGGTTAGCAGTTATAACATTGTAAATTATGGTGTCAAGAAGCTATAAAACCTATTAAGAATAAAGCTATCAACGCATATAGTTAACAGCGCCATCTTGTGATCTTCCGAGGAACCATATCCTATACTACCTACTAATCGATCAAACCTTAAAGATCAACGGTCAACCTCATATGGTGGTTGTCGCTAGCGCCATCTACACTTAATAATATATAACAAATAACATCTAAAAATGGTGCAATGCATAGCTTGTGGAAAGTTTATGAGTTCGAAAGAGGGTGTCACCTGTCCCGTCTGCAACTCTAAGAGTCACAATGAATGCGTTGGAGTCCCCCTTGGATCCATTGTAAAGAATACATGGAGATGCGGTGAATGCCAATGTAAAACACCTAAAGGGCGTGATACTGCGACACCCGTCTCTCGGCAAATTGACAATTTTGAGGAAGCTCCCCGGGACCAGCGAGCGGTCCAGCTCAACGTGGACTTAGTTGGCGCCATTCGTGAAGAAATGAGATCAGAATTCCTAAGCCTTAAAAATCTTATGACTGCAGAATTTAAATCTTCAAAGGATGAGTTTGCCACCATTGTGGATGAAATGCGCGAATTCAAAAAAGAACTCTACGCAGTGCGCTCTTATGTCAATGAGCGAATAGACAGTTTTGAGTCACGCTTGGAGGCACTAGAATCAGCGCAAAAGAATAACCCCCCGAACACAGCTGGCCTATCAACATCTCTAGCTCAGACACTTGAAGATGTTAAACAACAGCTCAACGAACGGGAACAGGAGTGTCTCCGAAATGACGTTACGATTACGGGGATACCAGAATCTAAAGGTGAAAATTCTCTTCATCTAGCTATGTTGTTGGGCACTAAAATAGGCCTGATACTGGACGAGCGTGATGTGGTATTAGCTGAACGAGAGGGCGCTCCCCGTAGTACGCACGACCTACCGGGAATAGGTGGCGTGATACGCTCGCGGCGAATAGTGGTACGGTTTGCACGATGCACCACTAGGGATGCTTACATACAACATGCACGCGTTCGTCGTGGCCTAACTACTGCAGATCTTGGCGTGGATGGTTCCGCTGCCCCCGCTCGCGTCTACATAAACGAACGGCTTACAAAGAACAATGGACAGTTATTTGCACAAGCAAGAGAAAAATGTAAGACACATGCGTGGAAGTATTGCTGGACCAAGGGAGGTCGGATATACATCAGAAGAGAACAGGGTACACCTGTTTCCAGAATACGATGTAAAACAGATTTGGATTCTTTTTTCCCTGGTACTCATGTTTGATTTGTTCTGCCAGAACAAACACAAGACTAAATTACTTAACGATGATAAATGATAAGGACTGGTTCAAGGATATAATATGTTATGTTAGATTTAGGATTTTGTATCAATTATCTTTTAAAACTATTATAAATGTTGTCCTATTAGTAATGTTTTGTAAATATGCAAAAGATTATGTTTCTCAATCATCATTCGTGGATGGTGCATGTCCCACTGCAGCTTGTATCCTCTCAAACAGCCATGTATCCGATACAGAACACATTTTTAACACAATTCACACTCCTCTCTCTGAACATATACACATTTGCCTAATTATAGTTATAGTTATGAATTATATACCAATCACTTTACAATTTGATCATTTTTTTTTTGCAACTCCAATTATATTTGTTATATACATCAAAAATAATTTTCACATTTATATTATTTACATTTTATCATTATCACATATACTATCATTAAACCTATTCACAAAATTATTATTAAACCTATTTACAAAACTATTATTAAACTTATTTACAAAACTATTATTAAACCTATTCATAAAACTGAATTTCATTTATTTACTAACAAATACACTAATAACTATATTTACAACATATAAATTATTTACAATATTATATAATTACAATGCCAAGAACTAGGGGATTCTTTAAGGTTGGGTTTTTAAATGCTGGTTCTTTAGGAACCAACCATGATGAGTTTAGTTCTGTGTTGCTTAACCACTGCTTCGATGTTGTTGCAATCAACGAAACCTGGCTACGTCCGAACGAAGAAGGGCGCGCACCCGTGGTGCCCGGATACCGGCTGCGACATACGCCGCGACCGGGGACTGTACGCTCGGGACGCGGCGGTGGAGTTGGATTTTATCTCAGGCGCGGTCTGAGCGCGCGCATATGGACTATACCAGCCGACCCAAGGTATGAACCGGTAGAGCAGATGTGGTTGACTTTAACTGTGAATGGCAAGAAGGTCGCTGTGGGTACGGCTTACCGTCCACCATGGTTGGACCTTGATATTTTTCTAGATGCCATTACTGATACCTTCTGTACACTGGGAAAATGTGATCATTATTTATTAATGGGTGATTTTAATGTAAATCTTTTAAATAAAACTGATTCTAAAACTGTAAAACTAAATGACTTTTTTCAATATTTGGGGCTCTCTCAGCTGATCACATCCCCGACAAATTTTACAGACAGTAGTGAAACGCTGATTGATTTAATGTGTACGGATATTAACAGTAATCACACCAATGTTGAACCATTTGGATCCCTATTCGGCCATTGCTTTCTTGTGGGTGAACTAAACATTAGAAAAGAGCGCCCTAAGCCGTACTCTATTGTTCACAGGTCATTTAAGAATATATCTATTGACAAACTAAATTGTGATATATCAAATCTTAAATTGGAATCAATTTATTTCCTTAAAAATACAAACGATATGGTCAATGTATTTAATAATCTCCTATTATTTTTGTTTGATATTCATGCACCACAGAAAAACATTTTAATAAAGGAAAGGTCTCATCCATGGATTACTGAAACCATAAAAACAATGATGCGGCTACGTGATGAGGCCCTTACTGTCTACAGGTTAACTAAATCAGATACCAAAAAGCAATATTATAAAGAGTTTAAATCTCTTGTGGTTCGTTCTATAGATAGTGAGAAACGTGCATATTTTAAATTCAATATTAATAATAAAATTAATAACCCTAAAGTGTTGTGGAAAAATATTAAGCGTGACATATTACCATCTCACCACCGAGGTCAAGAACTACCACCACAATTTAAAAACCCAGATGAGATTAATAATGAATTTTTAAAAGTACCTGGTAATTCAACGCCTACAATTACATTGTTAACGTATTATGAGTACCACAGACACAGTCCCGCATCATTCAAACTTATACCAGTAGATGTACAAGATGTTGAACGTATTATCTTAAAACTCAAATCAGATGCTGTAGGTTCCGATAATATTTCACGTATAATGTTAGTAATGTCTACTCCATACATCTCTCCACTGATCACACACATTATTAATAGCTCTATTCAAACTTCAACATTCCCTGATTCATGGAAGATTGCAACTGTAAAACCATTGGAAAAAAAACCTAATCCAACAATTATAGCAGATCTACGTCCTATTAGCATTCTTCCATGTTTATCAAAGGTCATTGAAAAGGTGGTATGTGGACAGCTTACCAAGTATCTTGAGGAAAACTCGGTTCTACCAGTATTACAGTCTGGTTTCAGACGACATCGTGGTACATCAACAGCTCTCCTTGATGTAACAGATAACATCTTAGCCGCCCAGGATAAGGGTATGTGCACACTTATGGTACTATTAGACTTCTCCCGGGCCTTTGACTGTATTGCTATCACACTGCTGTTGTCCAAAATGCGATACTATGGCTTTGATGATGTCACCTTAAAATGGTTCCAGAGCTATCTTAGTAACAGGAAACAATGTGTTGAATTACAGCTAGCAGATGGCAGCATGCGATTATCTCAGTTTGCTACAGTACAGCGCGGTGTTCCACAAGGCTCTGTCCTGGGCCCTGTTTTGTTCAATTTATACTGTGCTGATGTAATAAAGAGCATACAGGTGTGCAACTACCATATCTATGCAGATGACATCCAAATTTATATCTCTTTTAAGCCAAATCTGTATGAAGAAGCAGTAGCTGATTTGAATAATGATCTGAAAAGAATTGCAGAATGGTCAGAAAATAATTGTTTGGTCCTTAACCCCAACAAGACAAAATATATGTTATTTGGAACAAAATCACACGTAGAGTCATTACCTGCCTCATTTAATTTGACAGTGTTAAACAAAACAATTGAGAGAGTACACGAAGCTCGCAATCTTGGTCTGTTTGTAGATAGTTCTTTAAGGTTTGAAAAACATGTTGCTAATGTGGTTCAGAGCTGTTTTTATCGCTTAAAAACCTTATACAGGATACGTCCATTTCTTTCACAAAAACTACGCGTCCAACTTGTCGAAGCGCTAGTACTGTCCAGGCTCAATTACGCAGACACTGTTTATGGACCGCGCTTGCTTGCACGTACGAACTGCCTTATCCAGAGAGTACAAAACGCGTGTACGCGTTTTTGTTTTTCTGTTCCTCCTAGATCTCATGTTACGCATTTTATTAATCAGCACTCACTGTTAAAAATGAAGTTGCGGCGTAAATTGCACCTAGCATGTCTGCTATTTGGAGTTATTAAGTTCAAGGAACCATCATACCTGTACAATAAACTTCGGTGGGTATCAGGTGACAGACATGAAGTGCGTAGACAATGCTCGCAGCAGATTAGTATACCTGCACACAAAACTGCTGCTTTCAGGGGCTCATTTCGCTACGCGGCGGCAAAAATTTGGAATAACGTGCCGCCCCCAGTCAGACAATCTGCAACCCTCTTCACATTTAGACTAAGACTTCGTAGATATCTTCTGGAGTCGCAACGTGATCTCGGCGATATTAACGTTGACTTGTCCATAATAATGTAACTTTTTACTATAATTTGTGGGCTATTTCAAATTTGTACGAGTTGACGTGGCCATAAGCCTACGTGGCACGTCTTCTTCTTCTTATCTTATTTGGATGGCGAGGAGCACAATATTCGACTATTTCGCCAGTGTCACGTGGAAAAACGTGGCACGTAAGACGTGGCACATGACACATCTATTATAAGCCAAGAATTAAAAGAATAGATAACAAAGTCCCATAACGTGTAAATTAAATTACAAGTATAGACTATTATGTCATATTGGAGCGAGTTATAGCGATTAACATGGCGGCAAGCATGGCAGACTAGTGACGTGGCAACTTAATCGTTTATCATAATAATAAAATATATAATTATAATTCTTTTTTTTTTCTTTTTCTTTACATTATTATTTATTATTACTCTTATTGTTTCAAATATGAATACCATATTTATATTTCTAAAGGTATATATACCATATACACACACACACACACACACACACACACACACATACATACACACACACACACACACACACACATACATACACACACACACACACACACACACACACACACACACACACACACACACACACACACACACACACACACACACACACACACACACGTATGTAAATGTATATACACACACATATATGCGGATATACAGTTGCTTATGCTTCTGACTGACATCCGTAACGTAAGGGCCCAGATGAAAACCAGCGTCTAACACCTAGTGTTGGGCATCTGCTGATCTGGTTCCTTTTGGTGCAGTTGTGGTGGGATATGCTCTCATCACGATGGGTGATATCGTGATATGTAGATGCATACCTAATTGTTGTTAATTTTTTTTTTTTGTTTTTCCCTCCTTTGTTTATTTTTCTTATGTTTTTTATTGTTGAATATCTAAATATTCAATATATGTGTTATATATTAAATTGTTCACAATAGGTTAACCACCCAACTGTAAACCAATAAATATTTTTTCTTTCTTTCTTTCTTTCTATTTGGTTTTCATTTTTATGCCCGACGTTTCGAAAGCTTTGCAGCCTTTGCAGACCCGTCTGAATAGTTTAATTTCAATGAATAACATTCACGTAAACCTAAGAAATCATTAAATAATACGGTTGAACAAAAAATGTTATAAGCAAATATTACTTACATCTAAAACGTTTATCTTCTATTTCTTGCATCCTTTTCAAATTCCATATGTAATCCATACATTCTGAAAGTATGATATGAAAATTATAACGGCATGTTGTAATATTAGGATCATCCTGCGATGTTTGAATTGGGTACTTGACTATGTTTGAATACACATTTTTATATTATAAAGCGAATAAAACAAAAAGAAACTCTTCTGTAAAAACTATATCGAAATTGGTTTAAAAATGTAGCAGTAAACAATTCTGGAGTGTTGTGGAGTTATCTTGCTATCCCTTTCCAACGTACGTACAGTTATGGCGGTGACGTGATTATACTGATACTTCCCGCAGTTTCAAGATGACACCAAACTTCAAAGGCTTATAACGTTTTTATTTAAAAAAAACTTCAATATTTCTTTCTGTTCTATATTTTAGATGACGTAAATTTCATATACCTAATATGAATAAAGTTAGTCAAATACCCAATTGCAGGACAGCCATCCCCGATGTCGTCCTATTTCTCCATCTTACTCTACGCTCTTACTCGTACATTGAGGATCCCGCGACGAAACAGGCGGATGACCCTCGCAAATACAGGCACCCTGATATGCAATCCTATGCCCGCACAAAAACTTCTATGTATACTACTAGGCAAGCTGCAGTAGCAGGGCTGGCAAAATGCCACGGGCCCCTGGCCGGAGAGGGCCCCTAGTCCGAGGTGCCGCGAACTTATGTTATATTTTTTATTATTTCAGTGGTTTATTATTATTCAATTACTATGTGACGATTTTTTACGGGTACCACATACAATGAATTTGCCATGGGCCTCAGATGGTATAGTTACGCCACTGGCAAGCTGTGTAGAAGTAAAATTTGGTCACATTATAACGTTTGATGGACGTCTAAGGAAAAGAGTAAAAGCTCGACCATCAGTTTTTTGACATTTTATGCTGGTCACTACGTAAAATTATTTTATATGAAAAACATCAGTTCTCTACGTAACCGCTAGAGGCGTGACGGATCTAGTCATAAAAATATATTACGTAGTCGCCAGCGTAAAATGCCAAAAAAAATCATGGTTGAGCAATAAATCTCTATAGTGAGTTGCGATCAATTAACGGAAGCTTAGTGCGAACATTTTATGTACCGAACAGCCTGTCTAGTAGTATACGTAGAAGTCTCTGGCAGGGTCGTCTTAAGGCATACATGGGCCTCTGGGCACACAAGAATTCGGAGGCCCCTTGGAGAGTAAGCAGCGATAGCTCAGTTGGGAATGGTACGGACTGCCGAGACGATTTTTGGAGGTTCGAGACCAACCCCAAAAAGAGCACACACCTCTGACTTTTCTATGTTAAGTGTGTTTTCATTGTGAAATATCGCTTGCTATAACGGTGAAGGAAAACATCGTGAGGAAACCTGCAGAATTTCTCCACAAGAAATTCGAAGGTATGTGAAGTCTACCAACCCGCATTTTAACAGTTAGTCAGTTTAATGTTAACTTTAAAATCAAGTGTACAGTAATAGAAGATAGAAAATTTCATAGTCTAGCACTACATAAAGATGATATATATCAAACTTACTTGCTTCACTGATACGTCTTCCGATTAGGAAGTCCGGTTTCTCCGAAAAATGTGGGTTGCAAGGATCTTCATCTTTATCTTCATCGTAACCCGTGGTTATGTTTGGTCCATTGACTGATGGTAAAGGTTTCAGTTCGCCGTTTGGTAGGAATGGATCGAATCCATCAATTGGTGGGAATGGCGGTCGTGGAGGTGGGGTGAATGTTGGTGGGGTTGGAAATGTGTATGATGGTGGATGGGAATGGTTATCGAAACGTTGCTCTTTCTGTAAAAAAAAACACATTTGATTTACGATACAGTGCAAGTCCATTATTCATAAAGGAGAGAAAAGTAATATTTTTTAAAAATGTAATGAAATATTACGTTATGTATGTATAGCAGCGATCGCTCAGTTGGGTGTGGTACGGACTGAAGAGACGAGTGTCGGAGGTTCGAGACCAACCCCAAAATGGAGCATACACCTATAACTTTTCTATGTTAAGTGTGTTTTCATTGTGAAATATCGCTTGCTATAACGGTGAAGAAAAACTTTGTGAGGAAACCTGCATACCCGAGAATTTCTCCACAAGAAATTCAAACCCAACCCGCATTAGGCCAGCATGGTAGACTAAGGCCTAACACCTCTCATTAGTAGAGGAGGCCCGTCCAGCAGTGGGACAGTAATATTACAGGGCTTATTTATTTTATTTATTTATGTATTTCGTAAAAAGTTTAGTTGAGTGGTCATGTTTAACTTACAAACAGGAAAACACTTGATTATAAAAAACGAATAGTATATTTTACAAAACAAAATTAAGTAAAAACTAAAATTATGGAGCCTGAAGACAAATGACAAATAAATGGATCAATAATATATACAAAATTCCAATGGAGGAGTTAAAAAAATATTTTGCTTTAGAGTATTTTTTAAATTAAATAAATAACACCCAATAGTCACAGTTTTTATACTGATTTCTTAAGTTGACGCGAATGTTATACATTGAAATAAAACTACTCTTACGGATTCTATCACGATTTGGTTTTAATTTTTATTCCCGACGTTTCGAAGGCTTACTAAGAACAGTCTACCAGTGACCACGAAGATTGCAAAGCCTTCTTAACGTCGGGAATAAAAATTAAAACCAAATCGTGATAGAATTCGTAAAAACAGTTTTATTTCACAGTTTTTATGTTATTATACAGGTTATTATACAACATTATTATACAGGGACATACGTAGTCCTGACCCCACGGTATCAGAAACTATCATAGATTCATCGAGTTTTATGGACATTATTGTTAACAAAATTTAGTGCTATCAAACCGTACTCTTTGCTAACATGATAGTAACAATATACTTACAATGAAGTTTGAAAAATTCCCCCATTCCGGATTTCCGGAGTAAGCACGGACAGTCACTAAAACAAATAAATATTTTTTAAAAGAAATAAAATGGAAAATAAATATTGACCTCAAAGTAAATGAAATTCTGTATATATACATACATACAAAAAACTCACGCCTGTGTCCTACTGGGGTAGGCAGGCGCTATGGGGCACTAAGTGCTTCGGTTCAAGCACACCTCTTTCGCTTCTTCCACAGTTATTAGTCTTTTCATACATGCTCGTTGGTTAAGAGAACTCCTTTTTGGCCCTTTTTTGTAAAGATTCTTTGTGATGTCTAGTACCGGGAAAATCATGTCAAAAACACTCCACCTGTTCACGGAATCGAACCCAGACCATATACGCTGCCACTAGACTAAGGAGGCCTGCACTATAACCAGTGGTCTTCCCTTTCAAATACCTATTATAGACCGACTTCAAAAAAAGAGTATGTCCTCAATTATTCTGATTTTCGACCGATTTCCAAAAAGGAGAAGGTCCTCAAGTCGTCTGTATATTTTTTTGTATGTTACGCGATATCTCCGCCAAATGTGGACCGATTTTCAAAATTATTTTTGTATTCGATAAAGCTTATTTTAAGGGTGGTCCCATATAAATTTGGTCACGATCGGATTTGAAGTCGGTCTGTTAAGTTTTTAAACTTTTTATTATGTACATATGTTACGCGATATTTCCGCCAACTGAGGACCGATTTTCAAGTTTTTTTTGTGTTCGATAGCTAATTTTTTAGTCACCTCCGTGGTCTAGTGGCAGCATATATGGGCTGTAGACCGGGAGGTCCAGGGTTCGATTCCCAGGTCGAGAAAAGATAATTTTCTAATTAAATTTTCCCGGGACTGTATCCCCAGAGAATGATGTCAGGCAGGCAGCCGGTCGCAAAAACTTGGCCAAACCCTTTCCGCAACATACTTGAGAGAGTTTGTTGCGCCGACCCCACATTAAGGTGGGATAAGGGCAGGTAGAAAGAAAGGTATAGCTCATTCCAAGGGCCACGATCAGATAAGTTTTGATTAGCAACGTTGTATCCAAGATTTGGTCGTCATTATGGTTGCCTATGGGCCGTGGATATCACATTGGGTCACCCATCTCGGTTGTCGGTTTCTGCTATAAAAAGGTCGTTTTGTCTCGTACCGGGGTCAGCCAGTGTATAACCAGGCAAGGTCGGCATAATTATAATGACTAATAATACGTGAAGCGAAAATTTTGCATCCCTTTTTATGTGAATTTTGCGAATGGACGAACGTGAAATTTTACACAGTTAAAGTTTCATCATCATCATCATCATCATCAGCCGTATGAAGTCCACTGCTGGACATAAGCCTCCCTCAAAAATTTCCAGATAGACCTGTTGGAAGCGGACCTACAAGGTGGACTACGACGACCTGATAAAGGTCGCAGGAATCTGGAAATCAGTTAAGGTTTATATGGAGAAAAAGTGCTTATAACCATTTTTATGAATTATGGTCAAATTTTGACCACTGGGCGTCAGTAATGACTAACAAGGGCGTAATGTCTTGCGGCGACCGGCTTAACATTAAAGTTCCCTTATGCCGGGTACATACCTACCGAACGAACGATCGCGAATCTATGCCTGTTGCATTCACACAACAGCGAAAGTTTGTTTGTATGACCGCAACAGGCGTAGATTCGCGAACGTTCGTTCGGTTGGTGTGTACACACCATTACTTATAAAGATTTATGCGTGGAATAAGTTTAAAAATATTATTTTCCTTCAGTAATTATAAAAAGCAGCGGTAGCTCAGTTAGAAATGGTACGGACAGCCGAGACGAGTGTCGGAGGTTCGAGACCAACCCCAAAAAGAGCATACACCTCTGACTTTTCTATGTTAAGTGTATTTTCATTGTGAGTTATCGCTTGCTTTAACGGTAAAGGAAAACATCGTGAGGAAACCTGCATACCTGAAAAAAAATCTTTACAAGAAGTTGGAAAGTATGTGAAATCTACCAACCCGCATTAGGTTAGCGTGGTAGATTAAGGCCTAACCCCTGTCATTGGTAGAGGAGGCCCATGCCCAGCAATGGGATAGTAATATTACAAGGCTAATGTTATTCAATAGTTTAAGTAAGATTACCAGACTGCCTCAGTAGCGTGGTTGTATTTCGGTACGACTACCGTCCTGAGGTCTCGGGTTCGATCCCCGGGTCGGGCAAAGTGGTTAGTAGGTAGTTTTTCCATATCAGCCCGGAGTCTGGAATTGGTGCCCGATATGACGATAGGCTCGCCTCCTGTCACATCTGGAACTAAGCTCGACGAAATGTGGGTGTACTAGTTCGCTAGTTCACCTCTGCCTACCCGTTCGGGGATACAGGCGTGAGCTTAAGTGATGTATGTATGTTTAAGTAAGATCCTTAATTCTATAACCAACATGTTCAGTTACTATTAAAATAATATCATACTAGTATGAGAACATGAATGGATAATCTATGATAAAAACCAATTTGAATATTGATATAAAACTAGTTTTTACGAATTTTATCGCGAGATATCTAGTTTTATTTCAATGAGTAACATTCGCGTAAACCTAAGAAATCATTCATTGTATAAAATTGTAACACATCTTCCCAAGGGGGGTTTGACGTCAGACAGGCAGTCAATCGTAAAAACTAAGCCAAATCCTTTCTGCAACATGCTTGAAAAAATGTGTTGCGCCGACTCCACAACCCGTCGAAGGCGGCACATATATATGTACATAAGCGTATGGGCCACCGTGACTATTTAGTGGGATAAGAGAAGGTAGAAAGAAAGAAAGAAAAAATAACACATATCAGAAAAAAGTATCATACCTGAGAAATATAATACAAAACCAACACTACACCACATTGTAGTTAAAATTAAATTATATTAAACGCTACGTAATACAGGCGTCTTCATATCGCGACCTTACGGCGATATGTGATGAGGTAAAAATCCGGTTTGCTGAATGATTTTACGAGTATGAACAGTAGCTGTTGCTCGTGACTCCGTTCGCGTGAAAAAATATTTTCCAGAATGACATTACTAAAATAAAAGTAGCCTAATTTACTCCTTATAACCTCAGCTATCTGCCAGTGAAAGTCCCGTAAGAATCGGTCTAGCCATTTCAGAGAATAAGAGACGAAGAGAATAAGAGAAGAACAAAATATTCTTTTTTTTTATATATAAAGTGACGATAGCTTAGATGGGAGTAGTACGGACTAACCAGACGAGTGTCGGAGGTTCGAGACCAACCCCAAAAAAAAGCATACACCTCTGACTTGTCTCTGTTAAGTGTATTTTCATTGTGAATTATCGCTTGCTATAACTGTGAAGGAAATATCATGAGGAAACCTGCATACCCGAGAATTTCTTCACAAGAATTGCAAAGGTATGTGAAGTCTACCAACCCGCATTAGGCCAGCGTGGTGACAAAGGCTTTACCCCTCTCATTAATAGAGGAGGCCCGTGCCCCGCTGTGGGACAATAATATAATAATGTGGGCTAATATTATTTTTTATTATTACCGTATACATTTTCATATGTATTTAGTATAAATCTGTTTTAAATTACAAACAGACACTCGAATTTTATTTATTTGTATAGATATACACATGTGCATTTAAGTTGCATATTCGGCAAGTGACATTGACACTTGACCATATCACGTCTGTATCCCCGAAGGAGTAGGCAGTGGAGTAAAAATGCAATGATACGTCAAGATTTCGTGCCTCCATGTGATAGATGAGCCCATGTTTTCTTTTTGATTTACTCTTAATATGAGATATTGTTGTTGTTGTTGTTGTTGTTGTGTGGGCTCCATTTTCCGCAATCAGTCCATTCCGATGATGGACCATTGTGCGTGACGTGATGCCAGCTAAAAGTTTAGCCAGCCTAGCTCCGACCAGAAGCGCAGGATCTTCCTGGTGTCTCCGCAGGCTTCTCGGAGCGACCTCGGTGTGTTGAGGATTTTAGCCCGTTGTGCAGCAACGCCTTCGCATTCCAGGATGACGTGGGCAGCTGTTTCATCGGCCGACAGGCATCCCCTACACAGGGGGCTGTCGGTCATACCTAGAACATACAAATGTTCGTTAAGTGGGCAGTGTTCAGTTATGGTACCTACGACTATGCGTAGAGATAGCCTATCTAAGGACAGCAAGCGTTTAGTTAAGCGAACATCCGGGTGTGGCATAGCCTCCTGAGAGTGTTTGCAAGTGCTCATTGTAGCCTATTGATCAACATGTTGTTTTGATGTTTTTTGGCGGAGCCATGACCTTATCTGGTTGAAGGGCAGCGGTAATGTTGGACTAGGTCCGATTACACGTAATATGAGATATTATAAACGATATTTTGTGACAAACTTCCAAAAACGAGAAGGTCCTCAATTCGCCTGTAATTTTTTATGTATGTTACGCGATATCTCCACCGACTGTGGACCGAAATTTCAAAATTTGATTTTTTTGTTTGATAGAGCTTATATTAAGGGTGGTCCCATATAAATTTGGTCACGATCGGATTTGAAGTCAGTCCGTTAAGTTTTTAAACTTTTTTATATTTTTTTCTAGCAGTGATTGGTAAACGAGCAGATGGGTCACCTGATGGTAAGTGATCTCCACCGCCCATAGACACCCAAGACACAAAAAAATCATGGGTGCGTTGCCAACCTAAAAGGAGGGAATGGAAGGGGAGGGAAAAGGGATTGGGAAAGGGAGTGGGGAAATGGGCCACCGGAAATCTTACTCACCGAACGAAACGCGACAGCAAGCTGGCACTTTACGTCGATTTTCTGTGAGACAGTGGTATCTAATCAGTCGAGCCGGCCCATTCGTGCTATAGACGTTACTGTCTACAGCATGGCTCTACCACTAATTTGTGATTATTAATTTTTTATTACCATTAAAAGCCTCAGAGTAACGGGCTGTAAAACGCGTGACCGTGGATTCGATTCTCGTACCAACACAAAGTTATGCGAATCTCAGTTATGATTCTGGTCTGTGTTTCGTGGAACCGTAATTTCCTCGTAGTTCCTAATATCCATGATACAGGTTAAATATAAAGCTCAACATACGAAAAATATTCTTTTCCCGTCTATTTGAGTGGTAGGTAAAATAAAATACAACTTAACAAATTCTTGCCTTATACAAAAATCAGCGTGATACAATATTAAGTACCAGGCTTTCATAACAAATGCGGAGTCTGCGAGGCAGGTGCGTTCAATTATGGAAAGCACTTGTTGCGCGCCTATGAAACTGAGTGGACCGAGTTAAGTGTTGAACTTGCCTTGTAAAGTCTCCATAATGCACGCGCAAGTTAGTTCCTTAGTAATATGTCGCCCTAGTACTTAGTTAGCTTAATCAATAGTTTTAAAGCTCTATTCAAAAAGGAAGGATAATGCCCGAATGGTCAAACGATACTCAACTTTAACGGCTTCTTACAGTATTTTTTGCTATACAATTTTGACAGATAAGGCGGCCTCAAGTGTTCGAGTATTCGGGAGATTGTTTATCAGTGCGGTTGTTTATGGCATTGTTAGTGGCTCCTAAACGGATAAACCAAATTCGATTTAGTTTGTTTTGTTTGATAGGTGACGTGATCGGGAGTATTATACTTCTTAAACATGATTTAATACAAAACTGTTCATCTGTTTGCACATCAGCTCTTTTTGGATTAGATTGGGAAAGGGAGGGACAATTGGGCCACCGCAAAACTCACTTCTTCTTATTTTAAAAATAATGGCTTTCACGCATATGCGATGATTTAGGCTGAGATCTATAGAGCGAACTTCGACTAAGTCTAAGTGAAAGGAACGAACTCAGTAGGTAAATAGAGGTCAAGGTAAATAGAGCAATTATATTTTTCACAATGACCATGAGACACAGACACACAGACCATGATGTGGATGATCTCAAGGTCCTGCTGGGATTATGGAGGTAGTTCCTTCCAGTGCGATGCGCCTCAGATGACCTTCATTCGGCGAATCGACCGAACAAAGCCAGCCAACGAACCAAGCAAAACTCATTATGATTTCTTAAGTTTACGTGAATGTTATTCATTGAAACTAAATTATTTTTACAACTATTTTTACAACAAGAAAACTCATCAAAGATTACCGGTTAAAAAGTTTCCCCTTTATACTGTCCATCTTCGCTGAAGTTTGATGCATTAAGGGCCGAATGGTCAAACAGTGCTCAGTCATCCAAGTCATTTGAGCACTACCCAAAGTTAAGCAGCCAATAATTTTTGAGCGGCATGGTCGTACGCACTTGAGAAGACTTGGCGGAAAAATCAGCTGAGGATCAATCATTATGCTACAGATAATAAAAGTTTGTTCTCGATTACAAAATTTTAATAAAATTATATTTTTGTTTCGTTTCACGTAGAATCATTATATTTAATTTAGTTTTTTTTTAAAGATATATATAAGAAATAATTGGCAGAATACACGGTTCAAAAATGTTTATTTAACCTTTTTGCTGTTCATGTGCCATTCCGATCATATTTCATCTGTACTAAATTTTTCTGTAATGTTTATGTTATCTCTGTCTATCTTTTGTTATAGTGAAGGTAAACACATTTTTATATAATAGAAACGGAACTTAAAATGGATCTTTTTTTAATATTTATTATTATGTTGTTAAAATATTTAACACTTGGCAGAATGTTTCTTTCGTCCTTAGCCAATGATTTGTGTGGAAGAAACGAAAAAAAAAATTGGCAAATGGCGACCTGTTTGTTTATATTTATTCTCGTATTTAAATAACTGTGTTTGTTGTATGTGAAGTGATTTTGTTTTATGTAATAAACATCAACGAAGATGGAGAGATTATGGAAACTTTGAAGTTTGGATATGGAGGATATTTCCTGCAGCGTTTCAATAAAAGGAGTCTTCTCGAATTTTTCTTGCCACGGACTGCAATCCGTCCCAAGAAAAATATCCGCCCGATCTGAGAATGGAATTCAGGACGTCCCAGTTCACACCGGCTTCATCAGAACCATCTAAAAATCATTATATTGGAGAGGAATTCGGCAACATGCAGTAGTGTTGAATCGGATTTAATAAAATTAATCATTGTATTTGTGAAGTGTTTTATTTGTCTTGACTTCTTCGAGTGAGCTATATTCTAGTTTAGATAATGATATTGAGGAAAAATACATTTTATTGAAATCAAGGGGTAGGTAAACACTACACGGAACACGGAAATACAAACCTATGCCCGCCATTCCGTTCGCGTGAAATGTTATTTATTTAAACAAATCTATCCTACGGAAACCATACATTTTTTCGGGGAAAAAAGTAGCCTGTGTGCTATTTCAGACATTAATCCATCTCTGTGCCAAATTTCATTCAGATCTCTTCAGCCATTCTGGTGTAAAAGAGTAACAAAACATCCATACATCTTCACAAACTTTCGTGTTTATAACATTAGTTTTATTTGAGAGTAGTCGCAGGCAATCTCAAACTAATTTCGATCAAATGCTAGTTAAGCGGGCCTTAAATAGCTGTCAAACGTTAGGCAGTTGTTGACCATACCGTTTTACGAAATAAGCGGGCCTTAAACTGGGTCCTGCTTACATTTAATGTGACGAGATAGGTTCTGTTTGACCATGCCAAATTGAAGAATAACGAGTGCTTAAATCGATAAGGCCATCCTAAATATTTAGGCATCGTTTGACCATTTGGGGGTAAACCACACCACTTAAAGATAACAAACACAGCTCTAGAGAATAATATGAAATAATTTTAACAAGCGACGCCCACCCTGTCGGACTTCGCGTCAAAATCCCAAAATTCACTTACCTGCAATTTTACGGCGGTTTTCTGTACGATAGTGGCATCAAGCCAGTCGAGTCGAGCCATTCGTTATATACGTTATTTTTAATTAATGAAGTTAATTAACAGCAGAAATATATTAAATCATACATCAGAATCGTATATTGTGGATGCGGTCGTTGCGGTGTTTAATCTAGGGATTATTCGGGAATTGGAACGGGGTAACCAAATTATTTTTGATCTGCTTCTTAAAATTCTTTACAATTGGTGTTCTAGGCAGATATTATTTAAAAATTTAAAGCTATTGATATTTTTTGTATCTCTTTTACGTAGTTGGGTTTTAGTTTTAATAATAATTTAATTTATTTTGTTTTATATAATAAACAAATACATCACACAAATAGTTTGATGGGGGCTAACGAGCATGTGCGTCATCTGATGTTAAGTCCTGACCCCCACACTAAAATACGAGTCTTGTGTCGTGGGTATCAGGAACTACGAGACACGTTCGGTCTCACAACACCCAGACCCGAAATAAATATTTGTAGGCCGTACAAACTTTCTCCTTAGTATTAATCTAGCTTTCATTAGATCCCCATATTGTGGTAATACACATAGACATCCATACACATTTTTTACATATACATATTAAATATGTTCGAAAAATATTATCCGATCCGTCCCATCTTCCGGTGCGGGCGGATAAAATTGTATCTATGTTTATACAAAACCCAATTGGATGCAGGCCGTTTCCAACAGGTCGATCTGGAAATCTTTGGGGGAGGCCTATGTTCAGCAGTGGACGTCCTATGGCTGATGATGATGATGATATACAAAACCAAACAAAAATTTGTAAAAAATACAGACAAACAATAGATTTTAATTTATTTTCCTGTAATGAATTGGTCATGCTTTTTGTGTAAAAGAATCCAATGTTATTTAATGCTCAACTACAAAAGTATGCAAATGATGCAAAAACAAATAAAACCGTCATTTACCTCATTATAAACGATATTTAATCAATTTGGTTCAGAGGTTATAATTATGTTAATCGAATACTCGTTTCAGCAGATAAATACTAGGTAAATTTTGTTACTGTAGATAAATACGGAATAAAGATGGGGGAGTCCTTTGCCCAGCAGTGGGACACAATAGGATAGAAAGGAAGGAGATAAATATTATGTACTGGGAAATCATTGTTTCATTAGATAAATATTGGGAAATGCGAGCAGATTTTTGTCAGATAACTTTTATCTAAGGAATTATTTCGTCATAATCACGGGCGGCTCGGCCCCCGGTGGCCCATACGCTTATGGAACATATATATGTGCCTCCTCCAACGGGTTAACATCTGTCAAAATAACAAAATTATCCATCAGTTAAAGATTATCTGGCACGTTGAAAATTCGGCAATTATGTAACTTTTTCAATACGGAGTCGGCGTAATACACTTTCTAAGCATGTTTCAGAAAGGATTTGGCTTAGATTTTATGACCAGCTGCGCTCTGGGTGTTAGAAAAACCACTTTGCCCGAACTCGGATTTGACCCCAGGACCTCCCAAATCCCAATCCACAACCCTGCTGCCATTAGACCAAGGAAGCGACACAGCCTATTCACGGTACTAAAAACGCGATGCCATTTCAGTTATTTTACGGTGAAAATACAGAGCCGCCTAATCTCTAAAGATGACATCGGAAATAAGGATAAAAAAGAAAAGGAATTTATAACAAAGCAGCGAGATAAGGCACAAACGAAAACAATTCCAGATACGGCAGATAACGCTGTCGAGATTCTGACGGGCTTTTAGAATTTCTCGCTGGATTATGTTTGGATTACTGGTAGATGCGTGTTTAAAATGACTTTGGTTCGATAGAAAATATTTATTATAATAAATAACACCCAACAGTCACACACATAGTCCTGACCCCACACTAAGATCGAGTCTTGAGTAGTGGGTATCAAGAATCATGACAGACTTTCGGTCTCACAACACCCAGACCCGAAACAAATTTAATTTACCACAGTAAACACACCGTTTCATCACAGTAAAAAAAAGTCGTTTATTATTTGATTAGGTTTTAAACCACACCATTCATTCACTAAGGTAATGATTCCGTTCACACACGTTCATATGAGGGCTTCTCTATTTTGCATTGTAGGAGACGTCATATTACAAATAAATGCTAATGTAATTTACATTTTCTGCTGTCATTATCTATTGTCTGGTAAATTCTAATGTAAATACATCAGGTAAATTTTACATTTACATTAGTTTTTCGTGCTTAGGGTACTGGTGTTTTAACACAAGGTTATGTACCCTTAGATCAAGCACAAGTCTCCATAGTTAATAAATTAACTTTAAGTTGCGCTATGTAAAATGTTATTGTGGATAAAAACAAATAAAAATCCGACTTCAAAAATTAACACTTAAAAGTAAATAATCACATGTTTAAAAACTTAATGGACCGACTTCAAATCCGATAGTGACCCAATTTATATGGGACCACCCTTGAAATAAGCTCTATCGAACACAAAAAGAATTTTGAAGATCGGTCATTATTCGGCGGAAATATCGCGTAACATACATACATAAAAAAACAGACGAATTAAGGACCTTCTCTTTTTTGGAAGTCGGTCGAAAATAACAACAATTTCTTACTCTCTTCGGTGCTGAGGCCGAAGCAGATTAAATGATCACTTATGGGACGGAAATAAGCTCGGTGAAATGTGGGTGATTTAGTTTGGTAGTGCGCCTCTCCCTACCCCTTCGGGGATACAGGCGTGAGCTTATGTATATGTAAGTTATGATAATTCATTAGTAATTCTGACTGGCTTATAAGACAACAATACCAGACTTTCTTAAGTTTGAGATACACATTTTATGCATTTAATATTTTTATTCTGCTTATGTGTCAGATATTGAAGAAAACGAGGATTATTTTTTATTATATTCGTAAATATCATCATCATCATCATCATCATCATCATCATCAGTCATAGGACGTCCAGTGCTGAATATAGGCCCAAAAATTTCCAGATCGACCTGTTGGAAGCGGCCTGCATCCAGCGACTTCCTGCGACCTTTATCAGATAAAATAAATTTATTCAGGTAAAATTACTATTCGTATTCATATTGAGAGACGATATACACCTATCATCATCAGCTATAGGACGCCCACTGCTGGACATAGACCTCCCACAAAGATTTCCAGATCGACCTGTTGGACGCCGCCTGCACCCAGCGATTTCCTGCGACTTTTATCAGATTGTATATTCATTGTTACACCTATAAAGAGGTGTAGTTCCAAATACCCTATATACTTTGGAGAGGTCATATATCCCACACACACCAAACGAAGATCGAACCTACTGCCTATATAATACGCATTCCTGTCCCAAGAAAATAACAATGGCAGCCTTACCACAGTATAATAATTATAAAATATAGGATTATATTTGATGTGGATAAATGAATTACTCCAATATCCATAGAGATTCACGACACCAAAATAATCGGTGCGTTACCAAACTTTGAAGAAGAAGGGTATTTGGACTTAAAAATATCGCCGAAAGAAACGCACCAGCAAGCTGCCACTTTACGTCGTTTTCTGCATTGCGTTGGATCTATTTGTGCTGTTGATGTACTGTTTACAACGTGGCTCTACTGCTTAAATTCCTTTTACACTGAAATAAAACTATTTTTACGGATTTTATCACGATTTGGTTTTAATCTTTATTCCCGACGTTTCGAAGGACAAATGACATTTCAGTTCAACTCGTGACCACGAAGACTGCAAAGCCTTCGAAACGTCGGGAATAAAAATTAAAACCAAATCGTGATAGAATCCGTAAAAATAATTTTATTTCAATGTATAACATTAGCGTAAACTAAAAAAATTAGTATTTCTTTTTACATTTTGTTTTGACATACATTTTTGTAACATGTAAGGGCAAACTAGTTTTGTTAATATGATTTCAATTTCAAAAAAATGTCACATAGAACCATTAGTTTAAAATAAAAGTAAACAATGTATTTTAACAAGACTCAATTTCTACGTGGCAATAAAAATATGAAAGCTCATGACACACACTCGTCTGACTGTATAAATATTTTACTGTGTCATAACTAATGTGACCAAACTATACGAAACAGTCCCGAAATGCGGACAAAAGCTTTTCAACGCTAAGATTAATTTCTTAAGTTCGCAATGACGCTACCCTGCTAATATTGTAGTCAATTAAGCGGTCCCAAATAGTTGCTCGAAGTGATTTTGGTCCAAGTGCTTAACGACTCGGCAAGTTTTGGACTTTTGGACTTCCGACTCACAAGTGTGCGGTATTGATTAACGAACTGTTAGGGCCGTCTTAAGGCATGCATGGGCCCCTGGGCACACAAGAATTGGGAGGCCACTAAATGTCTAAGCCCATGTCCTTGATGTATGCAAACTTACTGGCTTGGTACCTTTTTAGCGAACGTAGAACGAAGAGAAGTTACTACTTTTCAGCCGTTGGGGGGGAGGTAAGGTTGGGGGGCCCTGGGCACGGGTCCCGGGTGCCCTTATGGTAAAGACGGTACTGCGAACTGTTACTTCATATTATAGTAGAAATAACAAGCTCACACCTGTACGCGCACTAGCGAACTAGTGGAGGCGTAGTGGTATTGCGTGTACGGTACGACTATCGTTCTGAGGTCTCGGGTTCGATCTCCGGGTCGGGCAGTGATATTGGATTTTTCAGTATAAGCTCGAAGTCTGGAATTTGTGCTCGATATGCCATCAGGCTCGTCTCCAATCACATCTGGGACGGAACTAAGCTCAGCGGAATGTTGGTGTTCTAGTCCGCTAGTTCGCCTCTGCCTACCCCTTCGGGGATACAGGCTTGACTTATGTTATGTAAACATAAGTAAAATGACACCGACTTATTCTGAACATTTTTAACCACTCACCACCACCTACAGTTGCATTACAAGTGACGATATGCGAAAACCATCTCACCACGGATGTAAAAAAAGATGGACGGGGCGCTAGGAACATGAAAGAGAAGCAGGGGTTTTGACCCATTTGATCAGTCGCCGCCATTACGTGTTGATAGATTGAATAAACTGGGGGGGGGGGGGTTTACCACCACATATTATAGCAATATTATTGTAATCTTACTTTTTTTTTTATACAGGATTCGTTAAAAGTAGGATTTTAATAATATTGCCATAAGATGTGGTGGTAACCCTGATCACTTCACTTTCAATATTCTTAGCGCTCCGTCCATTTTTTTTACGTCCGTCCATCTCACATAGTTTCGGTAACACATTTCGGCGGAATATTGCGATGTTTTATTCGGCCCTCTATAGGGTTCATTAGTTCCGTTGTGATAAAGTACGGCGCGGTGTTGCCTCGAGCTATCCGCATTATTGTATTATTTGCTTCTATTAAATTATTGTATTCTTTCTACCTCGACTGCCTCCGTGGCGAGGTGGTATTTCGGTACGACTACGGTTCTGAGGTCTCGGGTTCGATCCCCGGGTCGGGCAAAGTGATATTGGATTTTTCCATATCAGTCCGGAGTCTGGAATTTGTGCCCGATGTGGCGATAGGCTCGCACCCTATCACATCTGGGACGGAACTAAGCTCGGGGAAATGTGAGTGTTCTAGTTCGCTAGTGCGTCTCTGCCTACCCCTTCGGGGATACAGGCGTGAGCTTATGTTATGTTCTTTCTACCAGTCCTTATCTCACCTTAATGTCGGCGCAACACACTTTTTCAATCTTGTTGCAGAGATGACTTGGCTTAGTTATTACGGCGGCCTGTCTGACGTCAACCCCTTATGTGGCATCCAGTCCCAGGCAAATCAAATTATAAAATTTGCTTTGCCCGACCTGGGAATCGAACCCAGGACCTCCCGATCCACAGCCCATACATGCTGCCATTAGACCAAGGAGGCGATTTTAATTATTACTTGTAATCAATAATAATAATAAAATTAGCCCTGTAATATTACTGTCCCACTGCTGGGCACGGGCCTTCTCTACTAATGAGAGCGGTTAGGCCTTAGTCTACCACGCTGGCCTAATGCGGGTTGGTAGACTTCACATACCTTCGAAATTCTTGTGGAGGAATTCTCGGGTATGCAGGTTTCCTCAAGATGTTTTCCCTCCCCGTTATAGCAAGCGATATTTCACAATAAAAACACACTTAACATAGAAAAATGAGAAGTGTATGCTCTTTTTTGGGGTTGGTCTCGAACTTCCGACATTCGTCTCGGCAGTCCGTACCATTCGCAACTGAGCTATCGCTATCCGTAAAATATCTATTAATTGGTCACAAACTTCATATACATAACCAAAAAGACTTTAATAGCGTTTTATGTCTCAAACCTTTGTGCTTCATTTGGCAAATATTTGATCAAATGTTTACTTAGGAGATATCCATGTTGAAAGGGTAGTCTACAATCAAAAAGGATTTTGGATAAATAGGCCTGTTTTATGAAGTCTCATATGAAAGTTATGTTACTCTTCGTAGGCGTAACATACTAAATTCGGTACGTACATAAATTCAGTACTTGCCTACTTTTTTAATTGATTTTATATGAAATTTACGTCGTCTGAAATATAGATCAGAACGAAATATTGAAATATTCTCCGAAATAAAAAAGTTTAAGACTTTGAAGTTTGGTGTAACCTTCAAACTGCGGAAAAGAGAAGTATCAGTATAATTACGTCACGCTATAACGGTATGTGCGTTGGAAAGGGATATCAAGATATCTCCGCTATGCCCCCACTCCAGAATTTAAAATATGAATTACTGCCTCATTTTTCAACCAATTTCGATGCAGTTTTTACAGAAGGGTTTCTTTTTTGTTTTATTTGGTATTACATATAAATATGTGTATAAAATCAAACATAGTCAAGTACCTTGACAGCCTCCGTGGCGCAGCGGGCGGGTAGCCGGCTGTGAAGCGAGAGCCCGCGAGTTCGATTCCCGCATTGAGACAAATGTTTGTGTGGCCCACAGATATTTGTTTCAAGTCTGGGTGTTGTGAGACCAAAAGTCTCTCATAGTCTCGGACACCCACGATACAGGTTATACCTAGTGTGGGGTCAGGACTAGGTGTGTGACTGTTGGGTGTATTTATTTACCTAATTCTAATCCTTGTAAAACGGTAATGTCAGGGACAAGCTAAGTCGCTGTCTACCATTATTCTACCTGTCCTTGTCTCACTTAAATGTGGGGTCAGCGCAACACCCGCTTATAAAGGTGTTGCAAAAAATATTCGGTGTAGATTTTATAATCAGCTAGTTTCCCGATTTTCCCCATGGGAGATCGAGTTTGCCCAACCTGGGATTCAAATGCAGGACTTCTTGGCCCATAGCGGTATATATGCTGCCACGAGACCGAGGAGGTGACTTTTTGCATTTCAACCAACTATTTTATTTGTCAAGTTAGCATCGGTAAAACAGACGCTCAGACGGCGAAAATTCAGAAATAACAGCACATTTTAGCGTGTACATTCGTCGCAGTTCACGGTCTACTCATCCCGCCCATTTAACAAGCCTTCCGAACTAGACGACACACATTTATTCACAAATGCTGTTTATATTTCTAGAAAGATCGTGCATAAGAGTTGTACGCCAACCATCAGTCCACGTTTCCAGGGATTTGTCAGAGGGACGTTCGGAATTGTAAATTCTGTTTATATTTTTTTAGAGAGGGCAAACGAGGCGCCTTCTTTTGGCATATATGGGCTGTGGACTGGGAGGTTCTGGGTTCGATTCCCAGGTCGTAGTCGTACCGAAATACAACTACGCCATCGAGGCAGTCTGTAGTATATATGGTATGTTATACTCCGATTTTGCCGAAGGATTTGCAACATAAGTTGATGGTTAGTTGGGGTATGTGCGAACATGTGTATGGTCCTATTCCTCGGTTATTCCTGTGCTGTCGCAAGTCCCTTTGCCTCCTTATTGACCGACTTCCAAAAAGGAGAAGGTCTCCAATTCGTCTGTATTTTTTTTACGCCAAATGTGGTCCACATTTTCAAAATTCTTTTTGTATTCGATAGAGCCGAATATCACTGCCCGACCCGGGATCGAACCCGAGATCTCAAAACCGTAGCTGTACCGAAATACCACCACGCCACTGAAGCAGTCTCTACTTTTAATATCAAAACAAATTTCGGAAATATTGAGTTCTACCATCGCTCCTGTCTGTGCCACACAAACCACCAAGATTATAATAGTACCCAAAGTAACTATTTTAACATAATTCAGTGTAAAATTTGGAGCATGCCGAAAATTTCACCTGTATTTACATCAAAGGATTCAGCGCAGCCTTGCTCTTGAAACAACCAAAGGGCACAGCGTTCAGAACATTGTAAAGGAAAATTTGTAAACGCAAATTCTTGTATTTTGTTCTTATTGACTTAAATTTTGATAATGGAACGACTTCAAAAGATATCTTGACCAAGATTATATGGGATTACCCTTGGAATAACCGCTATTGATTACAAAAAGAACGTGAAACGTGTAAACCTTCCATATTAGACGGAGATATCACGATAACATACATAAAATATACAGACGAATTGAGGACATATTTTTTAAATGGTCGAAAAGCATCAATATATTATACCCTAGATGCACAGTTCTTTGCAAATATCCTCCTAAAAAGTGGTCTCAGGAATAAAACAAAGAAAATGATCACAATTTATAATTAAATCAACACAAATATAACCCTAAGCACGTGTTATAAAGTAGGTTTTTAAACGAAATAAGCAAGCGTTCTGTAATTTGAATTTTGAATTTTAGAATTCTATCGACGTCCGACTGTAGGCAAAACGAGTGCTTAAGCACTTCTTGCTGTCCCATTTTCCGAGCGTCAACTGTGAATCTAGGTAAATAATATATCGATGTCGAAAAGTGATAATTTCCCTTTTCGACCGACTTCCCAAAAAGGAGGAGGTCCTCACATAGTGGGTATTTTTTTTTACCTATGTTACTCGATATCTCCGCCAAATGTGGACCGATTTTCAAAATTCTTGTTTTCGATAGAGCTTATTTCAAGGGTGGTCCCATATAAATTTGGTCACGATCGGTAAATTGGAAGTCGGTCAGTTAAGTTTCTACACTTACACACTTTTATTTATATATTCAAACAAAAGAAATAAATTACAGTATTATATAGAATGATGCCATCATAAACTCGTATGATTTTTACCGGGCACAATTATCATCGACAATAATATAAATTACTAATTACTACTTATAGCTAATAGTTAATTGTTAGTAGGGTAGTAATCAAAATTTTATTGTTTTGCATTGGAACATTGCAACGTTGTGAATAGATAGGTATTTTATAAAACCACCATATATAAAAATGTGTGATTAATATAAATGCATTATTATAGATACTTAGAGGTCCTGGGTTTGCCCGACAGAGGATAGCTCAAAGCGCCTTTGAAGAGAGGAATGCATTTGGTCGTAAAAACTAACCCGAATGCGTTCTGCAATATTCTTGAAATACGAAGTATTAAACTCATTGCTCACCAAAAAAATATTCCACCAGTACTACCTCTATAGTAGACAATGTTATAACGGACCGATTTCAAAACTTATCCGATAGTGACCAAATCTATATGGACCACCTTTGGAATAAGCTTGGACCACAGAAAGGATCTCGGAGATATCGCGTAACATATGTACATTCAAGAAAATACAGGCGAATTGAGGACCTCCTCCTTTTTTGAAGTCGATCGAAAACAATCTGACCCCCAACCCAAATTCCTTTAAAGGGCAATAAAGAGCCCTTAGATAAACAACTGAAACAATTAAAACAAAAGTACCAGGACACCAGCAGACGGCGGAAGGTAACTTATCTAAGACTACGTTTACACAGGACGCTGCAATGTCCCGTCCTATTGAAAATCAAATCCGGACCGGAGACGGACAAATTAAATACGAAACGCATAAATTAAGAGGAGTTAAGACAAACTTCCGTGCCCAAGTTACATTGAATGAGGTGAATTCCTTTTGAGGGATTGTTTCCATTCACTCCGCAAAGATAATATTGTCGAAAAGTCGTTATAAAATTGAATGATATAAAGACTAAGACGTGACTATTTTTATGCGTAGTTGTACGCCTTAGGGCCACATGCACCACTATTACTAACCCTCAGTTAGTCCTAACCTCAAGTTAAATTGAAAAAGAAATTATATAAAAGACATGTAATTACAGATAATATATGACGACATATAATTAAATACATGTAATGAATTACATGTCATTCATATGTATATTTCTTTTTCACTTGAGGTTAGGTCTAACCGCAGGTTAGTAATAGTGGTGCAAGTCGCCCTAAGGCTCAATTGCACCACTATTATTAACCTAGAGTTAGTCCTAACCGCAAGTTAAGTTACATGTCATTCATACATTTTCTGTCAATTTAGCTTGCGGTTAGGACTAACTCTCGGTTAATAATAGTGGTGCAATTGAGCCTTAGAAGATATTAATCATATGACATTGACACATTGCCTCTTGAGTTGTGCTCTCCGATATTATTATTAAAACTTATCGATATATTATTTACCTAGATGCACAGTTGACGCTCGGAAAATGGGACAGCAAAGAAGTAAGTGCTTAAGCACTCGTTTTGCCTACAGTTGGACGTCGATAGAATTCTAAATTTCAAAATTCCAATTTAAGAACGCTTGCTCTTCGTTTAAAAACCTACTTTATAACACGTGCTTAGGGTTATATTTGTGTTGATTTAATTACAACTTGTGATCGTTTTCTTTGTTTTATTTCTGAGACCACTTTTTAGGAGGATATTTGCAAAGACCTGTGCATCTAGGGTATAATATATTGATGTTAAAACTACATGATAATATACAAAATCACAATTTAAAATGTCCAAACCAACAATTTTGACTCGTCATGTGGTCTATACTATGTGACTGTTGGGTGTTATGATATCCCTCAAATAACTCCAAATAACTCACCTTTTATTACAGTATAAACGTGAACAAACGTTATTTACACGTATAAATCTCCCGCGTAATACAGTTTATGGCCAGTTTATAACAGCTGGCAAATAATTCAATGTAGCCACTACAAAGCTAGAAGCAATTTAACTTGGAATTGAATTGCAGATGTGGCTGCCATGTTTCGGTGCCGCTGCCGTGCCACCGTCTTACGCTTCGCAGGATTAACTTAAGGTTGACGGTTTCATTTTTGACTATTTTGATTAATATTAGTATAGTTAGTTTTGAGTAGAGCCACGCTGTACACCGTTACGTCTACAGCAATAATGGGCTGGCTCGACCGGTTTGATACCACTGTGTCACAGAAAACCGACATATAGTGGCAGCTCGCTGTGCCTTTTCGTTCGGTGAGTGAGATTTCCGGTGGTTATTCGACCGGGGAATTGTCTACCCCCCCCTTTTCCATCCTTTATTTCCCTCCTTTTAGGTTGGCAACGCACCCATGATTTTATTGTCTTCTATTTGGGTTTTCTTTCTATCTGGGTGTCTATGGGCGATGGAAATCACTTACCATCAGATGATCCATCTGCACGTTTACCAGTCTCTGCTATAAAAAAAATCAATTAGTTTTTTTATTTATGATACACAATAATATCACCACCAAAGGACATGGCCGAATCCTGCACTAAATATGGAAAAGTCTACTGAAATATACTGTCAATGGTTATATCTTAAAATTAAGTAAAAATATTAATTAAAATATATGGCACCATTAATATTTCTCTAAACCGATTTTCAAAATGTTTGGGTTCGATAGAGCTTTTTCGAAGGGTGGTCCCAAATTTTGGTCACGATCAGATGAACTTTGAAGTAGCTCTGTTAAGTTTTTAATCTTGTGATGTAACGGAGAAGTTGTCACGGCCCCACGTTGTGCAGCCGGAACAACTTACTGGTGCGATTTCATCAACGGCAGGGGAAGGAGTCGAGAAGAAAAACACACGATGAGGGTAGATGAAGATTTATTGCACGATACCCGATGGTGAAATACATTGATGATAGATACGTCCCACAATAGGGTGGAAGCGTTAGTGCTTGGTACTTGGTACAGAGTTGTCCCAACCAGGTGGAAGCAACTTGAAGGAGTTAATCCCTTTCGCTTTCAGAGAGGTAGTCCCATCCAGGTGGAAGCTACTCTCACGCCGCTTAGGAAATAAAATGATCTAAACACATTAGACTGAAGACTTGCTTCGAAGACAATTACACCCACATCAAGCTGAGAGGTCATTCCAAGACGGTAACAACTTGATAGCGCGATGCAATTCGAGCGTGGCGCCATCTCTCGGCGCGTTAGATGAATTATTTTTGATATGGGGTGTTACAGTGATAATTATTCCTTATCTATTTGCGACGTGTTTGAAAAAGTGTTAAGCTAAGCCCATATTGGAGTGTCATAAGAGATAATGGCAGGATTTCCATTAGAGGCAGTTGACGTCAGGCATGTAGCCGGTTGTAAAAAGAAAGTTGGATCGTTTCTGCAACGATGAAAAAGTATGTTGGGGCGAGCCCACTTCAAAGTAGGATAAGGGCAGGTGAGAGAAGAGTTCTCGAGGTAATGCAATATGGGCGGTGTGTCCGGAGGTCCGGAGTTTAAATCCCAGTTTAGTTTTTAATTGATATAGAAATGGTCGAGGCCGCCCATTCCCCATTCACTCAACATTTAGTTTATACAAAGATCAAATAAATAACAAACAAATAATCAGATAATTCCGCGGGGCGTAGCGTGGTGACTTTGGAATGAGGATGCTGCGAACTAAACTCAAGAGATTATAGTCCCGTCTGTCAGGAGAAGTTTCCGAGGCGCCCGACTCCCGAGCTATTCGCACTTTATCACCAACTTGGCGATACCAGCCGTCGGTTATGTGGCCCTGGTACTTGCTCGATAATTCTGAATATATCTGTTAATAGTTTGTTATGTTAGTTTGTAATTATCAGATAGTTATAGTTCGTGTCTGTTCTATTGTCTTCCGATTAAACTAAAAGTAAATTAAACTTAAATCGGGCTGTTGATTCTGTCACATTGGAGTGAAATAAGGTAGACTATACCACTTCTGACCCACTTTTGAATGGTAAAGCCATGTTGTAGACAGTAACGTCTACAGCACTAATGGGCAGACTCGATCGGTGTGATACCACTGTTTCACAGAAAACCGACGTAAATTAGGAGTTAGCTGTTTCGTTCGGTGGATGAGATTTCGGGTGGCCCCATCCCTCTCACCCCGGCCCGGTCCGAGCCTTTATTCCCCACCTTTAAGGTGAGTAACGCACCCATGATTCTTTTGCTGTTATGGGTGTCTAGAGGCGGTGGAGGTCACTTACCATCAGAAGACCCTTACTTACTCCAAACCCTGACAATACGGGTTGGTAAACTTCACTTACCTTTATAATCATCATCATCATCACCATATCAGCCATAAGATGTCCACTGCTGACCATAAAAACTTTATAATACTTGTGGATAATTCTCAGATTTGCAGGTTTTCTCGCGATGCTATCCTTCATCGATAAAGCAAACGAGAATTCATAAATACACACATTTAAAAATCAGAGCTGCATGCTTTTGGAGTTGGTTTTGAAGCTGCGACATTTATCTCGAGAGTCCGTACCACTCCCAACTGAACTATCGCTGCTTAACGAACCTATACTTCAAATCCGATTTTATAATCCGCAGTCGATTCCCTCAATTACATTTGCATCACGAACTAAAGGCGAAACTTTTCACCGTCCCACAGATAAAACTTTCAAGATGATCGCACTCAGGCAGCGGAAAATTTATCCCAGTATTAGAAGAGCCGTGGACTAAACATTCCAATATTGAATTAGTTATGATTACAGAGCTCTGCGTGCTCTGGTTTATACGTTTCGCTCTATGTTTATTAACGTCAGCCTGGCAGCTAATTCGCGCTTGGACAGACAAATTTAATAACAAGTAATGAAATACGTTGGATCTCCTCGGCAATTATGAGAGCCTGGTACATGCTGTTTTAGCATGTAAATAGATCAATACGCTGCGCATTCATTTCTTTGAATGCAGATTGAAAAGTTCGCCCCGTCATCCTTTATGAATTAAATTTGGTTGATGCCACCCAGAGCTAGCCAGTAAGAGGATGATTGATTGACAGTTACCACTATTCCATATTCTATGAGCTGCTTCGTTTTTTTTAACAAAAACTTGCAAACGAGCAGATGGGTCACCTGATGGTAAGTGATCGTTTTAAGCATTGAGTTCAGCGTAAAATTACACTAACAATCCATCAAATATTTTCAAACACAATCTGGGACAAAAACGTGGCGTTGTTACTACAGCTAAATTGGAAATGTGCCAGTTATGTGTTCACAGGAGTTCCGTGGGCCTTTAATCACCACACTGTTGGGAACAGGGGGAAAGACATTTTGCTACTATTATAGCTATGAAGTCACGGAATGGAGTATATTATATTTTTTATAGTATTATTTTTAAATTTCTAACCGATTTTAAAAGAAAGCGGTTCTCACATAACATAAGCTCATGCCTATGAGTAGACAGAGACGCCCTAGCGAAATAGAAGATACTAGCTAGATATTAGATTTACCTAATCGGGGATCGAACCCGAGACCTCAGGATGTTTTTATACCGCGCCCGCAATAGCAGTGTATTTGTATATATGTAGCATTCAATTATTTTTAAAGAAGAGATTGAAAAATCGGTTAGTCAAATATTATCTCAGCCTATCGCCTTCCATTGCTGAATGTGGGCCTCCGCAAGTGAGCACCGACCATCCCCATCGATTAATAATATAATAATACATCTTTAAAAAATAATTGATTATGATAAATAATCGATTATTAATCGATAATCCACTACAGCACCAAGTTTTTTAATAGTTATCAATAAACCACACTGAGGCGATTCTTCGACCAAGTTCAGTCACCTTTACTCGTCCTTCATTATATAAGATACATTCAGGTATTAAAACAACAAAACAGTCCATTGCGTTCGCAGTTTATTATGAATATTTGAATTTAACATTACAAACACTGAATTATTTAAAGTTTAAACAAGATACACAGTTCGTTAAACTGTTCAAACTCACAGTACTGTTTGCTTAGATAATAATTTTAATCGAAATGACAATTGTTTTTCACACGTTGTGTTCAAGCGATGTAATGCGAAACAAAGTAACCTGTGCAAGCGATGTAATACGATATAGTACATTGGGTTCTATTCTATAAAACGAAACGAAACAACGAATTTCATAGATTCAAAACATAACATAACATAAGCTCACGCCTGTATCCTCGAAGGGGTAGGCAGAGGCGCACTAGCGAACTAGAACACCCACATTTCGCCGAGCTTAGTTCCGTCCCAGATGTGATAGGGGGCGAGCCTATCGCCATATCGGGCACAAATTCCAGACTCCGGGCTGATATGGAAAAATCCAATATCACTTTTCACGACCCGGGGATCGAACCCGAGACCTCAGAACCGTAGTCGTACCGAAATACCACCACGCCACCGAGGCAGTAATTTTGTTCTTGTGAATTGGCTTAAACTAGCCACAGCTCACAGCTCCAGAAATAAGAGAGTTGTTAGATTTGATCCCGAAAATATCAGGACTGAAATACGGCCAGGATTCCTCAAATCAAATTGATTGATATCAATATAATTAGCTAAACTATAGTTAATAATTTATAGGTGATTTGTAATTATGTATTTCAGTTGTATATTATAGCAATTCTAAAGAATCAGATCTTATAACTAATAATTTTAATATGATCGAAATACTACATTTGAGAGCTATCTAAGAAGATATTTGGAAGATATAATATTGGCTTATATGATCCTAGTTTAATAGTAGCTTATAATTAACACTGTTAAGCTAACACAGCCATAAATTGGTATTATTTGTTAAATTATACTACTATTATTTGGCATGCATCAGAAATTATTGACACGAAAGTATTGGCACAAGTATTTTAAGCCCCTTTTTTTTACATATTGGATAATATGGCGAAGGAAGCGCTTTTGGAGGTCATTTATTTAGCTTAATTTTGAGATCGAATTAAATCATACAAGTTTCAAGATTGCATATCACGTTTGCACGTGTTATGTATATTAAACAAGTATTCTCAAACGTGTAGCCACTTTTTTGATATGGGATGGAATCATTGAACCAATATTTACACAAATAATCCAAAAAAATGAAGTATAAAAACGAAGAGACTTAAGACTGACGAACTTATAACAAGTAGTGCTGTGTTATACACTTTTGAAAACTTCGATTTTGATATAATGTTATCGTACCTAGTAAGATCTCTCTAGAAAAAATTAAACAGTCTGAGCAAGATTGGCAATTTTATCGTTTAATTCACTGACTTATTAGCCAGTATTACTATTTTTTTAACAAATTTAAAAGGATTCCTTATATCTCTATATAGAGGTATACAAATAATACCAATGCCTATAAATCAAGTCGCTAATGTATATACATTAGCGTACGTTAATATTAACGAACTCACAGCCTCTTTTGGCCTTCGTTTAATTATCGACTATAGACACTTCATATACCGTTTTATGCATTCTATACTCACTCAAGTTTCTATTTAATTTATAACTAGAATATATTATGAGCAAAAAGAATATAACTACTTGTAGCATAATAGCAAAAGTGTCTAGTGTACTGTAGTCAGACAAAAATTAATATAACTACACTATACAACACAAATTCAATTAATAATAGACAAGAATAAAAGTCAGTAATTTAATTAATTTAAGTCTCTACTGTCATTAATTCGTTTGTCATCATAGCGTTCTTTTTAAATATACATAAACATATATTTTTCAAATAAAGTGTCTCCGTAATTTTGCTCTTTCGTAACTGTCAGAAAATTATTATTTTAAATACTACTTACTTCTATACTTATAACCTTTACTAAAGATCTTTAGATTTCATTTCATTAATACAGTCTCGGAACAAAACAATGCATATCCTACCCTTAGATCATTTAACTTGACGTTAGTCGATTGACTATGATTTTACTTAACATTTCAAACACTTGTCACTTGATGACCTCAATTTTTTTGAGTCTACAAGCAAGCAATTATCTTCAATACTCATTCTTCAGCAACGCTGCTGCAGTATTATTTATGTTTACCTTACCATAAAGAATCTTAATAATGAGCAATCTAAGTGTCTCCGCTCTCGACCGGTAGGTATTGTTGCTGAGCTACTGAAGACAGCATCATGTCAATGGGCTTCGTGTCGTCGTAAAGAGATGGTGCTTCGCAGAGGATCGCGAATGTGCCGACGATGGAGGCGATGGTAAAGATCCATAGGAACAGACGGTCGAGCACCATGGCGACGAAGCCCCAGTCCTGATCTTCCTGCATAAAAACAAATAAATACATGTTAAATGAAATGTTAATGATGATGAAGATGTTGAACATCTGATAAAAAATATCTAAATATTTGTTTGGGTAAATTGGATGTTGTAAGTTTTGTAATTACAAAAACAACATTTAATTCTACTATTAAAACTGATTTTAGACAATTTTAACATAAAACAATAATTGATATATTTAGTGGAATTGCAATAAGTAAACTAAACTCCATATAAAAAAAATCTTAAAAGATAATGATGTTATAGACATCCATATCTATCTACAAATACGGGAATATTTAGTCAGAATCAATAATTAAATTCTTTTACATATCTTTTGTTTTAATTACAAAACCTATTTGAACTTACGTCTGACGTAATTTTTTATTTTTTTATAGCAGAGATTGGCAAACGAGCAGATGAGTCACCTGATGGTAAGTGATCTTCACCACCCATAGACACCCAAGACACAAAAAGAATCATGGGTGCGTTGCCAACCTAAAAGGAGGGAATGGAAGGGGAGGGAAGGGGATTGGCAAAGGGAGTGGGGAAATGGGCCACCGGAAATCTCACTCACCGAACGAAACACGACAGCAAGCTGCCACTTTACGTCAGTTTTCTGTGAGACAGTGGTATCTAACCGGTCGAGCCGGTCCATTCGTGCTGTAGACGTTACTGTCTACAGCGTGGCTATACCACTTTGAAAATATTTATAACTCTACAAACCAAGACTATAAACAAAAAACAAGACAAAAAATTCCACAACTACAACAGTCTTGTTCTTTTTATATAATCTATGTATGTCTATCTTTGTATATAATTATATAGCAAGACTATTATTAGTATGTTACCAGTTATTTTCAACCAATTATTCGAGATTTTTTACAAACCGCATTAAACTCGTCCTGCCTCTGCATATGGTGTTGAATGAACATAACGTTATGAATGGCCTTCTCCAGTTCAAACGGATATTTCTTTCGAGGAGCCACGTCACTTAGAGAGTCGTCTAGTCCAGACATGACTGAAGGAAGTCCGTTATATCCTGCGCCGAGACTGCCCAGAGCACCAACTAAACCGCTGAATCTATAAAAGTAACTATTAGTTTATCTATTTTATAGTTTTAAGTCATTTGAAAACAATTCATCAGCAGAAAAAATAATGTCTTCTATTTTGACGTGCCTGGTCTTTGGAAATAAGGAAATAAGTAGAAAAAAATCGCGTTCCTTATTTCTTAATAAACGTCCGTTTGTTGAATAAAAGTTTCTTGTGGATACAGTATTTGTAAATTAAGTAATTGGTTACAGTATTGTTAATATTACGTATTACCATTTCTTACTTGTATAACATATATTGTAACCGTTTGCTTAAATAGAATTAAAAAATGTAACTACTTTTGCGTATCTCGTAAATATCTTAGATTATCGATATTTCACACAAAAAATATATCGATAAGAATTGATTTTTTTTATCCGAGCACGGCAAAGTGACTACACTACACCTGATGGTAAGCGTAGTGCAGTTCAAAAAAACCAACGACCTTCGATAAATATAGTTTTGGTTTTTATTTAATGAGCCTTCTTTGCATGATGCCGCCTTCTAAATGTAATTTAGGTAAAAGCCAGGAAGTGTTTCGCTACATAGATTATTATCAGCCTCATTAACAGCGCATTTTATTTTTATGCTCCACTTTGAACGGCGATTATATCGTCATTAACGGTGTTGCTATATTATAAAATTTCAGATATGCATTAATTTGCAATTAAAAGCAGCAGCTTTTTTGAGAGGTGGCAGTAGAAGAATTTTCTTATTATTATCTTCCTCGAAAATGTATTAACATACTATAGAGAAATATCAACTATTTCTAGCTATTATAAGCTAGAAATAATTGATATTATGTCTTTGATCTATTAAATATTGTCGCCTACATTAGTAACTGGTTGTAAGATACTTATGAAAACCAACAGTTCCAATGGCTACCATCCTAAGAATTCTTTCTGCTGGAATTTTAAAACTTACCGATTAGTTGCTGTTGTTGAATGTAGCCCATTACACCCACCAGGTAGATGATGTCTCAAAGAATCAGGACTAGACGCATTAGAATTTGTTTGTTCCGCAGCAGCTAAAGCGTCTTTGAATTTATTCTTCTTCAAGCTCCTACCAGCAATCTTCTGCGCCGCTAGGTCCCTAAGCAAATCTTTCGGTACCCTCATCAAAAGTAATTTAGGCAATTTCGTTATAAAGAATGTTCTCACCCATGGCGCCATTTTGTGCGTGCTCGGCTTCCGATAATGTACGTTTAGTATTATAATTGTTATGACCACGGATAGCCCGACTAATAACATTGTGAATAATAAATACTTTCCCAATAACGGTAAAGCTAATGACGTCGATGGTATAATTTCGGATATTAGTAAGAAAAACATAGTTTGTGATAATAATATGGAAATGCTTAGAGCGATCTTCTCTCCTGAATCCGCTGGCAAGTAGAATACCAAAACGGATAGATACGAGATTCCAACACAAGGGACAATTAAGTTCACGGTGTAAAATAAAGTTTTTCTTCGTAATGTGATATTGAAGAAGATATCTGGAACAAAGAGGTTGCATGAAGTATTTTCTTAAAGACAATGACCTTTTTTATAGCAGAAACTGGCAAACGTGCGGATGGATCACTTGATGGTAAGTGATCTCCATCGCCCATAGACACTCAAGACATAAAAAGAATCATGGGGGCGTTGTCAAAGGGAGAGAAATAGGGATTGGGACAGGAAGGGGGGGGGGGGGAATTAGGCCACCGGAAATCTCACTCACCGACTGAAACGTGACAGTGAGCTGCCACTTTACGTCGGTTTACTGTGAGACAGTGGAATTATATTCGTAGTGGGAATGGTATGTGTACTCGTGCTGTAGACGTAATTGTCTACAGCGTGGCTTTACTACTCAAAAAACGTTTTTGTATGACTTCTTAATAAGCAGTACTATAAAAGAAACTCCAAAATTGTTAGTGATGGGTGTGATTGTATCGATTGCCAAGACCGGGTAGATGTTATGAGCCTTATTTTGTCTACTGATTATCCTCTTTGTAATTATAACTACAAGATTTCTATTGCATAATATAAACTAGTGGTTGCCAAGCGAGAATTAAAACCAAAGCCGTTTAACTTCTAAACAAACATTCCTTTGAAAATAAACTTTGCATTTACAAAGGATTTCATTATATTGTTCGTTAAATATTTTCTCGTCTTTTCACCAAATAAATGGTAGATTCGCTTCAATTGGAATTTCGTTTACATCTTGAAGGTGTATATAATTCCAATCCTGGATAATACACGTGTGTCTTATCAAAAATCGAAAATAGGACATCCAAATCTTTATTGAAATTATTACAATACATTTTAACTTTACTTTAACACAAAATCATCTGAATATTCGGCTTACATTTGCCGTTGATCTCGAGTTACATACATAAAAAAAACAGACAAATTGAGAAACCGACCCCGTAAAGTGGCAGCTCGCCGCCGTGTTTCGTTCGGTGAGTGAGATTTCCGGTGGCCTAATGCCGCCCTCCTTTTCCCAATCCCCATTTCCCTCTTTTTAGGTTGGTAACGCACCCATGATTCATTTAGTATCTTGGGTATCTATGGGCGGTGGAGATCACTTACCATCAGGTGACCCACTTGCCAGTTTGCCTGCATCTGCTATTAAAAAAACTTAGCTGTATTATAAAACAAAAGGTTTATTGATAAGGTAAAAAGCATTTATGACAAGTCGACACTAGCAAATTTTGAATTAAGATAAATAGAATTTACATTATCTCGCTATAAATTTGAAGACAGGCAGTCAAGCATGGACATAATAACGATGGGATGGCTAAGATAGGGTGATAATGGGCGATAGGAATAGAGTGTATGGGAATGGCATATGGCAGGAATTAATTTCTGGCGATATTTTTAAGATAAGGCAGGATTCCTAAGTGAATATCATAATACACTCTAATACTGTCTCTTACGTCATGTACTTAGGATTCCAGTAAATCCTAAGGTCATTTGAATATGACCCTGGATCATTAGAATCCTCGAAATGACCGCATTTATCTAGGATTTAAGGGATTTCTGAGCCGCTCGTACAAAGCCGAACGTGGTGGATATAAATATTCTTCAGAGGGACGAGATATTTAAGCTCTGCGCGGATTATTTTGATGTTTTGGATGTGATGTAGTGTTCGTGTGTTTTATGTCGTTTGCTGTGATATAGCAGATCATCTTGTCGCCTCCTTGGTCTTGTGATAGCATATATAGGCTATGGACCAAAAGGTCCTGGGTTCGCTTCCCAGGTCGGGCAAAGCGAATTTTCTAATTTAATTTATCCGGGATTCGATCCCTCAGAGGGGGTTTACGTCAGGCAGGCTAGTCGTAAAAACTAAGCCTAATCCTTTCGGCAACATGCTTGAAAAAGTGTGTTGCGCCGGCCCCACATTAAGGTGGGATAAGGGCAGGTAGAAAGCAAGACTGTGACAGGAGATATAAATACATCTAATACAACGGTTGTATCTAAGAAATATAAGCACAGACTAACCTCATTAATGTCTTCATACACTGAGTTTAGGAAAGAGGTATTACCTAATAATCAATTGAAAACTTTTACTATTACAACCGACTATTAATTCCGAATGCCTCGGTGGCTTAGTTGTATTGCGTGTGCCCTACTACTACTATAGCCCGAGCACGAAAAACTAATGTACATGTAAATGTATTCGAGTTCGCTGCGTACTGATGACGTTTGGTTATTATTTCATACAATTTCATAGACGCGCATCGAGTTCGAATACATTTACGGTTGTCAGAAATTTTCCTGCTCAGGCCGCTGAGGTTTTGGATTTGATCCTCGGATTGGGTACAGTGATATTGGAGTTTGTTCTTGTACCACCTCGGAGTAGGGAATATGTATATGATATGCCAATAGGAGACCACCCATAATATCTGGGACGGGTATGAAAAATCTCTATTTATCCTAAATCTTGATTTAAAGGAGTGAGCTGTAGGATAAATCGAAATAAGGCGTAACTCTCCATTAGTAATAGCACTGCCTGTCGCCCTAAATTAAAATGTGCTTAATTCCCGTATTCAATATGCGGTAACCACATATAAATTGAGTAAAGACATTAACACCATAGTAAATGGATGTACGGTGAGAAGTACCTTCATTACGTGTAATGCTAATTGCTAGTGGTGGGCCTTTGCGGTTTCTGACGGTATTTACTTCTTAATGCCTCTTAATGTTTAGTTTGACTCTTAGGCTGAGATCTATAGAGCGAACTTCGACAAGTCTAAGGCTGAGATCTCTTGAACGAACTTCGACAAGTCTAAGACTGAGATTTATAGAGCGAACTTCGACAAGTCTAAGGCTGAGATCTATTGAGCGAACTTCGACTAAGTCTGAGTCAAAGAAACGAACTCAGTAAAGAATTGGAATTTTTAAATCTAACTTCGACTTAGTTCCGGCTATTTTTTACAAAAGATTTTCTTGTAAGGAATGACTCTAAGTCAAAATTCGATTTGAAAATTCCAAATCCTCACCGAGTTCGTTTCTTTGGCTTAGACTAGTCGAAGTTCGCTCTATAGTTCTCAGCCTCAGTCAAAGAAACGAACTCAGTGAGGATTTGGAATTTTGAAATCGAACTTTGACTTAGTCCGAGTCATTTTTTACTCGAATATCTTTGATTAGTCTGTGTGTTTTTATTGTAAAAAATGGCTCGGACTAAGTCGAAGTTCGATTTCAAAATTCCAAATCCTCTGAATGACGGAGTTCGTTTCTTTGACTTAGACTTGTAAAAGTTCGCTCTATAGATCTCAGCCTTAGTTAGTAAGCTAAGGTCAGAGACTGTAATGCTAAGTCGATTATCATCGGGGGCATCATCTGGTTGTCAGAATCATGTTTCTACTATTCTGGTAGATTTTTTGTTTTCATATTATGTATTCTGTTTCCTAAGCACAGCAGCATAAACATATTATACAAGTTAGGTCTAGTTAATTTTGCCCGAATTGTCTTCTAAAATGATGATGGTTTTCGTTTTCACCATACTTTATTTTAGTTCGCTATAGTTTCCGCAAGGTGCGCTGCTAGTCTAGTATATGGAGGAAAGGAAAACTAAAATAGTTTTTGCAAACTGTCCACGGGAAAGGTGATAAGTTTAATCTGATACTAGGATATGTGATCGTCGTCAAATGTTACTATAATAGACTCATAAGCTCACGCGTAAACTGTTATATCATAAATTACTCGATTTAACCCGTTGTAGGCGGCATATATATTTGTTACATAAGTGCCTCCGGAGGCCGAGCCGCCTGTCACTCATTAACATCCTAATCGATAATATTGATAGTAGCTAATGGAAAAATGTCTATAATATATCCCAAGACGCTGGGATCTTTCTAGAAAACTTCTACTCTTCGCCGTTGTAACATAGGTATAAGTTGTGACGTGTTTACACCCACGTGTTCAATAAAGGTACTTTGTCCCATTCCCGATTAGTCATGATCAGGTACGGTATGCCGAGCAAATCGGTCTAGATTTGCGAGACGTCCTGAAATCTAGATCTCGATCGTGCGAAGCGGATATGGGATTTCCTGAAAGCATTGAAGGGTTTTACAAAAATATTGCTTCAGATATTTTATAGCTTAGTTTTAGTACAGGAATGGTAGAATATTTTATTAGGGGCTGATTCTTTATTGAAAGTTGATTTTGTTATGGGGCATAATATTGTTTTATATACTAACTGACAAATGTCAGAATGCTTTCATCATTATCATCAGTCACAGGACGTCTACTGCTGAACATAGATCTCTCCAAAAATTTCCAGACCGATCTCTAATGGCCTGCATCCAGCGACTTTCTGCTACCTTTATCATCTGTCCACCTTATAAGTGGACGTACATTGCTGTGCTTGCCGGAACGTGGTCTCCATTCAAGAACTTTTCTGCCCCATCGGCTATCGGTTCTACGAGCCCTACCCATTGCCACTTCAACTTGCTAATTTGCTGGGCTGTATCAGTGAGTTTTCTTTTACGGATCTCCTCATTCCTAATTTGATCGCATAGAAAAGCACCCAGCATAGCCCTTTCCATAGCTAAGTGATAAAAAATATGCCTTGAGATATATAAATGTCCATATGTTTGGGGGAGGCCTATGTTCAGCAGTGGACGTCCTATGGCTGATGATGATGATGATGATGATGATGATGATGATGATGATGATGATGATGATGATGATGATGATGATGATGATGATGATGATGATATAGGTAAACCTCCGTGGCACAGCGTTCTAACAGAACAGCGGGAATTTTTTAATTATCAATTCACCAAAAACTCGTTGCAAAGTTAAAGTATCCAGGTATAAATCTAATCAAAGTTTACAACTGAGCAAATTACTTGTTGCAAACTTCGATTGGATAATATGCTTACAGGACTTATAAATATGGGTTAACAAGTTATGAACAAGCAATCCTGAGGGATCAGGGGCAACGTTGTTAACTCGTTCCCGTTTTAGACACGGTTGAATGTCAGTTATAATTATTACTTGGCAAGTTTTACTTCTGACTTAGCGAGATCTGGAACGTGTCCCGAATTCGAGATTAAAAGTTGTGGTCGTTAAGATCGCGGATCAACTTTTATTAAATCATTTTTGTACTTTTAAAAGGGAGATGGATTTGTTCAGTTTTAATAATCTATATACCGGCATAATGATAATGATTGATAAAAGCAAAGTTACTTACAATATTATATTGTTAAACATAATTAATTTCACATTGAAAACAATGTTGATTTTTTACTGATTTGACTATTGATTCATTCGGAATATAAATTATAAATTGTACTTTCTTTCTACCAACCCTTATCCCATCTTAATGTGGGGACGGCGCAACACATTTTTGTCTTAGTTTTTACGACTTAGCTTAGGCTGCCTGCCTGACGCCAACCTTCTTTGAGGGATCCAGTCCCGGGAAAATTAAATGAGAAAATCTGCTTTGCCCGACCTGGGAATCGAACCCAGGACCTCCCGGTCCACAGCCCATACATGCTGCCACTAGACTAAAGAGGCGACAAATTATAAATTAATTAATTATAAATTGTACACCACAACAATATAAGAGCTACCCTAGCTACTACCATGGATAATGTTTAAACCTCATAATCATGATTGCGAATAAGAGCAATATACATTATACACATAAGACTCTTTTTAGGTAATTTGTAACTCCCCGTTGAGCTATCGCTGTCGCAGTATTTTTTTAAATCTTGTTCTTGGATAAAACAATTCAATTTGTTCGTTCCAAAGTTCCGAACAATGTGTATTTACGATCATTAAAGCGAAAACATTTAAAATAGTTCTTGTTTGGCGTTCGAAATTGTTTTCCAACCAATTGCTATTCAAAGCGCAAAATCTTTCAAACTGAGCGAGATTTGAAAAACAAAACATGCCTTAGCTGAAATAACGATCTTTTTTCGGGAGCAATCCTTTTGAATTCGCACCGGGCTAATCTCTGGGCCCTTGTAAATCACAGTGAAGCCACGAAAGCGCTTATCTATGCTAAATTACTGCGTTTCGCTGCCGTTTACAGGTGTAATGAGTGTTGTGTACCGTGACTTGAATTCTGATGGAGCTTGTTTTGTCTACTTTATGTTTCAATAAAACGTTTTCGTTTGGTGTTTGATATGTAGGTTTCGGGGACATGTTTTAAACTCGATGGCGTGATTGTATTTTGGTACGGCTACCGTCCTGAGGTCTCCGGTGCGATCCCCGGGTGGGTCAAAGTGATTTTTTTTGTGTTTATTTGCACAAAATTATTGACATAAGCTTAATAATGAATTTTGCAATTCGTCTGTGCTTCCTATCAAATTTCAAGATTCTGTGTTCACGGGAAGTACCCTGTAGGTTTTGATTCCCTTGCCAGTGACGAAAATTTGCGGTATAAACGGCTGTATCTTTTGATTGCATTGGCTTAGAAGTTGGATTTTTTCACAGCTCCAAGGGACAGTAGACCTGAGTATTTGATATGAATTTCAGCTTGATACCTCCACGCGTTCCTGAGAAAAAGGGTCCTGACAGACATACAGACGAACTTCAAAGTGATCCTATAAGGGCTCCGGTTTTTCATTTTGAGGTACGGAACCCTAAAAAGGTATAAACTTACTGAACTACAAAATATGAAAATAGAGACAGTTTTCAATACTTTATCACTTACCCGGGTAAGGCTCCTGGCAGCACGGGTAAAACCGCTCGTGCCTTTCGGCGGGCACTCCCAATATATCCCATTCCACGGATGGATAGTACTCCCGGAGGTCGATCCCAACCTCGACCATGTCGCCTTTCTTCTGGTTTATGTGTTTCAGATCGATCTGTTTAGAAAGAGGTACAAAGAGTTCAGTCGGACTGTTTATTAGTTTATCCTAGACATGTAATAAATGATTTCGTAATTTATTTGCATATTTTTATGTTAAAAAAAACTTCAAAGATATAATTAAATTTGCCGGGAAAACGCTATCTGTTGGCTCTTGATTATGGTTACGTCATTTATCAAAAAAAAAAAATCGATCATAGGACATTGATGTTTTCAAAACTAAAAAAATCGATGTAGATATTATACGTCGATTACTTTTTAATCGTTGATCACATCCGCGTTCAAACTGGGTTGAGTTTTAAACAAAAACATGAAAAAAACTTGGCAGTATTGGTATCGGACCTTAGGTCTTAGGTCTCCATGGAACAACTACGCAAGAAAAATTGTCATGCATCGTGATTGGTGTTTTAAGTCACATGATTTACAGATAAAAAATAAGCATTTAAATTATTAAAATAAAATTATCCTTGGCTTTTTAATACATTTATGTTGCACACGTGATTTCGATGATAAATCTAGCTATATCCAAAAATTCAATCATATTTGTTAGTCAAGTACCCAATTGTACTGAGCGTAGTATCAATAACATAACACAAGCTCACGCCTGTATTCCCGAAGGGGTAGGCAGAGGCACACTAGCGAACTAAAACACCCACATTTCGCCGAGCTTAGTTCCGTCCCACATGTGATACAGGGCGAGTCTATCGCCACATCGAGCACAAATTCCAGACTCCCGGCTGATATTTGATTGTAAATATTTTGGAAGTAATTGAGAAAATTAATCTTGAGATTGTACCTGATCACCATCGTAGCTCCAGGACCCAAACTTCAAGAAACAAGTCTGTTGATCGAAAGGGAAATAGCGCACGTCGATCTCGCATGATGATTTGAAGATGGCTGGCGGAGTCCAGAGTACTTTACCATTGTGATGAAGAACTGCTTTAGTCATTGTGGTCACCACGTATTCTCCGTCAGCACTGAGGAAGATGGAGAAATGTTAGCCATGAGTGTTATTGACAGCCTCCGTGGCGCAGTGGCCGAGTAGCCGGCTGTGAAGCGAGAGGCCGCGGGTTTGATTCCCGCATTGAGAGAAATGTTTGTGTGGCCCACATATATTTGTTTCAAGTCTGGGTGTTGTGAGACCGAAAGTCTCTCATGGTCTCTGACACCCACGATGCAGGTTATACACCCAACAGTCACACACCTAGCCCTGACCCCACACTAGGTATAACCTGTATCGTGGGTGTCAAAAACTATGAGAGACTTTCGGTCTCACAACACCCAGATTTAAAACAAATATATGTGGGCCACACAAACGTTTGTCTCAATGCAGGAATCGAACCCGCGGACTCTCGCTTAACAACCGGCTACTCACTCGCTGCGCCACGGAGGACATACGACCTAGCTCATTTCGCATTAGGTAATAAATAAGATAATATCCCATTCCCAAAACTATGACTATCTTCAAACCTTCAACCCTTTACAAACAATATTCTCAAGGCGCCACCTGCGCTGTCTGCTCGCACGTGCGTTATGATTAATAGCTCTGCCCAGCCTGTTGTGACACAGCGTGATGTATCATTGTGACAATGTAACGGTTTCTTGTCGATGTTTGACGTAATCAATTAACTTCGTGGTGCGTGCTTTAATTTTTTCGAATGTTGTGACGTTTATAGATGAATTGGTTTCTGGCTGAGTTTTTCGACCAACTTCAAAAAAAAGAAGGTCCTCAATTCGTTTGTATGTTTTTATGTATGTTACGCGATATCTCCGCCAAATGTAGTCCGATTTTTAGGATTATTTTTGTGTTCGATAGAGCTTATTTTAAGGGTGGTCCCATATACATTTCGTCATGATCAGCGGCCTGAGCAGGAAAATTTCTGACAACCGTAAATGTTTTTCAGCTCGATGCGCGTCTATGAAATTTGTATGAAATATTAACCGAACGTTATCATTGCGCAGCGAACTCGAATACATTTACATTTAAATTAGTTTTTCGTGCTTGGGCTACAGATAATTTTTTCACCCCCTATCATATCTGGGACGGAACTATGCTCGGCGAAATGTGGGTGGGTGGGTGTTCTAGTTCGATGTAGCTGTGCCTACCCCTTCAGGGATACAGGCGTGAACTTATGTATGGGTGTGTGTATATTCAGAATATACTATCACAAGCAGGAAGGACATAAGGACGTCACGGCGCATGTGATTTATGGTGTAGACAGAGATATGACGTTACACGACATGGAGCTGTGAATTTATTGTCTGTAGCAAATGACTCGACAAATTCGACGCGTCCGGCAGTTGTATTCACCAAGTAGAGCCACGCTGTAGACAGTAGCGTCTACATGAATCGACTATACTGGTCTGATACCATAGTCTCACAGAAAACCGTCATAAACTGGCAGCTCGCTATTGCGTTTCGTTTGGTGAGTGACATTTCCGGTGCCGAATTTGTCATTTTTGCCCAATTCATCCCCGTCCAATTTCTTATTCCCTTTATTTTATGTTGGTAACGAAACCATTGATTCTTTTGGTACCTATTACGGCTCCACCTGTTTGTTTGCTAGACTCTTATATAAACAAAAAATATGTTAAATAAACTGTTGTTCGTAGCAAAGGCGCACTAGCGAACTAGAACACCCACATTTTGCCAAGCTTAGTTCCGTCCCACATGTGATAGGGGGCGAGCTTATCGCCATATATCTATATCTCAGCCTATCGCCATATTGGGCACTAATTCTAGACTCAAGGCTTCTTTCTTTCTTTCTTCCTGCCCTTATCCCACCTTAATGTGGGATCGGCGCAACACACTTCTTAAAGCAAGTTACAGAAAGGGTTTAGCTTAGTTTTTACGACCGGCAGCTTGCTTGACGTCAACTCCCCATGAGGGATCCAGTCCCGGGCAAATAAAATTAGAAAATGCAATTCCCTTTGCCCTACTTGGGAATCGAATATAGGAGGTCCCGGTTCACAGCCCGCATATGCTGCTACTGACCAAGCAGGCGATTCAAGGCTGATATTGAAAGAATCCAATACGATTTTGTCCCTCCCGGGGATCGAACCCGAGATCTCAGGACGGTGGTCGTACTGAAATACAACTACGCCACCGAGGCAGTTACATTTCTACCACATCTAAAAGGTAGGTAATGGAAAAGGTAATGTAATCACAATCATTTAACATTATAAGATTGGCTATTTGTCTAACAAGTTCCTCCGATTCCTAATTTAGGCAATGAAGTAACTTCAGTTAACGTTGCTAACATCTTAATTCTATGATTACCTTAATCTCGTTTTTTCGTTAATCTCTTTTCGGCTGATTTATATATAGAGGTTTTTCCAAATTATAATTACATTCATTCGGCATGGATTTTGTCTTATTACTTTTTAATTTTATATTTGATTCATATTCATAGCACTATTGGTCTAATGGCAGCGAAAATTGGTTATTGATCGGTCCTGGGTTCGAATCCCATATCGGGAAACTCAAGTGATCCCAAAGACATTTAAGAGTATATAGACGGGACAACAGCATAAAACTTGTGATCCAAAAGTTATGACCTAGTGGTCCTAGGTCACTCAGTTTATTTGAAATATACGCGCGTCAGGCCGGCCAGGGTAATAATATTGAGAGAATACTTATCTTACGTGATTCTTAACCATTCACAGAACATTCTAGGGAGTAAATTATAATAATCGCCCTTGCATTTTAATAAATGGTGCATGTTAGTACTGAAGTTTGAGATCAATTTTTTTGTATGGAATCTTGCTTGATAGCCACTCTACAGTTAGTAATATTAAATCTCTTTGAGTGATCGTAACACGATTTTTTGGGACTGAATATATCTAAGTAATATATCATAAGTGGCGGATTTAAAAAACTATTTCAAATACTTTTTGCAACTGAAGAAGATTTGAGGTATATCTTAGTAAATGATTCGCTACTCAATCTAAGGTTACTCACATTTCACAGGTTGATGTTAATAACTAAAATGTTCCTAATAACGATAATTTGTTTTCGAATCAAGTCGATAATAAAAGGAAAACTGCGGTTAAATTAAAGTTCAAACAAACAGCAGCCAAGATCCACTTCATGATAAATATTGAACTCATGAACCAGTAAGTACGGTATGACAAATTTTTTCAACCGACTTCCGAAAACGAGAAGGTCCTCAATTCGTCTGTATTTTTATGTATGATACGCAAAATGACCGATTTTCAAAATTCTTTTTGTGTTCGATAGAGCTTATTTCAAGGGTCATAAATCAGCCCGAGTTCTGGAACTTGTGCCCAATATGGCGATAGGCTCGCCCCCTATCACATCTGGGACGGGGATACAGGCGTGAGCTTATATTACCAGCGACCTGAGCAGGAAAATTTCTGACAACCGTAAATGTATTTCAGCTCGATGCGCGTCTATGAAATTTGTATGCAATATTAACCAAACGTCATCAGTGCGCAGCGAACTCGAATACATTTACATTTACATTAGTTTTTCGTGCTCGGGCTATAGATTAGTTTTTGAACCACATACGAACAATTCGTCCATCCAACAATTACACAGCCAGCATCTCATACCGAGTAGTAATTGCCAAATTAATTACGGCATAGCGCCGTCGAAGTTGGCGAACGGACCGACCGCGACATTAGGCACTGGCACATTGCATTGTTATCACGATTTGCCTAGCTATTATTGCAAGCGATAATGTTCATCATTATTTAAGATAAGTTTTATTACTTGAGTGTTAGTGCAACGCTGTAGGCAGTTACGTCTACAGCACGAATGGGCCGGCTCGCCTGGTTTGATACCACTGTCTCACAGAAAACCGACGTAAAGTGGCAGCTTGCTGTCGCGTCTCGTTCGGTGAGTGAGATTTTCGGTGGCCCATTTCCTCCATTTCTTTCCCAATGCCTTTTTCCTTCCCTTTTCCTCATTTTAAGTTGGCAACGTATCCATGATTATTTTTGTCGTGTATCTATGGGCGGTGGAGATCACTCACTATCAGGTGACGCATCTGCTCGTTTGCCAGTCTCTGATATAAAAAAAAATACACTGCATTATGTTTAGATGTGAGATTTAGGTAAGTAATCCTTATTGCCCATAGACACCTATAATTTATTTATTTAAACTTCATATACATGGATATGCATAAAGGCGGACATAATGCCGAAGGCATATAATAGAATCGTGTGTGCGTTCTTTCTTCCTACCTGCCCTTATCCCACCTTATTGCGGGGTCGGCGCAACACACTTTTTCAAACATGTTGTTGAAAGGATTTGGCTTTGTTTTTACGACCAGCCTGTCTGTCAACCCTCTCTGAGGAATTCAGTCTCGGGCAAATTAAATTAGAAAATATGCTTTGCTCGACCTGGGGAAACCTGCATACCTGAGAATTTCTTCTCAGATATTTTGAAAGCATATGATGTCTACCAACCCGCATTAGGCCAGCGTGGTAAACTAAGGCCTAACCCCTGTCATTAGTTGAGGAGGCCCGTGCCCAGCAGTGGGACAGTAATATTACAGGGCTAACATTATTTATATATCTAAGGATATATAACAGGCTAATACTAACTTGTTATAAAGAACGATGTCAGGCAGCCAAATGTGTTCGGAGGGCACGTACAACTCCTTCACGCCTCCATACTCCAGGGGGTCCCATTTAAACTTGTGGTCCTCCCATTCCTGTGAAAATTGTTGTTTACTAGTTCTTTCATCGGCCCTTATGCCACTCCAATGTGGTGGCGCGACTAGAGAATTAAAATAATTACCGAATGAAAAAATCAAAAGCCCTTAAAAAGCCTGATTTGCCTTGAAATCCTGAGATTTGTTTACACTTTAAGAATAAAGTCCGTAAAAACTAGTTTTAGTTCAAGATATTATTATTTACATAAGTATTTATCAAAGTTTAAAAAATAAAAAAAATGGCTTCGGAAGCTATCAGTGGTAGTATAATACTCACATGTTCTAGCCATACGTTGGTGGTCAGAATCTGATCTTTTAAATTCTGCAACAAAGGAAAATAACACTATTAATTTATAGCCAATATTATCGACAAACGATAATCACTCAGGCTCAATTGCACCACTATTATTAACCTAGAGTTAGTCCTAACCGCAAGTTAAGTTACATGTCATTCATACATTTTCTGTCAATTTAGCTTTCGGTTAGGACTAACTCTAGGTTAATAATAGTGGTGCAATTGAGCCTCACTGAACTAAAAGTAACAGCGAGCTATTTTATGCCGGTTATCTGCGAGAAAATTGATTCAAACGGTTCGGGTTAATCAATTCATGATGTAAAAATATCTACAGCGTGGATTTACCGCCCAATAATTCTACATATTTCATTACATCAATTATTCTCAATAAGTCACCTCCTTGGCCTAGTGGCAGTGTAAGTGCGTATGAACTAAGAAGTTATGGGTTCGATTCCCAGGTCGGGCGGTGGTGTTTTCTAACACTATTTTCCCGGAACATGATCCCCCAGACGTCAGGCAGGCGCTTGGTCGTAAAAGCTATCCTTTCTTCGACATGCTTGAAAAAGTTTGTTGCGCCGACCCCACATTAAGATGGGATAAGGGCGGGTAGAAAGAAAGAATAATTAACATGCAAAACACCCTTTTATTACATATCTTAATTTATATGAGTCTTCAATAAACAGTATCCCATTTTACTACGCTATTAAGTTACAAGTACGGTTGTACTAACTGCTGAAGTTAAGACATTTCATCCCTTATTCCTTTGGTGGGCAATCGATTGTTGGATGGGTTCCAACAAATACCCAAGTCTTATCAAAATAAATGTGTATAGCAAGCAAAGACATTCAATAGTATGTAGACGGGACAGCAGCACAAATCTTATGATCCAAAAGTTAAGACCTAGTGGTCATAAGTCGGTCAGTTCAAATATACGCGCACCAGGTCGGCCAGCGTAATAATATTGAGAGAATAAACTTATCTTACGTGATTCTTAATCATCACAAAACATTCTAGGGTGTAAATTGTAATAATCGCTCTGCTTTGTAAAAAATGGTTGATGGGGTATTGAAGTTTGAGATCTATTTTTTTTGTATGGAAACGTGCTTGAAAACCCCCTTTATAGTTAGTAATATTTACCAGTTCTTTAAATTGAACGATTTTTAGTGCGTGGTTTACTCAATACTTCACTTTTAACAATGGTTTATCTATTCGATGTACTGCCGGTTTCAATAAATGATCTCAGTTTAGAGTGCAGATAGATCGCGATTATGAACCAATCAAATCATGTCATTTGACGGAGTCATGTTCAAACTGTGTTCTTATTGGCTAATTTTTGTAATCTATCTGCAAATTCCAACTGAGATTGTTTATTGAAACCAGCTGGTAGAGGTATATAATCTTGTTAATAGATTAGTTACATAATATTACGTTTCGCTATATCTATGACATTTGATATCTATGATATCTATGATATTTTTTTATCGTATTGGTTATCGACTACATAAATCACCGGTAAGGCTTCAGAGCCCGCTATTTATCCAGATTTTTATTTTAAAATCTTTAATGTACTATATAGAGGTATACTAACTACTAATAATATTTAATTAATTACATGTTATTAATTACATGTCATTCATTTATTTATTTTTCAATTTAACTTGAGGCTAGTACTAACTGTAGTTTAGTAATTGTGGTGCAAGTCACCCTAATATGATGTTATCTGTAACAAAGCATAACAAAACTATTCCACGAAAACGTAACAATTGTGGATTCCACCGAACTCAGTTTAATTGAATTGTGCGGATGTAAGTCAAATTAGCCCATGAATATTCGATCCTCAGTCTTAGTCGATGAATCGGATCGCGCAAGGAATGATTCATGAACCTGCACTAACGATGTAACTCGCACCGCACTGTCGTATGAGAAACTTTGTGTGCAATCGGATATTGTAGGAATTAGTTAAAACAATATGGGCATAAATAAAGGATACTGAAGTAATGCTGCATTTTTCCTTATGAAGCTAGTTGACGTGGAAATAAAGTAGTTTTAAATTTAGCGCCTCTGGAATAGTTTTTATAATACAATTTGCCTAGAACTGGGTTCCTCAGAGGGAGTTTATTTGCTATTACATATAAATACCTGTCTAAAAACAACATAGCCAAGTACCCAATTGTGGATTCCACCGAACTCAGTTTAATTGAACTGCGTGGATGTAAGTCAAATTAGCCAATGAATACTCGTTCCTCAGTCTTAGTCGATGAATCGGATCGCGTAAGGAATGATTCATGAACCTGTACTAACGATGTAACTCGCACCGCACTGGCGTGTGAGAAACTTTGTGTGCAATTGGATATTGTAGGAATTAGTTAAAATAATATGGGCATAAATAAAGGATACTTAAGTAATGCTGTATTTTTCCTTATGAAGCTAGTTGACGTGGAAACAAAGTAGTTTTAAAGTTAGCGCCTCTGGATTGGTTTTTTTAAGACAATTTGCCTAGGTCTGGATTCCTTAGAGGAAGTTTTTTTGATATTACATATAAATATCTGTATAAAATCAAACATAGTCAAGTATCCAATTATGGATTCCACCGAACTCATTTTAATTGAACTGTGCGGATATACATAAGTCAAATTAGCCAATGAATATTCGATCCTCAGTCTTAGTCGATGAATCGGATCACACAAGGAATGATTCATGAACCTGCACTAACGATGTGACTCGCACTGCACTGTCGTGTGAGAGAACCTTTATGTACTATTGGATCGTGTAGGAATAAGTTAAAACAATTTGAATGGTAGAGCCACGCTGTAAGCAGTAACGTCTACAGCACGAATGAGCCGGTTCGACTGGTTTGATACCACTGTCTCATATAAAACCAACGTAAAGTGGCAGCTTCCTGTCGCGTTTCGTTCGGTAAGTCAGGTTTCTGATGGCCCGTCTACCCACCTCCCTTTCCCAATCCCTTTGACCTTCTCTTCCATTCCTTCTTTTTTCATTTCCAACGCACCCATGATTCTTTCTGAGCGGTGGAGATCACTTACCTTCAGGTAACCCATCTGCTCGTTTGCCAGTCAATACTATAAAAAAATATATCTCCGCCAAATATTTTCAGTGTTCGATAGAGCTTATTTCACGGGTCCACAGTTTGATCACGATTAAATAAACTTTGAATTCGGTTTTAAGTTAATAAAATAGTGATTTTTCTTTCTTGCTTTCATTCTTTCTTTCAGAATGCACATATTCAGATTCAAACACTACACATGTTTAAAATAAAGTGTTGCCATTTCAGTAAAACGTGTCTCGTTTACACAATGTATTGACAAGTTTGAATCTTGCTAGATTGTGTTGTCTGTATTTGCTTTTAGAAATAAATGCGATCGTGTGTTGAATACGTTTTGACTTTTGTTGTGAAAATGACTGCATATTGCAATGGAGCAAGATGTTTAGTCAAAGACATTCAAAAGTATATAGACGGGATAATAGCACAAAACTTGTGATCCAAAAGTTATAACCTAGTGGTCTTAAGTCGCTCCGTTTATTTGAAATATACGTCAGGTCAGTCAGCGTAATAATATTAAGAGAATAAACTTGTCTTACGTGATTCTTAACCATTCACAGAACATTCTAGGGTGTAAATTGTAATAATCGCCCTCGTATTGTAATAAGTGATTGATGGCGGTACTGAAGTTTGAGATTTTTTTTTGTATGGATACTTGGTTGATAGACTCTCTTTAGTTAGTAATATTAAATCTCTTTGTATTTAAACACCTTAGTCGCATACGTATACGTGATCCCAAGATACGAGTCTTGTCATGAGTATATGGGACTACAAGAGGCTTTTGGTCTTCTTGAATACTATAAACAAAGCTACCGTATATTTATTATTGTGACAGATAACCACATGAAGCAATATTTAAAAAAATTCACCGTAGGACGACTTTTTTTTTCGCCGGGAAAAGCGTTTTAACGCTGCCGCCACGCCTTGGGGGAGACGTGACGGGATGTCAGGTTCCCCGATCTAACGACCCAACGTTAAGCCGCCCGGGAGAGATGAAAAACATCCGGGCGACCAACGGGCCGAGTCCCTAACACTATGTACATCCTACACCGACAATACCGACTAAAAACCCCGCGGTGACCCTCTTCGGCGCATTAGGAACGGCCCCGGGTTTCCCTAGGCGAGAAGTGCCCAGGTTTCGTCCGGAACCACCTCTGCGCGGTGCCGCCTCGCGGCCCGTCTCCAATTGTGAGGGGAGGGGGTGCTCATAAACCCCCGCCGCCGAAGCCATCGGCGTCAACGACAGTACGAGGCCAACCACCCGTGCTGCCGTCCATCCCGGGGTCGTACAAAAGTACTAAAAGGGGTGCTATGACAGCCCCCTGCTGCGCGCCCGCGACCCGCGATGGCCCCTATAAGTCGCCTCTTACGACGGGCAGGGGATACCGTGGTGGAAATCTCCAAACGCCCCCAGCCACAGGGCGGGCTGTAGGACGACCGACTACTAGGACTGCCTTGGTGGCGTAGTTGTACTATGTGCGCGGTACGACTACCGTCCTGGGGTCTCGGGTTTGATCCTCGGGTAGCACAAAGTGATATTGGTATTTGAGCCGGATATGGCGATAGGCTCGGACCTATCTCGGATGGAAATAAGCTAAACAATTCGCCTCTGCCCTACCCCTTCAGGGATACAGGCGTGAGTTTATGTATGTGAATACCTTCAAAAGGCACTATAAAGGTGTAGGGCGTACCTCGTAACACGTAAGAAATGTATACGTCATATATATTGTCTGTTATAAATGTTGAATTAAAATAAATATATTCAGTTGACAAACAGAACCCGTTGTATTCATTACATACTACAGTGTACTCCACAAAGGTATTTTATACATCATATTCCCTACTTTTACACTATCATTCCAACTAAAATACACAAATAAATTCCAGCTTGTGACACAGCTCTTTGTCCCATAGTTAGCATTCCAGAAGCCTAACTACTGGGAGACGCGCTCGGCATCCGTACCTGACTTTTAACGTAATTTGTATAGTTCGATCCTGTCTTTGAGAGCTCGTTTGTAGTAATACGAACACTTAGTACAGACCCCGGACGTAAAAAAAAGATGGACGGAGCGCTAGGAACAATGAAAGTGAAGCAGGATTTTCGGCCCATTCGATTTATCGACACGCAATGGTGGCGACCGTATTATGAAATTGGGGGTAAATAATGACCTTCCAATACATCAATATATTATACCCTAGATGCACAGTTCTTTGCAAATATCGTCCTAAGAAGTAATCTCAGAAATAAAACAACGAAAAAGATCACAAGGTCTAATTAAATTAAACACAAATATAACCCAATGCACGTGCTATAAAGTAGCTTTTTAAACAAAATTATCAAGCGTTCTTAAATTTGAATTTTAAAATTTAGTATTCTGTCGGCGTCCAACTGTAGAGAAAATGAGTGCTTAAGCGCTTCTTTGCTGTCTCATTTTCCGAGCGTCAACTGTGCATCTAGGTAAATAATATATCGATGTTCCAATATAATTATTAAAAACATGAGAATGTTAAGTAAAATCATAACAGCGCCATCTTTTATCAGAAACCAAACATCAACGTTCCATTTTATGAATATAGGTGGCAGTAAATAATTATATCGTTATAAAGGCGGTGTTTACTGCTTATCAACTTTCATAGACTGTTCGCGGGGTGCTTAAACTTTAATAACTCACTCTTAATGCTTCGAAAGCGTGTTTAATATCCCGGGAGATTCTTGGAGAGGTGTTTACGTGCATTTTTTTGCAATGGAGTGGTAATAAAGTTTAACAAAATTTTAAAAACAGCCTCAAAATAGACAAGTCTGTAATAATGGTAGTCTTTAATTTAATAATTGGGTGTATTTATTTATTTTATTTATTTAATGGAGGTTATAGCCAGTTAGGTAATTTAATAATCGTAGGTATTTTTCGACTGTCTTCCAAAAAGGAGAAGGTCCTCCATTCGTCTTTATTGTTTGTATAATGTACCTATATCACGCTATATCTCTGCCATATGGACCGATTTTCGAAACTTTTTGTGTTCGATAGAGCTTATTTCTAGAGTGGTCCCATATACATTTAGCCACGAACGGATCATGTTGGAAGTCGGTCAGTTAAGTTTTAAACTTGTGATTACTATAAATATTTACGGGAAGCAGCCGAACGTTAAAACGAAGCTAAATCCTTTCTGCAAAATGTTTCAAAAAGAGCATTGCGTCGACCCCACATAGTGTTGGGATAAGGGCAGGTCAAATAAACATTTATGAAACGATGTACAGAAAATCCTATCACGCATTTATGTCAGTCTAAAATCTACCAGTGTATACTAGCCTTACGCAAAGTATATGTTACATAGGGGGTGCAGTTTTTTTTTTTTTTTTTTTTTTATTTATTCAGGTTTTCCAGCAGACATAACATTAATACAAAATTTTGCTAATCTAAACACTTAGGGTGACTTGCAGATAGGCGATAAACGACGTTTAATCGTAAAATAAACTCCATTTTGGCATCATTTCAGTTCAACGTCTTGCACGTCGTGGTTTTACCCTTCATCTCGATTTAAATAAACGTTTAACTTAAATGGGCATGGCCGCCGGTTTAAAGTCGCTAATCTTGATTTTATTGACAAACAACCAAAGAATTTAAACACAAACAACATAACCTTTTCACATTATTTCTTGTTGTTTAATGAAAATTTATGATAAAAATGGCTTTGTTTTTTACACTGAACACTATTTGGTATCAAACAAGGATGATGAATCCGTAAAATATATAAAAACTCAAGTTTTTTTTACGAAGAGTACTTTATTATCAATAACCCATACATATACCTTACAAACTAACATTGTATGTACATAATCCCTTGAAAAACCACATAATTACAACACTTCACTATTATGCACGATATTTGTGTGCGCACGTGTGGCACTAGTCCTTGGAAGCGGTGGTATACCACCCACGCCCGACCCGGCACTGCAGTCAAAAGTTTTCCTCAATGTCTCGTCGCACCTCGGTGCAGGATAGGCTTCGGCACACGCATCACAAACGCCTTGAAACTGGCGCAACTCCACACTTAGTTCACCACCATCGAATACCTTGTTTTCTTGGGCACGCTCGCACTCCGCAATGTTCTTCTATTACAAAGTACATTAGTTATTTTTTATTTTCTAGGAGAGCGTTGTTTTCGAGATGATAAATTTCACTTAAGTTAACGAATTGCAAAGTTACTTCTTGATAAAATTTTATTATACCTCTATTATAGAAATTACCATTGTTGACAATAGACTTGCATAGTTCGCGAACGAACCAGTGCGGAGGACAGCTCCCACAGAAGAAATGAATGAACTAGTTCCCAGATCTCTCGTTCTTTAGTTCATTTGATAAGTTAGATAGATTTTAAGTCTTGAGTATCGTCCAAAGTAAGACCATTGGTTCTCATATCATTCTCTAAAAAGTCCAGCCAGCGCTTTTGAGGTCGTCTGGATTTCCTTAAAATAACGCTGACAGACCACGTATCTTACATATACACAGAAGTACTGGCCAAATGATGGTCTTATTTTCGTAACGTAGTCAATAACCACTAGGGAAATATCGTGCTTTTTTAAGCTATATTCAAATATGGTGCGCAGCACTTTTTAGTCTCACAGATGGCAACATATCATAATATTTTCTTTTACTTTCTTCGATAAAAAATATTTGAAAACATTTATAAAATACTACGTTTACGCAACTCATGTACTTGATCTTTAGCACATTTCCTTTCAGTCGGCCATTTTCAAGCGGCCCCTAGACGCTGTTTGTCTTAGACATCAGCGTACATGAACACCCACGGTGGTTGCTGAACCTCCATAGTGAACGGGAAGGGTTTGGTGACGCCAAAAGCAGTCCGAATCAAAGACTTTGATCGGAAGAACATGTCTTCGATAACGTCAACATAAGCTTCTGGCACCCCTTTGAACCTTAGGGCCCACCAGACCACCCGTCGGGACACAAAGTTAAAAGCCTTCTGCAGATCCAGGAAAGCGATATGCAGAAGCTTTTTTTTTCAACATGCATGCCTCGCAAAACGATCTAATAGCAAACATTTGGTCCCTGGTCTGTCCCCCATACCCTGCAAGGCAAGAACCCAGGTTTCGCCAGCACCTAGTCCGTTACTCAGAAGTGTACCACATGCAGATAAGGTTGGCTTAAACCTAAAGGTGTTGGTGGCCTACTGTGTAAGTAGGCCACCGTCATCGTTGGGTTCGTTTGGTAAGGGTTGTCCCTTAGACGCCGTCACTACTCCCCAAGTATGTACAAGTAAAAAAAAAACAGCAGCATATTATGAAAGAATAAAAAATAATTAATCCGGGAACATACATAAAAAAAGATTCCAACGAATTGTTAACCTCCTCTTTTTTAAGTCGGTTAATTCACCTCCTCCTTTTTTGAAGTCGATTAATTAATAACCTCCTCCTTTTTTAAAGTCGGTTAAAATTCGTGCAAATAATATTTTTTTAGCCTTTCTTTGGTTCGAGACGTGAACTAAAAGAACGAACTAGTTCGTTGAGGAGCCGCGAACTAAAGTGACCATTCCTTATCGCGAAATATTATACGTATGTCTAGTTGACAAGTCGTAATCCAGACAACTGACACGAATTATTTTTTTTCAATTATGCCTTTCATCAATTAGGCCAAGGAAGCAACCACATACAGCCTCGTCGTATGTGTGTTTCTATTACATGTATTCAAACTGAATTAAAACTAAATATTTGCCAACTATTGACACAAGAGAATCTATTGAAATATCATATAAAATAAAATACAATTCTTTCTACGCGAAATTGTGATGATAGATGTTGCGAGACGGCACTATAGATAATAATATGAAACTTACGGAACGTAAATAATGAGTAATTGTTGGGATTTATTTTATTTGAAAATGCAAAAAAATATTTTTTTATGCAGAATTTTGATTGTGGTTATATATTTTTTGTGAAACGGAACTTATGAACTTGAAGTAGTGGAGACTTGCAGGCATCTTGCCCGCGTTGCAAAAGTTCCCGATTTATCGGGATATCTATTGATTTTGGTCATTGTCTCACGATGTCCTGATGTAGCAGTCCTATCTGCCGAATTTTTGAATTTTCAACTAATGTATAATCTTATAAAAAATGGCAAATAATATTATTAATACAGCAAAACTAAAAGAAACCTGTAATACAATATAATACAATACGGCCTACATACAATACGGCCTATACGACAATACTACATACAATACAATACGGCCATTCAACTTCGCGGTATATTAAAGCAAATCGTACTGAAATACCTTATAATAGAGTTTATTATTGTCTGGTGGGTGTACAAGGGAAAATAAATAAATAACACCCAACTGTCACATACATAGTCCTAACCCCACACTAAGATCGAGTCTTGTGTCATGGGTATCAGGACCTACGAGATACTTTCGGTCTCACAACACCCAGACCCGGAACAAATATCTGTGAGTCACACAAATATTTGTCTCGGTGCGGGGATCGAACCCGTGGCCTCTCGCTTCACAGCCGGCTACTCGCCCTCTGCGCTGCGGAGGCTGTCAAATGTCTCTAAAGATAACTTCGTTCGGGTTGTTTCCCAAATTGGATAACTTATACTTACTTTAGTCGTTCATTATAGTCCATTCATAGAATCGCATGCACATGTCATAAAAATATAACACATAGAACGATAGTACACGGCCGCGGCGTGAAGGCTTTCCAAGTGAGACATTATTGTCTCACTACGTTGCACGGCGTCAGTATCCAAGGTTAAAACTTAGTTACGAAGAGCTCGCACAAAAATAACGGAATAAACTTTCCACTAAGTCAATGGTTGGTCTTCTACACACAAAAAGATGTATAGAAGACAACAATCAATGTTGTTACATTTTTAATAAAGATGAGAAAATGTTCACGAAAATAGGTGGTAAGAAGACGAAAATGATTAATCAATGTACAAAATATCAAACTATAAATGATTATATGTAACTTACTGATTAAAATTAAACAAATTAACGCATTATTAACATAAAATACTTGTGTTTCATTCCGAATAAAAATCTCCCGATTTTCAGATGCCAAATCTATCAATTTTTAATTTTACACTTTTGCAACACTGCATCTTACTCTATTCGCCGTTTTATTAATACACGAGTCAGTCCTAAATGTCATTTAAATCAAATGTCCCATTAGTTGTCTTGCACATACACATTTCTGGTTCGATTTAAGAAATCCGAGTGTAGATTTATTGATCCGCGATTTCATTACTACTACTCATTCTTTACGTTCCGTTAGATTCATATCTAAAGTTCCGTCTCAAAACATCTATCATAACAATTTCGCATAAAACGAATTCTAGTTTGTTTTATATGATTTTTCAATAGATTCTCTTAAGTCAATAGTCGTCAAATGTTTACATGTAATACGAACACACATATGATGAGGCTATTTACCAGGAGTAACTTTGCACTTTGTTAGCTCAAGCGGAATTTATCATCTCGTAAACAACTGCAGGGTTAACACCACCTCTTATAGCAGTATTATTATAATCGTTCTTCGTTTGTTTTGTATGGGAATCGGTACAAGTAAAATTATAATAATACTGCTATAAGAGGTGGTGGTAACCCCCCTGTCTCCTAAAAATAGGAGAACATCGCGGAGTACATGCGTGAATCAGAAAACGAGGTACCTATTTGTTGAAACTGGGTGCCATGGTAGAAAACATAATATAAGCTCAGGCCTGTATCCCCGAAGGGGTAGGCAGAGGCGCACTAGCGAATTAGGACACCCACATTTCGCCGAGCTTAGTTCCGTCCCAGATGTGATATCCCTATCGAGCCTATCGCCATATCGGGCACAATTTCCAGACTCCGGGCTGATATGGAAAAATCCAATATCACTTTGCCCGACCCGGGGATCGAACCCGAGACCTCAGAACCGTAGTCGTACCGAAATACCACCACGCCACCGAGGCTTAGGTAGACTTGCACCAATTTTGAGGCGTTTGTGTGCGTGTGCCGAATTCTGATCACCGTGCAGGACAAGTGGCTTATGTGGTAGTCGAATAGAATATTCGAATAGAATAAATGTATGGAAATGACATAAGGTTACGCCCCATTAGCGTACTCCTCCGTGCCGTGGCGACGCGACGACCACACAGCCGATAGCCTCCGTGGCGCAGCGGGCGAGTAGCCGGCTGTGAAGCGAGACGCCGCGGGTTCGATCCCCGCACCGAGACAAATGTTTGTATGACCTACAGATATTTGTTTCGGGTCTGGGTGTTGTGAGACCGAAAGTATCTCGTAGTTCCTGATACCCACGACACAAGACTCGATCTTAGTGTGGGGTCAGGACTATGTTTGTGACTGTTGGGTGTTATTATTTTCATAAAACAACAAGAAATAATATGAAAATGTTATGTTGTTTGACATTCAATAATCGCGATTAGCCATTTAAACCGGCGGCCCCGATGATTTAACTTTGTCGTTTATTTTAATCCAGATAAGGGGTAAATCGACGACGTGCAAGACGTTAAACTGAAATGATTCCAAAATGGGGTTTATTATAAGATTCATCGTGGTTTACTGCGGAGCTGCGACTGAATTCGAGACAACTAATATGACATTTGATTTTAATCAAGTTTAGGACTAAGTCGGGGACTAATAAAATGGCGATTATAGTGAAATCCCTGCAAGTCGCCCTTAATACATAACTTATAATGTAAGTCCAAATTAAGGAAAACTCAACATGCACGTAGTGGAACTTGTTAAAATATTTATTAACGTACTACTAAGGACTTGAATTTATTTACTAGCTTTATTACTTCAGCTTCATGAACATCCAAAACATCTTAAATCTAAACTAATTTTATAGTGAAATGAAACGATTTATTTATGACGTAGACTCTTAAATAAATAATTTGAAACTCTAGCTTTCTTTGCTGTTGGTAGAGTATTCGACCGGATGGCGACCAAGACATGGTGTTAATTAAAACCTGTGACTCACACTCCTTACGTGGTTCCCGTTCCAAGATCAGACAGTATATCTGGTTCTCTCGAGGGGCTTGAGATATGTCTTGACGGTTGGTTAGGGCGGTTACATCTAAGCTCTTCAATTTACTTCTTCCCTCTTCAGAGTGTGAAGATGCATAAACAGGCCGGCATGATTGTAGTGATCAACCATAAGCCCATTGTTTGTCAGTGGTCACTGGTTGCTGACTGCACTGCGCTAACGATCAGGTTATGTCAGGTCAGTGTATTGGTCTGCCGTTATGGAATCTATTCGGAACTACATATTTCCGAATTTCGGAGATCCAAACACACCTCCTCTTATTTTCCCTCTCCCAATCTCCATCCTTTTTCATTTAATGGTAGGCCGCGGCTTGGCTTTGTTACAAAAGTCGGTTAAAAATAAGAAGATTGTAAATTCTTATGTTTTTATAGATCTTCTTTCTTTCTACCTGCCCTTACCCCACTTTAATGTGAGGTCGGCGCAACACACTTTTTCAAACATGTTGCACATCTGGGATGCTGAGCTCGGTGAAATGTGGGTGTTCTAGTTCGTTAGTCCGCCTCTGCCTACCCCTTCGGGGATACAGGCGTGAGCTTATGTTATATGTCTCTTATGTGTCGGTGCCATGACCAATGTGGATTAAATAAAAAGACACTTATTCCAAATTTCAAAGGGAAAAATCACTTTTTACTTTATGATGTCGATCGTTAAAGTTTTAAACGACTACTCACCAAGTCAATCAGCTGCGACAGCCTGAGGCCGAGCTTCACCAAAACCGTATTATTGTTTTTATCAACAGGTCTTATTAGTCTGTTATAATTGCTCAATAAATCATCGTACAGTCTCTTTGCATCTGGATTTGCATAACACACACCAAAAAGTATATAAAACATCCAAATTAACCCGGACATTTTGGAAAAACACTCGAAAATAGCACACTTCGAATCACATTGAGGTTATATTAATAATCAATTAACTCTGCTCAAAGGAGCTTATGTAATCTTAACAACAAAATATTGTATTTGTTATTTCTTAATAACGATTTATAACCAAAACATTTTGGGATATAATTTTGACAGCTACGCCCGAGATCTCGCGGCGACAGTGGCGCCACTACTGGCGGGAAAACGATGCAACCACAGCCTCAGTGCGCCGACTCCGAAATAAATTGTTTTTGGTAGGAACGATACATTACAGTACCCATTGCACGCAGACTTATCATAATCACTAATTAACTTTCATATATGTTAATTCTAGTTTATATTATTATTTCAATTCGTTTGTTCCATTGTTTTAAAATTTTAGTTTTTTTTTAATCTATGACATTCCAGTCAACAGAGCAATTTATTGAGAAATTGAATCTGGAATTCCATTATTGCCGTTTTGTAAACGTCGAAGTGCCGAACCGAAAAAAATCACTTGAATTTTTTGTCGTCAAATACATTATTTACATGTCGGAGTTAGTGGATCGATGGTTAGTGCGCATGCGTGTTGCTTCATTCATGGCCTTAAGATTTTAGTTAGGGGATACAAATAAGAGATGGCGTTAGTTGCAATTAAAACTTTCCTGGGACGGGCTTTTGTTTGCATAGGCACAGTTTGGTTGGCGTAGTGAAAACATCCCATTAAATTTTACATTTAACAGAAAAATGATGGATGTTTTTGTACGATATTTTGGGTATGAGATAATTCTAGTCAGTTCCTTGTTGATTTATGACCTCAAATTTGTTATAATGATTTAGTTTACATATTAGATGCATATAAAATAATGTAGGTAGGTATGTATCTATATAAATGTAGTTATATGCTCAAAAATGAAGGCTTCACGTTTTATAATATTGGATTTAAAAAGAAACAGGCCAAAAATAATATAATGTATTTATTAAATAATAATAATAAATACACCCAACAGACACACGTTGTCCTGACCCCACACTAGGTATAACTGTATTGTAGGTGTCAGAGACTATGAGAGACTTTAGGTCTCACAACAGCCAGACTTGAAACAAATATTTGTGGGTCACACAAACATCTGTCTCGATGCGGGAATCGAACCCGCGGCCTCTCGTTTCACAGCCGGCTACTGGCCGGCTGCACCACGGAGGCAGTCAGAGAAGCATAAATATAAGACTTACAATACAATATAGGACGACATTGCTACCATACACGAACGGAGCCAAAGAGAGTGAATCCATAGAGAATACAAACTTTTTTCTTTTTTAATCATAAACTGTTAATACTCTATCCATATACATAACATAAGCTCACGCCTGTATCCCCGAAGGGGTAGGCAGAGGCGTACTAGCGAACTAGAACACCCACATTTCGCCGAGCTTAGTTCCGTCCCAGATGTGATAGGGGGCGAGCCTATCGCCATATCGGGCACAAATTCCAGACTCCGGGCTGATATAGAAAAATTCAATATCACTTTGCCCGACCCGGAGATCGAACCCGAGACCTCAGAAACGTAGTCGTCCCGAAATACCACCACGCCACGGAGGCAGTCATCAGTCTATCCATATACATTTTAAACATAATTGAACAAAATCGCAAGTTACTGCTCGAATTAAGCCATCATTTAGTAAAAGACTCTTTTTTTCATTTTCATATTTTTAGTACAATATATGTATATCAATGAAGTGAACAGCTTTAATGTTGAATACAGAAACGCTCGACAAAATTATCGGCACAAAGTTGGAACTATCGCTCAAGGTTTGCCATAATTATACTCCTCTGTTTAATTGTTTCTTCACGCTCCTGTTGAAGGATCCTATATTACAGGATAACGGCTGGCATTTGCACAGCAAATAGTCACGGGCGGCTCGGCCTCCGGTGGCCCATACGCTTATGTAACATATATGTATATGTGCCGCCTACGACGGGTTAATGCTTGGAATTATCCTGGATGCAACTACGGTATGACATAATGTTAGGTAATGTTGAATTTAGATTCATATTTAGAACATACAAAACCACAAGTTTAAAAACTTAATTGACCGACTTCCAATTTACAGATCGTGACCAAATTTATATGGGACCACCCTTGAAAAAGAATTTTGAAAATTGGTCCACATTTGGCGGATATCGAGTAACATACATAAAAAAAAATACAGACGAATTGAGGACCTCCTCCTTTTGTGGAAGTCGGTCGAAAATGTGTTAAGGGCCGACGGACGTAAAAAAAGATGGACGGAGCACTAGGACCATTGAAAGTAAAGCAGGGTTTTCAGCTCATATGATCAGTCGCCGCCATTACGTGTTGATAGATCGAATGAGCCAAAAATCGTGCTTCACTTTGTATGTTCCTAGCGCTCCCTCCATCTTTATTTACGTCAGTTTATGGTCCATTTGAATAAAAGCGATAGCTCAGTTGGGAATGGTACGGACTGCCGAGACAAGTGTCGCAGGTTCGAGACCAACCCCAAAATGGAGCATACACCTCTGACTTTTCTATGTTAAGTGTATTTTCATTGTGAAATATCGCTTGCTATAACGGTAAAGGAAAACATCGTGAGGAAACCTACATACCCGAGAATTTCTTTACAGGAAATTCGAAGGTATGTGAAGTTTACCAACCCACATTAGGCCAGCGTGGTAAACTAAGGCCTAACCCCTCTCAATAGTAGAGGAGGCCCATGCCCAACAGTGGGACAGTAATATTACAGGGCTAATATTATTATTATTATTTATGTTCCATTTGAATTAACCATTTTTCTCTTGAGCTCCGAGCTCATTCAGTTTCATACAGTTTGGTAAAAACTTTATACCAATATTCAATTGTCACAATTATTCGTGCTCGGGCCTTTGAACAAGTAATATCAAAGCTACATCAACCAAACATTGTTTTGATCATCCTTTCAGAAACTGGGAGTATGTCTCCATTATCCAATATTTCAACGTTACCAATAATCGCTAGAATCATCAATTATATGACTTCAAAATTAATCATAAACGTTGCCCAAAAGGCTTTTCCTATCAAATCATAAGAGAGGTCGAAATCACAAACCACTCGACCGTTAAAATATCTACTAGGAATAATTGGAAGATACTGTCGATAACAAATTTGTTAAAGTCCATAATATACGTGAAAGAATCTTTGGCTGAGGTCTATAGATCTCAAAGTTCGCTCTATAGAGCGAACTTCGATTAAGTGTAAGTCAAAGAAACGAACTCAGTGAAGATTTGTAATTCTTAAATTGAACTTTGACTTAGTCCGAGTCATTTTTTACAATAAAATATTTGCTTAACATACCTGTCACTGTGTTTTTCTTGTAAAAAATGGCTCAGACTAAGTCAAGTTCGATTTAAAAATTCCAAATCCTCCCTGAGTTCGTTTTTTGACTCAGACTTAATCGAAGTTCGCTCTATAGATCTCAGCCTTTGAGTGTTTCACTATCACTTTCCGGGGTTAAACCGTTAATGGTGAATTTTGGTATGAAAATAACATGAGAGTGTAGGCTACTTTTTTCAAAAACCTGATCCGTTGCATTCATAGCATGAAGTTTGTTATTGAGAATATCTTTCTGTCTGTCTGGAGCCATCCACCGCAAAGAGTATCTAGCAAATTATTATTAGACAAATCAACAAATTTTTAAAGTTAAATGCAATCTTAAAAACCGGACATTTTTCGAAGATCATCTTCATCATCATCATCATCAGCCATAGGACGTCCACTGCTGAACATAGGCCTCCCCCAAAGATTTCCAGATCGACCTGTTGGAAGCGGTCTGCATCCAGCGATATCACGATTCCAGAGATATCAAGTATAAAAATGAGAATAGAAGAATATATAAATAAGATGCAGCGATAGCTCAGTTGGAAACAGTACGGAGTGCTGAGACAAGTATCGGAAGTTCAAGACCAATACCGAAATTAGTATACCTCTGAATTTTCTATGTTAAGTGGGTATGCGTTATGAATAATCGGTTGCTATAACGGTGAAGGAAAATATCGTCAGGAATCCTGCATACCTAAGAAGTTCTGCATAAGAATTTCAAAGGTATGTGAAGTCTATTAATCCGCATTAGGCCAGCGTGGTAGACTAAGGCGTAACCCCTCTTATTAACAGAAAAAAAATAATAGCTCTGTAATATTACTGTTCCACTGCTGGACACGGGCCTCCTCTATACCCAGCACCCACCAGCGGGACAGTAATATCACAGGGCTAATAATAACAATGAGTCTGGAATTTGTGCCCAATATGGCGATAGGCTCGCCCCCATCACATCTGGGACGGAACTAAGCTCGGCGAAATGTGGGTGTTCTAGTTCGCTAGGGCGCTTCTGCCTACCTGCCTGCCTACCTCTGCTACGGGTGTGAGCTTATGTTAATAATAACATTATTATTGTTTACACATAAAAAACGTACAGCTCTTTTTAAGTTGATTAAAAACACATCAGCTCCCTAGTTTCCGAAATTATGTTTTAATATTTTAAACATTTAATTAACTCCACATCGGATATAAAATACCAGCGCGTTCCATTTTTCATAACCGTTAAAATCTCTCTGCTTATTAAAGAGGCTTGCTGTAAAGGTCAACATTATAAAGCCGTATTCAAGTAAAGACGCATAATTTAGGTCCTACGAGCTTCAGTTACTTGTTGAACATTTTAATGTTAAAAATGAGTACATTTTTAGGGTACCGTACCCAAAATGCAAAACGGAACGCTTATAGCGGACAGCCTCCGTGGCGTAGCGGACGAACAGCCGACTACGAAGCGAGAGACCGCGGGTTCGATCCCCGCACCGAGATAATTATTTGTGTGGCTCACAGATATTTGTTTCGGGTCTGGGTGTTGTGAGACTAAAAGTCTCTCGTAGTTCCTGATTCCCCCGACACAAGACTCAATCTTAGTGTGGGGTCAGGACTATGTATGTGACAGTTGGGTATTATTTATTTATTTACTATTTATTATAGTTTCGTCATGTTAGCTAATCGTCCGTAAGTCAGGCATTTTACTCGAAAACTATTATCTACATAACAACGTTTGGAGTTGTTGTGCCGAAATTTATTAAAAACGCAATATAATTCGAATTTCTCAAGCTGGAGCTGAGGTTATGTTTTATTGAATGACAAAAACTGAACTAGATCCGTCATTGTGTTTTGGAAGTTGGCGACATTAGTTTGTAAAGTGACATTTGGATCTGTCATTTTACTCCGTTAAATGAAAAATAATAGTACAGGAAAGCAATGCCTTTTAATTACCGGTTGTATGTATATTATATATCCTTTGTACACATGTACTTACCGGACCAGTATTTATTATTTTCAAATTTCCACCATGATTTCCTCTCCCTTCCCAAAAATGTTTCCTTCAAATACACTATGATTTATTGGGCGGTTAAGTGTACTATCGCCCTTATCAGTATTTGCTATAAAAATACAAACGTGGAGAAATATTAAGTCAAAAGTATTTTGACCGTAAGTGTACACGACGGCGGTATTGGTGGGCCAAAAAGGTTCCTGTAATGTGGGCATAAAACGCGAAGGTTTCTGAACTTACACGAAAAAGTTTACACATTTTTCAAATCTGGAATTGCTGTTACGTTTTCGTCGATTTCCAGAATTAAGTCGCACTCGGCCTTAGTTTTTATGGACTTGGTATTTTTTCGATTTTTCGAACGACCTTTTGATGGTTATGAAAGGTTTTGTAGTTAACAAAGATTTTCATCTTAAGCGGAATATTTGTTTGGTTTCCTATTTATTTGAAATGTAATCCAAGTTTGCACTCAGGTCTTAACTTTGCTGCAAGATTGAATTTTATTAGCAAAAGTGACTTTTCCTCATTAGTATTTTATTGTTTTATGAAGGATTATAATAATTAATCAGAATTGACGAGTGTCTCTCTACAGATTTTTAAACAAAGAAATTTTTGGCCTCATCTGCATTCATTGCCTTATTGGCAACCTCGTAAGCCAGAGGTATAATATACTACGGCATAGACAAAAGGAGCCGTGTATTTAGCCGACTACGACGTATTCAATAGGAGCGATGTATTTAGACAATTATGACTAGCCCAAAGAAGCGATGTATACAATATAACCGACTACGGCGTAGCCAAAAGAAGCGGTACATGGTTTTAACAAGAATGTACTTAAGTTCATCAGGTGTTCCTTCTATTACAATGTTATACTCGTATATTACGTTAGAAGTGTCTTGATGGATGTCTTATTAAATAAATACGTCGCATACGTCACATATTTTATTCGATTTTCATCAAATATAATACGATATAAGATCGGTATCAGTTTGTTACAACGCAACTTATACATAAGTTAAAACTTAATTGGATTTTGTGCTGCAGTTGCCAAACTCCACCTTTTAACTTAGTACATATTCTATTCCCCACGGAGCTGGCATAATTGGAATATCCAGTTTGGAGCTAGGTTTTGCCTCTCAGAGTCTAGATTTCGTGAGTACATCCCGACGGACGGGAAGTGGTAATTTATGATATGTACCTTTTTAGTTTGGGGAGTTTAGGTAGCTAGTCGTCTCCTTGGTATTGTATGTGGGTTGTGGACTGAGGTGGATTCGAATACCAGAGTGGAAATAAAATTAAAGATTATAAAAAAAAGAGTTTGATGGGGCTTTAGTCACAAGGAAAAGCTAATCGATACTTGAAATTTTAAATGTGAAAATGACTGTCTTTCTGACGTTAGCATTTTTGAAATTAACCACTGTACTGATTTGGTAAAAGGTAAGAATAGAGCTTAAATCTTGAGGAAGGACTACATAATATATTAAAAACCTGAGGGGGTGAAATTGGAAATCAAAGATAGTTCAAGAATGCCTAACAAATTTTTATGCGTAATTACCCAAATCCGCAAAACACCATAAAGAGAGCGATCTCAGAAAAACCACCAACACGAGAGGATCCACCAGCCAAACTTAGTATTGTAATACTGTAGCTACTGAACGAAGTAAAGAAAGACATAGACAAATATATTATTACTGGACTACGTAACAAAAATACAATAAAAAATAGGCAGCCCAATAACAAGGATCCCTAGATCCAAAGTCTTACGTCACTCTGAATTCACATTCCACGTGAATTCCAGTTGTTTGTACAAGAACATGGGTAAAAATAGCGTCATTATAACGGCCATCTGCGGGGATCACCCACTTTATCCAATGTATGAGCGGGCGAATGTAATAAGTTTTTTCCCTGCGTAACCAGCCCTCGGCGCGAGTACATAAAAGTTTATTTTGTAAATTTAGAGAAATGGGCGTTGTTGGCAGGAGCCACGGAACTAAAAATAATGGAAGTGGCCAAGCGCTGAACTGCTAAACCAGTACAAGTGGCAATTATGTACTTGAATATAGTTACCAATGTCAAGGAATTTCTGTAGGAACATAGATTTATCATTGAAATAAACTATGTAATAGGAATTTATTATAAATATATATTTTTTTACATGTTTAAGATAAGCTAACGAATGTCCCTGTATACTTTTAAAAAAAATGTCAAGTACCCAATTCTGAGACTGTTTTCATAAATTGATAACCAGCTTAATTATATTATGTAAGACAGAGTTGAAAATAGATATTTATGTACCATTGTATGTATGGGTAATTTAAATAAATGGCTACGGTTTGCAACAAATGGAAATAGCTAACAAACCGCTAGATCACGAAGGGCGATCGCGATCATCAGTAATGATGCATCGATCTTAAAGAGAGAGTTATATAAGCTAATTATGCACAGCATGGCACTATTGCATACGTGTATTGAAAGCAAAAAGAACTTTGAAAATATGCTTAATTTTACCTTTGCTGCAGATTAGGTTATAGGATTTTTCAATATCAGCCCTGAGTCTGGAATTTGTACCTGATATGGCGATAGGCTCGCCCCCTATAACATCTGGGATGAAACTAAGATCATCGAAATGTGGGTATTCTTGTTTCGCCTCTGCCTACCCCTTCGGGGATACAGGCATGAGCTTATGTTATGTGTATTACATACTATCCTAACAGCTATTACCGCAGGTCGATTCTCTAAGAAACGCCACAACGTTGCGATCGACGACGAGCTCTCGCAGTGCACATCATTGAGATCGACGGAGTGTTCAACGTTGTTGGGTCTTAAAGAATATCATTTTCCATACATTTATGTCAAACGCCTTGCTCGACAGAGCTAGTTCGCATAAGCGCCATCATCACGCATAGCGCTAGTGCATGCGTTTTGTACCTTGCTGAATACAAAAATGAAGACATCGTTATAATAAATAAACAATAAATACACCCAATAGTCACACACATAGTCCTGACTCCACAATAGGTGTAACCTGTATCGCGGGTACCGGAAACTACGAGAGACTTTCGGTCTCACAACACCCAGACCCGAAACAAATATCTATGAGCTACACAGACATTTGTCTCGGTGCGGGAATCGAACCCACAACCTCACGTTTCACAGTTGGCCACTCGCCCGCTGCGTTACGGAGGCTGTCAATCGTTGCCGCAACGTTGTTTTCACAAAAAACCTTAGAGAATCTACCTGCTGGGCGTGTTGCAAATGTCACTTCCGGTAAGTTCTTTTATTCCGTGTAGGAGCAGGTACAGTCAGATCCTCTAGGGACTCTGTGGACGTGCTCACACGAGTTTAATGAGCTGTGCTTGCCAAAATATATACATAAATTATAATACATTGGTTCTTTAGTGCATTTAGTTTGATAATAAAACTTCGTTGGCTTTGCTCTCGGCGTTTCGTGTTAATTTTTTATTTCTTTTTATTCGTGATTAGGATAGTTTAAGATTCAAATTAATTTTGAGTGGTAGAGCCACGCAGCAGATAATGGAGTTGCCTCCTTGGTCTAGTTACAGCGTATATGAGCTGTTAATCGAGACGTACTGGGTTTGATTCCCGTGTTGAGCAGGATATTTTTCTAACACTAATTGCTTCGGAGTGGATCGCCTAGAAGAGAGTTATGTTAAAAATGTATTTACATCAAGTAAATGTGAATGAATTTAGGGTATCGTTATACGAAGTCATCTCGGCGAAATGTGGGTGTTCTAGTTCGCTAGTTCACCTCTGCCTACCCCTTGGGGGATACAGGCATTAGGAAAAACATTTATTATTGCTTTATTTCTACCTGCCTTTATCCCACCTTAATGTGGGGTCGATGCATCACACTTTTAAAGCGTGTTGCAGAAGGATTTGGCTTATGCCTGACGTCGACCTCTTCTGAGGGAGCCAGTCCCGGTGGATTTTTAATGTACAATTAAAAAATGGGTGTTCTAGTTGGCTATTGAACGATTATGAATAACACTTTTTATGAAACGTTCTATGGCGGTCTTATAACGCCCCACTTGTTATTATGAATAGAGAGCCCAAGAGTAAAATACAACTTTTTAGCAAAGAATGAATATAAAATGGACTTCGTAACCAGAAGCGGAGTCAAAGGACTATCTAGACACAATTATCGCGAGATAAACGTGACGTAGGTCCGTGGAATAAACGGCTATCTCGTGAAACGCGTAATGAATAAGGGATTTTAATTACCAGCTCGGTGATTATATTTTTATCTTGGTGACGAGACATGGTAGTGACAGCAAAGAGAAGGGTATTTTAATGTGAATTTAGGTTTAAATTTAACAGTAGTATTAGTCTCCTTGAGAACGGAACGGACTGCCGAGACGAGCGTTGGAAGTTCGAGACAGACACGAAAATGGAGCATACAGTTTTGACTTTTCTATGATATGTGTTTTCTTTGTGAATTATCGCTTGCTATAACGGTAAAAGAAAACATCGACATACCCGACAATTTCTCCATAAGAATTTCAAAGGTATGTGAAGTTTACCAACCCGCATTAGGCCAGCGTAGTAGACTAATGCCTAACCCCTCTCATAAGTAGAGGAGGCCCACTTATCGTAACTCACTCATACATTTTATTCGGTGAGTGAGATTTCTTGTGGCCTAATAACCCCTCCTCTTTCCAATCCCTATTTAGGAAGAATCCCATGATTTTGTTGGTATCCGAGGTGTCTATAGGCGGTGGAAATCACTTACCATCAGGTGACACACCAGCTCGTTTGTCAGTTTGCTATAAAAATATATCAAAAGCAAAAATACAGGCTGCCGAGTAGCTGGCTGTAAAATGACAGGCCGCGGGTTCGAATCCCGCATCGAGACAAATGTGTATGTGAGCCACAGATATTTTTTCCGGGTCTGGGTGTTGTGAGATCCAAAGTTTCTGATACTCACGACACAGCTTCAATATAGTTAGGACTATGTATGTGACTATTGGGAGAGTTGGGTGTACAATAGCCCGAGCACCGATAAAACTAATGTAAATGTAAACTCGCTGCGCACTGATGACATTTGATTAATATTTCATACAAATTTCATAGACGCGCATCGAGCACGAATACATTTACGGTTGTCAGAAATTTGCCTGCTCGGGCTGCTGTACCCTTGGTACGAGTTAATGTTTCCCGAAAATTGTGATATTTATCGTTAAAACTCCATACATTTGACTTGTTTTTTTTATAGCAGTGACTGGCAAACGAGCAGATGGGTCGCCTGATGATAAGTGATCTCCACCGCCCATACACCCGAGACTCAAAAAGAATCATGGGTGCATTGACAACCTAAAAGGATGGAATGGAAGGGGAGGGAAGAGGGATTGGGAAAGGGAGGGGGAATTGGACTACCTTTCCAGTAGTCCTATAACATAAGCTCACGCCTGTATCCCCGAAGGGGTAGGCAGAGGCGCACTAGGGAACTAGAACATCCACATTTCGCCGAGCTTAGTTAGAGATATAGGGGGCGAGCCTATCACTATACCGGGCACAAATTCCAGACTCCGGGCTGATATGAAAAAATCCAATATCACTTTGCCCGACCCGGGGATCGAACCCGCGACCTCAGAACCGTAGTCGTACCGAAATACCACCACGCAACCGAGGCAGATCAACCTTATCAAAACCAGTTGTGAGAAACCTACGCATCATTTCAAATTGGTTTAGCTTATGTCTATATTTTAGAGCTGCAACCTCGAGCTGGGTGTAATGTATCAGGTCGGGGTCTCTCGGTGAGTATCGTAATTTCCTGAAGGGAATGCGGTGGATCGAGTTCTGTCAGCTTTACAACTATATTTTAGTGATATTATTAGGTCTGCGAGATATGCTTAGAGTTATTAGTATTATGTGGCGAACTGTACATACAATCCAATTCCTACTACCTGTGGAGGATGTTCCAGAACGAGTGAAGTAAAAGCGTTTAACTATAGTCCGATTGCTAATTACACCGGGTATGACAATTAGAATGTTAAAAACTGCAGTAAAAAGATCAAGATTATTTAAACATTTCATTCTTTCATTTTCTAAAGTCCAACTCAAAGTCGTAATTCATGCCTAATGTGTGATTAGTACTGCATGTCTACTGAATTATAGTCATAGTAAATTACTGTATGCTAAGTTATTACACGTCTACTGGATTTATAATCATGGTTAATTATAAACAAAACGTACAAGAACTTGAATGTGCGGAACCTAATTTTTCTCAAATAATAAAAGTAATATTTGATTTTTTATTGTTACTATTTCGTGTATCTGTTGTGATTATTTACGCAAAGTGATTTACACAGACATTTAGTTGGAGGATTGATCTGAAAATTATATTATTACAAGTTTAACAACTTAACGCACCGACTTTCAACTTGATTCAATGGTGACCAAATAAGACCACCCTTGAAATAAGCTCTATCGAATACAAAAAGAATTTTGAAAATCAGTCCACATTTGGCGGAGATATCGCGTAACATACATACATACACTTCTCTTTTTTGGAAGTCGGTCACTATGTTTTGGAAACTAAGCAACATTATTTTGTAAAGTGACATTTCGATCTGTCAGTTTACTCCATCTAATGAGAAATCAGAAGCAGCGATAGCTCAGTTGGGAATGATACGGACTGCCGACACGAGTATCAGAGCTTCCAGACTAATCTCAAAAAAGGAGCATACATCTCTGACTTTTCTATGTTAAGTGTGTTTTCATTGTGAATTATCGCTTGTTATTTTTTATTTATTTATTTATAACATTACAACTATTTTTACAGGTGTAATACCTAATACAATAGCGTAGCACTATAACACTAAACATAATATTATCTATATTATATTATTATCTACATACATAACTTAAGCTCAAGCCTGTATCCCCGAAGGGGTAGGCAGAGGCGCACTAGCGAACTAGAACACCCACATTTCGCCGAGCTTAGTTCCGTCCCAGATGTGACAGGGAGCCTATCGCCATATCGGGCACAAATTCCAGACTCCGGGCTGATATGGAAAAATCCAATAACACTTTGCCCGACCCGGGGATCGAACCCGAGACCTCAGAACCGTAATCGTACCGAAATACCACCACGCCACCGAGGCAGTCTATTATTTTATATTATTATCTACTACTATGGTATAAGCCATTAGTGCGAATTATAACGGTAAAGGACAACATCGTGAGGAAACCTGCATATCCGAGAATTACCCTATAAGAATTTCGAAGGTACTTGTAGTCTATCAACCCTCATTAGGCCAGCGTGGTAGACTAAGGCCTAAACCTTCTCATTAGTAGAGGAGGCCCGTGCCTAGCAGTGGCACAGTAACAGGGCTAATATTATTTTATTATTAAATGAGAAATCAGGGTATAGCAAGGTGGAAGCATAAGACCGTGATAACGCCAGGCAGAAAGTAAGATGACTAAATTCGTAACATCATCATCATCAGCCATAGGACGTCCACTGCTGAACATAGGCCTCCCCAAAGATTTCCAGATCGACCTGTTAGAAGCAGCCTGCATCCAGCTACTTTCTGCGATTTTTATCAGGTCGTCGGTCCACCTTGTAGGTGGACGTGCTACGCTGCGCTTCCCGGTACGTGGTCTCCACTCGAATCGCAAAAAACCTCACAGTCACTCAGCGAGCTATGGAGAGGGCTAAGCTCGGTGTTTCTCTACGTGATCAAAACAGGAATGAGGAGATCCGTAGAAGAACGAAAGTCGTAACATCAATACTCAACAAATCAATGAGAAACAAAAAAGAGCGTGTACCAATTACCATCGCCTCGTTACTCCAAATAACTAACAAACACGTAGAAACTTAGCACCATCCTTTAATACTCGCTCGCGAAACTTCTGCCAATTACCGACTCGGAGTAAACTCGATTTGAACTCGAACGGCCTCCTTACCGTAATTAGGCAGAGCCTAAAATTCTGCACCACCTCGTGACTTATTCATGAGGCAGGTGCTGATATCGTGAGTTTTTTGTATTATTTTACGCGTGCTCGCGAGTGTTTGGTCTTTCACCGACTTTAAAAGTGGAAATTCTTAATTCGTCTGTATATCTGTGGCCTTAGACCGACTATGAGCTTTTTGATATTTTACGCTAGCGACTTCGTAATATAGCCCCTTACTTATAAAAATATTTAAGCGCTGCTTATCTTTATACCACAGGTTGTCCCTTTCATTTTTAAACAATGTAACGAAAGGAAGAAGTGACAGGTTATTCGTAACCATTTGCTCAGCAAAAATGCTGTTTTAAGTAAGGCCCATAAAATCTATATTTCGTTTTTGTTTTTTAACATTTACCCTGTATGATTAAGTTAAAAATAATATATATTAAGTTTGTTTATTCATTAGCCTCCTTGGTCTAGTGGCTGCATATTTGGGCTGTGGACCACGACGTCCTGGGTTCGATTCCCAGGTCAGGCAAAGCGAATTTTCTAATTTAATTTGCCCGGGACTGGATCCCTTAGTGGTGGCTGACGTCAAGCAGGCAATCGGTCATAAAAACTAAGCTAAATAATTTCTGCAACATACTTAAAAATGTGTGTTGCGCTGACCCCACATTAAGGTGGGATAAGGGCAGGTAGGAATTTCGAAGGTATGTGAAGTCTACCAACCCGCATCAGGCCAGCGTGGTATACTAAGGCCGAACCCCTCTCATTAGTATAGGAAGCCCGTGCCCAGCAGTGGGACAGTACCATCACAGGGCTAATATTATTATTATTATTATTTGTTTATTTGTATCATACTGCTCGGTCTGTGAGACCGGTATATACACTAATGACCACGGGCCTAAGCCAAGTGGTTATCAGTGGGGATAGAAGAAATACTCGTATTTAGAGTCGAAAAAGGTATGGGTATGGGAGTTAATTCCGTCTGCAAGAATTTTCGTACAATTCTGCACGTATTAAGAATCACTGCCTTCTGTAATTGTATGTACGATTTTTGTGGTAAATCTAGAACTGATAGGGACTGCTCTAACTGTTTAGGGATTATTCCAGTAGTCGATAGTACAATAGGAACTATAGAAACTTTCTGTAAACGCCACATGCGGATTATCTCATCTTTCAGTTCAATATATTTGGTAAGTTTTTCGGCTATTGTATTTTGTAAATTGTGGGTATTGGGAATAGCTATGTCTATGATATAAGCTGTCTTATTAATTTTGTCAATAAGGGTGATATCCGGTCTATTGTAATGTACTGTTTTATCTGTTAATATAGCTCGATCGAAATAGAGTTTATGGTTTGTATTTTCTAAAATATTTTCCGGGGTGTATTTGTAATAAGGGGTAGGTTTTGTTGCTGGTGTAATTAAATTATATTTTATTGCAAGTTTTTGATGAATTATGTTTGCGACCTGGTCGTGTCGGTGTTTGTAATCCGTTTGGGCTATAGCTTTACAGGCTCCAGTAATATGTTGAATGGTTTCTGAGCTACTGTTACATCTTCTACATATATCCGACTGGTTTCTGGATTTCATGATATGTTTCTTATAGTTCCTCGTTTCGATAACTTGATCTTGTATTGCAATCATGAACCCTTCAGTCTCCGGGAAGAGTTCACCTCGACTGAGCCATTCGTTCGATGCCTGTTTATCGACGTTTGGTTGACTCAAGTCTTGGTAATGCCTTCCATGTAGAGACTTTAGGGCCCATTGATTAAGGAGGTCTTGTTGATCCATTTGTTCTTGATTGCTCTGTTGTTCTTGTGCTTGCAAGTTAAGTGGCGTAAATTTAGTGTCATGTTTATTGATTTTTCTATGTAGGATGGATGTTTCTGCTTTCTTGTGAAAGTAGTTTCGTAGTGATGTTATTTGCCTATTGTGTAGGTTCTTAATGTTAATTATGCCTCTGCCTCCTTCTTTGCGGGATAAATTTTGTCTTTGTATGCATGCTCTAGGGTGATGTTTTCTATTTTTTGTCATAGTGGTGTTAATTATTCTCTGTAAGTTTTGCAACTCATTTTTGGTCCAGTTAATAATGCCGAAAGAGTAGGTAAGTACCGGAATCGCATAAGAGTTTATTGCTTTAGTAGTGTTTTTTGAATTGAGTTGTGTTTTTGATATCGAATTTAATCTGTGCTTAAAATTGTGAGTTAGTTTTATTTTAATGTCTTTGTGGTGTGTTAATTTAGACTGCTGATATCCTAAATATTTATAAGATTCTCCGTCACCGAGGGGTTCAATTATATTGCCGTCATGTAAGTGGTAACGATGTTGATGATTCTGTCCTGCTTTGATGCAATTCGTTTTACATTTATCTATTCCAAATTCCATAGAAATGTCTTGAGAAAATACTTCTGTTAAATATATTAAATGTTCTAATTCGGACTGAGAGCGCGCGTAAATTTTTATGTCATCCATATACAACAGATGATTTATTTTAAAATCTGTGTCATTTGCTATTGAGTCTGTTTCAGGTGTTATTTTCCTGAAAGAATAACCCATATTTTTCGAATTTAGCATTTTTGACAAAGGGTTCAAAGCAAGACAAAACCACAACGGGCTGAATGCATCTCCTTGGAATATTCCGCGTTTAATATGTATTGGTTCTGTTTCTATTGTGTTATTTGTAAGTTGTAGGTGGAGTCGTGTTGTCCATTTTGTCATAGCATTATTCAAAAATAATATAATTTGAGGGTGAATGTTGTATATATGTAAAACTTTCACTAGCCATGAATGTGGTACGGAATCATAAGCTTTCTTATAGTCAATATATGTACTATACATATCTCTCTTGTTTTTTTGTATATGTTTTAAAATTATTGCGTCTATTGTCAACTGCTCTTTACAGCCTTGGCTAAACTTTCTACATCCCTTCTGTTGTTCAGTGAGAATACTATTGTTTTCTATGTGCTGATAAATAAGATGTAATAGACATCCAGTTACTATTTTGTAGAAAGTTTGAAGACAGGTTATGGGTCTGTATTTCGCTGGGTTAGACATATCATTTGGATCTTTAGGGAGCATATAAGTGACACCAGAAGTGATGTAAGAAGGCATGTCATGTGGGTTTTTAATGAAATTATTTATGTGATGGTGTAAAAATCCATGGATATGAGAAAATTTCTTATACCAAAAATTATGTATTTTGTCCGACCCTGGTGCTTTCCAATTATGAGTTGATTTAAGGACGTTGTGGAAAACATCAATAGGTATAACATCATACTCCATAGGGCTGATAAGTTGGTTGCTATTTTCTTCTGATTTTAACCATTCAGCCTCTTTATTGTAGTCAGTGGTGTTTTCCCAAATATTAGCCCAAAATTTTCTCAAAGTTTCAGTATCTATGTTGTTAACTGTATGATTGGATGAAGTCGTGGAGTTACTTGTCTGTTTTGCTAGGTTTTGGTAGAATTTCTTTTCATTATTTTGGAATTGATTATTCTGCGTTTTCCTGAGTGAGCATGCGGTGTATCTTCTAAGCCGACTACTTGTTACTGCGAGCTTCTGTTTGAGGGTATCTAAAATATCAGTTAAGTCTTTGTTTGGTGGCTCGTGTATTGTGTGTATTTTGTACTTATTTCGTATTTTATTAATATGTTTTACAAGCTTTTTACTATTATTACCATTTATGTAATCGGTCATTCTTCCAATTTTTGCTCGCAAGTCTTCTACCTTTCTTTCTAACCTCTTTTGCCATAAAGGTTTTGAATTAAGGTGTTGTCGGTTATCAACTGATGGTGACAAAGTTAATTTGGATCCGTTGGACTTAGCGACCGTCCATGCAGCACAATAAATAATTGTTTGTAGTTGGTTAAAACCTGTATTAGAGTCAGTATGTAGCGGTAAAAGTTTTTGATTTACGTAGTTAATAATTTTGTGCAGTTTTTTTGAGGATTTTTGTTTAGGGATATATGGTCGTTGTTCGGGGTCAATATCATTAAAGAAGTCTAAAGCATTCTTAAATGTTATATCTATTTCGTCGTTATCATATATTGTTTCTTGTGTTAGTGTTTCTCTTATATTATCAGTGTTATTTTCTGTGTTAGTTTGTAGTGTTGGTTCGTTAACATTCATTTCTGTATCACCCAATGAGAATATTTCTGTTGTCGGTACTTGGTTACAATCTAAGTGGTTGAAATTTATTGATACTCTACCTAATTCATCAGATATCTCTTGTTTAATATTATTTAGTCTATCAGTGTCAATATATTTGTTGGTTATTATAACTCTTCTTTGGTCGGCAATTCTTTGTTCACTTAAATGAGAGAGTTCTGGGAATATATCGATAAATTGTTGGTACAAAATCTTTCTATAACAAGTTCTATTTGTTTCTAACTGGGTAATCTTATAGTACAATCTCATTATAGTTTCGTTATGTTCAGTGGTCCATTTCATTCTTTGTCTTATTGCTGGTTGAGTTTTGAAAGAAGTACTCGGTTGTTGATGTTGCCGCAAGTATTCGTCTACTTCAGTTCTTATTTCATTAATTTTTTCATTAGAAAGTAGTTTATTTCTGATAATCACCCTTCGTTGGTCACTAATTCTTTGTTTGCTAGCATCAACGTTAGGGAATTGTTCAGTGAATTTCTGGTGTAATTGGGAAACATAACATTTAGTATCAGTGTCCAGTTTAGTAAGTATAAAGTAGTGGCGTAGGATAAAGCTATTCATCTCTTCACTCCATTTTATTCGCCCACGTTTGGCCTTAGCGGGTGCAGTGTTACGGACGGTTGTCCGCTGCACAACGTTTTCGGCCTGTTGTTCAAGTGATAGGGAAGAAATAGGGGAAGAAGAACGTTCCGAGTTATAGTTCAGGTAAGAAGGTGGGGTAGATGGGAGAGAGGGAAAAAGTGATTTAGGAGAGGAAGATAAAGAAATTGATTCGGCTGTCGCATGTACTTCGGGTGACCCGGTAGGAGCCCGCCTGCTCAACTCACTACCGCTGACGGTTCGCATGCTGTGGCACTCAGCGTCAGCTCCAAGTGCGCCCCGGCGATCGCCCCCGGGAAGCGGTCCTAAACGTTTACTTCTTGATCGCGTCTCCATGTTAAATGGGTTTACCAGAGCCACGTTAGCCACGCCAGTATTTTCTCAATCGTGTGTCCGCCCCCCACGTGATCAGATGGTCGATCAGGACGTGTGGTTGGTTTTTAGGGGGCTTATTATTATTATTATTATAAGGGCAGGTAAAAAGAAAGATTATATTAAAGGCTCACGCCTGTATCCCCGAAGGGGTAGGCAGAGGCGCACTAGCGAACTAGAACACCCACATTTCGCCAAGCTTAGTTCCGTCCCAGATGTGATAGGGGGCGAGCCTATCGCCACATCGGGCACAAATTCCAGACTCCGGGCTGATATGGAAAAATCCAATATCACTTTGCCCGACCCGGGGATCGAACCCGAGACCTCAGAACCGTAGTTGTATTAAAGGTGAGTTTCATCGTTCGAGTAACTATAGTTATTTTAATAATTGGTTTATGCCTAAAGGCGTTATTGCTAATTGAATTAGCCCCTCTTCATCAAAAGTCGAAACAGTTTTTTTAGTTACAACTTATTAAGGCAGCGCTTCGGCTCAACATGACTGGAATTTATTTATTTTTTGTTTAAAACTTTATATACATATTATGTATAAAGGTGAACTTAATACCAGAAGCATTCTAAGGCCGAGATCTATAGAGCGAACTTCGACTAAGTCTAAGTCAAAGTCACGAACACAGTGAGGTTTTTTACTAAGTCCGAGTCATTTTTTACAAGAAAATCTTTGCTACGTCTCTCTGTCAGACTGTTTTTCTTGAAATACTGTCTGGGACTAAGTCTAAGTTAGATTTAACAATAACAAATCCCCAGAGTTTGTGACTTTGACTTGGACTTAGTCGAAGTTCGCTCTATAGATCTCAGCCTGAGACTTAGTCGAAGTTCGCTCTATAGATGGATGGATAAGGATACAAAGGTTTCCAATCCCATTATGGTTCAGAAATAATGTCTAAAACTGTGAGGACTAGCTACCCCACCCCCACTTTTTCGTTAATACGTGCAACACAGGCTAATGATATGCCATCCACACAAAATTCCCCAAATTTCCCCAGAATCCCCACTTAACTCCCCAAATTTCCCCAGAAATTAACACTAAAAAAACAACATAGTTATTACTGTGTTCGTTCATGCATAAAACAGAAGGTCTAACTAATAAGTCGCCGGCACCTACGTCGTGATATTATGATAAATAGCGTACCCTCGTCACACGTTACAGCGAATTTCTAGTATACACGCGTGTTTCGGATATTGCTTTATCGTTTTCGCATTCGGATTCGCTTGCGAGCGTTTTAGGGTTATACCTCTAGTATACATAGCTTTTCTAATCACTTTAAAAGTGAGAGGTTCTTACTTAGTCTGTTTTTTTATGCCAAAAGAAACATAATGTGAAGATGGGTTTTATAATAATACAATAAATAACGTTTAAGAAATAAGTGAGTTGCGTTTTTATTTACATATATGTCAGATTGGCTACGGCCATAGAGTACAATACATGTAGGTGTGTCTATGACAATAAGGCGTGCACACATTTGACTCTAGATGTCTATACTTTACACATAAGGACTTGGCATGACCAAACTGAAACCGAAAACTGTATGTTTAATGTATGGAGAGAAACTAAAATTGGGACTTGGTGAAAGAAAGAACACAGTAATATAGCAGTTACAACTTCTTCACATTCCGAAATTAGTATTGTAAATAAAACACCATATTTATGTTAAGATTAATAAGTACTTATACGTTATTTGAGTCTTATGACACGATGACACTTACATGTAAATAGATCGAGAAACTAAAATGGCGGAACCAGTTTCAATGTAAACAGTTTTTGTATTTATGCCAAGTCCTTATTTTCCTTTTATCGACCGACTTCTAAAAAGGAGGAGGTCCTCAATTTGTATGTATTTTTTTATGTATGTTACGTGATATCTCCGCCAAATGTAGACCGATTTGCAAAATTCTTTTTGTGTTTGATAGAGCTTATCAAGGGTGGTCCCATATAAATTTGGTCACGATCGGATTTGAAGTCGGTCCGTTAATCGTTGGAATTTTCGACCAACCGGGGATGAAGTTTCTTGTCTGTAATACATCTTTCCTCTTCAATGCGGGGTCTGCGCAACACCCTTATTTTTAAATAATTGATTTGGTTTACTTTTTAAGTTGCTTGTTTGACGATAACCCCCTCTCAGATCCAGTTCCGTACAAATGATTTAAAAATTATGTTATTCGACATGGGATTAAAACCCTGAACCTCCTAGTGTAGAACTCATATACTCTAAACTACGGACGCAACAAACGCTGCAATTAATGTTATATCAAGTTTTAAGAAATTTGGTTCCAAATAAGCTGCAGAAATACATTGTCAAAATTTCAGCTTCCTAGGTTCAGTAGTTCGGTACGTTAATTAATCAGTCGGTCAGTCAGACTGTCAGTCAGACAGATAATACGTTTATTATTGCTGTTATGATTTATTGTTCTAGAACCAAATATATTTAATATTACTATCTATCTTAGACAAAAGAAGATAGAGGACAGGGCATAACTACGAAAAAATGAAGCATTCCTAATGTATGGAACGAAACCAAAATGGCGACTTTGCGAAAGAAAGAACCGATTAATGTAACATTTAGGCATCTTCGTCATATTCCGAAATTAATGTTATTAAATTAATAAAATTATTGTTAATAAAACACCGTATTTACAATAAAATCAATAAGTATTTATACAATGATTTCTTAGGTTTACGTGAATGTTATTCATTGAAATAAAACTATTTTTACGGATTCTAAAACGCTTTGGTTTTAATTTTTATGCGTATTTATATTATAAGTATTTATACGTTATTTAATTCTTATGACACGGTGACAATTTACATGTAAATAGATCGCTAAACTAAAGTCACGGAACCGGCTTTATTGTAAACACGTATTTTTCGTAGTTATGACGGCTCCTCTAATTTTTCTTTAGTCATTGCTATCTATAAAGGGCTATCAAGCAAGTTTCCATATAAAAATAAAAAAATCTCAAATGTCATTATAATTTATACCCGAGAATGTTTAAGAATCACGTTAGACAATTTTATTGTCTAAACATTATTACCCCGGCACGACCTTGCGCACGTATTTTTCAAATACGACTGAGTGACTTATGACCACGAAGTTGCAACTTTTGGATCACAACTTGCGCGCTGGTGTCCTGACTATGTAGTCTTTGGCTAGAACTAAATTACTTTCTTTCTACTTGCCCTTATCCCTCTTTAATGTGGGATCGGCGCAACACACTTCTTCAAGCATGTTGCAGAAATGATTTGGCTAAGTTTTTACGACCGACTACCTGCCTGACGTCAACCCCCTCTGAGGGGTCCAGTCCCGGGCAAATTAAATTAGAAAATTCGCTTTGCCCAACCTGGGAATCGAACCCACGACCTCCCGGTCCACAGCCCATACATGCTGCCACTAAACCAAAGAGGCGACGTCTAAAACTAAATTAATATAACGATCAAAAGAAGGAGGTAATCAATCCGATTGTATTAAATTTATTTTTGTTAATATTCCAGGCAAATAAAGTCGCCAGAATGAAGTTGCGAAGAACAGTTACTTTGACATAAATTTTAGGACGTTTACTCAAGTAACCGTTGCTACTTGAGTAACACTAAAAACGTGGGAGTTTCATCCCGATTTCTATAACAGTGGACCAGTAAGTGAATGTTCAAAAACGACGACGTGAAAAGATTAAAAATTGAATAATGTATCTGCACAGGTGTCTTCCTGCACGTCCCGTAAATAACTGTATCGACAGTGCACTCATACATCATGTATGGACAGTGTTCAAGAACAATATCGGTTATTGAAACCGTTTTAAAATGTATTGAAAAGTCGTACCTATTGAAACCTATTCAAAGTAGTAATAGTGCAAAATGGATGATCCTCCAGAGGGGATTGATGTCAGGTGGGATAAGGGCAGGTAGAAATAAAGTACTAGAGTGAAATTGTGATGGGAGGCACACACACACACACACACACACATCAAATTATTTTAAAAGTGGGTAAAATGTTGTTTATATTTTTGACGTATGGCTGGCGATTAGTTTAGGTATTAACATTTAAATAAAACTATTCTTACGGATTCTATCACGATTATGTTTTAATTATTATTCCCGACGTTTCGAAGGCTTTGCAGTCTTCGTTGTCACGGGTCAGGAAAGCAAAGAAAGCAAAAAACGAAAAAAGCCTTAAGCCTTTTAAGCATATATTCGCGTAAACTTAAGAAATCAGTATATTAACATTTAATTACAAGGTTGTAATTGTAAGAAAGTTTACCTAAACGAATAATATTACAGCAGTTACGACTGAAAAGACTTCTCGGTCCTCTTTTGAAGCCTAACTTTGACGGAATGTTTACATAAAATGCTTAATAAGTAGCGTTTTCTAAATTCGAAGCCGCAACTAACGTGTGGCGTATGTAAATAAAGTAACGTTGAATGAAATTTAAAAAAATATAAACGAAATTCAAAAGGGTTACATCGAGTATTTCTCGTGACGGCGACTAAACGGATGCGATTAATTTAGCAATGCGAAGTTTTTTTTTTTTTTATTAGCAGAGACTGGCATACAAGCAGATGGGTCACCTGATGGTAAGTGATCTCAACCGCCCATAGACACCCAAGACAAAAGGATTAATGGGTGCGTTGCCAACCTAAAAGGAGGAAATGGAAGGGGAGGGAAAAAGGGATTGGGAAAGGAAGGGGGGAAGTGGGCCCCCGGAAATCTCACTCACCGAACGAAACGCGACAGCAAGCTGCCACTTTACGTCAGTTTTCTGTGAGACAGTGGTATCAAACCGGTCGAGCCGGCCCATTCGTGCTGTAGATGTAACAGTCTACAGCGTGACTCTACCACTCTACCACTTAAATTCTACCGTTATAGAATTAATTTAAAAGATGCAGTTAATTTAGGAGATAGAAGTTAAATTCTACCGTTGTGAAATAACTTTTAATTGTCGTGGATTCAAGACATTTCGGCAGACTGTCCCGAAGTGTTTGATCTATTGTCGTGTTGAGGTAATTTGTCTCGTATTTTACTTTTAAATCTTACAATTAATAAACTCTTACCGACCGACATCAAAAAAGGAGGTCCTCAATTCGTCTGTATTTTTTTATGTATGTTACGCGATATATTCGCCGAATGTGGACTGATTTTGAAGATTCTTTTTGTGTTCGATAGAGCTTATTCCAAGGGTGGTCCCATATTTGGTCACGATCGGAAAAATTTTGAAGTCGGTCCGTTAAGTTTTTAAACTTGTGATTATTGTAATAAATTTTTATTTACTTTCAACATCTACAACTATACTATTTATATTATGAATATAATAAAAATCTTCGATTTTGGATGCTTCTAACTTCGGACACGAATCATTTGACAATGGAATACGAATCGAGCTACAATTTACATCACGTTTAAACCGTATCCTTCTAACATCCATGGAAAAGCTTGGCGAATATACCTCTTTCTACTCCTGTGATGAATCAGGGATGAACATGGTATAAAGTACTGAACTAATGGCGGGTACACACCGGCCGAATGAAGGCAAACGAATCTATACCTGTTGCGTTCACACAAACAAACTTTCGCTGTTGTGGGAATGAAACAGGCATGATTCGTTCGCCTTCGTTCGGCCCCGTATGTAAGCGCCATCACACGCCATGTATGCACTGAGCCGAGTCCGCAATGCGGCTCCCGATGTACGCGAGGACGTGCGCCGGACGGCCTGCGATTTATGATTGCTGTTTGGTATCACTAATACTGTATTTAATTTAAAGACATTATGTGAAATGGGTAAGGTGAATAGACTAAGGCCTAACCTTATCAGCCATAGGACGCCCACTACTGAACATAGGCCTCCCCCAAAGATTTCCAGATCGATCTGTTGTATTTTCTATATAAAGTTTTAAATAATTTTTTTTTTTCAGGATAAAAAGTGGCAGTTTGCTGTCACGTTTCATTCGGTGTGTGACATTTCCGGTGGCTCAATACCCTACCTTTCCCAATACCTGGTTCCCTCCTATTAGGTTGGCAACGCACCCATGATTCCTTTTGTATCTTGGGTGTCTTGCCGGTGGACATCCCTTATCATCAGGTGACCCATCTGCTAGTTTACCAGTCTCTAAAAAAGGAGATACACAACCCCAATACGCAAAACTTCACTACTTTCATTCCCCATTTGCGATAATCGAAAAGATTTTAGTGCGGCACCGTATGACGTCGATAAAACGTTGTAACGTCGACAAAAGTCGCCCTTTGCATCCCGATATTGATATTAATACTAACACGCTGGTCCCGACGTCCATTAATCCGATTGCTTCGTTCACATATCTCTGGGGCGGGTACATTTCGCTTTTATACGAAAAAAGGATGCGTAGTGAGACCCGTCGGTTGATGCGAGGCGTTTTTTATGAATATTCATTGCTTTGATCTGTCGATTGGTGAGCCACTTGACATATTAATTTATTGGAATTTCCACTTCAGTTAAAAATATAGGCATTACTTATAAAAATATTTTAGCTGAGCAAATGGTTAAGAATAATCTGTCACTTTCTTACTTGTGTGATATTGTTTGGAATAAAGGGATGCACTTCAGTTGAAAATATGCGGTTTTATACATATATATTAATAGTTAAGATTAGTCTGACTGCCCCGGTGGCGTGGTTGTATTTAGGTACGACTACCATTCTGAGGTCTCGGGTTCGATTTCCGGGTCGGGCAAAGTGATATTGGATTTTTCCATATCAGCTCGGAGTCTGGAATTTGTGCCTGATATGGCGATAGGTTTGCCCCCTATCACATCTGGGACGGAACTAAGCTCGGCGAAATGTGGGTGTTCTAGTTCGCTAGTGCACCTCTGCCTACCCTTCCGGGAATACAGGCGTAAGCTTATGTTATGTTATGTGTTATTTTCAAACAAGTAAAAAAGTGACAGACTATTTTTAACCATTTGCTCAGCTAAAATGTTTTTATATGTAGGGCCCATAATCTCTGCCTTGGTATATGGGTGGGTCACCTGTAGCCCGAGCACGAAAGACTAATGTAAATGTAAATGTATTCGAGTTCGCTGCGCACTGATGACGTTTGGTTAATATTTCATACAAATTTCATAGACGCGCATCGAGTTCGAATACATTTACATTTACATTAGTTTTTCGTGCTTAGGCTACTGGTCTTGGATTTAATTCCTAGGTCGGGCAACGTGGTTTTTCTATCACGATTTGTAAATAACCGGATTCTCTATTGGGGGTAGATACAGCGGCCGGCTAAAACTAAACTGCGCCCTGAGCAAGAAAATTTCTGACAATCATAAATGTATTCGAGCTCGCTGCGCACTGATGACATTTGGTTATTTATTTTTTTATTAGCCTTGTAATATTACTATCCCACTGCTGGGCACGGGCTTCGTCTACTAATGAGAGGGATGTTAATGGTCAATAGGTTAGGGGTTAATTTGGTTAATATTTCATACAAATTTCATAGACGCGCATCGAGCTCGAATACATTTACGATTGTCAGAAATTTTCATGCTCAGACTGCTGAATTGTTTTTGGACATGCTTCCAAACATTACCCTTCTTTGGAGCAATCAGTAGCCCGAGCACGAAAAACTAATGTAAATGTAAATGAATTCGAGTTCGCTGCGCACTGATGACGTTTGGTTAATATTTCATACAAATTTCAAAGACGCGCATCGAGTTCGAATACGTTTACCGTTGTCAGAAATTTTCCTGCTCAGGCCGCAGGTAAAAGTGTGTTGCGCCGAGCCCACATAGAGTGGGAAAAGGGTAGGTGAAAGAAAATCATTTTCAATCATTTAAAAAATTTCCAATAAGTAACTATGGACACTTTCTTTCTACCTGCCCTTATTCCACCTTAATGTGATTGGCGCAACACACTTTTTCAAGCATGTTGCAGAATGGATCTGACTTAAGTTTTACGATCGACTGCCTGCGTGACGTCAACTCCTTCTGTAGGATCCAGTCCCAGACAAATTAAATTAGAAAATTCGCTTTGCCAGACCTAGAAATCGAACCCACGACCTTCCGGCCCACGGCCCATATATGCTGCCACTAGACCAAGGAGGCGAGTATAAGTAACTATGGACACTATCCAGGTAATATACCCTATTTTCCTCTCCAATAATAAAATTTTGTATTACACTTTCCATTGTACCTAAGTAACCCTCATACATTTAAATTAAATTTTAATCTCTACAAAACAGTGCAGCGAGTTGAAATCATATTACTCGCGACAAAGGTTAACTAAAAATTAAATTGTAGAATATAAATGCGAGTAGACGCAGGTGCATCTACGGATGTATCCATTACTCGGGCCAGTGGCTCTCGGCTGCCTGCTCCTTGCTCCCTGAATACCAACCGTCTCGACGACTCCTATTTCAAATTAGGTTTGTTTCAATTATGTTTTTACGAAAGTACGATAATGTTTTTGTTTATATTGCAATCAATGACGATTAACACAAGCTACAGTAGCTCGACTATGAGTATTTTGACATTTCACGCTAAAAGGTAAAATACCTCTAATTGGGTACTTGATACATTTTTTTATTGGTTTTATACGAAATTTACGTCCTCTAAAACATAACACAGAAAGAAATATAGAAATACTCCCAAAAATAAAAAAGTTATAAGCCTTTGTAGTTTGGTGTAACCTTCAAACAGCGGGAAAGAGAAGTATCAGTAAAATCACGTCACGGCCATAGCGGTGCGTGCGTTGGAAAGGGATAGCAAGATATCCCCACTACGCCCCCACTATTGCTCATTGCAGAATTTAAAATATGAATTACTGCCTCATTTTTCAACCAATTTCGATGCGGTTTTTAGAGAAGGGTTTCTTTTTTGTTTTCTTTGCTATTATATACAACAATGTGTATGAAATGAAACATAGTCAAGTACCCATGTCGACTGCCTCGGTGGCGTGGTTGTATTTTGGTACGACTACCGTCCTGAGGTCTCGGGTTCGATCCCCGGGTCGGACAAAGTGATATTGGATTTTTCCATATCAGTTCGGAGTCTGGAATTTGTGCTCGATATGGCAATAGGCTCGCTCCCTATCACATCTGGGACGGAACTAAGCTGGGCGAAATGTGGGTGTACTAGTTCACTAGTGCGCCTCTGCCTACCCCTTCGGGGATACAGGCGTGAGCTTATGTTATGTGTCAATTCGTCGGTATTTTTTTTATGTATGTTACTCGATATCTCCACTGAATGTGGACCGATTTTCAAAATTCTTTTTGTGTTCGATAGAGCTTATTTCAAGGGTGGTCTCATATAAATTTGATCACGATCGGTAAATTGGAAGTCGGTCAGTTAAGTTTTTTAACTTGTGATTATTTTTGAATAAGTTCTCATGTTTTTGCATGTTGCTACTAAAATATATCTTCGGATTAAATTCTCTTAAAATTCGCACACACCTTCTAAAGTGCAATGTTTGGTTGTACGAAACATTTTGGTAACTCAGAGGGTATGTTTTATGAGATTAATGTGGTGATGAAGTAAAGGCATTTTCCGTGTTACGCGGTTTACGTTTACGTTACGTTTTCGATGCCCGAGCACGAATAATTTTGACAATCGAATTCGTGTCGATATCGATGCGAATAGACACCACATAAATTCCCTTTTTGGTATACAAAACCTACTTTATGATGACTGTCTAGTCAGGCTACGAAGTCTTTCTTTCTACTTGCCCTTATCCCACCTTAATGGGGCGTCGCGCAACACACTTTTTCAAGCATGCCGCAGAGAGGATTTGGCTTACTTTTTACGACCTACCTGACGTCCACCCCCTATGAGGGATCCAGTCCCGGGCATATTAAATTAGAAATTTTGCTTTACCCGACCTGGGAATCGAACCAAGGACCTCCCGGTCCACAGGCTACGAAGTAATGCACACAATTAAAAAAAAAAAATCTTGTTAAAACTAACATGACTATGTAAATTGTATATTCCCCTTAGACAAAAAAAGATAGAGGACGGGGTACACTACGAAAAAATGAAGCATTCCTAATGTATGGAACGAAACCAAAATGGCGACTTTGCGAAAGACAGATCTCATTAATATAGTAGTTAGGCATCTTCTTTATCATCCGAAATTAGTATTATTGTAAATAAAACACCGTAATTGCAATAAAATCAATAAGTATTTATACGTTATTAAATTATTATAACATGGTGAAAACTTACATGTAAATAGATCGCGAAACTAAAATGGCGGAACCGGTTTTATAGTTAACACGCATTTTTTGTACTTATGCCAGCCCGCCTAGCATGCGCGCCACGTGATATCCCGATAATCGACTGTCGAGTTGTTGTCTACGTGTTGTCTACAATATTGTACGATAATAAACGAGGACGCATGTTCGTGTTAGAAGACAAATAGAGAAAACCGGTTATAACAGGACAAAAAGCCTAGACAAAATGTTCCCGTGGCGCGCATGCTAGGCGGGCTGGTCTTCTTATTTTTTCTTTAGTAATTGGCCTTCCCCGACCAAACATGAGTGACATAACATGAAACGTCACTAGATGCTATCTTTTATACTCAATTCCATATATTATACATACCCATAGCATTCCAAAACAAAAGCGAATACGCGTTGAATATTCCGCCTTTGACGAATTTCGCGATAGGCTCCCATAATTGTTCCCGAAGGCACTCCTTATACATTAAAATGGGAAGAAATTGCGTGAATCTCTCAAGATGCGAGATTACGTCTCGACGAGCGAGCGTTGGGGGGACTGCTTGAGATAAATTATCCTTAAGACGATTAAACCAACATTGCATCTAATGTATTTATGGCTGTGTATAGAACAACAGCTTTTTCTTGCGGCTTTAAAATTGTATTGCTTTTTTTTTTTTAATAGCAGAGATTGGCAAACGAGCAGATGGGTCACCTGATGGTAAGCGATCTCCACCGCCCATAGACACCCAAGACACAAAAAGAATCATGGATGCGTTGCCAACGTAAAAGGAGGAAATGGAAGGGGATTGGGAAAGGGAGTGGGGAAATGGGCCACCGGAAATGTCACTCACCGAACGAAACGCGACAGCAAGCTGCCACTTTACGTCGGTTTTCTGTGAGACAGTGGTATCTAACCGGTCGAACCGGCCCATTCGTGCTATAGACGTTACTGTCTACAGCGTGGCTCTACCACTTGTATTGTATTTAAAAGTAAGTTGATCGTATCCGCCTGGATGGCGACCACCGTACACATTGTGTTAAAACCTCTCATAATGATCCATACTTCTCGTTTTTTTTGGGGGAATGGCATAGCAAAAGAGCAGATTGACCACCTGATAAATAATAATAAATAACACCCAACAGTCACATACATAGTCCTGACCCCACACTAAGATCGAGTCTTGTGTCGTGGGTATCAGGAACTGCGAGAGACTTTCGGTCTCACAACACCCAGACCCGAAACAAAGGTCAGTGGGCCACACAAACATTTGTCTTGGTGCGGGGATCGAACCCGCGGCCACTAGCTTCACAGCCCACTCGGCGGCTACTTGCCCGCTGTGCCACGGAGGCTGTCATTTATTTATATTAGAGGTACATTTATTAGTGTGATACAAATAATATGATATATGGATAAAATGCAGGAATGTCGCTTGAGATGTTATGGCCACGTTTTGAGAAAACCGCAGGAGTACGTCGGTCGCATGTGTCTGGCCTAGATTGTGCCAGGGTTGCGTTCCTGTGGACGGAACAAAAAGCGCTGGCTGGATGTTCTGGAGGAAGATATGAGAACCAATGGTCTCACTAGGGAGGATGCTCAAGACCTGGCGAAGTGGAAGCGTTTAAGTAAGAAGGCGGACCCTGGCAGAAGGCCGGGATAACGCCAGGGAAACAAAGAGTGTGATACAAATAATAACCAATCAACCTCGGTGCCGATTGCCTCGGTGGCGTGGTGGTATTTCGGTACGACTACGGTACTGAGGTCTCGGGTTCGATCCCCGGGTCGGGCAAAGTGATATTGGATTTTTCCATATCAGCCTGGAGTCTGGAATTTGTCTATTAACTTAACTTAATTGATAGACGAGTCTATTAACAATGCCGTCCACAAGTTATTGAAGAATTAAAGAAAGAATTTGTGCCCGATATGGCGATAGGCTCGCCCTATCACATCTGGGACGGAACTAAGCTCGGCGAAATGTGGGTGTTCTAGTTCGCTAGTGCGCCTCTGCCTACGCTTTCGGGGATACAGGCGTGAGCTTATGTTATGTGTCAACCTCGGTGTAAACTGGCCTTTGTGACATAATAATCAGGTCAGTGCTAAGGGCGCGTGTCCGTCAAGAGGTCTGTTTATCATATTTGGCGGAGCTGTCCTGTCAAACAGTACGATATTGGCACGGCATGTATTATGTATGAGCGGTACACATTTTTGTTACTTTGTAGCTATGGAATACGAGGTTGTTTCACTGAAGAATGGCGAAATAATACGGAAAATATGTAATAAAATAAGGTGACTTGAAAGGAAAAATTATAGTTGCCTCCTTGGTCTAGTGGCAGCATATATGGGCTGGACCGGAAGGTCCTGGGTTCAATTCCCAGGGCGGAAAAAGATAATTTTCTAATTTAATTTTTCCGGGACTGGATCTCTGAGGGAGTGGATGTCAGGCAGGACGTCGTCATCAAAGTCGGTCGTAAAAACTTACCTAAATCCTTTCTGCAACATGCTTGAGAGAGTGTGTTTAGGGTGGTATAAGGGCAGGTAGAAAGAACAGAAAAAGATATAATAAAAATTATAGAAGCGAGGAAATCTCCCTACCTGAGAATTTCTCCACAAGAATTTCGAAAGTATGTGAAGTCTACCAACCCGCATTAGGCCAGCGTGGTAGACTAAAGCCTAACACCTAACCTAGCCCCTCTCATTAGTAGAGGAGGTCCGTGCCCAGCGGCCTGAGCAGGAAAATTTCTGACAACCGTAAATGTATTCGAACTCGATGCGCTTCTATGAAATTTGTATGAAATATTAACCAAACGTCATCAGTGCGCAGCGAACTCGAATACGTTTACATTTACATTAGTTTTTCGTGCTCGGGCTACAGCAGTGGGACTGTAATATTACCGGGCTATTATTAATTTATATTATATGAAAAAGGATAAATACTATATGCCATTCTATTTAAGTGTTGATTTCATAAGGTTAGGTGAGGTTAGCAACATTTATTTTGAACTATGGCCAAAGAGTATCCGGTCCCAGGTAAGAAGGTTAATTAAAAACAAATGAAAATGGTGGGGATGAATAAGAACGGTCCGCCAAACGGTATTTCACGTTTAAATCTAACTTTGTAAATAACGAAAAATTCATGTTTTTCTTCATCCGTAATAGGGTTGCCATTGCGAAGTTATTAAATCTAGGATTTGAATTATTATATTATTACTTTTCTTTCTTTCTACCTGCCCTTACCCCACCTTAATGTGGGGTCGGCGTAACACACTTTTTCAAACATGTTACAAAGAGGATTTGGCTTAGTTTTTACGACCGGCCGTCTACCTGACAGCAACCCCCTATGAGGGATCCAGTCCCGGGCAAATTAAATTAGAAAATTTGCTTTACCCGACCTGGGAATCGAACCCAGGACCTCCCGGTCCACAGCCCATACATGCTGCCACTAGACCAAGGAGGCGACTTTTATTACTCTGTATTTCATAATATGACGCAAATAATTATGAGTAATAAATATTATAGTAATAAGTAATGAAATGGGTCAGTGAATCTCAACTACAATTGCACCTCTAGTTATAGACATGATTCATCTTAGACCACCAATCTGTTAGTAGGAAGGCGGACCCTGGTACTAGGCCGGGATAACGCCATGCAGAAGGAAAGAAGAATGAAGGATTTCAAAACAACGCGATAATTTCAACATCTATGCAAGCCAACGTTAAAAAATCATACTATCCTGGAAAAACACGAAACTTGGCAACCTTAATCCATACTAACAACGTGAAACGAAGCCTCCAGTATAAAGTATGAAGCCTCGCTCTTAGATACATTTGGTTTGTGTCCCACGCTATAAGAGATAGGCGGAGCGGGTAAAGTATATAGTGGCCTATAGTTAAGCCTCATTCGCACGAGAGCTTTTTCAACGTTCGTTAAAAAAGCGTCTCAACATTTGAGTGGTAGAGCCATGCTGTGGAAAGTAACATCTACAGCACGAATGAGCCGGCTCGATCGTTTTGATACCACTGTCTTACAGAAAACCGACGTAAAGTGGCAGCTTTCTGTCGCGTTTCGTTCGGTGAATGAAATTTCCTGAGGCTATTTTCTCCCTCTCTTTCCCAATCCTTTTTCCCTCCCCATCCATTCGGCGGTGGAGATCACTTACTATCAGGTGACTCATCTGCTCGTATGCCAACCTCTACTATAAAAAAATCTGAATGTTTGAAAGTCATTCTTGTCTCGTTTCTAATAAGGTATATTCTACAAACCGCCCAACTCCCGATGTTTACATTTTTTTGTTATAGCAGAGACTGGTAAACTACCAGATGGGGCACTTGATGGTAAGTGAACTCCACCGCCCATAGACACCCAAGAATCAAAAATAATCCTTATCGACCCCACATTAGGCCATTATTATTTATTATACATTATTATTTTACACCACCTATTATTATTTTACATTAGGCCGCTGAGTTCATGTCCGCAGCCTAAAGGTTGAATAAGGGTAGTTAGTTATGGAAAATAATTATATATTGTAAATGGCGACAGGACGAAAGAATTAGGACGTATAAAGTGAAGAAAATAATAAAAGCAAAGTTAAGGAAGAAATCATAGTTTTATTTCCCACATTTATAAGAAGTCACTTGCACCACAATAATCCCATGACCAAATCGCTAGCTCCTGTCACTCAAGACACATTGTTAGTAAAGTTACGCGGTGTATTCGCGCCAGTTTACTCACAACTTTTAACTGACCAGATGCGACCCAGCCTACTATGAATCTGATTTGCTTTTAAATTAATACGGAACGGACCAAGTTTATTTTTATATTATTATGCTGGAGTTCTTAAGGATTGAAGATGTTTGAAAGTTTCCAGCTTTGGATTTGGGATCGTAAATCTTTCGGCTGTATTTTCCTCTATGTAGTGTTATGACTACTTCGGTAGTGAAGCGATATTGCGCGGGACAGCTGTCGTCCTGAGGTCCCGGGTTCGATCTCCGGGTCGGGCAAAGTGATATTGGATATTTTAGTATCAGTCCGGTGTCCGGAATTTGTTCCCGATATGGCGATATGTTGGTCGATCTGGAAATCTTTGGTGGAGGCCTATGTTCAGCAGTGGACTTCCTATGGCTGATAATGATGATGGCGATTGGCTCGCCCCCTATCACATCTGGGACGGAACTAAGCTCGGCGAAATATGGGTGTTCTAGTTCGCCTCTGCCTACCCCTCGGGGATACAGGCGTGAGATTATGTTATGTTTATGTTATCATTGATAATGGTGGAAGTTTTTTTATTGGCCATCTGGTGTGACAAAGACAGAGGCACAGCCAAGCCTTAATTTCGCCGAGCTCATTTAAATTAGAAAAGAAAGAAAGAAGAAAGAAATGTGGATCGATCTTCAAAATTCTTTTTGTGTTCGATAGAGCTTATTTCAAGGGTGGTTCCATATAAATTTGGTCATAATCAGGGGGGTTACCACCAGTTCTTATAGCAGTATTATTATAATTTCACTTGTACCGATTCCCATACAAAACAAACGAAGAACGATTGTAATAATACTGCTATAAGAGGTGGTGGTAACCCTGCTGGTTTGAAGTCGGTCTGTCAAGTAAAAACTTGTGATTATACATGCATCCGGTCCCAGACAGATAGTATTAGCTATAGTCAAGTAATAATATGAAGAACTTAAATCAGTGAGTCGTTTCAAAATTATTTAAGACCAAATGACGGAGGGTTTCGTCTCCAATCCTTCAATATGATAATTAAGTACTCACGTCTCCTGAACTAATTTCGAGTTGTCGGCAAAGTCTCGTTTATTTTGACATGTAAAGCGCGTAATTTGCATAAACAACCTTGAGAAGAAGTATTAAGAAGATATTGTCATGTGAGTTAGGTGTAAAGGTAAGATTACTAAAATCTATCATTTTATAGGTGAATCAAAATATTTATAGAAACCATAAAATGTTTAAACATTATTTAGATTCCGGCAAATTTTTACTCTACGCCCAATTCGGAAGGGCGTTTCGCGGGCAGAAATGTCTTGCATTGCTGTTTTAACACCAGTTTACAATCAGTTACTAATACAGTATAGTACCAAATAGACCAAATAAAATACTTTAAATTAGAGCTGCTAGACTATAATAATACGAGTAATAGATACTACAGAACAAAACAACATACAAGATTAACAAGCGACCCCCATAGACACGGTAAATTGAGTTGAAACAAACAAAACAGTCCAGGCAGACCAGTCCCCACAAGCGGCTGCTGCGTTCACGAGGATGTATAATTATTACATAACATGTTGTATATTGTATTAAATGCCTGGTACTTAAAGAAGTCTACCACATTGCACCACGATTACTTCTGTTCTCTCATGTGATAGACGAGTATATTAACAATACCGTCCACAAGTTCTGACTGTGAACACGTGGCCAAATTCTCCCCGCCCCTTACCAATCCTTATTCCAGTACTTAAAAGTTGGTTCGGACATATTAAGAGGATGGATGATAGGAGATTGACGAAAGAGATACACAAAACGAGTGTGGAAGGAAAAGTCGGTAAAGGTCGACCGCATCGCACTTATTTTAGGCAAGTTGATGATATACTAACTAAAGGAAAGATAAAAAGTACCCTTAACCGACGCGAATGTATGAAGAGATTGATGAAAGTAGATGAAGCGAAAGTAGTGTGTCAGAATCGGGCGAAGTGGAAATCCATAGTCTCTGCCTACCCCTATGGGATACAGGCGTGATATTATGTATGTATGTATGTAAAAGTTGGTAACGCACCCATGATTCTTTTCGTATTTTGATTTTATATGGGCGGTGGAGATCACTTAGCATCCAACGACCCGCTCGTTTGCTGGTCTCTGCTTTAAATGATTTTATTGGTTATTGATAAAGGTCGCTGGATGTATGCTGTTTCTAACATGGATATCTGTGGAGGGGGGGTGGATTCGTTCAGCAGTGGACATCCTGTAGCTGATGATGATAGTCACTTTCCATCAAGACCTTTCCACCTGCTCTTTTAGGAATTCTTTGTAAAATATGAACATAAAACAACATCAATAGCTCGGGAAGTTTAACCACTCATCAAAGTTCACGGTGACACTTTACCAAACGTGCTAAACAAGAACAAAACGTCCTCCATGCCGCATATATTATTCATAATGACAGTAACTCGATAAACTTGTGAATGGTTACATTCCGTAAATTGTTGCCAGTTGTATGCCGATGTAACTTGTAACTGTTGAAAATTCATAAGCCGAGAATTCAAAGTGGGTATAACGTAAATACACATATCTATAAATAGCTCAATAAAAATTCTTGGCTTATGAAGGTCTCTTTTTCTTTAGAGATTTTGGTGTCAAAAATTACATTCCTGAAATATTTCAATTTCTCGTCAATTATGATAGGAAAAGTGGGCGACAGCTGCTCTTGTGGTTGAATAAAACACATAATCAGTGCATCCAGTGTCGGGCAAACTGCTCGACCGAAAACCCACCCAGGACCTGATCCACAGCCCATACCCCCTGCCATCAGAAAAAGAAGGTGAAACCATATCATCTTCATCATAATAATCGCCATCATCATCATCAGCCACAGGACGTCTACTGCTGGACATAAGCCTCCCCCAAAGAATACCTACGATACCTACTTTCTTTCTACCTACCCTTATCCCACCTTAATATGGGGTCGACGGAACACACTTTTTCAAGCATGTTGCAGAAAGGATTTGGCTAAGTTTTTACGACCAGCCGCCTGTTTGACGTCAACCCCCTCTGAGGGATCCAGTCCCAGGAAAATTCAATTAGAAAATTCTCTTTGCCCGACCTGGGAATCGAACCCAGGACCTCCAGGTCCACATATATGCTGCCACTAGACCAAGGAAACCTACAATACCTACTAATTAAGATAAATCAATTGACAACGTCTTTAGGAAACAAGTTTATTACCTCAAAGTAACTTATGGGGATTCTCAATTACAATCCAACTATAGATATCTCAATAGGTAAAGATATTAATCACGTATGCCGTAGGAACGATGGCTTCCGACCAGAGTAGTATGAAATGTACCTCGATTGAGAATATTAAAGGAGATTTACTGAAGGAGCAGACGGTTTCTATTATCTACGTGACCTTAAGACTTTCAAGGTCTGAGGCCCGAGCACGAATAATTTTGGTAATCGAATTCGGATCGATGCGAGCTTATGACGAACGAGAAATATTATGTGAAAAGTACATAAAGAATCAAATGTCGTCAGTTGCCTCAGCAGAAATAATTTTAATAATCAAATTCGTATCGATCAGAGCACTACGGCCCGAGCAGGAAAATTTCTGACAATCGTAAATGTATTCATTGTCGCTGCGAACTGATGACATTTGGTTAATATTTCATACAAATTTCATAGACGCACATCGTGTTCGAATATATTTACGATTGCCAGAAATGTTCCTGCTCGTGTCGATGATGACATTTGGTTATATCTACTATCTTTCATACAAATCTCATAGAAGCGCATTGAGCTCGATACGAATTCGATTGATTTCTAAGTTTACGCGCATGTTATACATTGAAATAAAAATATTTTTACGGATTCTATCACAATTTGGTTTTAATTTTTATTCCCGTCGTTTCGAAGGCTTTGATGGGAGTCCGCCCCATGACCACGAAGACTGCAAAGCCTTCAAAACGTCTGACCGACCCGGTATGTAGGTAATAAGTTATTATTATTACTAATTTAAATTATTGTATCTTCCTGAACTTTTCTTCTGTTCCGTTTTTATATCAATTTTGTATCATTGTGTGTCTTATGTGCCGTGCCGAATAAAATATTTCTTTCTTTCTATATAATAGTCAGAGGTCACAGAGCTCTTTTTGGGGTTGGTCTCGAACCTCCGACACTCGTTTTGTTAGTCCGTACCACTCCCAACTGACCTATCGCTGCCAGCTCTCGAAGGATAAGTATCTCCAAATAAGATAAGGTTAATAATAATCATAGAATCTAAGACGTTCAGAACATTACAATTCGCATTTTCCTAGAAACAAACTAGTATTACAGGGATCTTGCTGATATTATAAAAGTAAAGATATATGCTAATGCAGAAATTCTTGGAAACAAACTACCAAATCACAGGAATCGCAATTTTCTTACTCCGAAAATTGTGAGTGTGTGCATGGAAACATAGGGTTTAGTATTTTGTTGAGCTGTCGCGTTGGATTTAAAAGATTGTTGACTTACATATGTGTCTAAGACTAGTCAATTTTGATATATAGGCTATCGCCTACATATAGGTGACGGAAATCAATTACTACCAGGCCGTCTGCTTAATGGCATCGTCAGTAATAATAAAAACTTATGTTTAATTAATTATTTTGTAATTAATGTCTTGGAGGATGATATGAGATCCAATGGTCTTAGTGTCGAGGATGCTCAAGGCCGAGCTAAGTGGAAGCGTTTTAGTGAGACGGCGGACCATGGTCAGTGCCTAGTGGCGGGAATAACGGCAGGCCGAAATAATGTTTAATTAATTATTTCTTTAATCTTGGAACTGTTAAAATGTGCATCGAATATTTCCAATCGAAATATCATCCCGTGTAGTTTCTTTTATTCCGAAAATTGTCGTCGTAATTCGGAGAAATTCAATTTAAAATCGCTCAGAGCCGGGTCAGTACCGAATATTCTGCGGGCCGGTAGAGTAATTGGTGCAGCCGTGCCCTCGATGCATTCAAAAATTGTTCGAGACGCGGCCTGCCAATAAACCCTATTAGTATGGGAGCTAGGCACTATATTTTCGACCGACGTCAAAAAAGGAGGAGGTCCTCAATTCGTACTTGTTGTATGTATGTTACGCGATATCTCCACCAACGTCGCCGACGCCAACGACAGTTACATCTACAACACGAATGGGCGAGCTCGACCGGTTTGATATCCCTTATCCCTTTTCCCTCCCCTTCTATTCCTTCCTTTTAGGTTGTCGACGCACCCATGATCCTTTTTGTGTCTTGGGTGTCTATGGGCGGTGGAGATCACTTATCATCAGGTTACCTATCTGCTCGTTTGCCAGTCTTTGCTATAAAAAAAATGTAGCCCGTTTTTCAAGATTCTTTTTGTGTTAGATAGACCACATCTCAAGGGTCCCTTATATTTGGTTGATCGGATAAATTTTGAATTTTGACTGCCTCGGTGGCCTGGTGGTATTTCGGTACGACTACGGTTCTGAGGTCTCGGGTTCGATCCCCGGGTCGGGCAAAGTGATATTGGATTTTTCCACATCAGCCCGGAGTCTGGAATTTGTGTCCGATATGGCGATAGGCTCGCCCCCTATCACATCTGGGACGGAACGAATCTCAGCGAAATGTGGATGTTCTACTTCGCTAGTGCGCCTCTGCCTACCCCTTCTGGGATACAGGCGTGAGCTTATGTTATGTTAATCAATTTTGAAGTCCGTTCGTTAAGTTTTTAAAGTTTTGGTTATATACATCAGGCTTTAACTAGATTAGGTGGTGACACAGTTGGCTGTGTTGAAAGTGCTTCTCGTGTCGACCTGCCCTTATCTAATGTGTGCTATTGTGGGGTCAATCACATCTGGGACGGAACTAAGCTCGGCAAAATGTGGGTGTACTAGTTGACTAGTGCGCTTCTGCCTACCCCTTTGGGGATACAGGCGGGAGCTTATGTTATGTTATGCATAAGAAATACATAAAATTAATTAATGAACAGTAAGTACATATACTACTGCTTGAATCACACACAACACTCACATACTATGTTTTTTCTTTATGTAATTATGGTCGAATTTCGACTATTGCGCGACCAGCGTATAGGCATAACTTGAAAGATTTTGGCGAAGTTAGCATACGTAGCTCCTAAACTATACAGGGAATCCTGGTATTTTGGCTTCGCGGTGAGTCCGTTGATTGTTTTGCGAGCCCGGAAGGTACTAGATTTGATTTTTTTGTACAAACCATCGCTGTCAGTTTCGTAATTGACTTTACATGTAACGGCGAACCGCCATTTTAATTACACTTGTGAAAAACAGTGTTGGGAACATGAGAGCTTGCAATGTAAGCTTCATTCGAATACGTATTCGAAAGTTTCGCTTGCTAAGAACCTCAGAACTATGTAGTTTTCGTAATAATTTTCATAATGAAGTTGTAGATTCTCGCTGGCATAGTTATATTGCGGGTACTGTACGACTACTGTCCTGAGGTCTCGGATTCGATCCCGGGGTCAGGCAAAGTAAAATTGGATTTTTCAGTATCCTCCGTAGCGCAGCGGGCGAATAGCGGGCTTTGAAGCGAGAGGCCGCGGGTTCGATCCCCGCATCGAGACAAATGTTTGTATGGCCTACAGATATTTGTTTCGGGTCTGGGTGTTGTGAGACCGAAAGTCTCTCGTAGTTCCTAATACCCACGAAATAAGATTCGATCTTAGTGTGGGGTCAAGACTATGTATGTGACTGTTGGGTGTTATTTATTATTTATTTATTTATTCAGTATCAGGCCGGAGTCTACAATTTGTGGCCGATATGGCGATATGTTAAACATATTAAATTAGGGTAACGCAGGCAGCGCCACGTTAAGGTAATGTGTTATTAAAATTCTGTACAAACATTCACAAAATAAAGTGCATCGTAGCGTAGTGCAACGTTTACGATGGGGCCGCAAGACGCCGGTAATGCAATTTAGTAACGTTTCTGCGACGATGCTAAACTGTTTATTGGGAACTTTGTGCCAACCAAAGTGGCCGCTTCGATGGAGTGGTGGTTTTATTGGCAGTTTGTGCAGGTATGCGAACATATAGGAGATGGCAACGCGAATGAGGCGACTGCGAAGATTCGCTTTTCGATTGCATAGCTAATAGGAAGGTTCTATTTGTCGCTTCTTTATTTGTTTTGTATTTGTCCGTGCGTCACTTAAGATGGCTACTGAAAACCAGCGCTGTGTTATGATTCTTATCATAACACAGCAATATGCTGAGTTGGCCATCTTTTATCACAATGTACGCATGCACTATATTATTATATACTTGTTTTTTTTTGCTTCTTAATGTATTATTTGTAAGTTTAACATAGTAGCTAATGTTGCATGCGTTCAGTGACAATAAACATTTTCTATTATTACTTTCTTTCTTCTTTCTTTAAATAAATAAAAATGTTTATTGGTCACGTAGGCATTTTTGGTATTGGTTGTAGGCTCCTTTTTCCGCACTTAGTTCGTTAAAAGAATCGAACCATTGTGCGTGTCTTCAATGCAAGCTAGAGATCTAGCCAGCCTAGCTCCGACCAGAAGCGCAGGATCCTCCTAGTGTCTCCACAAGCTTCTTGGAGCGACCTCGGTGTGTTGAGGATTTCAGCCCGTTGTGTAGCTACGCCTTCGCATTCCAGGATGACGTGGGAACCTGTTTCATCGGCTAACAGGCATCCCCTATATAGGGGCTGTTAGTCACGTAGGCATATCAAATGCACTTATGACAGGTCACAACAGGGTCTAGGTACATTTATATAATAGTCATGTTATAACTATCAATTTAGAAAACAAGCAGGCAGGTATGGACACAATAACAAGGATGGGGCTTAGATGGGGGGTTGTGATTTGTAGGAAAGCGAACGAACAGGATATGACAGGAATGCTAGCACGGTATTGACGGGAAAATAAAATAGGAAGCTTGTAGGATTTGACTGGAAAAGTGGATAAGGAAAATCACGTCGTGGACTATAAGGCCTATATATTATATCCTGGCTAACCTACCAGCCTTTCTGTAGCTACCTACGGATGACGACACGAAGAAGAAACACGGAAAGAAACTCCGGGCTTGTTTTTTTCATCATCAATTGATTTCCTTTTTTTTCCTCAATTTGGCTTACAAGATACAACTTATTTTTATATTTATGTGGATTTATTCTTTGTTCTAGTGGCAGCATGTATGGGCTGTGGACTGGCAGTTCCTGGATTCGATTCCTAGGTCAGTCAAAACGATTTTTCTAATTTGATTTTCCTGAGAGTGGATCACCCAGAAAGGATGACGTCAGGTAGTCGGTCGGTCGTCTAAAACAAAGCCAAATCATTTCTGTTAAGTTGTATTTCGGTACCACTACCGTCCTGAGGTCTCAGGTTCGATCCCGGATGGGGCAAAGTGATATTAGGTTTTTGGAATTCAGTATCAGCTCGGAGTCTGGAATTTGTGTCCGATATGGCGATGGCATCATCTGTGACAGAACCAGGCTTGGCGAAATGTAGGTGTTCTAGTTTGCCTCTGCATACCTCTTTGGCGATATAGGCGTGAGCTTATGTTATGGTAATATTTCATACAAATGTCATAAACGCGCATTGAGCTTCAAATCTAATCGTGACCAAATTTATAAGGGACCACCCTTGAAATAAGCTCTATCAAATCTAAAAAGAATTTAAAAGTAAAATACGAGACAAATCACCTCAAGACTATAATAGATCTTCTCGAATTGAGGACCTTTATGGAAGTTTGTCGATGACCGAGTGAAAGATTTGTCACGATGACAAAAATCACTCGTGTGTACCGACTCTTATTAACCTAAACATCATTAGAACTAAAAAGAAATAAGGAAGTGAACATAAACAACAAACTCGTAGCAATTTATACAACAATTTTAACAGCATACGTAGTTAGTTTCGGTAATGGCGGACATCGATACACGTTCATACATTATGTACGAACACTGGATACCGGCGAACTTAAAATATAAGTCAGCTCAGCTAATCTATCGCTTCCACATACAGAGCAGCGTTGACCGACGACTGCCTCGGATGGGGAATTTTCAATTCGGTGATTTGCTCTACAAAGTAGCAAGGTATTCCATAAATATCACAATATTTGTGATTGACTTTACTGTCTCGTGGTTGTGTTTCTGCACGACTACCGTCTGGGGTCTCAGGTTCAATTCCCGGGTCGGGCAAAGTGATATTGGATTTTTCTATATCAGCTCGTAGACTGGAATTTGTGCCCGATATGGCGATAGGCTCGCCCCCTATCACATCTGGGACGGAACTAAGCTCTGCGAAATGTGTTCTAGTTCGCTACTGCACCTCTGCCTACCCCTTCAGGGATACAGGCGTGAGCTTATGTTATGTTATGTGGTAGACTGATTTATTAGGTTACACGAATGTTATACATTCAAATAAAACTAGTTTATACGGGTTCTATCGGAAACCGAGTGAACGGTGGAGATCACTTACCATCGGTGACCCATCTGTTCGTTTCCATAATATTGATTTACTTCCTGCATACATGCAAAATAGAATTATAAAATATATCTATTTATTCTAAAATATTTGATACACCAACTTTAATAACCACACACGTCTACTATACTCCAATAATATATATAAGGATGCATATAAAATACACCAGTCTATCCGAGTTAAAATATTCTATACTTTAGTTTTATGAGCCATCAAACCGGCTGTAGGTAAGCTTAGTTGCGGTTACAGATACTGCAGGGATCACTGTTTTTGATCGACTCTGTATGCTAATGTACTTGAGTGAATTTCTGTTTTGGCATATCGGAATACTCGTCTTTTGACCTTCGCTTTTATCCTGATACAGCATAACGTAGCATTTTTGTACCCGACGGGATAGAAACAACAGTACATATATTAATAACTATCAGATATCCTAAGACCCGTAAAAAAACTAACTTTTTTTTATAGTAGAGGCGGACAAACGAGCAGAACGGTCACTTGAAAGTGATCTCCATCGTCCGTAGACACCCAAGACACAAAAATAATCATGGGTGCGTTACCAACCTATAATGAGGCAATGAAATGCGAAGAAAAGGGATTGGAAAAGGGAGGGGGGAAATGGACCGCCAGAAATATCACTCACCGAACAAAACACGACAGAAAGCAGCCACTTTATGTCGGTTTTATTTGAGACAGTGGTAATAAACCGGTCGAACCGGTCCATTCATGCTGTAAACATCTTTTTCTTTGACTTAGACTTAGTCGAAGTTCGCTCTATAGATCTCAGCCTTAGTATCAGCCTAGAGTATGGAATTAGTACTCGATATGACGGTTAGCTCTCTCTCTATCACATATAGGACGGAAATGATCTAGGTGAAATGAGGGTGTTCTAGTTCGCATTTGCCTACTCCTTCTGGGATACAAGCTCGCGTCGATATTACCACGTGTCATTTAGTATTTAAGTGGTAGAGCCACGCTGTAGACAGTAAGTTCTACAGCATGGATGGGCCGGTTCGACCGGTATCATACCACTATCACACATAAATCTTGCTTGGTGTTGCATTTTATACGATGAGTGAGATTTGAAAAATTACAGACGAATTTAGAAGCTCTTCTTTTTAAAGTAAGTTAAAAGAAATGCCGACAAAAAGTACCAGTTTTTTTCACAGTACTTTTTTCAGCTTGTCGGATTTAAAATGGTGCATATTTCAATCAGTTCAATTACTTTAACAGCAATCAATTAAACGTAAAAACGATAAAAAGAATTTCGAATATTTTTAAATACTCAAAGCAATGAATCGCAAACAGTTTTTCAATTCTGTTTTACATTTTGCTATTTTTTAATAGTGGGGTCATTTATATAGAACTACATAGATAATATAATAGTCTAGATTATTCTTCTTTTTTCTTTCTTTCTGCCTGTCCTAATCCCACTTTAATGTGGGGTCGGCGCAACACACTTTTTCGAGCATGTTGCAGAAAGGATTTGGCGTAGTTTTTACTACCGTCTGCCTGCCTGACGTAGACCCCATCTGAGGGTTTCAGTCTCGGGCAAATTAAATTAGAAAATTCGCTCGACCTGGAAATCGAATCCAGGACCTCCCTGTCCACAGCCCATGTATGCTGCAACTAGACTTAAGACTGCTTTAACACCGACTTCAAATAAAGGAGAAGGATAAAATTCATTGCCTTTGGATTGCCTCGGTGGCGTGGTTGTATTTCGGTGCAACTACCGTCCCGAGGTCTCGGGTTCGATTCCCGGGTCGGGCAAAGTGATATTGGATTTTTCCATATCAGCTCGGAGTCTGGAATTTGTGCCCCATATGGCGATAGGCTCGCCCCCTATCACATCTGGGACGGAACTAAGCTCGGAGAAATGTGGGTGTTCTAGTTCGCTAGTGCACCTCTGCCTACCCCTTCGGGGATACAGGCGTGAGCTTATGTTATGTTATGATAAAATTCATCTGTATATTTTTTATGAATGTACTTGATATCTCCGTCAAATGTGGACCGATTTTCAAGATTCTTTTTGTGTTCAGTAGAGCTTATTCCAAGGGTGGTCCCATTTATTAGTCACAATAGGATAAATTTCAAGTTGGTCCGTTAAGTTTTTGACCTTCAATAAATAACATTCGCGTAAACATAAGAAATCATTTTACATTTATGGATTTTAATAAATTTTCATTTAAAAATACATCTACAAATCCTGTTATATCTCGCTGAATCCACATTTCTGTGAACACACGTGGTTAGCGCATTACTTTTGAGACCAGGCAGCATCCCGGTCAAGCTGGCACCAAGCCAGTTTGCAAAGTTACTTATACATTTTGTAGAACTTATTAGGAATTAAATGTACAAATATGTATTGCAGTTATTGGAATTTCGACGACGACCTGAATTTTTTTAATGGTTTTCAAATAACTCCTCGGTGGCTTGATGGTATTTCGGTACGACTACGTTTCTTAGGTCTCGGGTTCGATCCCCGGGTCGGGCAAAGTGATATTGGTTTTTTCCATATCAGCCCGGAGTCTGGAATTTGTGCCCGATATGGCGATAGGCTCGCCCCCTATCTGGGACGGAACTAAGCTCGGCGAAACGTGGGTGTACTAGTTCGCTAGTGCGCTTCTGCCTACCCCTTCCGGGATACAGGCGTGAGCTTATGTTATGTGTTATGTTATGTTTTCAAATAATCACAAGTTTAAAACTTAACGGACCAACTTCAAATCCGATCATAACCAAATATGGGACCACCCTTGAAATAATCTCTATCGGATACAAAAATAATTTTGAAAAATTGGTCCCCATTTGGAGGAGATATCGCGTAACATACATAAAAGTACAGATACAGACGTATTGAGGACCTTTTCCTTTTTGGAAGTCGGTCGGTATTTAGGCAATACTTAGGGTTCCGTACCTCAAAAGGAAAAGACAAAACCCTTATATGATCACTGTGTTGTCCGTCTTTCAAGACATCAATCTCGGGAACGCGTGGAGGTAGCCTTGCAGACGCTGACGAACGAGCAGGTGGGTCACCTGATGGTAAGTGATCTCCACCGCCCGTAGACACCCAAGACACAAAAAGAATCATGGGTGCGTTGCCAACCCAAAATTAGGGTAATAGGGATTGGGAAAGTAACGGGGGAATTGGGCCACCGGAAATTTCACTCACCGGACGAAACGCGACAGCGAGCTGCCACTTTACATCAGTTTTCTGTGAGACAGTGGTATCAAACGGGTCGAGCCGCCCCATTCGTGTTGTAGACGTAACTGTCTTCATCGTGGCTCTACCACTAAAAAAAGTCCGCTCCGCTTCGCTTCCATTTCCATAAAATTAAACAACAACATAAATGCTAAATATTGTTGAGAATTGATCTCAGGTCCTTACAATCTACAGCCGCTGTTCCTTGTCATTAGACTAATGAGGCGAGCCGTTCTAAAGTCGTATGGTTAAATTAAGGACCCTCATCCATCAATTGTTGGGTTTTCGAGGGACCACAACAAACGTGACATTGTATAGCAAACGCAAACAAATCTTTAGAACCAAGTAACTTTACAATATACATACATGTAAAATATACAATTATAAACCATTCTGGGCTTTTGACATGGGCTTCTTTTTATACCGATAGAAACGGTTCAATAAAAACCGACTTGGAAATGTTAAAAGACCTAAAGAGAGTAATTGTTACCATTGATACTTTTGAAGTACGATTTTAATTTATTTTTTAATAATATAAATAATAATAATCACTCTGAGCCCTAACCGCCAATGGCTTGAGTCCCAAGCCTCGTCACGGGGAGGGTGAAATGTGTTTTTTGTTTACATTTTTAAATGTATTTTTTGTATGTCTATTTAAAATATATAATTGTATATTCACATATTATATAAATATATATATTAGAAATATATATTATATGTATATTCAAAAAGGGAAGAAAAACTTTAATAGTTTTATATGGTTTGGTATAAGTAGTATTTATAAATATACTTTGTTGTACTTTTATCAATATAATAGGTATAGCTATTGTACGTAAATTACAATATAATAACGTAATCGTCACGACTGTGCTGTAGTTTGTTGAAGAGTTAACTTATTCTAATCAGGCCAATACTGACTGATTATATTCATAAAGTATATTTCTTTCTTTCTATTTATATGGGACCACCTTTAAGTAAACTCCATTGAATACAAAATAATCTTGTAAATCTACATTTGCTGGAGATATCGCAAATTTATTTAAAAACTAAAACCTCTATTTAAGTCGGGTAAAATGTCATATCTATAAAACACATCCACCAAAGCACTTTATTGAATTGCGCCAGAGTTTCAGCTAATACCCACCCGAAAACCCTGAGGGCATTCGTTAAAATCAATAAATATAATTCCTTCGGATATCCGAATGAAATGAAAAGCAATCGGCGGCTTCTATTTCATCCAATATTTCCTATTGGAGTTAAATTTCCCGGCGACGAGACGCGATTCGAGGGTGATCGGGTTAGTCACAGGGATTTAATATCTTCCGATGTGTATTGCGTTTTGTTTTGGTTGATAGAGGTCCTATTACACATTGTTATTCCGTCTACACTTCCATTAACCGGGTTATAGGGTTAACCAATATTCTTAGAAACCCTTTCTTTCGGTTAACCCTTAATACAGGTTAACTCATAAATCATATTATGTTTTACATACATACATAAGCTCACGCCTGTATCCCCGTAGGGGTAGGCAGAGGCGCACTAGCAAACACCCACACTTTAGAACACCCACATTTCGCCGAGCTTAGTTCCGTCCCAGATGTGATAGGGGGCGAGCCTATCGCCATATCGGGCACAAATTCCAGACTCCGGGCTGATATGGAAAAATACAATATCACTTTGCCCGACCCGGGGATCGAACCCGAGACCTCAGAACCGTAGTCGTACCGAAATACCACCACGCCATCGAGGCAGTCATGTTTTAATAATATGTTTTAATCTTATAATATCTTATTAAAAGAGATAGCGTTGCCATCTTCGTTATTATTATTATTTAATTTTTTGACGCTAGATTATAATTATGAAATAACGGGCTTTTAAGGTTGATTGATCCAAGAATACTGGTTTATGTCAGACTTTTTCTTCTATTTAATAAAAAAATGTAACCCGATTTAATCAGGTACAATAACACGTAATATTTCTGTCCTTGTTTTAAACATATTTTTATTATTCATGTCTATCTATTAGTATTATTATAAAATCTATAAAGTGTATTTGTTTTATAACGGTATATGATAATTTAATTACTTCTCAATAGATAAACCAAAACATCTATTTGTTTCAAAAGTTAAAAGGCGGTAACTTTAAAGTTGTTTCCAATTTTATTTTTACTAATGCACTTTGCATATTGAATTTCAGCACGGTAATGTTTCTAGGTGTAGTAAATGTTGATGGTATGGCATCCACACCGGTCCTCGACCGACAATGGAAATGTTGCGGACATTTAGAGATGTTTGCGCAAATTGTATCAAATTTTTGTTTGGTACGTCTCAGTTTGTTTTGTTTGTACTGGAACTACCAGAGCGATTTTTTTTATTAAGTTTGATTTACGAGTATATTTTTGTTATTATTTATAAAAAGTAGTGTTAGATTAGATTAATCACCATCATCAGCTACAGGACGTCCACTGCTGGACATAGGCCTCCCCTAAAGATTCCTAGACCGACCTGTTGGAAGCGACCTCCATCCAGGGACTTAAAGTGACAGTGGGCAGGGCACATAGATCGTAGAGGTAGAACCGATAGCCGGTGGGGCAGAAAATTTCTCGAGCGGACTAGATTTATACGAGTAGGTAATTCAAAGTATTCTTGGAGGATGTCTACAGCACACGGCTGGATAAGGGATACCAGAATTTAAGAGAAAAGTAACGTGAGATGGAAACTCGTCGTTGCATAATGTTTGGTGAGATTTCCTGTAGACCTTACCCTAACTCACCACTTCCAGATCCCTGTTCACTTCTTTTAACGTTGACAAAATGGTAACTCTTGATTTTTTTATTTGTGTGCCTCCGGGAAATGGAGATCACTTTACCATCAGCGGCCTATAGGCCAACCATGACTTTTTTGTCATTTCTTGCTGGAGACTCCGTAAATTATTTTATATGAAAAACATCCGAAGGCCTCTCGGTTACGAAGAAAATTGGTGTTTTTCATTCAATTAATTTTTTCGTGGTCACTAGCAAGAAATGTCAAAAAAATCTCATGGTTGAACTTAACTCTCAGTAACTACTGAGCAGAAAAATTTCTGACAATCGTAAATGTATTCAAGCTCGATGCGAGCTCTGATTAACCAAATGTCATCAGTGCGCAGCGAGCTCGTATATGTACATTTACGATTGTCAAAAATTTTCCTGCTCGAGCCGCAGGTGACCCATTTGCTCATCTACCAGTCTATTATACATGTCAAATATTAAAACAGTAATAATGTTGCAAGGTAAAAACCTCGGCATTCGCAACGGTAATATTAGATTACCGGCTGCAAACGAGACGAATTGATTTCGCAAATCAAATAAGGCTTGCTACCAAGCCGGCTCCCTGGCGGGTAACTTAGCTACGTTTCATATCTACGGGGTTGCCAGCGGTAATTGCTGTTCCGGGAATTGATTTTTAATTATCGGTTATCGAAGAAATTATGATAGGGTGAAAGTTGGTTGTGGTATTTTTAAGTACTTAGAACCTTTTGAGTTTGCCTTTAAATTCGGTTCTTTCTTACGTCATATTGTTAAAGTATGGAAGATAACATGTTCAGTACTCTTTATTTTAAAAGTTTTTTTTTCATTTTTAAATATATGCTATAAAAATAAAAATACATTTAAAATATTATAAATATTTAAAAAAATATTCCCCTCCGATGGCGAGGCTCGGGACCCAAGCCACCGACGGTTAGGACCCCAGAGTGAGGAACATTATTTTAAGTACCTACCTTGTATTTCTCACACAAATGAATTGTATTGTAATTCTTCTGAGAAATTAATGTCTTAAACCTTAACCTTCTCACAATTCGTGCCGTATCCAGTAATACTGCCTAAAAAAGAAACATAACATTTTAGATGACATTATTTTTAAGTTAAACATAACATTTTTTTTAGTGGTACCCTCAACATAATAATTATAACTGCAGCAATCACAGCCTCCGTGGCGCAAATGCGAGTAGTTGGCTGTGGAACGTGAGGCCGCAGGTTTGATTCACGTACCGAGACAAATGTTTTAGTGACCCACAGGTTTTTGTTTCGGGTCTGGGTGTTTTGAATCCGAAAGAGTATGATACCCAAGATGCAGGTTAAACTTAGTGTGGGGTCAGGACTGACTGTGAATGTTTCTTTCGAGGCAGTTGGGTAAAAACCACAAAATCCGGGCGTAAGATATTTTGTGCCCAACTGGCAACCCTTTACGACAGCATCCGACCCTCCGGACTAACGTGACACTTTGTTCTTTGGACTCTGACGTATTTTGACAGTTGACAGACGGGTCCTTAAGGATAGGAAGTACCTATTGCAATATTCCTTATATCTCTCAATAGCATTAAGGATTTGTGATCTAATAAAACTATTATAGGTATTAAGTTTAATTGGGCTGTAGATAGAGACTCTGGATTTGATTCCCATGTCAGGCAATGCGGTTTTTGTAATACAAGTTGCAGAACTGGATTGTAATAACTTATCTGAATCTTTTCTGAAACCTGCATAATTATGTTTTACCGACCCTATATAGAGTGATACAAAATCGTGTGAAAAACCAAAAGTGAGTAAGAAATAAATTAATTCAAAAAAATTCGACACGGTAATCAAACCCGCGGCCTTTCGTCGGACAACCCCTTGCCGTGCCACAGTGGCTGTCTTGTTGCTTAAGTGCACATTTTACCTGATATTTACGACACACTTCGATAGTAACTTATATTTTGACGCCTGAAGAAAATATTACATGATAGATTTTATAGCTTCATAGGGAGTCTTACAAGTAATATTTTTGATGTTTGAAGCAATGACTAAAGAAAAATAAAAGGACCTGCGGCCTGAGCAAGAAAATTTCTGACAACCGTAATTTTTTTTATTTTTTTTTTTAACAGCCAACAGTCACACACCTAGTCCTGACCCCACACCAGATGTAACCTGTATCGTGGGTGTCAGAGACTATGAGAGATTTTCGGTCACAACACCCAGACTTGAAACAAATATCTGTGGGCCACACAAACATTTGTCTCAATGCGGGAATCGAACCCGCGGCCTCTCGCTTCACAGCCGGCTACTCGTCCGCTGCGCCACGGAGGCTGTCATATGTATATGTCAAATGTATTCGAACTCGATGCGCGTCTATGAAATTTGTATGAAATATTAACCAAACGTCATCAGTGCGCAGCGAACTCGAATACATTTACATTTACATTAGTTTTTCGTGCTCGGGCTACTGATATAACTATGAAAAATTACTGTTTACTTTGAAGCCCGTTCCGCCATTTTAGTTTCGCGATCTATTTACATGTAAGTAGTCACCATGTCTTTTTTTTTGCCTGGCGTTATCCCGGCCTTCTGCCAGAGTCCACCTACTTATTTAAACGCTTCCACTTCACCCGGTCTTGAGCATCCTCCATAGTGAAACCATTGGCTCTCATATCCTCCAGAACGTCCAGCCAGCGCTTTTTGGGCAGTCACCATGTGATAAGACTTAAATAACATATAAATACTTATTGATTTTATAATAAATACTGTGTTTTTTACAACTAGCTGTTGCCCGCGACTTCGTTCGCGTGGATATTTTCCTGCTATATTAATGGAACCTTTTTTTTCGCAACGTCGCCATTTTGGTTTCTATCCATAGATTAGGCATGTTTCACTTTTTTGTACATATTGGGCCTTACTTAAAACAGCATTTTTAGCTGAGCAAATGGTTAAGAATAACCTGTCACTTTTTTCCTTGCGTTACATTGTTTAAAAATGCAAGGGACAACCTATGGTATAAAGATAATCAGCGCTTAAATATTTTTATAAGTAAGGGGCACACCCTGTCCTTATTTTTCGTATTTATGCCTTATTCTTCTTTTGTGTAAGGTTTGAAGTTATGTCTTGTTTATCAGTATTATTACCAGATAAAGTTTTTGTAATTTGAAATAGTACAAAGGCCTAAGTTTTAGATGATAAAACCACATGAAGGTTATTGAAAATTAGAATAAGATATTACGTGATGGAGTTCGATGGATGGAGTCTATAAACGCCAAATTCGTTTCCAATATAACTTTCTCATGTGACATTTTCAACGTCAATAGTTATTTTGTAGTTTTGAGGCTTTGACGTTAGGAGCTGAAAGCTTCGTATGACACAATCCACTCTTAGAGTACGTCAGCTATGAGTAGAGATACCAAACTTCAAGTGAAGTTATGGATAAATACAATATTTTTAAGACGATGTACAGTCTACAACACGAATGGCTGGCTCGACCGGCATCATACCACTATCACAGAAAGTTCGCGTGAAGCAGCGTTTTGCTTGCATTTCCTTGATGAGTGAGATTTTCAACAAATTCTCCTTTCAAATCTCTGTACTCTTCCTTTAAGTATGATAACGCAAGATTATTTTAGTATTTTGGATATGAAGTTATCACTTACCATCTATGAGTTAAACATATCTTTAAGTGATATTGGATTTTCCATATCAGCTCGGAGTCTGGAATTTGTGCCCGATATGGCGATAGGCTCGCCCCCTATCACATCTGCGACGGAACTTAGCTCGGCGAAATATGGGTGTTCTAGTTCGCTAGTGCTCCTCTGCCTACTCCTTCGGGGATACAGGCGTGAGCTTATGTTAACATAACATAACAGGCGCACTAGTGAACTAGTACACCCACATTTCGCCGAGCTTAGTTCCGTCCCAGATGTGATAGGGGCGAGCCTATCGCCATATCGGGCACAAATTCCAGACTCCGAGCTGATATGGAAAAATCCAATATCACTTTGCCCGACCCGGGGATCGAACCCGAGACCTCAGAACCGTAGTCGTACCGAAATACCACCACCACCGAGGCAGTCTTATGTTAATATCTTTCAATGATAATTTGTGGTCACCCCACCAGAATCCCGCTAATGTTTGGCTATGTGGTTGACGCTAACGAGATTCGACGACGCAGTACGGAACAAGCCACGTCAAAAGGTATTAGGAACACATCAGTATCTTAAGACTTATATTTAGTTTAAAATCCTTTAAAGTTAGTATATTTTGGTACGATAATCTTTGGTCTTTGTAGTGGAATAATTTGTTTATTATAGAGAAAATATTTTCTTAGTTGCTTCCTTGGTCTAATGGTAGCATATATGGGCTGTGAACCGAGAGGTCCTGGGTTCATTTTGCAAATTTTCTAAGAGGGGGTTGACGTCAGGCAGGCAGCCTATAGCAGTATATAACACGAATGGGCCGGCTCGACCGGTTTGATACCACTGTTTCACAGCAAAACCGACGTAAATTGACTGCTCGCTGTCCTGTTTCGTTCGTGGAGTGAGATTTTCGGTGGCTCAATTCCTTCCCCCTTCTTATTTCCTTCCTTTTTGGTTCTTTTTGTATCTTGGGTGTCTATGGGCGATGGAGATCACTTAGCACTAGGTGACTCATGTGCGCGTTTGCCAGTCTCTGCTAATTACAAAAATATATTATTACCTATACAAACTTACCATAAGTTAACTTTTGAGACCTCCGTACCTGAAAATACTTTTGAATTTGAACATAAGTTTCTAACCGAGCATTGAACGGAACCCTTCTAGTGCTGTCCGTTGGGAGCTGTCTACCTAGATCAGATCTCTGGAGACCCGCTCCAATCTACATTTGGTGGAGCCGACGAAGGTGTATTTTTTACAAATCAGCTAAATTTTAGGCAATGAAACCCCGTGTGTATTAGGAACCAGTCAAAGAGATTTAATATAATCACAAGTTTAAAAACTTAACAGACCGACTTCAAATCCAATCGTGACCAAATTTATATGGGACCACCCTTGAAATAAGCTCTATCGAACACAAAAAGAATTTTGAAGATCGGTCCTCATTCGGCGGAAATATCGCGTAACATACATTAAAAAAAATACACACGAATTGAGGACCTTCTCCTTCTTGGATATCGTTCGATTACTATAGAGGGGCTATGAAGTCAGTTTCCATACAAACAAAATATCTTAAACGTTAGTAACGCCATCTACCACTTATAATAATGCGAGGGCGCTTATTACAATGTACATCCTAGAATGTTCTGTAATTGTTCAAAATCACGTAAGACAATTTTATTGCTTAAACATGTTGGGCTTTACTTATAAAAAGAGTTTAGCTAAGCAAATGGCTAAGAATAGCTCGTCACTTTTTTCCTTGTGTCACATTGAAAATAAAGGGACAGGCTATTCTTTACCATTTGCTCAGTTAAACTGTTATTTAAGCACTGCTTATCTTTAACCATAGGTTGTGCCTTTCATTTTGAAACAATGTAACGCAAGGAAAAAAGTGACAGGACTATTCTTAGCGAAAAGATAAGCGAAAATGTTTTTATAAATAAGACCCTATTACGCTGGCATGACCTAACGCTAAAGTCCGCCTTTCTACAAGGACCCTAAGTCTAACTCATTTCATCCTTCACCCGATCCTGTAGCCCGAGCACGAAAAACTAATGTAAATGTAAATGTATTCGAGTTCCCTCTGCACTGATGACGTTTGGTTAATATTTCATACAAATTTCATAGACGCGCATCGAGTTCGAATACATTTACGGTTGTCAGAAATGAGATTCTATAGTGAGATTCTATAGTGGGTACATGAAGCCAGCGCTTTTTAGCAACTAAATACCTTACGCTTTAAAAATAAATACACCGTTAATTTACCACTCCCTTCTAAACATAGAAAAATGCACCATAAACAAGTTTCTGGAAGTTTCCAGAATAAATTCTCTTCGTAATTTAATTGAGAAGCGGGAAACAAGAGCGATATTGATGCCGTGGCAGGGCTGAGAGAGAACAAAATTATACCTAATTATAATATTAGATTTCGTTGTAATTTTCTTAGATGCCTCCTTGGTGTAGGTATATTGCAAGCGCGTTATGACTACCGTCCTGAGGTCTCGTGTTCGATCCCGGGTCGGACAGTGATGTTGGGTATTCTCAACATCAGTCGCAACATTTGGAATTTGTGCCCGATATGGTGATACGACTGAGTGACTTATGACGTGGCGTGACGTGACGTGGTCATCCACGAGGTCACAACTTTTGGTTTCAACTTTTAATTTGGACGTCCTGTGGCTGATGATGATGATAGTGATAGGCTCGCCCCCTTTCTTTCTTACTACCTACCTTGTCCCACCTAAACGTGGGATCGGCGCAACACACTTCTTCAAGCATGCTGCAGAAAGGATTTGGCTTAGTATTTACTACCGGCTTTCGCCTGATGTGCGTCGCCACCGTCACGCCTCTGGGGTGTCTTGGATCCACTATCGGACGGATATGAGCTCGGCGGAATGTGAGTATTCTAGTTTAGTTCGCCTCTGCCTACCCTTTCGAGGAATACAGGCGTAAGCCTGTGTATTTTCTTAGCTTTAAATCTTTGTGATAATAATGATGTCACCATGGTCTAGTAGCATCGTATAAGAGCTTTGGAAAAGGAGGTAGTGAGTTTGTATACCATGGTAGGATAACACGGTTTTAGACCGACTTTCAAAAAGGAGAAGGTCCTCAATTCGTCTGTATTTTTATGTATGTTTTGCAATTACTCCGCCGAATGTGGATCGATCTTCAAAAGTATTTTTGTGTTCGATAGGGCATATTTCAAGGATGGTCTCATATAAAGTCACGATCGGATTTGAAGTTGGTCCGTTAAGTTTTTATTTTAACATAATTTTACGAATAGATCCTTTGGCACCACCCAGGTTGTAAAAACTAAAGCTAAATCGTTTCTATAAAACCTTACCCTTGATTTCAGTGGGATACGGTGGCAAATTATCACATATAAGTTTGAAGATATACTTTATGAATTACAAGCTTTTGTCCGCGGCTACGCCCGCGTGCGAGTCTTGACAAACATTCATCCCACATTACATCTCTTTAGAGGATGAATTTATGCATGTATTATACATATAAACCTTCCTCTTGAATCACTCTATCTATTAAAAAAAGGCATCAAAATCCGTTGCGTAGTTTTAAATATCTAAGCATACAGATAGACAGCGGAAAGCGATTTTGTTTTATACTACGTAGTGAATTTTTTATACTAAATATTTTTTATACTTCTCCAGTATAATTTGTTGTTAAATTATGCATTATACTATCAATAACATCGCAATGAATACAAAATAATTAAAGAATAAATAAATAGCTAATAATTGTCAGTAGCCAACCCTGTTCACGCGAAACCAATTTACTTATTCCTCTAAAGAAATAACGATTTATCTCAAGTGGCCCGTCCCAATGAGAATTTGATTCTCAATTAAATATCAAAATATATAATCGAACAATAAGGTACTGAAGTGGAATTAATATTATGGAAGCTGGATACCGTTTGTGAATTCGAAAAGTACTTGAGGCAAAAATAGCTTTTGTTACGTTTGGATTAGATGTAATGTGGCTTGAGTGGATTTTAGAATTAGTTGTAATAAAATAAATAAATGATATAAATAACACCCAACAGTCACATATATAGTCCTGACCCCACAAAGATTGAGTCTTGCGTTGTGCGTATCAGGACCTACGAGAAACCGTCGATCTCACAATGTGTCTATGGGCGGTGAAAATGACTTATCATCAGCAGCCCGAGCAGGAAAATTTCTGACAACCGTAAATGTATTCGTGCTCGATGCGCGTCTACGAAATTTGTATGAAATATTAATCAAATGTCAAATGTCAAATGTCATCAGTGCGCAGCGAGTTTACATTTACATTAGTTTTTCGTGCTCGGGCTACTGGTGACCCATCTGTTCGCTATAAATAAAGTATAATCATACTTCTTGCAAGATTGCCATTTGCCATCCTGTAGCTGAACCATGAGTTTATTTTATATTTCTCGCTAGCGACTTCGACTACATACAATAATATTATACAAATATTATAAAATACAGGAATATTTTGGACCGACTTCAAAAAAGGCGAAGGTCCTCAATTCGTCTGTATTTTCGACCAACTTCCAAAAAGGAGGAAGTCCTTAATTCGTCTGTATTTTTTTTATGTATGTTACGCGATATCTCCGCCAAATGTGGACCGATTTTCATGATTATTATTGGTATTCGATAGAGCTTATTCCAAGAGTGGTCGGTCCCATATAAATTTGGTCACAATCGGATGAATTTTCTGACACTCGAATTCAAATCGAGCTGGATGCGCGTCTAATAAATTTGTATGAAATATTAACCAAATGTTATTAGTGCACTGCGACCTCGATACGATTCGAATGCCAAAATTATTCCTGCTTGGGCCGCTGGCAAAAATACTAGCTTGAAAAGTTTCTACAACCCTGCATCACATTCCATAACATTCACTGCGCCACAGATACTGTGAAAAACAAAGACTTCTAAGTATATTACTAGACAAGCTGTTTCGAAGTAAAATTGTGTCACATCACGGCGAGTGTTTGACATTTGACGGCTAAGGGAAAAAGCAGCGGGCTTAGCCAAGTGGCTTATGCGCTAATCGAATAGAATAATAAAAGTAGGGGAATGACATATATTTAGTGTACTCGACTATTCTATTCGACTAGCGCATAAGCCACTTGGCTAAACCCGCAGATAGTGAGTCGCGGTCAATTGGCGGAAACTTAGTGCGCAAATTCTATGTACCGAACAGCCAGTCCAGTAGTATACATAAAAGTCTCTGGTTAAAAACCTTTCTTTTTGAACACCAAACAACTAACAAGTCAGCGATCAATCGAATCAAGAGGCGCGAGGCAGAGATGGAAATATCAAACCTGCTCATTTCCTATCAATTATCTAACTCAGTGGAAACGCTAACGGAACAAACCAATTGCACTCGTTCACTTCGCTTTTAGTTAAAGGAAACTTGCAGTTTAAATATAACTTTATTCTTTTGAGTGATTTTTAATCAATGTAGAAAGGAAGATGGTATCAGTTCGTCTGTGTGTTCAGGGTTATTTTTTAAGCAGACACTGGTAAACGAGCAGATGGGTCACCTGATGGTAAGTGATCTCCATCGCCCATAGACACCCAAGACACAAAAAGAATCATGGGTGCGTTGCTAACCTAAAAGGAGGGAATTAAAGGGGAAGGAAAAGGATTGGAAAGGGAGGGGCCGGTGAATAGGCCACCGAAAATCTCACTCACGAACGTGACAGCAAGCTGCCACTTTACGTCGGTTTTCTGTGAGACAGTGGTGTCAAACCGGTCGAGTCGGCCATTTCGTGCTATAGACGTTACTGTCTACAGCGTGGCTCTACCACTCAAAGTTCTATACTTCGTAGTCACATGCTAAGAAAAATGTCATAACGTGACACCTTAAACCGATGTGCGTTTAAATTAAGGAATATTTAAAAGAAATCTTTGATTTAGGGCCACTTGTAACTCCGCGATAAGTCCCTATTTAACACAAATCTTGATTTAAAGATAGGAGTGAGCTGTAGGATAAACCGAGATAAGGTGTAACTCTAGAGTAGTATACTAATCTGCTAGTCGCCCTTAAGTACATACATACATACATAATATCACGCCTGTATCCTATAGGGGTAGACAGAGACTATGGATTTCCACTTCGCCCGATTCTGACACACTACTTTCGCTTCATCTTCTTTCATCAATCTCTTCATACTAGCCTTGGTCTGGTATGCGGGGCTTTATCAGGCTCAACAAGTCTTTCCCTTGCTTTTCGTGGGAACGCAATGATTTACAATGCCCTTAAATACTTAACATAAGCTCACGCCTGTATCCCCGAAGAGGTAGGCAGAGGCGCACTAGCGATCTAGTACACCCACGTTTCGCCGACCTTAGTTCCGTCCCAGATGTGATAGGGGGCGAGCCTATCGCTATATTGGGCACAAATTCCAGACTCCGGGCTGATATGGAAAAATCCAATATCACTTTGCCCGACCCGGGGATCGAACCCGAGACCTCAGAACCGTAATCGTACCGAAATACAACCACGCCACCGAGGCAGCCTTAAATAATAATGTTATAATCACTGGTTGTTTAAATAAAATGTCTGTCTGGCCATGTGTATATCACAGCCATTGTAGTTAGTGAATATTAGGACTACGTGAATGTTTAGATAACAGATGTATTCACACATATGTATATATGAATACATCTATGATATCATATGTATGTACATAGATTCACGCATGTATCCCCGAAGGGGCAGGCAGAAGTGAACTGTAGCCATCTACGAGACAGGCTCGACCTAGTTTGGATGGCATCAGATATCCTAAGACCTGTAACCCTAATTTATTTAATTACAAATATTATTATTATGTTTGTCTTTTCCATATATCGGGACTATTAAAGTCCCGGACTTTTGGTAGGCGTGCGTGGGGCCGAAGCCAACACGTAGAGGCCAGTAAGATAAGTTTAATCTAACATGGGATGTGACACCAACCGGCAATTATCCCCTTGAACACTATAGAAATGCACCCAAGGAAATCCTACTTTTCGCCGAGCTCATTTCCGTCCCAGATGTGATGGGAGGCGAGCCTATCGCCATATTAGACATAGAGTTTTCTCTAAGACAATATTTAATACTTTACCTTCATTCCGAAGCAGTCGGATACAAATGCATAATATGGGATTGTATTGTTTTTATGTTTGTTACTTCTTCACGCTCAAACGACTGGACCAACTTTGATAAAATTTGGTATCGATGTTGCTGTTATCCTGGATTAACACATAGGCTTAACACTTTTTATCCCGGGGAATATATATTTCCACGCGAACGGTGTCGCGAGCAACAGCTAGTTTGTTTACAAAAATGTGATTGGCAAAAATATTTCCAAACAAAAAATGAGATGTAGTAGACAACACAGTTTTTAAATAGGCCATGATATCAGGCTAAGCAAAAAACATTACCCTCCTTTCGAAGCAGTTGTGTAAAGAACAATAATAATTATTCGTATGCCGGTACTATTATGTCTCAATTTTAACACATAACATAACATAAGCTCACGCCTATATCCCCGAAGGGGTAGGCAGAGGCACACTAGCGAACTAGAACACCCACATTTCGCCGAGCTTAGTTCCGTCCCAGATGTGATAGGGGGCGAGCCTATCGCCATATCGGGCACAAATTCCAGACTCCGGGCTGATATGGAAAAATTCAATATTACTTTGCCCGACCCGGGGATCGAACCCGAGACCTCAGAAACGTAGTCGTACCGAAATACCACCACGCCACGGAGGCAGTCTCAATTTTATAGTTATGAAAATATTTAACATTCGACACTATAATCAACTAGAACAAAATATGAAGTTTTAATAAAAATACTATCAGAAATATTAATATGGAAATATAATAATGAAAACATAATTAAAAATGTAATAATAATATTTTTGTAGGGGTAGTAAATAAAAGTCAACACAAAATTATTTATTGGAAGTTTAATATCGTTGTAGCGGAGCGAGTGCGCGTGTTTACTTAGCCTCTAGACTCCAGTCATGCCAGCTACACGTGTTCATACAGTTTAAAACTTGCAGATATTCCGTGCCTGGAAAGGAATACAGTCAATCAAGTGGAAAATCTGGCCGTTAACGATGCAGCGCGATATGCTCATTATACAAAATAGTCCAGTTATCCTTAATTAAATGTAATTATTATAGGTTAGTGTCTTTGTTCGGCGAGTGGAGACGGCCTTATCGACTGGGCGGCGCCGGTGGCGCGCGCTCGGCCGCGCTCGGCGACCGCCGCGCCAAGCTCGGCAAACGTCGGCAAACTTCGGAACGTTTCAGTAGAAATTTAAGGGCTGCGTTAGGGGTATTCCGACAGGCGCGCTGCGTCTGCGGAACGGCCACGATACCCGCACGCCGTTACATAACTCCGACCTCGATACATGATTCAAAACAATCGGCACGCCGTCCGATACCGATAGCCACCGACGGCGACGGCCGCGGCGGTCGACACTCGACACTTGACACACGCTTCATGCTCCCGGGAGTTCGCCCCGGGACTCCGGCCAAAGAGAAAGCGCCGCCTGAAGCGCGGCCAATTGTCGTCACGACAAAAAGACGATAGTAGCAATTTCCCTTTGCCGACAACCCTTTGCGAGGCGAGAGGCTGAGCGCGCTCCGGGCACATGGCGGGCGGGGTGGCGCGGGAGGGTGTCGGCGGGGGCGGGCCGGGGTGCGGGGAGGCTTTCCCGGGCCGCCCCGCCTCAGTGGCGGCCTGCAGTGGCAACGACGCGCGTGTCGCCTCCGACACTTCCGCCCCGCGCACCTAATCCGCTCATTTAGCAAGCAAACGCCGCATACGGTGCGGTGGCGGCTGCCCTGCGGCGCCGAGCCCTCGGGGCCGATGCTCTGACGAGCCGGGCCCCTCAGCCCGAGCTCCTTCGATCCGCGTCCGACCGGCATGTGATATCGCGCCGCGCTACAAAATGACCGTGTGTTCAATTGTTTACGTTAACTGTAGTTGATAACCGGAAGCCGGACGCTGGCATGCTAATGTGAGTATTCTGAACTGTGAGCATTGAGCGATGATAGTGACGCCGGCCGTGCACGCACGCCGTGCCGCCTGAGGCTCGCGGCTCGCATCGTGCGGCGCCGCGGCCGTGCGGCTCGTGCGGCACACGGCTCGCGACCGAAGCGCGCCCTCCTGCAATGCGACATGAGCGGCTCGCGATAAATTCATAAATAATGTAGGCGAGAGTGTTCGGCCGGGTGATATCCACAGTATTCGGTGACGGTTTCTGTGTTGTCGGCAGTCGGACTGTTGGTGGGGACACGTGGAGTGCACGCGCTGTGGCGGAGTGGTCGCAGGCGGGAGGCTTCCGCGCTGGTGGTGAGGAGCCGGCGCCATGCGGCGGTAGCGCGGCGGCGCGGCCGAGCGGCGGCCGACCACTCGTGCGCTCTCGGCTATGTGCCCCCCTTGCGCTACACTGTAAGTACATTTATATTATGAATATTGCTTATTTTGACCATATTTACTTAAAAAAACTTAAAATATTTTTTTTGCGGTTAAAATTAGAGCGTTGTAGGTGTAAAAATAAAAATTGTGACACGTAAATATTATGTTAAATGTAACTTTATTGTTATGGGTATTTTTGGCAAAGTTACTTATTGCAGGTGCCAAAAGTATATCATTTTGTCAACACATACATAAAAAGTTGTGTTCACCTAAAAAAAATCCATATTACCGTGCTGTAAAAATCTTATATTATTGGCAGGTGCCAAAAATATTTATTATTTTGGCAACACACATAAAAACGCTATGTTAAATTAAAAAAAAACTATGTTATCGTGCTGTACAAAATTAGCACTATTTTAACCTAAAAAACGTTGTAGTCGCGAAAAATTACAAAATTATAACATTTTGCATGTAAAATTTTTGCTTACACATCATTTTGTGACAAAAGACTATAACATGCAAACTACGATAAATATCGCGTGACATGCGCATGGCAAGTTTTTATTATTTGGATAAATGCCAACATTGTATCATAATTAGCCAAAATGTATTTAAAAAATCCCCATCAATCGAATGTTATGTAAAATTCGTGTATTTATATCTATCTATCTATCCTGTTGTGTCCCACTACTGGACAAAAGACTTTATATAGCAAAGGTATTTATATAAAAAAACAATAAAAGTATATCTCTGAATAAGTTATCAAATATGAACTGCTACCACGAGTTCATGCTAATCAGACAATTTAATCCAACTTAAAAGAGATTTTAAGACTGAGATCTATAGAGCGAATTTCGACTGAATCTAAGCCAAAGAAACGAAGTCAGTAAGGATTTGGCATTTTTAAATCGAGCTTCGATTTAGTCCGAGCCATTTTTCCATCGACATCCACAAAAGGAGGTCCTCGATTCGTCTGTATTTTTATGTATCTTACTCGATATCTCCGCCAAATATGGACTGATTTTCAAAATTCTTTTCGTGTTCGATAGAGCTTATTTCAAGGGTGGTCCCATATAAATTTGGTCACGATCGGGAAATTGGAAGTCGGTTAGTTTTTAAACTTGTGATTGTTACAAGAACATCTTCGCTTAGTCTGTCTGTGTGTTTTTCTTGCAAAAATGACTCGGACCAAGTCGAAGTTCGATTTAAAAATTCCAAATCCTCACTGAGTTCGTTTCTTTGACTCAAACTTAGTCAAAGTTTGCTCTAGAGATCTCATCCGAAGGCTAACTTGCAACTCTATTACTAACCTAGTATTAAACCTCCACTGAATTATTCTACAGCTCATTCCCATATTTAAATCGAGATTTGGGATAAATTTAAATTTATCTAAGAGTCACAAGTATTATCTTGTATGTATTTTTACCCGTCTACTACGAAAGAAGGGTAGTTTTTTTTATGTTTTCTCCGATTATTATTGATATTTAATGAATGAATGAGGCGAAAGAGGTATGTAAGGATCGTAGCTAGTGGAAATCCGTTGTCTCTGCCTACCCCTATGGGAAAAAGGCGTGAGCCTATGTATGTATATATAAATAATTAGGTACATACATACATAAATATCTGGATAATTAATATATGTTTCTATGTCTTGTACCTGTACGCCACCACACTTGTGTCAATAAATTATTCTTTCTTTCTTTTCTTTGATATATATTAAAATGCATGTTGTATAAAAAATTAACTTTATACATTTAGAATCAATTATAACGATGCATATAAGTACTATTTCATTTAACACATTTATGGATAATAGTATAGTTAATAGGCATTTCCTATTTTATTTGAACATTAGTAGAACACTAATTACAAAATGAATTTGTCACATAAATTACAGCCAATTTATCTATTGTATGGACTCATTATCGCTTCGAAACTGCAATCAGCAATCAAAATTATATTAATATAGATAATCTAAACAATTCCCAGTAGTGTAAAACCGCAAAACTATGCCTACCAAACATAAATGATTCAGCAATTGTTAGTATTATTGTGAAATAAACAGAATATAGAGGTAGAATAGTACATTGTTTTGTTGAGACTGCGATGCTGCGATGACACAGAAGTAGTGCTACGAGTTAGCTACGAATACAACGTAGCTCTGCTACGAAATCTCGAAACGAAACTCTTCTCACTGACCTACGTACGAGATATCTCTAACTCCGAGCTAGTCTTATTTGATAGAAGTATAGTTAATTTTTCATAAAAGAGCTGCACAAAATTGAGGTAAATGGCATCAAAAAAGAGAGGCTTATACCCAGCAGATGGGCTGTGGATGATGATGATGATAGATCATTGAGTCGGTAAAAATGCATTTTAGCTGAGCTACAAACTTTTTATAAGCTACGAAACTCTTTTCTACTGACTTACGTAGGAGGCATCTCTTACTCCGAGTCAGTATTATAAATTTGTTATTATTTGGTAGAAGTATAGATCGTTGTCTCGGTAGGAAGACATCGTCGTCTCGGTAGGAAGACATCGTAGCCCAGCTACGAATTTTTCATAAGCAACGAAATTCTTCCCACTGACCAACATACGAGGTATCTCTAACTCCGAGCTAGTAGTATAATTATCTTTCCTTGTATTATAGAAGTATAGATCATTGGGTCGGTAATAATGCATTGTAGCTCAGCTACGAGCTCTTGATAAGCTACGAAACTCTTTCTACTGACTTACGTAGGAGGTATATCTCTAACTCCGAGTCAGTATTATAAATTTGATATTATTTAGTAGAAGTATAGATCGTTGTCTCGGTAGGAATACATCGTAGCTCAGCTACGAATTTTTCATAAGCAACGAAACTCTTCCCAATCACCGAAGTACGAGGTATCTCTAACTCCGAGCTAGTAGTATAATTAACTTTTCTTATTTGATAGAAGAATAGATCATTGGGTCTGTAAGAATGCATTGTAGTTCAGCTACGAACTCGTCATAAGCTACGAAATTCTTTCGTTTCGGAGATATCGCTTAACATATATACAAAATTACAGACGAATTGAGGACCTTCTCCTTTGGTCGAAAAGTAGGAAAAATATTCCGTGCCGAGGTAACTGTAAGAAATAACGAATACATGCTTAGGTAAGTAGATCCCTTATATGTACATATCATAGGTGTATACTGCATACACTTGGGGCTGGTTGCGAACCTGGTACTATTGCCTCGGCAGTCCGACCCACTTCCATCTGAGCTACATGATTTTTACATATCTTAAAATAGGTGAAATATTAATGACCACAAATAATCTCAGGATTGAAAGCAAATTAAATAACCCATTTTTGCCATTTAGCTTCCGAACCAGAAAAGGAAAATATAGCAGAAAAATCATAAAAAGGAAAATATATCTGAAAAATCATCTTTTTTTCAACCTAAGTCATATAAACTAGGTAGAGCACTCACTCGTTAGAGCCCCAGTTAGTTTAGAGAGGTTTTCTGCGTGAGCTCCCCTGGTTTTCGTGTAGCCGAGGAAATTTTAGTTTGAAAACGCAACGCGCGGTGGCTTTTTAAGTGAAAAAATGTCCTAAGAGTTGGATTTATGACCTATTTAACATTCTGTTAGGGCGAAAATGGCCGATGCATGCAATTTAATGTCTTTCATTTTCATGACCGAATTTATGATTTAAAATTACGTTGAGTTTTATTTAAATTTTCTGACTATGTTTGGGTTTTTATTTAAGGATATGTTATTTACTTTTTACCTGAATGCGTCGGAGGGAGGGTAATGTTTTTCGTTAAGGTTTTATATCTGTCGTGATATTATTAAAAACTATGAAAGGAGAGTATGTAGTGTGTCATTTGCATCAATATAATATAACCTAGATGCACAGTTCTTTGCAAATATCGTTCTAAAAAGTGGTCTCAGGATTAAAACAAAGAAAAAGGTCACAAGTTCTAATTAAATTAAACACAAATATACCCCTATGCACGTGTTATTAAGTAGCTTTTTAACCGAAATGAACAAGCGTTCTTAAATTCGAATTTTCAAATTTAAAATTCTATCGGCGCGGCATCCAACTGTAGGGAAAAGGAGTGCTTAAGCACTTCTTTGCTGTCCCATTTTCCGAGCGTCAACTGTGCATCTAGGTAAATAATATGTCGATGGTCATTTGCCATGATATATGATTAATAATCACATGTTTTAAAACTTAACAGACCAAATTTATATGGGGCCACTCTTGAAATAAGCTCTATCGAACACAAAAATTTTTAAAATTGGTCCACATTTGGCGGAGATATCGCATAGTATACATAAAAAAAATCAGACGAATTGAGGACCTCCTCCTTTTAGGAAGTCGATTGAAAAGTATAATAATATTAAAACTGAAAAAACTGTCGGTAATTGTACTGTCTGTAACATGGACTCCCAATAGTCAGAGAGACATACGATGTAAATAAATCACAATGATTCCGTTTTTCCATCTGACTACGGAACCCAAGAAATGCCATATATGTTTCACATCTCGAAATTTATTAAAATAATATATAAAAAAGTATTTATAAAGCGAGGTGCTTTTGGAATACCTGTAAAATTACACAGAGACGAAAAGAAAAAATGTGAAAAACGATTCCGTTTACAAAGGCCGTACGAAGACGCGAAAAATGTTTCTTAAAACAATTTAATGAATAAAATTGTAATTTCCCGGAATTCGTAGGTTTTTATATTGCGACGAAATATCTCGGAAATGCCTCTCCCACGTCTACTTTGACGTGGATATTTCTTTGAAAAAAAAATTGATGGTTGTTAGATTTGTTCTCCAAAATGGTTGTGTCGACCTGTTTAATAAACAAAGTGGAAAATATTATGTCTACTTCTTTTTCTTTATTTTCTTTTCTAAAATAGTGTTCCGATGACGGGATAAAATAAATAAACCCAACAATGACACATTATCTTGATCGCAGACTATGTTTCACCTGTATCGTGGGTATTAGAAACGACTAGAGACTTCACACAACACCCAGATAAAATTATTTTTGTCAATTCACAAATTTATCTCTGTGCGGGAATCGCACTCGCGGCCTCTCGTTTCACAGCCGGCTACTTGCTCGCTGCGTTACGGATGTTTTCAAATTGTATGTAAATCTGACGATTTCCCGCTGTTTCAGCAACAAACCGTCAAATTTTATATAGAAATCACTTTTACATAAGGTATATTTAAGCGGGGATACAGGCGTGAGCTTATGTTATGTTGTAATCCAATAAACAAATCTGTTAAATACACTTATGAAATACAATAATGCTACAACGTAAATAACTATTATTTGAAATTAAAAATATTGCATATTGCAAAAAAAAGCAGCGATAGCTCAGTTCGTAATGGTACGGACTGCCGAGACAAGTGTCGGAGGTTCGAGACCAACCCACAAAATGGAGAAAACCAACAAAAATGGAGCATACACCTCTGACTTTTGTATGTTAAGTGTATTTTTATTGTGAAATATCGTTTGCTATAACGGTGAAGGGAAACATCGTGAGGAAACCTGCATACCCGAGAATTTCTTCACAGGAATTTCGAAGGTATGCGAGTCTACCAACTCGCATTAGGGCAGCGTGGTAGACTAAGGCCTAACCCCTCTCATTAGTAGAGGAGGCCCGTGCCCAGCAGTGGGACAGTAATATTACAGGGCTAATATTATTATTATTATTAAAAATATTGCAGCGAAATAGTCACTGCAATTCAATTCAGTGGCGTATTGCCTTTTCTAGGACGTACTGAGTACTGACGACTCGTTTCATTTAGTAACGCAGCCAACATTTTATAGGTCAAGATTTGCAACGGTTCTGCTATAAAATCAAAATAACTTTAAACATTCTTGTTACGTTATTTATTGAGAGTATGTGCTAGATACATAGGCCCTTGAAATTAAACTATTTTTACGGATTCTATCACGAAACAAACACAAATTGACCACGAAGGCTGCAAAGCTTTCGAAACGTCGGGCATAAAAATTAAAACCAAATTGTGATAGAATCCGTAAAAATAGTTTAATTTCAATGAATAACATTCACGTAAACCTAAGAAATCATTACATAGGCCCTTACTTATAAAAACAGTTATAAAACTTAACTTATAAAACTGCCTCGGTGGCGTATTGGTATTTCGGTACGACTACGGTTCTGAGGTCTCGGGTTCGATCCCCGGGTCGGGCAAAGTGATATTGGATTTTTCCATATCAGCCCGGGGTCTGGAATTTGTGCCCGAAATGGCGATAGGCTCGCCCGCGAAATGTGGGTGTTCTAGTTCACTAGTGCGCCTCTGCCTACCCCTTCGGGGATATAGGCGTGAGCTTTTGTTATGTTAATGTAAGTTTAGAAAAATATAAGGCTTTTTATTTTTATATTTATTTATAATACAAAGTATTAAAGAAGAATAATCACAAGTTTAAAAACTTAACTGACCGGTTTCCAACTTGATCCGATCGTGACCAAATTTATATGGACCACCCTTGAAATAAGCTCTATCGAACATAACAATAATTTTGAAAATCGATCCACATTTGGCGGAGCTATCACGTAACATACATTAAAAATACAGAGGAATTCACCTTCTTCTTTTCGGAAGTTGGTCGAAAATCATGTAAAGATTATAGAAATTATTACGATACGATTCCCGCGTTGAAACAAATGTTTGTGTGGCCTACAGATATTTGTATCAAGTCTGGGTGTTATGAGACCGCACGTCTCTCATAGTCTCTGACACCCACGATACAGGTTATACCTAGTGTGGGGTCAGGACTAGGTGTGTGACTGTTGGGTGTATTTATTTATTTCCAATTAATTATGAACATTTCGAATTGTGTTCAAAATAGATTTTAAACGCTATAAACTCTGTTTATCGTTATGTTACAAAACGATCTAAGTGCTAGTAAAATGGGCACAAGATTGAGTCCTACATAAAGTGATTGTTCACCGGTTTTATCTTCCTCTTTACAGTTAAAGTCGTTTTAAAGAATAGTTCTTCCTTATCACACATTACTTTAGAAACTTGGGTGTCAGTTTATTACACACTAGTTGTGACTCGTGGCTTCGCTCTTGTTATAAAAGTTGCCGGGATAGAAGTTAGATATCTCACAAAGGGATAAAGTAGAATTAAAATAGTGAACTTATTTTTGGTAGTTACCGTAGTTCCAGAGATGAATGCGTTAGAACAAATTAAGCTTTGTGTTACTAGTATAGGATACTATAATATTTATGGTAACTATGGATCTAAGCTCGGCAAAATGTCGGTGTTCTTATCGCTTGTTCGCCTCTGCCTACCTCTTTGGGGATATAGTGAGCTTATGTATGTACTATGGAATAAATCAATTTTCTATCGTTGCAAAAACTTCACATGTTGCATAATATATCATCACCCAAACATTAATATTAAAATAAATCCAACTTACATAGAATATGGAAGTATCAGATATTTTTGGGAGAGCTCTTATCTCTCTATTGTTAATTCAGCATCCTAAGCTTTTTTATTGTGTCCGGCGGTAAGCGAGCCATTCATATAGATGCCTACGTGGACGCTTTAATACCGATAATGTTCAGAGTTCTAAATTGGATGTAGTTATGCAACAAGGATTCAACCCTCAAAAATTCTAATCTAATATTATAAACGCGAAAGTTTGTGAGGATGTATAAGAAAGAAAAATTAAAAGAAAATATTTATTCGTCACAGCATTATGCGACATAATGGTATAAACAGAGAGGCGATAAAACACATATTTTAAAGGAGACAAAAACTGATAACAATACTGACATAACCTACAATAATAATGACAACTTTGCGTCTCACGATGCTGTCGAAAAGGTTTAGGCTCATGGATGTATGGATGTTTGTTATTCTTTCGCGCAAAAATAAGGTCCTAAATGGATTTTAATTAAACTTTACAGTGAGATTATATACTGATTTCTTAAGTTTACGCGAATATTATACATTGAAATAAAACTATTTTTATGGATTCTATCACGATTAGGTGGTAAAAATAGTCAGATTATACACCAGAATAACACATATGCTACTTTTTATCCCAGACAAATGTAAATCTATGCCAGATTTGTTAAAAAAATCCACGCGAACGAAGCTGCGGGCAATAGCTATTCAAAAATATGTATATGTAATAATAGGTGTAGGATTGGGAGGTCAATATTTTCAATACGATTTGTCTAAGGCTGAGATCTATAGAGCGAACTTCGACTCAGACTTAGTCAAAGTCAAAGAAATAAACTCATTGAGGATTTGGAATTTTTAAATTGAACTTCGAATTAGTCCGAACCTTTTTTTACTACCTCTAGAATAATCACAAGTTTAAAAACTTAACGAGCCGACTTCAAATCCGATCGCGACCACATTTATATGAGACCACCCTTGAAAGAAGCTCTATCGAATATAAAAAAAATTTGAAGATCGGGCCACATTCGACGGAGATATCGCGTAACTTACATAATAAAAAATACAGACGAATTGAGGACCTCCTCCTTTTATGAAGTCGATCGAAAACAGACTGACAGACAGACTAAGTATAGATTTTCTTATAAAAAATGACTCTGACTATGTCAAAGTTCCATTTAAGAATTCCAAATCCTCACTGAGTTCGTTTCTTTGACTTAGACTTAGTCGAAGTTCTCTCTATACCTCTAGATCAAAGCCTAAGACTGGATTCGCCAGAAGGTATTGACGCCAAGCAGGCAACTAGTCATAAAAACGAAAACAAATCATTACTGCAAGTGACTTGCCCTAACACATTTGGAATGCGATAAGGACAACAAATAACGATGCAGCAGTCGATTTTCTAAGGTTTCATTTGTGAAAACAACGTTGCGGCATCGTTGCGGCAACGATGTTTTCATTTTTGTATTCAGCAAAGTACAAATCGCATGCACTAGCGCTATGCGTGATGACGGCGCTTAAATGTATGGAAAATGGTATTCTCTAACACCCAACAACGTTAAACGCTCCGTCGATCTCAACGATGTGCGCTGCGGGAGCTCATCGTCGATCGCAACGTTGTGGCGTTTCTTAGATGCTGATTCCTCACTAATTAAGCAAAGTAATGCAAATTATATGGACATTGTTCACCAATGCTATTATCAGATTATCCATCCCAAGGGACACCATTTCTTAGAGAATCTAGCCATCTAAATTCTGCTGCCGTTTTGGTGGCTTCATTTGCACATTCTACAAACCGTGACTAGAAGTCAGTTAGGGGAACGAAGTCATTCAACTGTCACACTAGGGCCGTAAAAGAGGGCTCATTACTTAGCATTAATTCAGTTTTCGACTTCGAAAAAGGAGAAGATGCTCAATTTGTCTGTATTTGACATAATATAAACATAAACATAAGCTCTCGCCTGTATCCCCGAAGGGGTAGGCAGAGGCGCACTAGCGAACTAGAACACCCACAATTCGCCGAGCTTAGTTCCGTCCCAGATGCGATAGGAGGCGAGCCTATCGCCATATCGGGCACAAATTCCAGAGTCCGGGCTGATATTGAAAAATCCAATATCACTTTGCTCGACCCGGGGATCGAACCCGAGACCTCAGAACCGTAGTCGTACCGAAATACCACCACGCCACCGAGGCAGTCAGAGGTTGTCTCTATTTTCTATGTATGTTACTCGATATCTCCGCCAAATGTGGACCGATTTTCAAAATTCTTTTTGTGTTCGATAGAGCTTATTCCAAGGGTGGTCCCATATAAATTTCGTCACGATCGGATAAACTTTGACGTCGGGCCATTAAGTTTAAACTTGTGATTATAATCGATTACCGGCAGCTCAGCATACTTATACTGAAAACTGTGGCGTCTTGGATGCAAATTTCTGGTCGGGAAATTAAAGTTGTTGTTGAGTTTTTTGATTGAAAAAGTCATTGACTGGGCTTAGATTTTATTGTAGAGACTGCTGAACTAGCAGGTAGGTCACCTGATGGTAACTAGGAGGAGCCCATAGACTCCCAAAATACCAAAAGACTCATGGGTGTGTTACCAATATTAAAGGAGGGAAATAGGGTTTGGGAAGAGAAGTGGGAAGTTAGGGCACTGGAAATCTCAGTCACCAAACGCCGACACAGTCATTTTATGTCAGTTTTTTGTGAGATAGTGCGATGAAAGACGTCGAGTCCGCACATTCGTGCTGTAGGCGTTATACTTCGGTATGACTTCCGTTCTAAGATCCCGGGTTCGATGCCCGGGTCGGGCAAAGTGATATTGTATATTTCAATATCACCCCGGAGTCTGGAATTTGTGCCCGATATGGCGATAGGCTTGTCCCCTATCACATCTGGAACGGAACTAAGGTCGGCGAAATGTGGGTATTCTAGTTCGCTACGCTTACCCTTTCGGGGATACATGTGTGAGCTTATGTTATGTATCTTGTAGTTGTGCATTAAGTTTCAACAGAGAAATTACAAACCTATGTTGAAAATTCCATTGAAATTAAACCCCACAAAAATACATTGTTCCTTCATAATTTCTAGCGAATAGACGCCGACGTCGTCAACCACAGAGCAAAATAATATCAAACCACTCAAAAATTATCCTTATTTCGAGCACACATGACACACTTTTGTTTGTACACGCCGCAAGTCCTCTACAGTAAAATTGGCGCTATGGCCTCAGAAGGACGGGCCCGCCGTTCTGCCCCAACGGACCTTTTCCTTTATTTGAATATTTATTAAATCACCCCCCTTACCCCAAAACGATCCTCAACCCCCCTTTAGTGTTGTGACAACGAGTCTCCTCTTTTGCCTTTCATTTGGCTTATCGCGGAACGTTCGTGACAAAACGTTTTTTGACTATGCAAATACTTTATATAACGTAAATTGAGTGGATATTGGACAAATAGATAAGGTCGGCTTAATTGGGGTTTGATAAAGATATGAGGAAATAATAAGGAAACATTTCGTAAAAATATTCGGAAGTTTAAAAGGATAGTTTTCGATTCGAAACATAGGTGACACCGGGATTAAAATGCGGTGTTAGTCCCGTATGATATTTGGGATGTAAATAAAATCAAAATGGGATAAACTGGTTGAATCTCCTAAGGACATAGCTTTAGTAGTCGTGTAGGGTGAGCATTTTCAAAATGAAAGCCGGTGTCATTTTTTCTTTCATAGAATTACTGTTTTTGTTCCTGGTCAGGCAAAGCAACCTTTTAAATTTAATTTGCCCGGGACTACACCCAGAGGGGGTTGACGTCAGGCAGGCGGCCGGTCGTAAAAACTAAGCCAAATGCTTTCTGCAACATGCTTGAAAAATGTGTTGCGCTGACCCCACATTAAGGTGGGATAAGGGCAGGTAGAAAGAAAATACATTGTTACTGTTTTCTGTTCTGTGTTTTGTAAAAGCTGATAGGAATCGTTATATAGGGATCCTTTGCCACTTAAATTTAGGTAAGGTTTTAGATAACACATGGTCCCTGAACTTCTGACCCCCAATGAGGTAAGAGTCGTGTGTCGTGGGAATGTGGGTGTTAGGAAGAGAGAGTGAGAGAGTGAGAGACTTTCGGTATCACAACATCAAGACAGTGAAGTGCACTGGCATTTAGATTAGGGTAGACAAAAATCTTGCATTTTCTTCAATTTATTCTTGCTTTACTTTAACCATCATGATCACTCCCACGTTGATTTGAAATAATCCATCCTTGCATCCATCTTTTTGGTGAACATTTCTTTCTTTCATTATGTAAGTTATCTCTTTGTCTATATGAAATACGCCAATGCATCCAGGCCCAAAAGAAATATTTTAAGAATAAGACAAGAATTTGCCTCGATCCCAGTACAAACCCGCAGACCACTTCATGATGGGCTACTCGCCACGCCAAGGACTACCAAACGACGCCAAACGAACATAGAGCTAGAGGTGGAACATGAGCATTCTTTCTCGATCTTTTAGTGTAAACGAACGATCGTTCTTAACGTTTACACCAAAATATTATCGAGCAAGAATGAGAACCAAGAACTAGGCTTCTTGCACGATAGATATTTAGATCAGCCGAGCGAATGCTCATTGTTCATTCGTGTCAATTCTGTGGTTGATAATGCTTCGTTATGGCCGAACATCTTCGTACGCAGTATTCGCTCGAACATAAGAACACTTTGAAGAGACCGTTCCGGGAAGAGAGTACGTCCGAAAACGTAGGAACGCTTTAAGCATCTGTTCGCACGCTCTAGTACCGTTTACATCAAACGAGCGAGCATTCTTATAATATTCCATAGAATCTTTGCGAACACAGACAAAACTCTAAAATAATGCTCTACGTTTGTTTACACTAAACGAATTTGATACAGTAGGCATAGAATGAGCATTCGCTTGACTGATGTAAATCGGTCTTTAAACCAAATAATATGCAAACTCTTCCAAAATAAAAAATGCAAACTACTTACACCGAACAGCGGCCTAAGCAGGAAAATTTCTGACAACCGTAAATGTATTCGAACTCGATGCGCGTCTATGAAATTTGTATGAAATATTAACCAAACGTCATCAGAGCGCAGCGAACTCGAATACATTTACATTTACATTAGTTTTTCGTGCTCGGGCTACAGAAATAAAATTATAAATACTTGGAGTTAACAATAAAACAAACACAAAATAATATTAGCCTGTGAAACCCGAGCTGTCTCCAAGTGACAACGGACCGGAAACTTCGGGGAATAACAGGAAATGTCGGGATTAAAACGGAATATTGGAAAATGTGGAGCGGGCAAAATTAAAATCAAGACAGAAACTTTAATGGTACAGTGGGATTGTACATTAAGTTTTAGTGAAGGAACTGCTGGTTGTGAACCGAAGTCCCAGGTTCGATTCCTACGTCATTCCGGGTGTTTTCGACCGACTTCCAAAAAGGAGAAGGTCCTCAATTCGTATTCTTTCCTGTATTTTCTTTATTCTAATACGAATTGCTTGGGACTGGATTCCCCAGTGGAAGATGTCAGACAGGGAACAGTTAGTAAAAACTAAGACGAATGCTTTCTGCAACATGCTTGAAAATATGTGTTGCTGCGACACCATATTAAGGTGGCACACATGTTATTAATCAATTATTAGGTATTATAAGACATAGTAGTGACGAGTGCAGTTGAACCGTAATGTTCAGTATAATAAATAAATAACACCCAACAGTCACATACATAGTCCTGACCCCACACTAAGATCGAGTCTTGTATCGTGGGTATCAGGAACTACGAGAGACTTTCGGTCTCACAACACCCAGACCGTAAACACATATCTGTGGGCCACACAAACATTTATCTCGGTGCGGGGATCGAACACGCAGCCACTCGTTTCACAGCCGGCTACTCGCCCACTGCGCCACGGAGGCTGTCAAATACTATTTGGCTTGTGTTGATAATATACAACACTGGAATAAGATCAATACTCATCACAGACATAAATCTAAATAGATAACGCAAGTATTTATTTTGAATCTGTGGCCGGAGCAGGAATATTTTTGACAATTGAATTCGTACGGAGCTCGATGCGCGTCTATGACATTTGCATGAAACCAAACGTCATCAGTGCGCAGCGAGCTCAATAAGAATTCGATTGTCAAAATATTCCTGCTCGGGTCGCTGTATTTTATATTTATTACGATTTGTGAAAATCATGCTATTTGCGATTTTCTTAAAAACTATAACCAATCAGGATAATTGTTTTCCTATTATATTTTTTCGGGAAGGTGTTATCGATTTACTTTATACTATCAGTGGCCTGAGCAGGAAAATTTCTGACAACCGTAAATGTATTTCAGCTCGATGCGCGTCTATGAAATTTATATGAAATATTAACCAAACGTCATCAGTGCGCAGCGAAGTCGAATACATTTACATTAGTTTTTCGTGCTCGGGCTACTGAGATAAAAAATATTTCAGAGATTTTTTTAATATTTTTTTTCGCTACGACTAAATTCATGCAGAGTCTAATCTCCCAAAATACTGTTTTGTATATCAGGTGATTATCCTGCAAATCTTATAGATTAAGATATAAAAAATATATATTTATGCAAAGAACTAAGTTATTTTCAATTTATTATTCAGTCGCAAAAAGAAATATATTTATCTGTTACACGGCTAGTGATTTACCGAATTCGCGATGTCTGTTTGCATCTATATCTGTGGTAATCCCACTTTCACAATAACACTTCTGCTTTATATCACAAGTTTGGATTTCTACAAAAATATATCAGTAAAATTACTCAGTGTTGAGAAAGTAAACAAGTGATTTTGAAGTTAAAATATTATTATTGAATCGGATGGCTCGCTGTTCCTTTTGTTAGGAAGTATTATTTACTTACTTAGGTGAATGAATTTTGAGGGTTGAAGCTAAGGCTATTTAAATGAAAATAGGTAGAATATTCTTTTGTGATTATTATTAAATGAGGAGATCCATAGAAGAACGAAAGTCACCGACATAGCCCAGAGGATTAGCAAGTTGAAGTGGCATCGGGCAGGGCACATAGCTCGTAAAACTGATAGCCGATGGGGCAAAAAAGTTCTCGAGTGGAGACCACGTACCGGCAAGTGCAGCGTAGGACGTACACCTACAATGACCGACGACCTGATAAAGGTCGCATGAAGTCGCTGGATGCAGGCCGCTTCCAACAGGTCGATCTGGAAATCTTTGGGGGAGGCCTATGTTACCAGTGGACGTCCTATGACTGATGATGATTATGATGATGATTCTTCCGGTAAGAATCGGGTTATATGCACCCTTCGACAATGCAGGCGTGAGTATATATATGTGTTTATAACAATGATTAAAGAAAAATAAGAGAACCAAACATAACTACAAAAAATACCGGTTTACTATAAAACCGGTTCCGCCATTCTTGTTTCGCGATCTATTTACATTTAAGTGGTCACCGTGTCATAAGAATTTAATAACGTATAAATACTTATTGATTTTATTGTAAATACGCTGTTTTATTTACAATAATAATAATTTCGGAAAATAAAGATGCCGAACTGTTATATTAATGGGATCTTTAATTCGCAAAGTCGCCATTTTTGTTTCGTTCTATAGATTACAAATGCTTCATTTTTTCGTAGTTATGTGCTGTCCTCTATCTTCCTTTGTCCTTTTTGGTCCTCTTTCCTTTTTGGTTTATAAGCCATCATGAAATAGACCAGATTCAAGATCACCCCAGTATTTGTTTCGCTGTCGATAATCGAGATCAGACACAGATCGACAGCTGTACGAAACAAATTAATACCGGATAAGTTGTTATCAACACGGGATGTGCGGTTATTGGTTCCATTGGTGTTCGATGGTGACAGGAAATCATGCTCAGGCTGCGGATTTAACGTTTATTTGTGTCATGCCAGGTTATTTTCGATTAAAATAAATAAATAACACCTCACAGTCACACAAAGTCCTGACTCTTCAGTGCCTCAGAAGGATTTGTGTCGTTTGTATCAAAAGAGAGACTTTCAGTCTCACAACACATTGATTTGCTTATTACTTGATGATGAATACTGTGGATAGCTTTGTCCCTGTGTCTGCATCGGTCATCAGGCTGTCTTGTCGCAGGCCCCTTGATTTTCTTATAAAAATGTGGTCACATAGTCACACAAAATGCACTTCTGACAGGTCAACAAACAAGGTCTAGGTAAATTTATTTACTAATGATCTTATGACACTATCAATTTAGAAAACAAACAGGCAGGTTTGGATACAATAACAATGTTGGGGCTTAGATAAGGACAAAGAACAATTTTTATACCCCCTCCCCCGCCCCGGTGACCACCCGTAGTATATGGCAAGACTGCCCCTCTAGTTGTCACGTAGTTATTTATAAACATGGTTTTGAATAATATTTTGTCGAAGAAAAGTTAAAAAACAAAATATTATGATGTGTTGCCACCTGTGACTTTAAAAAGTGCTAAACGCTGCGCGCCGTATTTGAATATAGATCGAAAAGGCACGAGATTTGCGTAGAAGATATTGCCTACGTGACGAAAACCTAGGACCCCTGTGAACTAGCGTGGTAATTTGAAGACCCACTCCTCCCCTGAACGGGTCAGGTTATATGGGTGCGTTCCCTTACGTGGTATAAACAAGCATTTATGTAAGCTGGCATGACTTTGGTGACCATTGATAAACTCACGGCTTGTCGATGGTCACTGCACTGCGCTTACATTCAAGCGTAGTAACTTTCCTGTGCCTGATAAAAGAAATGAAAACCAGTCTACTATACTATCCAGAGTCTACTACTTTCGACCGACCTAAAAAAGGAGAAGATACCCGATGTCTCGGCCAATGTGGACCGATTTTCAAATTTTTTTTTTGTTCTATAAAGCTCATTTCAATGGGACTCCATACCAATTTGGTCACAACTTTGAAGTGGGTCCGTTGAGTTTTTAAGTTTGTGATTATCCAGATTATTTTTGTACCTCATCGAGCTTTCGTGATCCAAGATTTTGATGATTTGATCTTAAGATAACGTACTATGCAACTTATCTGACAGCCTCCGTGGCGCAGTGGGCGAGTAGCCGGCTGTGAAGCGAGAGGCCGCGGGTTCGATTCCCGCAATGAGACAAGTGTTTGTGTGGCCCACAGATATTTGTTTCAAGTCTGGGTGTTGTGAGACCGAAAGTCTCTCATAGTCTCTGACACTCACGATACAGATTATACCTAGTGTAGGGTCAGGACTAGGTGTGTGACTGTTGGGTGTATTTATTTATTTATCTTTTACCCCATTACTACACCCAACTACACTCAAGTTCGATTGTCACATCCCAATTGGCTTAACAATTACATTTGTCACCCAACCCCGGTGAACAAGCCACCGCTAATGAGTTTAGCGGTCGAACACACGTGTTTCGTATGTCAACGTCATTGGATACGGGATACTTGGTACGGGATTGAGTGCAATGATTAAATCGTTTACCATTGCGTTTTCGGTACGAGGTGTTTTGGGATAATCGATGTCGGTGCGGTAATGAACTGTTTTGCCGCTGTGTTGTTTGAGACTTATAATTCTAACTTACTTTAGTGGCAGGAACCGTGTCGTATAGTCCAAAATTTAACTTCCAACTAGAACCATCAAAAAACGTAGTCAATAGATTATTCCAATAATATTCTCATATTTTGATGAATAATTATTTATTCACAACTTAGCCTTATATTAGAAATGCTCTCCATCACGACATAGGACGGAAAAAAGCACAAAGATTAGATACATTAAAGTCAGAAATGTCACTAATTCTGTCTATCCTTCTTTTTATTGAAACTTACCAAATGAAACGCAACAGCGAGTTGGCATTTCATCTTGGTTTTTTGTGAGACAGTGGTATCGGACCGGTCCTGCCGGCCCATTCGCGCAGTAGACATAAGTGACTACAGTATGTCTTTGCCACTTACAAGTTACGACTAGCATTGAAAATATATTTTCTAGACCTATTCAAAATAAATCTCTTCATATAATACGCTGCAATAAAAATTGTGTACTAATTTGAAATTCATAGAAACCGCCCGCGTCCTCTGAGTATTAAGAATTTCATTATAATAAAAAAATTGAAGACTAACAGAGTTTCTGATACGTTTAAAAGGTTTTCTCGGTTCTTTTTAGGAATAAATTGTGAAAGGGTCTTTGAGGACTTAAAATAAATCTTTGCCTGACTTCATCATATTTAAAATATTCTATACACATGTGGTCTTTTGTTTTACTTCATACTTTATCATCTTTTTTACTCACATACATAACTCATGAATTTCAGAATAACATATTACGCAATTCATCTTTTTTTTTCTCTTTATTTATTTTAGGGACTTTTATATGATTACATATATGACAGTCCCATCGTACCTTATTGACAAAAGTCTTAACAAAATACCACATAAATAACATAATATAATATTAGGTGCGTAACATAATAAATTTAAATAACATGTAGGCCGAGTCTGACAGTGGTGTTGATAGAATATGATGAAACATGCCGACATCGTCCTTGTTAAGTTGTAATTTATCTATAAGATCTTTTCTATCCTGTTCATACCGAACACAATCTTGTAATAAATGCATAACATCCTCAACTGTACCACAGAATTCACAATTTGGAGAATCACTTTTCTTTATAAGATAGTTATAACTATTTAAAGGTAGATGTCCAGATCTTACTCTCAATGCCGTCACTATCAGTTTCCTATGTAACCTACTATTGTAAAACCAAGGTATACGAGGAGGCTCACAAACAATGGACTTATACCAAATTCCCTTGATCTTAGCTCTCTCATTAAAATATTCTTTCCAAAGTAAATAGCATCGATTCTTATACTTAGGGTAGAAGTCTGTATAATTTGGTTCAATATTAATTTCGATTCCCTCAATGATTCCCCGTTTAGCCCAGTAGTCAGCCTTCTCATTGCCCCTTAGTCCAATATGTGAGGGTACCCACTGTAACGTTAGACTTATTCCGGCGGCAAGAATATCATTAATTTTGGAAAGAATTATATACGCTATCGATGAATACGCAATTCATCTTGTTCTTCTTTTATATTATTTGCTCCGTTTTCCATAAGTTAATGAGAAATTAACATCTATTTCATGTTGCAAAACGCTCTTATTAGTAATTTTCTTATTAGCTTTTACTAAATTCGTATATCTATTTGCAATGGGTCTATATTACAGTTCGTGGTCTACATTATATTCTGCAATACTTCTAAATATCTTATCTTTCTACTTGCTCTTATCCCGCCTTATTGTGGGGTCGGCGCAACACATTTTTTCAAGCATATTGCAGAAAGGACTCGGCCTAATTTTTACGACCAGCTACATGCCTGATGAACCCTTCTTTGAGAGATCCAGTCCCGGGCAAATTAAATCAGAAAAATCGCTTTTCCATTCGGAATTTTCACTTTCGTGTCGATCCCAAGACCTCCTAGACCAAAGAGGCGACCATTTCTAAATATCCCATCAACTAAATTACCCAAAGTTGCATCAACTTCTAATTTATTTCCTTCGTTTACGTCCATATTACCCTTTCATACTCGGCAAATTCTAGTTTCTAACAACATAACTTGTGTGTGGCATAACAATTTATAGATCATTAAAGGACCGGCTCCGGAAGATGTTGCATACCAACTTGATGCAAAACTAACTTCGTAAGCCCATCAAACTGTCTTAGCTTCGGCGACATGTTTATACTGGACGTTGTTTGGTTAATCTGTTATAGATTTTACGAGAACAGAATTTTTGATCACTTTTATATTGTTTTGAAACAATTCTTTGCTCTTTTCTTATCTAATATCTATTCTAATATCTTTTGTTCTACTTTTTTGTCGTAAAATAATAATGTTGTCACTAATATTTTTAAAAATTCTAATTTAAATCTTTATTTAGCTATCACGTGTCATTTGAATCTACCGACTCTTCGGAAATGCTTATTGCCCACTGATTTTTATTTTCTATATCTTTATTTGTAATTATTTGCGTACAGTAAAATAATAAAGTCATTTCCAAGAATGATATTCCTTAACACAATTTGTAAGCTGACATTATGCAGTAAGATCTACAATAAAACAACTCCTTATTAAAACTGAAAATATGTCATCTCCCTAACCTAATTTTGCATTTCCTACATTAGTAGTGACACTTGCTTTCATTCGTCCTAGCTAGAGCGGCTTAACAACTTGCCTTCAGTTAATTGCTACTAGTCAGCAAATAAGAACTAAAGATGTTTATTTTAACTCTGGATTATCTTGAACATTATTATTAATTAAATTGATATTGATAGTACAATAAGAAATTAGGATTCCTAAATAATACGTTTATAACATTTTTAATCGACCTCATTAGGAGAATGTTCTGATTTTTTTTACGTGATATATCTGCCGATTACCGATTGAATTTAATTATTCATTATGTATTCGATAAGGTTTATTTAACGCTCTACGCATATTTGCATAAAAATCTAACGGTAAGATACACAGGATTCATTTTAAAAATGTAAATTTTATTACAAAGTTGGTTGTTTTACTAATAATTAGGTTATTATTCAATAAAAACGAACTATACCGAACCGCTTCTCAAACATTTAAGAACATGTTAAATCATTTGAGACCGCATTATGGCACTTAACGATATAAGTAAGCAATAGACTTAAGCAGCATTTGACTATGGGAAGTAACAAAAACACATTACTAGCTAGTTAGCTATTCAATTTAATTAAGCGGTTGAAACCAACCGCAATATCATTAAAATAGTTGAACTGTTTTCAATTAATTTAACGGTTTTTATGGTTGAAGTTGATATGGTTGCATTTCACAGTTGTCACATTATTCAATAACCGATGCATAGTGGTTTCATTAGCGGTGCAACATGAATCGAACATTTTAATAATGTGGTTTTGTCTAGAATATTAATTAATGCTTTGGCCTAGCTTTCAAAATTAAAAAAACTTTGGATGTAATTAACTTAACTCTAATACTGGATAAAACTCGAATACATTTGCCTGCTTCGGTGGCGTGGTTGTATTTCGGCACGACTACCGTCCTGAGGTGTTGGTTTCGATCCCCGGGTCAGGCAAAGTGATATTGGATTTTTTCATATCAGCCCGGAGTCTGGAATTTGTGCCCGATATGATGATAGGCTCGCCCCTATCACATCTGGGAGCGAACTAAGCTCGGCGAAATGTGGGTGTGCTATTTCGCTAGTGCGCCTCTGCCTACCCCTTCGGGGACACAAGCGTGAGCCTATTCATCCATATTCACATCATATTTCACCGAGCTCATTTCCGTCCTGGATAGGAGCCGATCCCCAACCATAATGGGCACAAATTTCAGACTCCTGGCTGATACTAACTACAACCCACAAGTTTAAAACTTAACAGACAGACTTCAAATCCGATCGTGACCAAATTTATATGGCCCCCCCTTTGAAATAAGCTCTATCGAATACTCTCACTAAAAAAATGTTTGAAAATCGGTCCACATTTGGCGGAAATGTCGCGTAACATACATAAAAAATACAGAAGAATTGAGGACCTTCTCCTTTTTGGAAGTCGGTCGAAAACCCAATATCATTGCCCGACCCGGGAACCCGAGACCTTCAGAAAATTAGCCACCGCAAACTCAAAAAAACTACGCCACCGAGGTAGTCATATGCACGAAGACCAATAAAAATTAAAGAAACAACGCCCAATTTAGTCCACAAAGGATATAAAAATAAACCAGGTTACACAAAATAACTGTTCCGTAAAATACAAGGGGAATCGCCGAATGCGGGGGCAATCGCCGTGCTCCGTGATGGAAGAAACGTGTCGGTGGTTACACGAGCCGAAAATTAGTACCGAAATGATAACGCCTCAGGCGGACAGTGCTATCGCTTTTTGTCGAGTTAGGTTTCTTTTTTGGATTAATTTGGTATTTTGTTTTATTGTCTGTTATTGTTTTGTTGTAGCAATGATAGCTCAGCTCGGTACGCACTACTGAGACGAGTGTCGGAGGGTCGAGACCAATCATAATGGAGCAGACACCTCTGAATGTTCTATGTCAAGTGTGTTTTCTTTGTAAATTATCGCTTGCTATAACGGTGAAGGAAAACAGCGTGAGGAAACCTGCATACCCGAGAATATCTCCACAAGAATTTTAAAGGCTTGTGAAGTATACCAACGTGCCAGCGTGGTACACTAAGGCTTAACCCCTCCCGCTAGTGGAGAAGACCACTGCCTGAATGTGAATATAACAGGGCTAATATTATTGTTTCGTCGTGTGGATTACTATCAAATAATTAAATCTCAAATGATGATTGATAAGATTTTAACGTTCCACATCATGATTAAGGTCTACGTCTACACTACGAATGCGCCAGTTCGACCACTTTGATACCAGTCTCACAGAAAACCGACGTAAAATACCAGTTTTCTGATACGTTTCTAGTTTTTTTTTTTTAGTTTATTTAAGGAACCAACAAACAGCTACACATTAAATATTATAAACTAGTTTTACACTGATAAATAATACAAATGAGTAACTCACAACATAGTTCACAAATTATAAGTAAAGTCACTATTTTTTGTTTTCACTATTTATGTTTCGTTCGGTGAGTGAGATTTCAGGTGGCTCAATTTGAAGGCAAGGGGGAATTTGGCCTGTCTTATGGCAAGTACAACGAAATGCACCAGCGGAGATTCGCGTATGATCGAGAACTTTCGGTCCCCATCGTCTATGGCCCTTCGCGAACGTTCTTTCGCCTTCGTTCGGCTGGTGTGTACTGTTACTGAGTGTGTCAGGGGGGTTTTTAATTAAATAACTTTTAAACTTTTGAAATAAAAATATATTAAAAAAAAAGGAAAAACAGAATTATTAACTAGTGCCCACAACGAAATCTCTAATCGGTCTACCACCAAATTGGAATTTATTGATATTGTAAACGAAACAATGTAATATGATAATTGACATGTTTGCAGTTTATTTGTGTTTTACTTAAGGGGAATATAGTTATATTCCAAAACATGTACTTAAGGGGAATATATTATAACAGTACCCACCATTACGTATGTGTACGTCTTACGTATAAGTTATGAGAATAATACATTTTTCTTTCATCTCTCTAAATAAATTAATAAAAGCTTTTGCCTAGGGATTATTTAGTTTTTCATCTCCAAATACGTGTACCTGAAAACAAGACTGAAAATTTCAGGCTCTGTGCTCTCCATAACGTGCTGAAAACTCTGAAAATGTTCGTTACAAACAAAGAACCGAGCTAAATAAAACCTTTTAACCTACGTTGCGGTGCTTTCAAGGCGTTCCCTGAAATGTGGTCCGGTTAAAGAACTTTGATGTCACACCCGGATATCCCTGAATTCTAGTTAAAATGGCGGTGGATATTTTGGTGGAACGTACCGGGCTTATGGATTATAATTTTATTTCGTGGCGAAGCTTTTATTCCGTTTTGAGACGGCTAAATAAGACCAATAGCTAAGCTTGTTAAGTAATATTGTAGTGAGTTTCATACATAAAAAAATTACGCTTGTATCCCAGAAGAGGTAAGCAGAGAACCACAGAACTAGAACACCCCTATGTCCAAGCTTATTTCTGTCCCATATGTCACACTTATTTCAACGTGCAGTTACATATGTAAACTGTCCCTTCTAACTTTTTTTTCCGGCTTTCATATCATATTTGTGTAGAAATTCATAGATTCATAGAAGAAATTCCTACCTTCTGAATTTCCACTATGTAGTCCTAATAACCACCGAGTAAAGTAGCTGTGGTATATACAAACGGACAGACCGACAAATAGACATGACGAAATTAAAGTGTATTCACGATGCTTACTTCGAAAATGTAAGCATGCATTTTTAACATACATACATACTTAAGTTCACGCCTGTATCCCCGAAGGAGTAGGTAGAGGCACATTAGCGAACTAGAACACCCACATTCGCCGAGCTTAGTTCCGTCCCAGATGTGATAGGAGGCGAGCCTATCGACATATCGGGCACAAATTCCAGACTCCGGGCTGATATGGAAAACTCCAATATCAATTAGTTACATTTTCGGAAATGCAATTTTACCAAAAATTACATCAATTGTAATTGATAGGTTCGTGGATATTTGATTACTTGTACTCTGTAATTACGAATGTGTAAATTTTCTGTTTTTGCATGTGGAATCCGTTCTGTCTAGTCTTACCTGTTGACACTATGACAATTCTGGTATCAAACCCAATGATTGTCATACATCGTGAGGTATTGTATGACCGACAACACAATGGACTGAGCGGCCCGGACAGGCCCGAATCAAGTATTTGTCAACCTGTGGCTTTGTACTTTTGACAATACGCCACATGTTTTGGGGAAGGGTCTGGCAAATTACTAAACGATTGGGCCCAGGTCGCATTCCTGGATATCTTTTGTGTTTTATTCTTTTTCTTTTTGGTTTGTTCTGCAAAGCATTTAGTAATTACATATTTAAAGATTATTTTTGCTTTTTGCATGCTATTGATTATTGATACCTCGGTGGCGTAGTTGTATTTCAGCACGACTACCGTCCTGAGTTCTCTGGTTCGATCCCCGAGTCGGGTAAAGTGATATAGGATTTCTCCATATCAACGTGAGTGTACTAACTAGTTCGTTAGTGTGTCTTTGCCTACCGCATCGGGGATACAGACGTGAGCTTATGTTATGTTATGTTTTATTGTTACTATTTTATTTTATAATTTTTTTTTTTTCTATTGTTCAATAGTCACAAACACCTTACTGATCGTATACGAATATGAGTCTTGTGTCGTGGGTATCAGAAAGTACGAGAAACTTTCGGTCTCACATGCTCCAGGGGGGTTACCACCACCTCTTATAGCAGTATTATTATAATCTTACTTGTACCGATTCCCATACAAAACAAACGAAGAACGATTATAATAATACTGCTATAAGAGATCGTGGTAATCCTGTTGATCGGTGACAACTTTTTGGGGTCATACAAACATTTAATTTGCCTTTTCACGGGATCGAATCCGCGGCCTTTCGCTTCAGAGCCAGTTACTCACCCACTGTGAAACTCATTTCTTTCAGCATGTTAGAGAAATGACTCAGCTTTGTTTATACGACACTTCTCTGCCTAATGTCCACTGAGGGGGCAATCGTTAAAATCTGAAATGGAATGGAACCTAGAACTTCTCAGCGGACAGCCCATACACGCTGCCACAAGACCAAGTAGTATACTTATCACGGCTAAATCATGTCCAACAAAACCATTCGCCCAAGTACACATCGTATAACAATATGTTATGACCCGGTAGCCCCGTTATCACCGTTGCCATGGTAACCAGAGTTTCCCGTTTGCCCAGGCAATTACCAGTATATGTGATGAGAAGTTGGAACAAGTTGTGTTATGTTTGCAATCAGTGTATGGAATATTGTTTTAGGATAGAATTGTTTCAAGAATCTTAAGCTGAGATCTATAGAGCGAACTTTTTTTTTTATAGCAGAGACTGGCAAACGAACAGATGGGTCACCTGATGGTAAGTGATCTCCACCGCCCATAGACACCCAAGACACAATAAGAATCATGGGTGCGTTGCCAACCTAAAAAGAGGACATGGAAGGGGAGGGAATAGAGATTGGGAAAGAGGGGGGGGGGAATGGGCCACCGGAAATCTCGCTCACCGAACGAAACGCGACAGCAAGTTGCCACTTTACGTCGGTTTCCTGTGAGACAGTGGTATCCAACCGGTCAAGCCGGCCCATTCGTGCTGTAGACGTTACTGTCTACAGCGTGGCTCTACCACTCATAAGACTCATAAGACTCACTTAGACTAAGTAAAAATAAAAAAAAAAAAATTTTTTACGGATCTTATCACGATTTGGTTTTAATTTTTATTCCCGACGTTTCGAAGGCTTTGCAGTCTTCGTGGTCACGGGTTGGACTGAGATGTCATTTGTCCAAGAATGTTAGTATTACAAAATCTACCTTCATTTTAGAATTATACAGATTTTATTAAAATCCGTAAAAATAATTTTATTTCAATGAATAGCATTCGCGTAAACTTAAGAAATCAGTATAAAAAATATCATTGAGGATTTGGAATTTTTAAATCGAACTTCGACTTAGTCATTTTTTACAAGAAAATCATTGAAATAAAACAATTTTTGCCGATTCTATCACGATTTGGTTTTAATTTGTCTGACCCGTGACCACGAAGGCTGCAAAGCTTTCGAAACGTGGGGCATAAAAATTAAAACCAAATCGTGATAGAATCCGTGAAAATAGTTTTATTTCAATGAATAACATTCGCGTAAACCTAAGAAATCATTAAGAAAATCAATTGTTAGTCTGTCTGTCTGTTTTTTTGTGCAAAAATGACTTTGACTAAGTCGAAGTTCGATTTAAAAATTCCAAATCCTCCCTGAGTTCGCTTCTTTGACTCAGAGTTATTCGAAGCTCGATCTATAGATCTCAGCCTTAGATTAATGAATGGGACCTACAGATGGAATAGTGATTTTTCGACCGATTTCCAAAAAGGAGGAGGTCCTCAATTCGTCTGTATTTTTTTATGTATGTTACGCGATATCACCGCTAAACGTGGGCCGATTTTCAAAATTCTTTGTGTATTTGATAGAGCTTATTTCAAGGGTGGTCCCATATAAATTTCGTCACGATTTGAAGTCGGTCTGTTAAGTTTTTAATCTTGTGATTATTTATGTCTCGACTGCCTCGGTGGCTTAGTTGTATTGCGCGGTACGACTATCGTTTTGAAGTCTCGGGTTCGATCTCCAGTTCAGAAGTGATATTGGGTTATTTAAATTTTAATTTATTATTGTTTTTATTTTATTTTATTCGGTTGGGATGTAATATAATCTATATGGCGATAGGCTCGCCCCCTATCACATCTGGGATTGAATTCAGCTCCGTTAGTGCGCCTCTGCCTACCCCTTCGGAGATACAGGCGTGAATCTATGTATGTATGTTTTTAATAACAATTGAATGATGTGACAATTAACAGCTCGCCTTATCGTAAGCAATGCTACTCATATCTTTCAAACGCAATATTGGATGAACAATGATACTTCGATGTCGCGTCCATGGACTAATTGCAGCATTTACGAGCTCTGGAGTGTGGGCATGGAAGTCCTAGGTTCAAATCCCAGATCGGGAAACGAGTCTCCAACACGATTTGCTCGGGACTGAATTCTTTAATATGGGTTGTTTCAAGCTACCAGCTGCTCTTAAATATTGAGGAAAATCATTTGACAGCCTCCGTGGCGCAGCGGGCGAGTAGTCGGCTGTGAAGCGAGAGGCCGCGAGTTCGATCCCCGCACCGAGACAAATGTTTGTATGGCCTACAGATATTTGTTTCGGGTCTGGGTGTTGTGAGACCGAACGTCTTTCATAGTTCCTGATGCCCACAACACAAGACTCGATCTTAATGTGGGGTCAGGATTAGGTATGTGACTGTTGGGTGTTATTTATTATTATTTATTTATTTATGCAAAAAAGTGGGTTGCGTCAATTCTATATTGCAGAGAGATAAGGGCGGAGGATTAGAATAACATACATGAGATTCGAACCTATGATCTCTCCCTCAGAAGGCCATAAGCATACTGAATATGTTTAACATAATATTCGTTTATTTTATGATAAAAGCACTTTATTACCTAATATACCAGTTAACTGAATACATATTTTCAAAAAATTCTCATCTCAAGTAAAGACGAGTTGACAGAAATTGTTTTTTTAAAGTCCACAAACTGCGCATTTTGATACGCGGTACGCCACGCTCAAGCGCCGAGTCGTATCGTAAAAATATATGGGGTGTCGACTGTTGCCCTTGCATAATACTCTCTTTGGAGGCAAAAATTAACATAAACAGAACGCCTATTAGCGAGATAAAGGCTTAAATGAGACACGTGGGCGTTTGTGTAGCGATGTGACATCGGCAGAACTAAATGATCTTTCTCTTGTACTTGGTTGAAGTGATAGTATTGCAATTAAAGTTTATTTTACAGTCGCCTCCTTGATCTAGTGGCAGTATACAACATACACCCTGATAGTAGTTTGTGCAGATTAATTAGGCTTCTGAATCGATTACAGTCGTTTTTTAAACAGGTAGATATTTTTATTTTATTTATTAAAACTAAGTAAATAAATAAATAAGTAAATAACACCCTTGGATAAAGCCTCCCAACAAATGAAATTAAAACGTACATAGCCAAACAAACGCCAGACGATAAGGCCTTTTTTAAAATAAAAATGAAATAGTAAACAAAATTGTAAAGATCATTTCAGTATATGAATTCTTATTGGATTTATTTAATTGGGGTGTCTGAACGTGTGCGTTAATTACACATTGTATATGGGCTGTGGACCGGGACTTTCTGGGTTCGATTACCAGTCAGGACTAAGCGATTTTTCTAATTGGTTTCCCTGGGAATGAGGCCCCAGAGGGGGGTTCAGGTCAGGCAAGTAGCCGGTCGTAAAAACTAAGCCAAATATTTTTCTGCAACATGCTTGAAAAATTGTGTTGCGCCGAGCCCACATTAGTGGGTTAGGGCCGTTTTTTTATAGCAGAGACTGGCAAACGAGCTGGTGTGTCACCTGATGTTAAGTGATCTTCACCGCCCATAGATACCCAAGACACAAAGAATCATGGGTGCGTTCCCAACCTAAGGAGGGAAATGGGATTGGGGGGATGGAGGGAGGATGTGGGCCATCGGAAATCTCACTCACTGAACGAAACGCTGCCCATTTTTCGGTTTTCTGTGAGACAGTGGTATCAAACCGGTTGAGCTGACCCATTCGTGCTGTAGACGGTAGAGCGAGGCTCTACCACTCGAAAGAAAAGATCAACGTGACGTGTATTGCGTATTGCAACACAGGACACCGGATTGTGTTAAATTTTCAAAATCAAGAAACGAGAGCCATGTTTAAATATTCACTCTGAATACGTTCTGTGAGTTCTTGCATATCTTAGGGCGCGGCGAGTTGTTCCAAGCGGTTGGTTATCCTCAAATAACGAACACGTCACACGTGAGATGTTTAGTTCAATAGAGTGTGCTTCGTTGCGTAGCTTATGACGGGCGCCTCGGCCACCGGCCGCCGAGCGGTTAATACAATGTGTAATATGTCGCTTTCAACAGGTTAACAAATGAACGTAAAATTATACTTTTTGAGTTTTTACAGAATCATAATCAGATAAATGATTTATCGTTGAAAAATTTACAAAACGTTCATCCATCTGTGTGTTACGGGATAGTTTTAGAAAAAGCATCATTTACTATAACCGTCATTTTTAACACTTTATTTTAACTATGGTTAACGCCATTTTTTACTGTTACCCGTACGTAATATAGACGTGAAACAACTGAGGCTTAAGGGACAAGATTATACATACCAAGTCGACGCTCCCTTTTAACCCACTTAGCAGTAGAATTTTTAAACATTCCTTTCTTTATGCGTGAGTCTTTCTTTGTAGAATATTTTATAAGAACACGATAGCGGTTGAACCATCTTAAGATGCCGTGTTGTTATATTGATTGGGTTCGATTCCCGGGAATGGATGGGGTTTTCATTCCAGATGGGGGTTGACGTCAGGAAGGTCAGGTTACTGTCCCACTGCTGGACACGAGCCTCCTCTACTAATTAAAAGGGTTAGGCCTTAGTCTACTACGCCGCTCTAATATTGGTAGACTTTACATACCTTCAAAATTCTCAGGTATGCAGGTTTCCTCACGATGTTTTCCTTCACCGTTAAATCAAGCGATTCACAATGAAAATACACTTATCATAGAAAAGTCAGAGGTATATGCTCTTCATTTTTGGGTTGATCTCGATCATCCGACACTCGTCTCCGCAGTGCGTACCATTCTCAACTGAGCTATCGCTGCTGGAAGGATATGATGACCTAAATTTGGCCTTTGTAATTCTAAGGCATACCTGATTTGAATATTACCCCTAATATAATGAAGGGTCCTTAGTAGTCCTCGAAACTGATCCTCTAATTGGATTGTATATTGATACAGCCAATCCTTTCCTAACAGAGGTAGATCAATATATCCGATAACTTCAGTTTTGTTACGGTAATTGGAAATATCAATTGTGTGTAATTTCTTCGGATGTAGATTCTTACAATATTTAGGTTATTTCCTTATTCATTGATTAAAAAGGGCTATTTTTGAGTGGTAGAGCCACGCTATAGATAGTTATGTCTACCGCATAAATGGGCCTGCTCGATCGGTTTGATATCACCGTCTCCCAGAAAACCGACGTAAAGTGGCAGCTCGCTGTCGCGTTACATCCGGTGAGTGAAATTTCTGGTGGTCCAATTCCTCCCTTCCCTTTCCCAGTCCCTATTTCCATCATTTTAAGTTGGCAACGCATGATTCTCTTTGTGTCGTGGGTGTCTATGGGCGGAGGAGATTTTTTTTACGACCGACTGCCTGCCTGACGTCAACCCCCTCCGAGGGATCCAGTCCCGAGCAAATTAAATTAGAAAATTAGCTTTGCCCTACTTGGGAATCGAACCCACGACCCCCCAGTCCGCAGCCCATGCTGCCACTAAACCGAGGAAGCGACTATAAATGGCCAGTCACTGCGATAGCAAATTGTTAACTGACCGAAGTAAAGCCAAACTACTCAACACCGATAAAAATCACCGAGAACTTTCTACAAAGGCATAGAAAATTCCACTAGAGTTCCACCGAGCGGAGCAATACAAATCAACATTAATAATTTAAGGTTTTATCAGATATATCGAGCCTCGGAATTTGTAGCTGGTGTAAGTGATGAGCGATTTCGTAGATTTTTTATACTTATTTTATAGTGCGATAACAAGTTTTCCTTCTGTTACATTAAGAGTTATCCTAAAAATGGGACAATATGTTAGCATACAGAAGTTATATTATAAGAATACAACGTTTTTGAAAATTAACCAAACTAGTTCTTGACACCCATCGACAGGTTGTTAAAACAACAAGAACATTTCTTCTTAATGGTGGTACTTTCATATGCGAGAGTCCGTCTCGGTTGGTGACACTGCAATATATATTTCTACAGCTAGGCAGCATTAGTGTAATTTTGTGATTTGATTTGATGGACAGCCAGTGAAATTTCTGGGCATTCTCAGGCCTGATATCTAATGATCCATGGTGTTGAGCGAAATACAGGCCACTCGGTGCTTTTTAGGCAGTTGACCATTAGGCGAAAGACTTGCTGGCCTCGTATTTTTTTTAAATAACACCTAACAGTCACCCAGTCCTGACCCCACACTAAGATCGAGTCTTGTGTCGTGGGTATCAGGAACTAAGAGAGACTTTCAGTCTCACAACACCTAGACCCGAAACAAATATCTGTGGGCCGCACAAATATTTGTCTCGGTGCGGGGATCGAACACGCGGCCTCTCGCTTCACAGCCGGCTGCTCGCCCGCTGCGCCACGGAGGATTTCAACTGTGCCTGGAATTGCAATAAAAAAATTGTAACCATTCAAAAAATATCACAGCCGCAAAAACTTAGTCTAAATATAAAATCATATACTGAAAAAGTAAGCAATAACGTTAAAGTTAAATCTCCGCTAGCTAATCACTTGGATCGGGCCCAAACAGTGCAGTATAAAGGAGCCTCCACAATGGAGTCCGCAAAATGGCCACAATAAAATGGATAGATAAATTTCATCTTACATTGCTTTCTTGTGCACGTTTCTTTACCACAACCGGATGTCAATGTAAAGAGCAGTTTTATACCGCTTTTCCTCGAGCAAATTATTTCTAAAAGGTAATTTTGTTTAGAATAGTGTGATGGTATAATTTTGCTTCCTTTGTTATTTTTTTTATAGCAGAAACTGGCAAACGAGCAGATGGGTCACCTGATGCTAAGTTATCTCCACTGCCCATAGACACTCAAGACACAAAAAATCATGAGTGCATTGCCAACCTGGAAGTTAAGGGGAGGGAAAAGTGATTGGGAAAGAGAGGAAAGGAAATGGGCCACCGGGAATCTCACTCACCGAACGAAACACGACAGTAAGCTGCCATTTTACGTCGGTTTTCTGTGAGACAGTGGTATCAAACCGGTCGACCCGACCGATTCGTGCTGTAGACGTTACTGTCTACAGCGTGGCTCTACCACTCAAACTGTAATTTTTCCGTTATTATTCTGTTTTGTGACTAAGGTTTATGTCCTTAGGTTTTAAAGGGTTCTGACAACCTGTCGATGGCCTGTAACAAAACATGCATGATCCACAAGTATTTGTTTCGGGCCTGGGTGTTGTGAGACTGTAAGGCCCCCGTACCTCCTAATATGTGTGACTATAATGTGTGACTGTTGGGCATTATTTATTTCTGGTGCAGTCGGCTAAAATCATAAAACATATCTCTATGCGTCATAAACTGATTAATCATAATCACAAGTCTAAAAACTTAACAAACTGACTTCAAATCCGATCGTGACCAAATTTATATTGGACCGCCCTTGAAATAAGCTCTGTCAAAAAAAAAAGAATTTTGAAAATCGGTCCGCATTTGGCGGACATATCGCGTAACATAAATTAAAAAAAACAGACGAATTGAGGACCTCCTCCTTTTTGGAAGTCGGTAGAAAACAGACGAATTGAAGACTTTCTAATTTTTTGAAGTCAGGCGAAAATGCTACTCTTTCAAAAACAAAACGTCCTAACTCAAAAAAAATAAAAAAATAAAATAATGCTCAGAATGTTTACAGTCTTGTTATATAATTGCGAATGAGTCTGGATTCCAGGCCTAACCTAGGACTAGTAGGGCATGACCCCGTCACATTGAAAGAGGCTTAGGTCACTAGAGCTCGGTACGAATAAAAATGTAAGAATCGAAATTTATTCACTTTTTATGCTTAGTTTTTTAATTTACCTATTTTGGGACGACTGGGTTATATTCTGGTATTGATCGTCATATTGTATATAAAATCGATTAAAGGTTACCGAAATGTTAAGACGTTAATGGTTTTTTTCTACTTGCCCTTATCCCACCTTAATGTAGGGTCGGCGCAACACACTTTTTCAAGCATGTTGCAGAGAGGATTTGGCTTAGTTTTTACGACCTGCCGCCTGCTTGACGTCGACCCCCTATGAGGGATCCAGTCCCAGGCAAATTAAATTAGGAAATTTGCTTTGCCCGACCTGGGAGTCGAACCCAGGACCTGCCGATCCACAGCCCATACATAACACTAGATCAAGGAGGTGACGAAGAGGTTAATGGCAATTTTTTCAATCTCTGCACCAACCAAATATCAACTGTTAGGAGTCTGCTTGTACATATCCATCTATAAAGTGTTGTAAATTAAATGAAACGATGTCATTAGTTTAAATTTTTATATGGTCAGCAGTAAAATTATCGGCGATTATTGGTATTCAATTGTTCTTAGAAAATATATTAAAATGTATCAATAAAATGTATTTTATAACGTGTATTGGGCACCTTTTAATATAATTGAATAGTAAATATATTGTGTGAGTCAGTACTTAATCAACATAATTTTAGGTGCTATTTTGCTGACGGTGATATTTCGACCGACTTCCAAATAGGAGAAGGTCTTCAATTCGTCTATTTTTTTACGCGATATCTCCGCAAAATGTGGACCGATCTCCAAATATTTTTTTTTTTTTTGTTTATTTCAAGGGTGGACCCATAAAAATTTGGTCACGATCGAATTTGAAATCGATCCGTTAAGTCAGTTCTTTTTGGGAATATTGATCATTTATTTTGGTAAATTGTATTATTGTATTCTGACTAGCTATTTTTTTGAGTAATGGATTTATTAAACACTGTCGTTGGCAAAATCATCAAACTTTGATGGAGGCCATATTTTAAATAAAGAAGAAGAAGATCATTTATTTTATTTGACACAAACAATCGAGAAAGGTACATGTTAGTTTTATTGCTATCACACAAATAATGTATATTTATTGCATACCTATCTAATTTATAGAAATATTAAACATGATTTGAGTGGTAGAGCCAGTACAAATAGGCCAGCTCGACCTGTTTGATCCGAATTACTGATGTAAAGTGGGAGCTCAAAATCCTAAGCTCGAATAGTGATGGCTCTACCACTCACATCATTTTTAATCTTTCTATACATTAGATAGGTATGCAATAAGTATGCATCATTAACATTTTCATCCAGTAGAGCGTAAAATTAGCGCGGAACTTCCAGATACGGTTGCTGTACACATTACTAACCCAGTTCCCACGTTACAACCATAAAACAATCCCACCCTCGCTAACTCCGTGAATGTGCACCCTACGCCAAGAAAAAATAGAAAAAAAAAACACATTCGCTCATTTATTTATGAGAGCTTTGGCTCGGCTGCCCGGGGCCATTAGCAGGACAACTACGTCCGTCCTTGTCTCGCGCCGCCGTACTCGCATTAAGCTATCTCGGTCGGATTTTCCAGCTCTATTACTCTTCGGGTTAAAACACTTAAACTTTGAACTAGTGTGGAATACGTAAGAACGTATCTTTTTATGTTGCGTCCCGAGTTATTGCTGGGGTTCGTAGTTTTTGTGCACATGATGGTGAAGGTGTTTTGATACAAGTACTTACGTCAGTCGACTGTTAAATTTTGTCTATACTGATATTTTAGGACCTTACTTAAAACAGCATTTTTAGCTGAGCAAATGGTTAAGAATAACCTGTCACTTTTTTCTTTGCGTTACATTGTTTAAAAATGAAAGGGACAACCTATGGTATAAAGATAAGCAGCGCATAAATATTTGTATAAGTAAGGGGCTTAAAGACAAAACACACATAAGTTCACGCCTTTGTCCCCAAAGGGGTAGGTAGAGGCGCACTAGTGAACTAGAACAACCACATTTCGCCGAGCTTAGTTTCGTCCCCGATGTGATAGGGGACGAGCCTATCGCCATATCGGGCACAAATTCCAGATTTCGGGCTGATATGCAAAAATCCAATATTACTTTGCCCGCCCAGGGATCGAACCCGAGACCTCAGGACGGTACTCGTACCGAAATACAACCACGCCACCGAGGCAGGCAAAGATGAAACATTTATTTTTATAATGAAGAGGCTCAAAAACTCGTGAATTGATTTTAAAAACTACTTCACCTATGGAAAGCTACATTATCAGAGAGTAACATCATCACCATCATTGTCAGCTTCTGTTTACCTACTGCTGGGTATGTGTTTGATTGGTATAGCCACGCTGTAGACAGTAACGTCTACAACCAGAATGGACCGTCTCGACCGGTTTGATACCACTGTCACACCGAAAACTGACGTAAATTGGCAGCTTGCTGTCGCATTTCGTTCGATGAGTGTGATTTCCGGTAGCCCATTTCCGCCCCCCTCCCTTCCCAATCCCTTTTTCCTCCCCTTCCATTCCGTCCTGTTAGGTTGGCCATGCACCTTTCATTCTTTTTGTGTTTTGGGTGTCTATGGGCGGTGGAGATCACTTACCATCAGGTGACCCATCTGCTCGTTTGCCAGTGTCTGCTATAAAAAAACTCTGGAAACGAATTACGCTGTAGTTTGTACACTAATCATTAATTATAAATTCATTAAGATCCTGTACGAGGTTGTGGTGTTTCTTATTTCTGTAGATACTTACATCGAAAGATACTGCTTTATAAAAAAACACTATATCTTATATAACAAATACTACAAATACAAAAACTCGAAAAGCGGCTCAAATGTACAGTCGTCAATAACACATCTATTCAGAATGGCGCCAACATAACCAAATAAAATTTGATAATGGGTAACGTAGGTGTTTTTGAATTTCACCGCAGCAATAAAAAAACATAGCCCAGAGGATTAGCAAGTTGAAATGGCAGTGGGCAGGGCACATAGCTCGTAGAACTGATAGCCGATGGGGCAGAAAAGTTCTCGAGTGGAGACCACGTACCGGCAAGCGCAGCGTAGGACGTCCACCTACAAGGTGGACCGACGACCTGATAAAGGTCGCAGGAAGTCGCTGGATGCAGGCCGCTTCCAACAGGTCGATCTGGAAATCTTTGGGGGAGGCCTATGTTCAGCAGTGGACGTCCTATGGCTGATGATGATGATGATGATGAATAAAAAAAACTGTCACGTCGATACTGAAATAAATTTTAGAACAAAATAAATAGCAAAAGTTCAGTTACTTAATGTCACACCATTTATACCGGTATAATGCGTGAAAATCTACAGTAGGTAAACTTCAGTAGGTACGCGGCGCGTGAACGTCGTATCTAAGGTGGACATGTCCATTCATGTTTCTTATCGATAAAAGTCTTTGACCGCTAATATCAGCTGTTTAAGATCGTCCCGAACTTACATCATGTGCAAAAATTGACAAAATTAAAAATCAATCCTGTAGGTAAACTATTTTACCTATTCGACTGTTATATGACAGCCTCCGTGGTGCCGTGGTAGCCGGCTATGTTTGTGTGAGCCACAGATATTTGTTTCAAGTCTAGGTTTTGTGACACCGAAAGTATCTCATAGGCTCTAACACCCACGATACAGGTTATACCTAGTGTGGGGTCACGACTAGGTGTGTGACTGTTGGGTGTATTTTTATTATTTGGTACAAAGCCTAACAACGTTGCAAGGTATATCTGGTATGATTTAATGTCGTTATGTCGGCGCCACTCGGTATACAATAATAGCAAAACTAGTCGTTGTTTACGCGCGCCTGTGTGCGTCGGAGAATGCTTACGAATGGTCAGATCAAAGGATTTTCTTTCAAAAGAATATATCTGAGTTTTATCGAGATAAAAAGCTCTCTGCGGTCTGAAATGTGAGCGGGCGCGGGCGAGTTAGTTTATGGAAACAGTAAATTGGAACGGTTTTATTTTGATAGAAAAACATGTTTTATAAATAAAGAATTTTATCGTTCAGTTTATCCGTCCGTTAATTTAATAAATTGTCCAAATATCAAGAATTTGTCATTAAAATCTAATCATGATCAGCCATAGAACGTCCACTGCTTAATAAATGACTAACGCCCGAATGTTCCAACGCTACTCAACTCAACGGCTTCTTATATTGATTTTCGGCATACAATTTTGACGGATAAGGCGGCGTTAAACGATATAAGGTGACGTTAAGTCTATGAGCATTCGGAGGTAATGCTAAATAAGTAATTTGTTAGTGAGTGGAGTAAATATTGCACTCCAATATTTAAGGGATACTTACATTTTCTATCTTTACCTCGGTATTTGGTATTCAGATAATTTAATAATTCGTACGATTCTGTAGAAAAATGTGTTCACACCGTTATTCTACCATTAAAACATAATTTAGTTTTGTTTTAGTTAGATAAAAAAATATTTTTATATAGTTTAAGTCGCGTCCAGCTTACACCTTGACTCCGCCGAGAGCATTTCGCGGTTCCCATCTAACGTCTCAAGCTAAGGGCCCTCACAGATCTCTAGGGATAAAATAAATCCCACGTATACCGGAGACATAATTACCCTTAGTAAATACCACTTGCCGTCGCCTTTGAGACAAAAGTGGACCAATAAGATTTTGATGTTGCTTTGTGTGCATTGAAGTAGCGATAGCTTAGTTGAGAATGGTACGGACTGCCGAGACAAGTGTTGGAGGTTCGAGACCAACCACAAAATCGAACATACACCTCTGACTTTTTATGTTAAGTGTATTTTCATTGTGAAATATCGCTTGCTATAACGGTGAAGGAAAACATCGTGAGGAAACCTGCATACCCGAGAGTTTCTCCACAAGAAATTCGAGGGTATGTGAAGTCTACCAACCCGCATTAGGCCAGCATGGTAGACTAAGGCCCAACCCCTGTCATTAGTGGAGGAGGCCCTTGCTCTGCAGTGGGACAGTAATATTACAGGGCTAATATTATTTATTATTTTTTATGTGCAACATGTAGTCAACTTTTGCATTTTTCTTGAGGATTCCTGCGTCAACTTAAAGTTGATTGGTAGAGAATGCTTATAGCATTAAGTCCAACTTTATAAATATATACATACCTAGATTCCTGCCTTTATCCTATAGAGGTAGGCAGAAACGAATTACACGACTAGAACACCCACATTTCGAGGCTATCAAGCTAGTTTCTACACAAAAAGTTTGATCTCAAACAACACTAACGCCGTCCCTCGTAGAGTAGCAAAAATATTTACAACACCCTTTTAACGACATATTTTCGGCTATAACATGGTAGATGGTGCTAGGTGTCATACTTAATTATGAGATGTTGCCATGGCAACATGGATGAAAATAGCAACATTTAATCTAAGCAACATATAGAACTTACTATAATTACGCGATTCGACAACAGAGGGCGCTTATTAGAAGATAAATAAATTTCTAGAAACATGTAAGCAAAAAATATATTTTATTATTTTTCAATGGTAAGTACACTATTTATTACGAAGATAAAACTATAGTTTGGTCCATCTTTTACCCTAACGCGACTTACAAGATCATATTGATTAACTCGACGTAATTTATTTGAAAATAATTTATTTTTTCAACACGTCGACGTCCTGTCGCATGGATGTATCAAACTGTACTGTGTGACAGGTGACTAATGAGTTACCACTTGGTCATAAGTGGGTCACGAGTTGTGGTGATGCCCCGCCTACTACTATACTGATTGATGTATTTGATAATATTACTCTCTAGTCGCCTCTTTGGTCTAGTGGTAGCATGTATGGGCTATAGACCAGGAGGTCCTGGCTTCGATTCCCAGGTCGCGCGAAGTAAATTTCCTAATTTAATTTGCCCGGGACTGGATCCCTCATGAGGGGTTGACGTCAGGCAGGCGGCCTGTCGTAAAAACGAAGCCAAATCCTCTTTGCAACATGCTTGAAAAAGTGTGTTGCGCCGACCCCACATTAAAGTGGGATAAGGGCAGGTAGAAAGAAAGATAATATTACTCTATCTAGTTTAAATCAAACATCCAAATGTTTTAAACAACAAATGGTAGACCCAAAAGCCACGAGTAAACAACAACCATTTATAATTGTACTCGTATAAAGCCCGTTACGTGTCGGTTGTGAAGAAATCCCGCGGTGATCCGACCGTCCCTCGGGATACACGCAATGCGAAGGATTAATATACTGCGAGACTCGAATTTGTCAGGGTTAACTGTAGTACGCTTGCTTATCATCGATTACATACATGGCAATGTTCTTGGCATAAAAAGTTTTCAAAATATTCCTTAATAATAAAAAATCTTTGGGAGAGGCATGATGTTCAGCAGTGAATGTGAAAGTGAATAAAAAAATAATAATATTAGCGATAGCTCAGTTGGGAATGGTGCGGACTGCCGAGACAAGTGTCGGAGGTTCGAAACCAAACCCAAATGGAGCATACACCTCTGACTTTTCTATGTTAAGTGTATTTTCATTGTGAAATATCGCTTGCTATAACGGTGAAGGAAAACATCGTGAGGAAACCTGCATACCCGAGAATTTCTTCATAGGAATTTCGAAGGTATGTGAAGTCTGCCAATCCGCATTAGGCCAGCGTGGTAAACCAAGGCCTAACCCCTCTCATTAGTAGAGGAGGCCCGTGCCCAGCAGTGGGACAGTAATATTACAGGGCTAATATTATTATTTTATTTTAATATTAGCTATGTAATATTACTATTTCACTGATGGACACGGGCCTGCTCTACCAATGAGAGGGATTAGGCGTTAGACTACCACGCTGGTCTAATGCGAGTTGGTAGACTTCACATAGCTTCAAAATTCTTTTGAAGAATATTTTCAGGTATGCATATTTCCTCACGATTTTTCCTTCACCATTAAAGCAAGTGATAATTCACAATGTGAACATATACAAGTCAGAGGTGTATGCTCTTTTTGGGGTTGGTCTTGAACCTCCGACACTCATCTTGGCAGTGCGTACTATTCCTTACTGAGCTTTCGCCGCTTAAATACTTCTTATTGCTAAGTTATGATATAATTAGACGAGACGTGTTATAAAAGAATATGTAAAGAAACACTTAATCAAATAATGTCCTTTACACAATTTTGATACAGCCGTAAGTAAATAAACCAAAAAAATGTAAGCATTCAAACGAAACCCTAAATGAAAGCCCATTCATTCAACATCTCAATACTCGAATCGCGTTGGAAATCGTAAATCCGTAGGTCAGAACCGCAAGAGCGTTCTATATTTGGAGCGGTCATAAGGTTATATCCGAAGCCAGCCATTGATCCCGGGGTGGGAACGCCCGGATACCTGACAAGCGACTGGCGCCGAATTGGCATTTTGATTCGGTGCCAGCGAGCGAACACAATACGCATGTCTTTGTGCGGGAAAGTTTTGTAACAGTGCGTGGATCGATGTACTTTAGGCTTGTCGCGCTATCATATTTAGTTATACGTACATTTAGTATATTGCCATTGACAGTCTCCGAGCGAGTAGCCAGCTGTGAAGAGAGAGGCCGCGGGTTCGATTCCCGCACCGAGACAAATGTTTGTATGACCAACGGATATTTGTTTCGGGTCCGGGTGTTGTGAGACCGAAAGTCTCTCGTAGTTTCTGATACTCACTATACAGGTTATACCTAGTGTTGGGTCAGAACTATGTATGTGACTGTTGGGTGTATTTATATTATTGATCGTACGATCTTCGCTTCTTCTTCTACCTACACATATCCCACTTTACTTTGGGATCGGCATAACACACATTTCATGTTGCAGAATTCATTCGGATTTCATTTTTATGACTAGCTGCCTTCTTGACGTCAAACTCCCTTAGGGGATCCTGCGTGAAAATCCTGTTATAAAAATACCTTCCCGACTTGGGATTTGAACCAAGAACCTCCTAGAACATAATAAGCCAGCCACACCAGAACATAGCCATAACACACACACATTGCGCTATCCTGACACACATATAAAATGGTAGGGAAAAGGGCTTGGAAGTAAATAGGACTACTTATTTCTTTTTGTCGATGTAAAGTAGTTTAATTATTCAATTACAAAAAATATTGAATATTGAACATGAAAATATGCTTTGAATTTTATATAAATAAATAAATACACCCAACAGTCATACACCTAGTCCTGACCCCATACTAGGTATAACCTGTATCGTGGGTATCAGAGATTATGAGAGACTTTTGGTCTCACAACACCCAGACTTGGAACAAATATCTGTGGCAAATTAATCAATACATTAGTGGAATAATCTCACCATAATAGTCATTCCGATTTACCAATGAATATCCTATCTACCATTTTACTGTATGACATTTCAGATATAGATCACATAACATAAGCTCACGCCTGTATACCCGAAGGGGTAGGCAGAGTTGCAATAGCGAACTAGAACACCTCCATTTCGCCGAGCTTAGTTTCATCCCAGATATGATAGGGTCGAGCCTATCGCCATATCGGGCACAAATTCCAGACTCCGTACTGATATGGAAAAATCCAATATCATTGCCCAACCCTGGGATCGAACTCGCCTCAGGACGGTAGTCATACCGAAATACAACAACGCCTCCGAGGCAGTTACAGTCAGTATAGATCATAATTTTGTAGTAACGCAATCAAAACTAAATTAAATCAACTTTAATTTCGCTAAGTTTTAGTTTTCAAAAATAGTTACAAACACGAATATTAAACAGAACATGGTAAAAATAATCACAAGCTTAAAAACTTAACGGACTAACTTCAAATCCGATCGTGACCTAATTTATATGGGACCATCCTTGAAATAAGCTCTATCGAACACAAAAATAATTTTGAATCGGTCCAAATTCGGCGGAGATATCGCTTAACATACATAAAAAAATACAGACGAATTGAGGACCTTCTCCTTTTTGGAAGAAGGTCGAAAAACACAGTTCACATAATCAAGACGGTCGAATCGTCTCCTCCTTAGTTTGTTTTTAAAACACTAAATTCCGATAGCCGTGTTCATCGCTCGTAGTCCAGTAGCCCAAGCACGAAAAACTAATGTAAATGTAAATGTATTCGAGTTCGCTGCGCACTGATGACGTTTGGTTAATATTTCATACAAATTTCATAGACGCGCATTGAGTTCGAATACATTGACAGACAGCCTCCGTGGCGCAGCGGGCGAGTAGCCGGCTGTGAAGCGAGAGGCCGTGGGTTCGATCCCCGCACCGAGACAAATGTTTGTATGGCCTACAAATATTTGTTTCGGGTCTGGGTGTTGTGAGACCGAAAGTCTCTCGTAGTTCCTGATACCCACGACACAAGACTCGATCTTAGTGTGGGGTCAGGACTATGTATGTGACTGTTGGGTGTTATTTATTTATTTATTTATTTATTTACGGTTGTCAGAAATTTTCCTGGTCAGGCCCCTGCACATTATAAAAGATTTACTGATGATACTACACTTCTATTGTCTGGTTCAAAAGTGGCGTATTAAACGATTGAGAGGCTATCTCGGGAAATAGGTCGTTTTTCACGTCTACTTTGCTTGTGATAACTTTGTGGTTTACGTTGTTAATAACTTCGATGCTAATATTAAAAAGTTTACTGAAAGTGGAGCGGGTTTTATAGCGATTTAAAATAATAATTATACTTGTTATAAAAAGTCAGTCCATAAAGTTGTTTATAATTTAATTGAAAATATTCTACGCGAGATTTTTAAATTCTACCGAGTTATGAATCACTTAGATAGGAGGAAGTCGGTGGATGCAGGCCGCTTCCAACAGGTAGATCTGGAAATCTTTGGGGGAGGCCTATGTCCAGTAGTGGACGTCCTCTGGCTGATGATGATAATGATGATGAATCACTTTTTGAAATCCTAATCCTCCTAGTTTGATTAGCGCACCGAGTCAAATGTTCGTGTGTCCTACAAGTTGTTGTTCGAGTCTGGGTGCAGTGAGACTAGTAGTTCCCGATATGAAAGATAAGACACGAGTCTTACTTTGGGGTCAGGTTTATCTGGTGTGATTCTTTCTCTCTTTCTGCTTGGCGTTATCCCGGCATTATGTTAGGGTCAGTCCTCCTACTTAAAAGCTGGCATTTTCGCTAAGTGGGAGAATAATTTATTATTGGTTAATACAAAATACCGATATTTCAATAAAAACTTGAAACAGTGACATGTTTTGGTAATTTGATTTTAAATAAATATTGATCGACCAAATAAAGGATTACGTAACACGACATAGAAAACATACTTTTTGGTTCACGATGATCTAAAAATAAATAAGATTTACTTCAGAATGTAAACCGAAGGTAAAGTCATTCAAATTTTTCCGCGAACTGTGCGTATGTTAAGATTATTTTATACATCGTAAAGTTGAATCATCTAGCATTCTGTTTGATGACTGCGGGTACCCTATAAATGTTATACTCAATTCTAGCGAAAGCATTTCAGCCCTCTAATGTATACAGACACCCTTTCTCCACGTTCTCCAAACATTTCCATTCGACATTCCTATTCGACATTTTTCTTTCCCTTTACTTCTTGTAGCTGTATTTTATTTTTATCTTTCCGAATATTTTCCGATGCCTCGCCTCCGACGTAATGCCCGAGAATTTCCAAATACTTGCCACTATTTTCTACTTCAACATACAATAGTTACAGGGAAATACTCGTGACTAAAGAGAAAATCGAAAACAATAAGTTTTATTGGTGAAAGTTTAGCCGCCAATCACACGACGTTTACTCGATGGTTGCCTCCGTAATGTTCGAGATTCTGCACCGGTTTTGGGGGAAGTCGATGTTTCTGATCATGAGTTTCAACTGCTCCTTCAGTTCGTTGTCGAATAGTATTGTTTCGTAAGATATCGACCTCTTCACTCGCAGCAGATTCGCCAGAATGCATTCATTGTGTGTTACGGGCTTGTTTACCTTCGACTCTGAATGTAAAACTAAAGGCTCGCTCTTTCTGAAGAAGTCCATAAGACTTGCTGTGTAAACGATCAAAGCCCTCACTGCGTAAATCACCACTACTAAAAATAGTGAGAATCCAGCAATTAAATAATTCTTCTCGGTTCGACTGAACAGTATCAATTTATCGTAATCATTTAGTTCAGTAGAGAATATTAGATTGCGGATGTTCTTTAGGGGTCCGTATATGCCAAGATGCACAACACACATGAAGTAGGAAATTATAGCGATGTAGTATAAGCTCTTATGATATTGTATGACATTGTTGATGCAGTTCATCACTTTCCTAACGTCGTAGATGGGGTTCAACATGGCTAAAATTATGATCATTTGCAGCAAGAGCAGACAGGATAATATTACACAATTGACGTCCATTGCGATTTGAAGCCTAGGATCCTCAGATTAGCTCATTTTATCTAAGCGGTTAACGTTACGCCTTCTTAATTTTATATTATTATTTTTATTTATATGTCCATGTTTATTGTAAATGGCACTGGAACTGTCTAATTTTCAATTTCAATTTGACGTGAGTTTGTATAGTTAATTCGTTTTATTTATAATTTTTTGTTGTATTTTGACGGTGTCAATAAACATTATTGGACTTTTTGTTTGGATCTATGGTGCTTTATAATGCTATGCCTGTGTAGAATTTGAATAAAAAAATGTGGAACACCGAAAATGGAGATATATTCCATTTGAGGCGTTAAAAATAAAACCATTTCAATATTTCCATTCGATAAAATTTATTTCGTAAAAAATTGTCACCAGAGTTTTGGAGCTACAAAATCATTTGTTCGAAATACTTTTACGTTTGCCGCCTAGATTAATGGTAGCATTGTATAAATTTGTTAATACTATTGTAGTGTTGGACATCTGGGTCGCCTCTTCTCTTGTTAATATTGCATGCCTACACATCAGTTCGAATTCTAACAGCCGAGCAATCGTTACTAGAAAATGAATTATTCTCTCAATCAGTGTAAGAAGATAAAGCCCTATAAAGAAACATGTATAGCAAATAGAGACTTTGCTTAAATAAAATTCTAATATTAATTGATTATCTTCGATATCTTCTAAGAGCTGTGCGTAAAACTTTTTCTCCCATGATAACTCTAAAAATGAATTAGCAAACATCAAAAACAACAGAAGCACCAACACTTTTGATGGATTATTTGTTCTTTTTATCAGTTTACACCAAATATCTCTTACAACGTACGGTTCTGCGATAGGCTTTAGTAATGCGACTACAAAAACAATTTCCACAAATAATAATATGCCAATTAAAGCGCTGAAAATGTTAATCATTGTTCTGGCTTATCTGATGGCCCAGTCTGGTCTGAATCTTCTTTTTTAGACGTTTCCTCTTTAATTTTAATTTCCTCTTTGGAATCAGGTTTTTCATGTATTTCTGCAACTGCTTTAGAATCGGTACCTTTGTCTTTGCTTTCAGTTTGTTTCTTGTGCGATTCTGTCGATTGTTCTTTTAGTTCAATCTCAATTTTCTTCTTCGTTTCTCTGAAGAATGTTTTTATACGTGTGTGTTCAGTTTTATTCAATTCAACCATAGATGGCCAGTGGACTGATTCCTCTTCATCTATGAAGGTCTCGTCAATGATAAAAGTAGGTTCTGGCTCGGGTTCAGGTTCAGACGTAAATGTGATATCAATTAAATCGTAGTTTCCCATCAAGTTAGAAAATTCGTGCAACTTGGCTGAAAATATAATATACTCGAATAACCTCCAAATGACTAAAAGGAAAAATAAAGAGAATCCCCCTAGCAAATAATTTCTGGTTGCGTTGGTCGAGTCAATTATCCACACAAGTTTGTCTTGAGACGTCTCGTTGAGCCTCAATATTTTCGGGATTCTAGGCCTATTTAGCGTTCTTGTCGGACCTAATATTCCGTATCCAGCAATCACAATAGCATATAAAGCTGCAAAAGTCCTGAACAAAGGGCTGTCTCTGAACAAATCCTTGTACTGTTTTATGTACTTTGACAGCGTAATAATATCAACAAGGGGTACTAGCAAGAATATTATAAATACCATTTGGATGACATTCAAAGATATTAAAAGTATCGCTGCATAATCCAAAGTTAACATTTTACTTGAAATTTCGTATCAAAACATTGAATTTGTCGTATACACCAGATGTCAAGTTGACGGAAAGTGTTTATTCGCAATTTATGTTACCTTTTTGGTGGCAGGGAGGGAAGCGTAAACTTTTTAAGCGTACGCAAAATATATCAGCCACTTCCTGATTGAATTTGTTATCAACCACCCACAACGAGGAGCGACGTATCGAAAACGAAACTTGTAGCAGAAGCCTATTTACGCTTAGGCCTGAAACAAACGTATACACCTCGAACATATGTCGTAGCGTACTCTTGTTTAGTACGCATACCACGGTGGGTGCGAGGGAGAGTTCCGATGCCCTCTCCTCCTCTTCGCACGTGTTCTCCCGCAGGTGCCGACCCACCTTCCTTTATCAACTATTACCTATGTCGATTCAATTATGCTGAACTGTTGATTTTGTGGACAGTGATATTTTCAGTGTTCTGTGTAACCAGCTCTCTTGTAGACGGTTTATGTGGTCGATATAATCTTTTAATTAATTGCCTTCACTTTGGGTAACTGGTCTGTGTGTATAGTATCAAGAAAATTAATTTATATCGTATAAGAGGATGGATTTTAGAAATGTCCTTTGAAGCATCAAATTAATTACATATTTTGTTGAAATAAATGTTTCTTACTTTCTTTCAAACGCGTTTTTATTCTAACCTTTCTTTTTATGTCTTTATTTCACTCTAATGTGAGGACGGCATAACACACCATTAAGCATATTGCGGAAAGGGTTTGGATTAATTTTTATGATCGGTTGTCTGCCTGATACCAATCCTATTTAGGGGGTCTAGTTTCAGGTAAATTGTGGAAAAAAACCCTTGTACCCGATTTAGGATTGGATTCCAGCAGTCCACAGCACACATACACCGTTTTAATACCGTAGTTTTTTTTATAGACGAGGGGGCAAACGAGCAAGTGGGTCACCTGGTGTTAAGTGATCACCGCAACCCATAAACATCCTTAATACCGTGTTAATCATGGATGCGTTGCCAGCTTTTGAGGCAGGTATAAGGTCTGTTCTTGAGGGAAATTCTCACTTTTATTGTAATATATTAATGAACAAAAGTGATTTCTATTTAATGACATTAGTAAAGTAAACCTAAATCCAAAACAAAATTATCAAACAAACCCACTACTTCGATCTCAACGTAATCAAATTTAATCTAATCAGTTTGGGTACACCACCTCGGGCCAAAACTCAAAATTATATTAAACCCAATAGAAGCCGGAAGCTTTCGTTTTACAGCGTCCAAACATGAATGATACCGCTGAAACTCCGCACAACAATTTATTAGGAAGCATAAAGCCCTATTTTCATGGGTAAATAAAACTGGGCGGGCGGATTTCAGTGAATCCAGCTCCGGAAGCGAGTTTTCAAAGATTTACAAGCTATTTTAGCTGCAGTAGTTTTGCGGCGTGGGTAATTAAGACTGTATTTCAGCACGGACAATATTTGGATTCCTTTTTAGGTCATCTATTAGTGTATTTGAATAATTGAGCGGTTCTGTTATTTCTTTTATAGCTTGAATTTATAGGTTTTTGTTCCAAGGTATTGAATACATATAATAGTCTCCATGACGCAGTAGGCGAGTAGCCGTCTGTAAAGCGAAAGGCTCCGGGTTTGATTCCCATACCGAGTCACACGTGTGGCCCACAGATGTTATGTCATGACATTTGGGTCTCAACCCAAAGTCTCGTAGTTCCTGATACGATACAAGACTCGTAATTTACTATGGGGTCAGAACTATGTGTGACTATTGTGGTGTTATTTGTTATTTATTTACTTATTTAATATTAGCCCTGTAATATTATTGTCCCACTGGTGGGCACAGGCCTCCTCTACTAATTAGAGGGGTTAGGCCTTAGTCTACCACGCTGGCCTAATGCGGGTTGGTAGATTTCATATACCTTCGAAATTCCGGTGAAGAAATTCTCTGGTATGCTGGTTTCCTCACGATGTTTTCCTTCACCGTTATAGCAACTATGTGTGAATACTGGGATGTTATTTGTTATTATGACTATTGAGGTGTTATTTGTTATTTATTTAGATATATGACGTCAGAAATGTTATTTATTAAATACACTAAGGCTCAATTGCACCACTATTATTAACCTAGAGTTAATCCTAACCGCAAGTTAAGTTACATGTCATTCATACATTTTCTGTCAATTTAGCTTGCGGTTAGGACTAACCCTAGGTTAATAATAGTGGTGCAATTGAGCCTAACCCGCTTGTACATCGCCACATGGATATTCATTGCTAAGTATTAATATTATCTGTCAATATCCGTTGTCTCGTCTCTCGAGTGATGCGCCTGTGTCAGCGGATATCGGCTGATAATGACATATTGCCTGCATATTGGTCTTTCCGGCGTATCACAATATGTATCATAATATCCGAGTATGCTATTCATCATACTAGAATATTACTTGCCTGTATTAGACTTATGATGTTAGTTGTTTGAGTAGTAGAGCCACACTGTAGACTATTACTATTAACTGTCTAAAGCAGAGGTTCCTAAAATGTTTTTAGGGCCCCCCATTTTTTTACCTACTTAAAAACCACTATTACTTCATCATTATCATCATCGCCACAGGACGTCCACTATAACTTTAATTTAAATCAATTATTGTGATCTACATTTTTTTCTATAGCAGAGACTGGCAAACGAACAGATGGGTCACCTAATGGTGATCTCCATCGCCCATAGACACCCAAGACACAAAAATGATCATATCAGCGGAGATCCCTTTTTCTGGGTCTCTTAGGCATGCAGCGCCTACAAGGGCACGTTTTCGCCCACTTTACAGCATGGCTCTATCACTTTTCTTTCTTTCTACCTGTCCTTCATCATCATCATCATCGGCCATAGGACGTCCACCTGCCCTTATCCCATCTTAATGTGGGGTTCGCGCAACACACTTTTAAAGCATGTTGCAGAAAGGATTTGGCAAAGTTTTTATGACCGGCTGCCTGCCTAACGTCAAACCCCCTCTGGGGGATCATGTCCCGGGCAAAGTACATTATAAATTCGCTTTGCCCGACCTGGGAATCGAACCCACGACCTCCCGGTCCACAGCCCATGACTGGTTAAACAAGGGACACTCTTAAGGAGAGTGTTCAAAATTAGATCTTATCCCATCGATCAACCAATCACCAAGTACCTATAAACTTTCGAACTAAAAAGATACTTTAACTAGTGTAGTTTAAACAGTATACTTTATGGAAGACCCAGCACCGCCCATACATTTTGGTTTGTGTTTGAAAAAGCGTAGGTTCGCTAGAGTAACTTTACTGGAATAACTGAGGTTACTCAGTAGAGAAATTCCGATCTATATAGACTGAAGATTTCACCCACTTGTTTTTATATTGCAGTTGAGTGTATATGCTTCCAGCTTCTTAATATCCATAAAATCTTTCTACGAGGCTAATGCAGCCACACCTCCACACAATACTTTTAAAAACTACTCTACCACGGAATCCTATTAATAAACATGTAGCTTTAGCATGCTATCAAACTTTATACTCAGCATGCGTGATGTCATTATCTTGACGTGACACAGAACGGCTTTGGCCACAGGTATAGGTCTAAATAGATGACGCAAGTACTCCACTTTGTATGCAATTAAGTATGTTTTTTGTAAATGACGTCGTATAGAATTGAAAGCTTTTTATTAATACCCTACGTTTAACACTTAATACAATAGTAAGAAAAGATTAATAAAAAAATTAAATCAGTTTTAAAATGAAAAGAATATATAAAACCGCATAAAAAAATATTCGAAAATATTAAAAGTAAATGACGTTACTGAAATATTTTTAATGGTCTGCGAAGGAAGATGAACAGACGGCACACTGGATGGTCAGTGGCTACCGTCGTCCATGGACATCAGTAATGCCAAGACCCCTGGCAAGTGTGTGTGTGTGCCTGTCATGTGAATATTTTAAGCCTCTTAAAGGATGACATATTACAACATACATCAAGTATTCGTTGAGGAAGCACTGAGGAGCAAAGTTTATTCCTGATTTGGAGGTGATAAAATTACCTGAAAAATGAAATAAAAAGCACATTTAAATAAATCAAAATATTTATTGAACACATTAAATAATACTACATCATTAAGATTGCGTCAAATTTACTGTACCGCCAGTTCGAAAGACCGTTTCGACAGAGAAGAACGGGCAAGAAACTCTGGCGTTGCTCTTTTAAAATGCCGGGTGATAATATTTGCTTATAAAGTACCATAAATAAAGTAGAGTAGAGTAGAGATTTACATAAATTAATATTTTTTATCCGTGCACACTGCACAGTTAGTTCGTAATGGTAAGAACAGTGCAGTTAAAATATGACAAGTACCAGAATTGTGCAGGAAGCTGCTGGACGTATACTGTCCTTTGTGTGTCTATTGTGAATACCTATCACTCCGAAATTACCCACTTACTCGTCAGCCTGTCTGGTAATAAGCTGTAAGGTTGCGTCATCTACTTATATATATGTCTATGCATTTACCACACGTGTTAAAAGTATTTTGCGTAAAGATTTCTGAAGCGCGTGATCATTTTTCACCAAGCCTTGTAGGAGCAATTGAATTCCAAGCAAATTGCCATTTTTTGATTGCAGCTTGGCGTTCGATCGCGTTTAATGGGATGGAAATATTGTTTGAAATATTTTTATGGGCTTCAGTGGCCATTATTTTTCGATTGGTGGAAAAAAATATGGGCCGTAGTGACTTGATGGATGTAAAATGTACCTATAAGTAGTGTTTACGAGTAATAATGGTGAATGGTGAATGGTAGTAGCCGGCGGTGAAGTGAGAGGCCGCGGGTTCGATTCCCGCATTGAGACAGTTTTTTGTGTGGCCTACAGATATTTGTTTCAAGTCTGGGTGGTGTGAGACCGAAAGTCTCTCATAATTTCTGACACCCACGATACAGGTTATACCTAGCGTGGGGTCAGGATTAGGTGTGTGACTGTTGGGTGTATTATTTATTATATTTATTTATTTATTTATAATATTTGAATTAAATTATGAAATTTGAGAGAGTCGGGGCGACTTGCACTATTACTAACCTACAGTTAGTCCTAACCTCAAGTTAAATTGTAAAAAAATGTCAGGATTAATTTTGGAAAGTAAATTTTTAGAGGTCAGCGCAACATACCTTTTCAAGCATAATACAGAAAGGATTCGGCTTAGTTTTTACGGCCGGCTGCCTGCCTGACGTCAACACCTATGGAGATTCCAGTCTGGGGCAAATTAAATTAGAAAATTGCTTTGCCCGACCTAAGAATCGAACCTAGGACCTCCCGGCCGACAGTCTATACATGCCACTACGGAGAGGCGTAGTAGAGTAGTACACTACTAGTCTGTCCCTTTTTTTTTTTATTTATTTATTTCAATTAGCACTACCACATCATACATATTAATCATAAAAGAAAAGAACAAAACTTAAATAATACAATCAATTCAGATATGTATGACAATTATGGCGTACCTACCTAACATTTGCTAATGTGCTCGAAAATAGGAAATTGCGCGTCAAATATACCACAAGACTAGTCGCATGGGAGCAACCAGCCATCGATGTACTTGCTGCTCTATACAGTTATAAAAGTAAAAAGAATCTTAAATTTTTTAAACAATGTGGTACAAGGAAAAAGTGACAGATTATTCTCACCCATTTGCTCAGCTAAACTATTTTTATAAGTAAGCCCTATATTGGTATTGATAGAAAAATTCATCATAAAGGTCTGTTACACACGAGCCTCTGTTAAAGACAATACGTCCAACTCACCTTATGAAAGTTGCCCTAACACAAATAGAAGTTGGAGGCACTGATACACGGCCGAGATTATTTTTCTTCAGCTTTATAAATAAAAGTTTTGTTTTGTTGAACATCTGCACAAAGAGAACTTAATGTTGTTTTAAGTTACTCTCTGGACAAAGTGGTATTGAATATTGTATATATTCGTTGGACTAGATCAAGTGACGTAAGCCAGTAAGCTATAAGCAATAGTACATTTGCTTACGATTTACCCCGCTACAAGGTTTTTTTGGATCCACCCCTTTGTATGCAGCAATTTTGCAGATTTGTGTAATTGCGCATAAAAATTTGACAGGCGCTTCTGAACAAGTTTTCTCCTATTCAAATTTTTCAACATAAGCTCACGCCTGTATCCCCGAAGGGGTAAGCAGAGGCGCATTCGCGAACTAGAAGATCCAGATTTCGTCGAGCTTAGTTCCGTCCCAGATGTGATACGGAGCGAGCCTATCGCCATATCGCCGCAAATTCCAGACTCCGGGCTAATATAAAAAATCCAATATTACTTTGGATTGAACCCGAGACTTCAGGACGGTAGTAGTACCGTAATATAATTACGCCACCGAGGGAAAATATAGAAAAAGGCACATATTTTCTAAAGATAATATTTTTCCAAAAACTCAAAACGTGGTGAAGCTATAATGAATAAATAAACTTAGTACCAAACACTAATCAATATTATATGACACAGCAAAATAATCCCATAATCACAATAGTCCATTTGCAGATGGTGAAAAAATATTGCGGAATCGGTCCGAGAGCCGAGGTAATTAAGTCGGTGGATCATTAGATATAATCGTTGTGTAGTGCTGTTTGTCCCTTGTTTGTCGAATTGTCATTTATCTGTTTTGTTGTCAGCATCCGCAACGATATACTGTAGTTTTAGGTAAACTTGGTCAAAATAATGCAGCGATAGCTCAGTTGGGAATGGTACGCACTGCCAAGACGAGTGTCGGAGGTTCGAGACCAACCCCAAAAAGAGCATACGCCTCTGACTTTCTATGTTAAGTGTGTTTTTTATTGTGAATTATCGTTTGCTATAACGGTGAAGGAAAACATCGTGAGGAAACCTGCGTACACGAGAATTTCTCCTCAAGAATTTCGAAGGTATGTGAAGTCTTCCAACCCTCATAGGCCGGCGTGGTATACTAAGGCCTAACCCCTCTCATTAGTAGAGGAGGCTCGTACCCAGCAGTAGGACAGCCATATTACAGGGCTAATATTATTATTATGGTAAAAATATATGTATGATTATAGAAAAAAAATTCAATAGATAGATAATTTTTACATATAAGCTCACGCTTGTATCCCCGAAGAGGTAGGCAGAGGCGCACTAGCGAACTAGAACACCCACATTTCGCCGAGCTTAGTTCCGTCCCAGATGTGATAGGGGGCGAGCCTATCGCCATATCGGGCACAAATTCCAGACTCCGGGCTGATATGGAAAAATCCAATATCACTTTGCCCGACCCGGGGATCGAACCCGAGACCTCAGAACCGTAGTCGTACCGAAATACCACCACGCCACCGAGGCAGTCAAATTTTTATATGAGCGATAACTTTATTGCCTTCACAAATAGTTCAAAAACATAACATACGCACACGCCTGTATTCCCGAAGGTCCCGCAGAGGCGCACTAGCGAACTAGTACACCCACATTTCACCGAGCTTAGTTCCGTCCCAGGTGTGATAGGGGGCGAGCCTATCATCATATCGGGCACAATTCCAGACTCCGGGCTGATATGAAAAAATCCAATATCACTGCCTGACCCGGAGATTCAACCAGAGACCTCAGGACGGTAATCGTACTGAAATACAACTACGCCACCCAGGCAGTAAATAGTTCATACATTACAATTATGACATACGTACCCCCAAGAGGAAGCAGGGGGCCAACTGGTGACCTAGAATGCCCACATTTCACTAAGCTCTTATCCATCCCAGATGTGATAGCCCACCGCTATAAGGGGCACAAACTACAGTCCGAGTCCGAGCTGATGATGACTGCCTCGGTGGCCTGGTTGTATTTCGTTACGACTAACGTCCTGAGGTCTCGGATTCGATCCCCGGGTCAGGCAAAGTGATATTGGATTTTTCCATATCAGCCCGGAGTCTGGAATTTCTGCCCGATATGGCGATAGGCTCGCCCCCTATCACATCTGGGACGGAACTAACCTCGGCGAAATGTGGGTGTTCTAGTTTGCTAGTGCGCCTTTGCCTACTCTTTCGGGGATAAAGGCGTGAGCTTGTCTGTGTGTTAACGAAACATTAGCGATATTTGTAACTCTATTTCGATAGAATTTTAGGTCACTATTCACTAAGGCTCAATTGCACCACTATTATTTACCTAGAGTTAGTCCTAACCGCAAGCTAAATTGGCAGAAAATGTATGAATGACATGTAAATTAACTTGCGGTTAGGACTAACTCTAGGTTAATAATAGTGGTGCAATTGAGCCTAAATGAATCAAATCGTAGTCGAAATCGAATCGAGTGTCAAAAGTTACCCTACAGGACGGCAGTCGTATCCCGCATGCAATAAAATTATCCCATTGAGGCAAAAGCATGATTTTCGAATATTTTTTTCAAATGAAACCTTATCGGACCGACTTCAAATCCGATTGTGATCACCACGTAAACAAAAAAGAATTTTGAAAATCGGTCCACATTTGGCAGAGCTATCGCGTAATATAGGTAAAAAAATATTTTTTAGGGATTCTATCACAATTAGATTTTAAATCGCGTGTAAATGCTAATTTTAAATCGTGGCTTTACAGTCTTCAGGAAGACTGCAGACTTCGAAACGTCGGGAATCAAAATTATAACCAAATCGTGATAGAATCCGTAAAAAATAGTTTATGTATGTTACGTTTACGATATCTCCGCCAAATGTGGACTGATTTTCAATATATTTGAATGTATAACATTCGCGTAAACTTAAGAAATCAGTATACATAAATAATTCAGACGAACTGAGAACCTTCTCCTTTTTCGAAATCGGTCGATAAAAGCTTAAAGAATACATAGTTTTCTTCAAACAAACCAGTGTGCCATTAAAGTTACACGAGAAAATTCTTTAATATCCAATACCGAGACCCAAATTTAGTTTCGCAAAAAAGATACAGAAAATAATTAAAAAATAACAGCGACCCAGGCGCCATTCCCTGGCCATCAATTTTATTCCAAAAGTTTACAAAATTCAACTGATTGCGAGCCTTTTTACTTTACAAGACTTTTTAAAAGCTGTAGGCCTCAATTTGATATGAAACCTTGAGAATAAAACGCTACAGAGGAATGTGTATCGTATTATTCTTAACTTAGAGTCTTATTTACTAAGAAATGTATTATACATCAGCAAAGATGTAAAGATTTTATTCGGAAAGTTGTGTTACTGATTATCGGAACTCTGAATTATTTTCGGCCTCGCGGATGTAATTTGGGAGGGATGGGTGGAGTGCTTTGCCATTCTGTCGTATTACCCAAATCGCTTGAGGTCATTTATTTTAGGATGTGGGATCCTTTTTATGTTTCCGCAGCTAAGTTCGCCGTTCATTATAAGTCTAGTTGTACCTTTGTCGATGCGTTAAACTAAGAAGGCGATTTACAATATTAACATAACATAAGCTCACGCCTGAATCCCCGAAGAGGTAGGCAGAGGTGCACTAGCGAACTAGAACATCCACATTTCGCCGAGCTTTTTAGTTTAGATTTTTAATAGTTTTTATTAGTTCCTTCCCAGGTGTGATAGGGGGCGAGCCTTCCGCCATATCGGGCATAAATTCCAGACTCCGGGCTGATATGGAAAAATTCAATATAACTTTGCCCGACCCGGGAATCGAACCCCAGACCTCAGGACGGTAGTCATCAAATACAACTACGCCACCGAGGCAGTCAGGCATTTACAATATTATATGTAATGTTACATAATAAGCATTACATAGAGGCCCCCTTGGTCTAGTGGCAGCTTCTATGGGTTGTAGACCGGAAGGTCATGGCTGTGATTCTCAGGTCGAATAAAGCAATATTTTAATTTGATTTGCCCGGGACTGGTCTCCTAGAGGGGGTTGACGTCAGATAGGCAGCTGGTCGTAAAAACTAAGCCAAATCATTTCTGCAACATGCTTGAAAAAGTTTGTTGTACCGACCCCACTTTAAGGCGGTGTTGTGGACTGTAATTTAAACTGCGTTCGTTCACTAAACGTATAACATTTATTCACTTTACAAAAGGCGATCGGATACTACAGAAGATAAATGCAGACTACTACTACTTAACAAATTGTCGCATAGATATACAAATATTTATGATCGCAACGTGTTTGGGGTGAGCCATCGTGACTCGGCCGAAATCCGCGCTGTGATTGGTCGCTGCATCCCGCCGCGCTGCGCTCGGTCGGTGCGCTAGTCATTGTGTCGCGCTATGATTGGCTGGCGGCCCGTTGTCGCTAACAGGCGGGATAAGGGCAGGTACAAAGAAAGATTACGAAACATGCATCTATACCTATACTAATATTTTTTGTATTTTTGTTTGTATTGAATAGGCTCAAAAACTGTTGAACCGATTTTTAAATAGTCACAGACGGCTCGTCCTCCAATGGCCCATACGCTTATGTAACATATTATTATATATGTGCCACCTCTGACGGGTTAAAATTCTTTCACCTTAAGCTACATTATCAGCAAGTATATGCTACTTTGATCTCGGAAAAAATATCGGTTTCCGCGGGATATCCCCGAGAACGAAGCTACGGGCCACATAGTATTATGTAAAACAAAAAACCCGTATCCATTTAAGCCCACTCACACGCGAAACGCTGAAAACTGAGCCATCCAAACGGTGTGTATGTAAATAAGTTTTAAGTAAAGTGGCTGAGATAATGCAAAGTACTAAGTTACGTAACAACGTAGGTACACTCAGCGACAAATAAGTTATAAACTTTCTTACGACTACTCGGTACTCACCTGCCCTATCTAGTTTAATGAGCATTCAGAGTTATGTAAGAGCGGCTTAATGTATTCAAAATGTCTTCATTTCGGCGTGTTTTAATTCATATTTAACACGTTGCGATGGCACTGAGAGCTTGCGAAAGGACCTGGCTTACTTTATCTAAAAGGGTTCTTAATGGTCCGTTATGCGTTGTTAAAAAAGCAGCGATAGCTCAGTTGGGAATGGTACGGACTGCCGAGACGAGTGTTGAAGGTTCGAGACCAACCCTGAAGTCCAGCATACACCTCTGACTTTTCTATGTTAAGTGTGTTCATTGTGAATTATCACTTGCTTTAACAGTGAAGGGAAACATCGTAAGAAAACCTATAAGTATGTGAAGTCTATCAACCCGCATTAGGCCAGCGTGGTAGACTAAAGCCTAACCCCTCTCATTAGTAGAGGAGGCCCATGCGCAACGGTAGGATAGTAATATTACAGGGCTAATATATGGGGAGTCCGTTTCTACTCAGGCAGGTTAGCTTTGACGTGGGGCTGCTCTAACACCAAGACAAGGATTTGTGGTTTGTCGAATCTGAGGTAATGTTTTGAGCTTTCCTCTGAATGTTCAGCAACTGCAGACTTTGTAGAGCGTCGTTGTTTCACGTCATCTATATGTTCTTTTACGCGGGTCCCTATGTTTCGTTTCGACGATAATGTAATATTAACATTTTTGGACAAATGACACCTTAGTCTGACCTGTGACCACGAAGGCTGCAAAGCTTTCGAAACGTCGGGCATAAAAATTAAAACCAAATCGTGATAGAATCCGTAAAAATCGTTTTATTTCAATGAATAACATTCGCGTAAACCTAAGAAATCATTAGTGAATGGATAGATGATAAATTGGTCAAAATTATATTTTCATTGTATTTTACTAACTATAAAGCAATCTTACTTCGCCGGGATATAAAAAACATAGTCTGGTACATCTCACAATATAATACTGGCAACTTTAGTTTTAGCTATAAAGTAATCTTAGTTTATATTCAAGGCGAAACTTTGTATAGAAGAAAACTTGTACATAACAAAAAGTGGAGACTTTTTATGATTTTGGGATTGAATGTGTACAAGTTTTATAAGAAACCCTATGGGTAGTGAGGTGTTTAGGTTTCCTGGCGCTAGACAGTCATTCTTTTTTTTTCCAACTGCCCTTATTCCACCTTCATGTGGGGTCGGCGCAATACACATTTACAAGCATGTTGCAGAGAGGATTTGGCATAGTTTTTACGACTGGCCGCCTGCCTAACGTCAACCCCCTATAAGGGAGACAGTCATTCTGAACTAACTGAAAGTCTTGTAGAGGAACGGGTGTCAGTGTTCCTCCACGAGAGGGGAGATCACCTCGTCAGGCGGGTGTAGTGCCCTGAACTTTTACGAGTGCATTCAATAAGGGGTCTTAATCCGAGTGTGCAAGTCTATTTATTGTTCATCACATCACACTAATACTATAGATGCGAAAGATTGTGTCTACGTTTGTTACCTCTTCACGTTTAAACGTCTGAACCGATTGTGATGAAATTAGGTATGGAGGTAGCTGACATCGTAGACTAACACACAGGCATAGAACACACTTTTTATCCCGGAAAATAAATGTTCACTTCAACGGACTCTCAGGCAATAGCTAGTAATGAATAAACTCTTTCATCATCATCATCAGTCATAGGACGTCCACTGCTGCACATAGGCCTCCCCCAAAGATTTCCAGATCGACCTGTTGGAAGGTGGACCGACGACCTGATAAAGGTCGCAGCAAGTCGCTGGATGCAGGCTGCTTCCAACAGGTCGATCTGGAAACTCTTTAACTACTAGATTTTACTTTCCACCTTTCCCCACTCTTATGTGGAGTCAGCGCAAGTTTCCAAGCTTATTGTAGATAGAATTCAACTTAGTTTTTAAGACCAGCTAACCTCTCTGACACCAACCGAAGTGATATCCAACCTCAGAATAATTGTGTTAGAAACACGGTTCGACCTGCGGCCTGAGCAGGAAAATTTCTGACAACCGTAAATGTATTCGAACTCGATGCGCGTCTATGAAATTTGTATGAAATATTAACCAAACGTCATCAGTGCGCAGCGAATTCGAATACATTTACATTTACATTAGTTTTTCGTGCTTGGGCTACTGATATTTGAATCCAGACAATCCAAAGTCCGTAATCTATATACGCTGGTATTAAATCAGAAGCGGTAGATAAAGACAACTATTTTTTAAATCCAAAAATAAAAGACTTGACTTCCTCGGTGGCGTGGTTGCATTCCGGTACGACTACCGTCCTGAGGTCTCGGGTTCGATCCCCGGGTCGGGCAAAGTGATATTGGATTTTTTTCATATCAGCCTGGAGTCTGGAATTTGTGTCCGATATGGCGATAGGCTCGCCCCTTATCACATTTGAGACGGAACTAAGCTCGGCGAAATGTGGGTGTACTAGTTCGCTAGTGCGCCTCTGCCTACCCTTTCGGGGATACAGGCGTGAGCTTATGTTATGTTATGTAAATAAAAGATCTCTTTGCGCCAATTCCAAATGTTTGACCAAACCCCTCCAATACACAAAAGTATATCCACAAAACTAAATGCAAAAATATTAACGTGAAGCACTGACGTTCGCGTCACACACAGATATAAAGCGGGGCAAACAAAAACGTCCAACAAAAAGCCGCGCTGCGAAAATGTCCAGGCCAATGTATTCCATTCCGGACCACTAGTTATACTCTGATAAATGATTGCGGGTGATATAGTGTTTTGTGAAAATACAGCCTTTTTGTTTCCGCCACGCGCGGCTTGTGTGTGACTGATTTTTGGCTCGAAATGTGTTGGCTCGGTTACGTTCAATGTTTGAAATGTAATGGAAAAGTGCTGGGTGATATCTGAATAATTTGTTGGAATTTTAAAAGGTTAATGAATTTGTGTATTATGGGAGAAGAGAATAAAGTTATTAAGGTCGATCTGGAAATCTTTGGGGGAGGCCTATGTTCAGCAGTGGACGTCCTATGGCTGATGATGATGATGATGATGATGATGATGATGATGATGATGATGATGATGATGAGAAGTTTATGAATTTACTGTAGTGGAGAAGTGGATATTTAATACCAAAATGCCTTACTTCTGTAAATGTTTTGAATTTGTTTCCACCTGCCCTTATCCCACCTTAATGTAGGGTCGGCGCAACAGCCTTTTTCAAGCATGTTGCAGAGAGCATTTGGCTTAGTTTTTATGCCCTGCCGCCTGCCTGACGTCAATCCCCTATGAAGGATCCAGTCCCGGGCAAATTAAATTAGAAAATTTGCTTTGCCCGACCTGGGAATCGAACCCAGGACCGTTACTCCTAACTATCGAAACCTGTAAATGTTTTGAATAAGAATAATAAATAGATTTATGTTAAAATTCACTTCAATTTAGTAAATAGTGAAGATTAAATTACATACATAAGATCACGCCTGTATATCCCCGAAATGGGAGAGGCGAACTAGAATACTCACATTTCACCAAGCTTATTTTTCGTCCCAGATGTGATAGGAGCGAGCCTATCGCCGTATCGAGCATAAATTCCAGACTACCCTTTCGGGGATATAGGCGTGAGCTTATGTTACTTTATTCCAATCTAGTCAGATATTGTAAAAAGACCAGCGTAATGTAATAAGAATAAATGAAGCAATAGCTTTTGCCATAGGGTACTATTAACATTACAACCATGATATAAATAGAAACAGGATGAGCTTCCGCTTCCCCTTTATAAAGCAGTGGCTTGGATTATTTTCCGAATGAGTTGATAGGAAACTAGTAACGGTTATTTTTTATTATTTTTCGTATGGATGACGAGATAAAGTCAGACGCTTGTTTGATCATAAGCACGAAGCTGGTTTCAAGTCACAAACACTGACCTATGCTCAGTAAACTGACTTCATGCAGTTGAAATTTCTTGAAATTAAATAGAGAAATTGTTTATTCGTTTTTTTTATATTAGCAGAGACTGGCAGACGAACAGATGGGTCACCTGATGGTGAGTGATCTCCACCACCCATAGACACCCAAGACACAATAAGAATCATGGGTGCGTTGCCAACCTAAACAGAGGAAATGGAAGGGGAGGGAAAAGGGATTGGGAAAGGGAGGGGGGGAAATGGGCCACCGGAAATCTCACTCACCGAATGAAACGCGACAGCAAGCTGCCACTTTACGTCGGTTTTCTGTGAGAGAGTGGTATCAAACCGGCCACCCGACCCATTCGTGCTGTAGACGTAATTATCTACAGCGTGGCTCTACCACTCCAAAACTCTCACTCGGTTGTTATTATTTTAAGTTAATTCATTTAAGCTGACTGGGTTGCCTATTTGAAATGAATGAAATAGACGAACTGTTTATGTTGTTCTTGTTTTAAGGTTGTTTAGATTATGTTGACTAGGTTATGTAGGATTTTCGCATAAAAGTTGTGAAGAATGAAAATATAATGTTGGTTTAACAATCAAAATAGTAAAGCTATTAGATCTAAGTATACTATAGATTGTGTTTATAATATTGAGCGTAGCATATTTATAGTGAAATATGTCTACTGCAACAAAATATGTCTTCCAACAGGTCGATCTGGAAATCTTTCGGGGAGGCCTATGTTCAGTAGTGGACGTCCTATGGCTGATGATGGTTATGATGTCTGCTGCATTACTTTTCAGAATATTACAAAGTCTATAACAAAGTATGCATCCAACTCACACAAACCATTAAGCTTTCTACAATTGTACGGTATTATCCACTAAAAATATCTTTATAAAATCGCTTCTAAACTTCGTTCATTAGCGAGTCCACTCGCCTCGGGCTTGGCTCGTTTAAACCTTTCCTATAACTTTAAAACATTCTTTAAAGATCTTAAACCAGCCACGTTAAAAAGTCCGGCGGGCGAACGCGCCGCACGCAACCCGAACAACTACATACGGCCGGGTAACTTCGCCAACATTTTGCAAATTCAATTTCCTACGTAGCCTGCATCGGAAAAAGTGTGTAACTTGAATAATGTAGTAACGAATGTTTGAACATGGAATTTGTGTTGCAAAGTTTTTGTCGCTGTTCTGGTACGTCGCTTTTTGGATAGAATATTTAGCGTGTTTATCAGAATACTAATGAAAACGTTCGAAAAACAACGAAAAATTATTTTTCGACAAACTTTTGATACAAAATCTTGGTGTGAATAAGTCTGCGAATAAAAGTCATAATTTGAAAGGGGTTTCGTACCATAAAATGTTTACGTAATAAAGTATTTTGTAGAAATAAGCTACTTTATTGTTAACAATATTTTTAAATATCAGATTTTTTCATTACCTTATGCCACAATTGATTCTAGGTCGACGGTTGTATATAGGTCTACATATTAAATTCACAAAAGTTTACATATAGAAGAAATAGTCCTATAGTAATTAAACAAATATTTGTTCATTCAACAGTGTACGATATATGAATAGTTGGCGACATTTCACCAACATTAATTTTTTTTGTCACCAACGTTTTTTTTTTTATGACTGCTTCCTATGGTCGATTGTTTAACTGGACCGATGAAGTGAGAGCGGTAGTGTCACAAAACTGGGATTAAGGATGAAATTATTCCAAATAATATCAGCTGATCATCCATCTGTGTAAGCTACAGATATCCGTATCTTTTTTTTCTACCTGCCCTTATTTTAACCACCTTAATTTGTGGTCGGCGCAACACACTTTTAAGAAGCATGTTGCAAAAAGAAATTTTTTTTTTTAGTTTTATCTGCAATCAGTATACTACACTTTTAGCAGATGGGTTATTAGTTAACATCGATTAGAAGAGCGTGACTCCAGTGAGCCATCTACTCATAGTATTAAAACCCGGCAGAGGGATAAGGTGTCGACTGAAGGTGATCAGGATCAGGGTACATGGTTTATATAATATCCTTCCTTTTCAGCCTTTTTGTATAGGTTCTGCTTTTTAATGCACCGGCCAATTCATTGGGGTGATTTTCCAGTCTATTCTGGTATCTTATTTTAGTGTCTTGGATTACTTCCACTACTGTTGGCATCATTAATTCCTTGTGGATTTCGGAGTTCGTGACGAACCAAGGAACGCCACTAATATTACGCAGAATCATATTCTGCATTCTTTGTATCATGCTGATGTTAGAGTTGCTGGCGCTACCCCATAGCTGAATACCATACATCCACACTGGCTTGAGGATTACTTTATAGATTAGGAGCTTGTTATCTGTGCTTAGTCTACTGTTGCGGCCCATGATCCAGTGTAGGTTCTTGTACCGTATATTAAGTTCGTTTCTCTTGCACTTGATGTGTTGTTTCCAAGTTAATCGACGATCTAGGTGTAAGCCTAGATACTTTACGTGGTCTCTTTGAGGTAGTGTAATATTGTCAAGATGGACCGGTGGACAATCTCCTTTCCGTAGCGTGAAGGTTATATGGACGGATTTGCTTGTACTGGCTTTTATCCGCCATTTCTGTAACCAGATAGTAATTTTATCTAGGCCCTTCTGCAGTATTCCTGATGCCATAGCAGGATCTGGATGGCTCACTAGTATTGCGGTGTCATCAGCGAATGTTGCTGTAGTGATTCCATCAGCTTGAGGTAGATCTGCAGTGTATATGGTGTACAGGAGAGGTCCCAACACCGATCCTTGTGGGACTCCAGCAGTTATGTTGTGGAATCCAGATATATTATTCGCCTCCTTTACTTGAAATATTCTTTCCGTGAGATAAGATTTCAGTAATGTGAAATACTGGTGTGGAAGGTTGGATTTTAACTTACACAGCAGGCCCCTATGCCAAACTTTATCAAAGGCCTGTTGAACGTCCAAGAATACTGATGAGCAGTAATGTTTGTCTTCAAGGCTGTTTCGTATTTTATTGCAGACTCTATGGACTTGCTCTATGGTAGAATGATCTTGTCTGAACCCGAATTGGTGATCAGGAATTACTTTAGCGTCCTTTAGGATCGGTTTTATCCTATACATAATAAGTTTCTCAAACACTTTAGATAGAATTGGCAACAGACTTATAGGTCTATATGATGTTACTTCATTGGGTGGTTTACCCATTTTATATATCATTATTATTCTGGAGACTTTCCATGCCAGCGGAAAATATTGGACTCTCAGAATACCATTAAACAGTGATGTTAAGAAAACTATAGCTTTTCTTGGCAGTTGTTTCAATATTTCTTTGGTCAGGAGATCATAGCCTGGAGCTTTTTTATCCTGTAATTTTGTTATGAGTCTCCAGACTTCACGGACTGTAACAGGGCGTGGAGGTGGTGACATTTGAAAATCTTGTTGGAGAACCTCATTGATATGTTCATCTTGTTGAACGTCGGTGTCGGTGTTTGGCGTAAAAACTTGTTCAAGGTGGTGGGCAAATGCTTCAACCTTTTCCTCCGCTGTTCTCGCCCATCCGGTGGCGGTTTTGAGAGGGGGCTTGGCATTGAGTGGTCTGTTGTAATTTTTTGTAAACCTCCACAATGAGTAGCTCGTTGAGGCACTAGGTGTTAAAGACTCTATACGCTCCTCTAATGTTTTATTGTGCCACTCAAACAGCATTTCCTTCAGATTTTTGGCAGCTTGGTTAAATTTTGTTCGGTCCACTGTTAGTCGACTCTGGTGCCAGATCCTTCGAAGCCTACGTTTCTCGAGGAGGGACTTCTTAATGTTCAAGGGATAGTTGATAAGTCTACCATTTTTACTAGATGTTGGAGTGTGGATCCAACACGCCTCCTGGATTAATGTTGTGAAGTACCTAGTAGCTTCCTCGATGTCATCCGGATTTTTTAGTGGTACTTTTAGTTGTATGTTGACGTCAATGTAGTCTCTTAACAGTTCCCAGTCAGTGTGCCTTGTGGTAAGGGTTTCAGTTGGCTCAGACTCTATCAGCATGGTGCTCATTGTTAATATCACGGGGGTATGGTCTGAGGTGCTGTCGTAGCAAGACTCTATCTTGAGGTAGTGCCTCGATAACCCCTTCGATATGAAGAAGTCTAGCAGGTCAGGGGTTTTGTTGCTATCCGTGGGCCAGTATGTGGGTTCGCAAGTAGATGACACTAGCAGGTTATTTTTGTCTAAGCTTGTTTTTAGTTGTCTGCCCCGTGTTGTTGTAAGTCTGGAACCCCAGCTTAGATGCTTCGCATTCCAATCCCCGCCTGATATAAACCGATTTCCGAGCTGAGCAAAATATCGAGTGAACATGGCCTCAGTTATTTTATGTTTTGGAGGGCAGTATATTGACGAGACGCTAATATACCCTGTGCTATCTTCTACAGCAATTGTTGTAGCTTGAATATGTTCAGTTCTGTATTCTGGCATTATGTGGTGTTTCAATTTCTTATTCACTATAATAGCTGTTCCGCCATGACCCGTGCCATCAGGATGATAAGTTATATAGCAAACATGTTCTCTAAAATTGATTTTAGTGTTACAAGTACAGTGCGCTTCAGCTATGAGAAGAATGTCAATGTTATGTTCTGACATTACAAGTTCTACTTCTTGTTTGTTAGGGGCTAGTCCATTAATATTCCAAGTGGCTATTCTATATACATTCATTTGGTAAGTCTGTCAAACATCTTTGTTATGAGTTCCATTAAGGTGCTCATCTGTTGTAGGATCATATCAAATTTGTCAGATTGTCTTACTAACAATTCTTCTATTGTGGGCTTTGGGCGAGAATAGATAGAGTTTTCTTTTTTTGTTTGTTCAGGAATGTCTTTACTAGCACTAGCATACGTTTTTGGTTTGTCTCTAGATACTTCGAATGGGTCATTGTTTGCGGAGTAGGTTTCTTTTGCATTATCCTGCTCAGCATTGGATTGTGTTGATTTTCTAGGGCCCCTGCCTTTGCTTCTTCTTTCTAGTATTTCTTTGTATACATCACATCCCTTATAGCTTGCCGGATGGGGTCCTCCACAGAGTGCACATGTTGCAGGAGTGGTTCGATCTTTTTTTGGACAATCAGAGGTTTTATGGGATTGCCCACATTTGACACATCTATAGGGACGCATACAATAATTCTTTGAGTGGCCGTACTGCTGGCACCTTTTGCATTGTACTACGGTCTTTCTTTTCCTAGGTTCTTCTATTACCACTGTTTGGTGGTAGATATATTTGAGTTCTTTTAAGGTTCTATTTTGTGGTCCAGGCAGAACATTTACGAAAAAAGTGGAAGTTGGTTTTTTATTGGGACCAAATTTGGCATTAATTATTTCTCCTGATACTACATTTCCTGTTAGTTCAATGTCGGCTTTTATTTCCTGTAGTGGTGTGGAGTGATGAAGGTTTCTTATAACTATTCTGTAGCATCTTTCTTCCTTTCTATTAAATGTATGTCCTATTAGTCCATTTTCACGAATAATAGATAGAATTTTCTTGTAAGTAGTAAGCTCCATGCAATTTATTCTGAGCTGGTTTCTATTGATCACCTTGTATGTGTATTGTTTACCATCTACAACAGATTCTAGTAGTTCAGTTAGCTTGATAACATCATCAACTCCATATAGGATGATAGGTGGAGGTTTGGATGGTTTCTTCTCTTTAGGTGCTGTACTCTCCATTTGATCTACTGGGAGTGTGTTATACCTATTACTAGTTTCAATTTTTGTAGGAGATGGTGACTCTGAGATCTTTTTGCGCTTACTATATCTTATAGTTGGTACTCTTTGCCAGTCAGGTGGTCGAACTGCGCCTTGTTGGACATTAGAACTTTTATTCTCCGTGTTCTTGGTGTTGGAGGAGACATCTGTGTTGATTTGGGTTCCTAGAGACGAGCTTCTAGGTCTATTTATGAACAGGGATGGATGGAAGGCCTGCTGTACTAATTTACGTCTTCCAGTAGCATTATCTGCCACAGGGGCCTGGTCACCTACCCCCATGGAGTCTTCGGTAGCATATTTCACACCCTCTGGCCCGGGTACCAGAGGGCGCCGGGTGTTAGCCGGGTCGCACGACAAATCGCATTCTAGATCTGACTTTTCCATTTTAGATACAAATTGGGAATTTGCCTGATAACACTTTCCCAGGGTGTTATCGTCACTCTTTTAGAGGGTATTTAATGCCTCTTGGCTCGTGATAGCCATGACAGGATATTTAACCGCCGCCTGTTGGTCGGCGTTGCTACTCGTTTAGCACCACCCAGGGGGTACGTGTAGGGCGGGCCTAGGATAGGTGGTAGTTCCTACGGACGCGAGTAGCTACACCCCCCAAAAAAAAAAGAAATTGGCAAAGTTTTTACGACCGGCTGCCTGTCTGACGTTAACCCCCTATGGGGGATCCAGTCCCGGGCAAATTAGATTAGAAAATTACTTTTGCGCGACCTGGAAATCGAACCCACAATCTCTCGGTCCACAGCCCATACATGCTGACACTAAACCAAGGAGGATGTTCGCATCATAATGATAAATACAATTTAAATATAATGTCGAAAGTAACGATGTTGCATCCTATTTGGCAGAATTAAGCCAGCCTCAATACTCCGGAACGCAGGTATTCCTTCAACCAACATATATTTGTATTGTTATTATTATAGGCATTGGTATATTGGCTATTGGTATTAATGTCCCAACGTTGGCACTATAGTCAGGTAGGCTCCATTTCGGCTCGAGTTCTGTGTCTGACATGTTTATATTCACTCTACTTAAGAGACTTTGTTCCGGCCTAAGGTTTTTTCGAAACTATTTGCCGACGTTGGTCACGTAGTGTGGGGTCGACGTAAGACTTTTATTCCGAGAAAATAAAAAGCACCCTGTAGATAAATTTGTGAGAACAATTGCCCGGGCAACAATTGCTTTTCGACTTTATATACTGATATTTTTGTTCTCACAATTTAATATTTTGGTGCGATACAACAACTGAAATTATTGCTTCTTAAATCTCTATATCGTATTTAAGAAAATATAATGTCAAAGGAAATCTTCAATTTTCACAAGCAAAAGATGTTTAAATGTATATAAAAATATCTATATGAAGTTTCACACGTTCTTTCTGAAGGCATAAAGATGCAATAAGTACACCCTGCGAGCTTATTACTATCCCATGCTGTGGTAAACAAACGATCAATCTGTCGTTATATAGCACACATTTCAGTCGCCAATCACGTTATTTCAAGAGACGAAAATTCAAGTAGAAATCGTGATCAAGGAATAACATTTAGAACAGCATGCATACAAATACATAATATATACAACAAAGACAACCCCATTACAGTCCATAACGTCAAGCCGATACCCTCAACTAACATCAGGTCAAAACTGTAACACCAAATCCCATCAATCAACACAATTCTAATTATACCATCTCATAACGCTACTCCAAGCAATTATCTACCTACGAAGGCTAGCCACTCGAGATCCATTAATATAAGGGCCCTCCACACGTTCCCGCAAACACAATGACCTTCTTTGTCCCCTGTATTAATTGACAAATAGCTCGCCCTTTAATTGATGGCGGAGTCAAAAGCAGTGACACACGGCGCGGTAGGAAAGACAATTAGTGACAGATGAATTGTTGTACGTTTTGGCGAATCGTATGTGTCAGTATTTTGAATGCGTAGTTGCTTCTTTTTTAATTTGTATTGTATTTTATAGGCTATAGGAAATAAAACAGATGCTACATCTGATATCTACATCGATATCTATATCTATCTACATCGATATTTACTCTACAAAATAAAGTTTTTTTTTAACTTGAACTAAAAAACAGCCTTCTAAAAGTAAAAGTAGTTACTTTCTTTGGAGTAGGTGTCGATCAAATGAAAAAGCACCGATTCCAAATAGTTAGTTATTACTTTTTGAAGTTTTGTTAAACTTTATTATATTATATTGTAGCTTTTCCAAATTCTATCTTTAAGGTGGGATAAGGGCAGATATAAAGAAAAAAGTAGCCTTTCCAAACTTCCAAATATACTCGTATAAGGAACCAACTATGAACGGTATATTTTGCAACCAAAAAAGAATCATCTACATCATACGACCGTAGGTCCACGCATGTCGGAGTTATCGATTAACTAAACATAACATAACATTCATATGCTCACGCCTGTATCCCTGAAGGGGTAGGCAGAGGCGAACTAGCGAACTAGAACACCCACATTTCGCTGAGCGTAGTTCCGTCCCAGATGTGATAGGGGGCGAGCCTATCGCCATATCGGGCACAAATTTCAGACTCCGGGCTTATATGGCAAAATCCAATATCACTTTGCCCGACCCGGGGATCGAACCCGAGACCTCAGAACCGTAGTCGTACCGAAATATCACCACGCCACCGAGGCAGCCATCGGAGTCACGCCATCGATAAACTAAATAAAAAATAATTAATATGAATAAGAACCTATTTCTTTAAATCGGTTAAAATATAAAACAGTTACGCTTCGCTTCTAATCACTATTAATGCGCTTTTACTCATTAATGTTACACTAAATCATTTAATTTAACCCCGCTACCTACCTCATATAATATTCAATCTACATTCGCTAACAGAACGATAGCCTTGTCTTTGAAACTATGCCTCCGAAGTCCATTGTTGGCATAATTGATTCTGTGGAGCGTCATTGTTGGCAGTTTACAACGAGCGTATGTATCGGTTAGGTCACATACTCGATTAATCTCGTATACGATACATCTATCAATCTATTAACCGGCTTGATGAATAAATCGTGTTTACAGCCTCTGAAGCGCTTTAAGCGGTTCTCTGTGAAAATAGTCAAACTGTGATAAAATGGGCCTTCCTTATAAAAACTGTTTAGCTGAACAAATGGCTAAGAACAGGCTGTTACTTTTTTCCTCGTGTCACATCGTTTGAAAGTAAAAGTGACAGCTTTATGTAAGCTATAATAACGCCCGAATGGTGAAACGCCACTCAATTTTAACGGCTTCTTACATTGATTTTCGCCATACGATTTTGACAGATAAGGCGGTCTTCAACGACATAAGGCGACCTTAATGAACGTCGTATTTTCGTCGTATGAGCGTGTTCGTGTATCAACATTCGACGGTAACATAGCTATAATGGGCCTTACTTAAAACAGCATTTTTAGCTGAGCAAATGGTTAAGAATAACCTGTCACTTTTTTCCTTGCGTTAAATTGTTTAAAAATGAAAGGGACAACCTATGGTATAAAGTTAAGCAGCGCTCAAATATTTTTATAAGTAAGGGGCATTAAATACAGCTATGCTAATAAGGCCCTATGGGGCTTACTTATAAAAATAGTTTAACTAAGCAAATTATAAAGAATAGCCTGTCCCTTTTATTTTAAAACAATGACACAAGGAAAAAAGTGACAGCCTATTCTTAGCCATTTGCTCAGCTCAACTGTTTTTATAAGTAGTGCCCAATATATTTTTTTTTATCGGAGCATGGCAAAGTGACTACACTACACCTGATGGTAAGCGTAGTGCAGTCCAAAAAGAAACCAACGACCATCGATAAACATATGTTTGAGATTTAAGCGATAACAGTAACGGTGATTCTTTGATATACAGGGTGCCCCGTAAATGGTGGAACAAACTTATGAAATTGAAAGGGCATAAGAAAAATAATCTGTGTAAAAGTATATTTTTTTTAAATATTGATGTTTTATATATTTTTAAATTCGCCTCTATAGATCTTTTCTCTTTTCTGATCTTTTGGGATGCTGTGGGTTTCGTTTCTTCAAAGATATCTCAAAAATATGTTTCATATTTAAATATCATGAGAAAACCTGTTTCCGTTGTTTTAAAAAAACTGATAGTCGATGCCAGCGTAATTATCATTTCACAATCAAATTGAGGCCAGTTTTTTTTCAAGATGGTGGGTGGAGTTATGCAGTTCAAACAAAGACATTCAACATATATAGACGGGACAACCGCACGAAACTAGTGATCCAAAAGTTGTGACTTCGTGGTCATAAGTCAGTCAGTCGTATATGAAACACGCTCGCAAGGTCGTGCCAAGGTAATAACGGTTAAATAATAAAATAAAGTATTTAACGTGATTGTTGAAGATTCACAGAACATTCTATGATGTCAATTGTAATAAATGCCCTTGCATTGAAACAAGTGGTAGAAGGCGACACTTTGACATCGATATATTATTTACCTAGATGCACAGTTGACGCTCGGAAAATGGGACAGCAAAGAAGTGCTTAAGCACTCGTTTTGCCTACAGTCGGACGTCGATAGAATTCTAAATTTCAAAATTCAAATTAAAGAACGCTTGCTCATTTCGTTTAAAAACTACTTTATAACACGTGCTTAGGGTTATATTTGTGTTGATTTAATTACAACTTGTGATCGTTTTTTTTGTTTTATTTCTGAGACCACCCTAACTGCCTCGGTGGCGTGGTGGTATTTCGGTACGACTACGGTTCTGAGGTCTCGGGTTCGATCCCCGGGTCGGGCAAAGTGATATTGGATTTTTCCATATCAGCCCGGAGTCTGGAATTTGTGCCCGATATGGCGATAGGCTCGGCCCCTATCACATCTGGGACGGAACTAAGCTCGGCGAAATGTGGGTGTTCTGGTTGGCTAGTGCGCCTCTGCCTACCCCTTCGGGGATATAGGCGTGAGCTTATGTTACCACTTTTTAGGAGGATATTTGCAAAGAACTGTGCATCTAGGGTATAATATATTGATGCACTGTGAGATCAATTTTTTGTATGGAAACTTGCTTGATAGCCTCTATAGTTAGTAAAATCAAATCTCTTTGAGTTCAAAGTTAAAATTTAATCATAGTTTAGCATAATATTGAAAACACGACCCCATTGTTATTTCAAAGAGATTGTCTTGTTCGGAATACAAGCAACTTATGTTGTGTGGTCAAAGGCAAGAACGAAGCGACAAAAATTTTACAATTCTTGTACAAGTATTGCATAGCAAAATGAAATGTAGAATAACATAACATAAGCTCACGTCTATATATCCGAAGTGGTAGCCAGAGGCGCACTAGCGAACTTGAATACCCATATTTCGCCGAGCTTAGTTCCGTCCTATGTGATACGGAGCGCGTCTATCGCCATATCGGGCACAAATTCCAGACTCCGGGCTGATAATGTAGATATATTACATTTTTATATACAATAGTCATAACACCTAACCCCAGGTTAACTGGTTGTTTTGTAGACGGACATTCGTAAACACTAAGCCGAATACTTCCTACAACATGCTTGAAAAAGTGTATTGCGGCGACCTTACATTGCAGTGAGGTAGGGTGCTGCGGCTGCATGTATCCCGTAAGTATACCATAATCTACGGCACAAGGGAGTGACAAGTAATCACATTTTCCTGTATTAAAAAGGAAGATAGAAAGTTCAGACTGCCGAGACGAGTGTTGGAGGTTCATGACCAACCCCAAAATGCAGTTGACCCCTCCTCTGACTTTTCTATGTTGTGTATTTTCTTTGTAAATTATCGCTTGCTATAACGGTGAAGGAAAATACCATGAGTAAACCTGCATATCCGAGAATTTCTACACAAGAGTTTCGAAGGTATGTGATGTCTACTGTTCCGCATTAAGCCAGCGTGGTAGACTAAGACCTAACCCCTCTCATAAGAGGAGGTCCGTGCCCAGCAGTGGGACAGTAATATTACAGGGTTGATATTATTATTATTTAAAAGAATAATTGATTTAGTTTTTCTTAAGATATATTTACAGTTTTTACAGTAAACTGTGAACGGTGAAACACCAAAATGTACTCGATTCAGCATAATGCTGGAGCGGGTATGAAAAGATGAATATATTTAAATTTGTTATTTATCTTTGTATTGGATAACAAATACAGTCAAATACAAGACCGTCTCTTTCAACTCGAGCCAAGCCCGCCATTATCGGGTCGTGCAGGCTCGAAACTCGAGCAAGTCTGCGAAACTTGGCTGTGCTCGGTACTAACAAGTCGTATTATCTACGCTCTTATCATGCCGCTTGTACAAGTGTTCTACTTGTACCTACTTTACATACAAGTTTTTCAACTTTATACTTTGGTGTTAAGGGTTTTAGTTGTATTTTTGTGTGACTTTTGGTATTAACCACCACAAAACATTATCCATGTTCTTATATGCCTTCGTGGCGCAGTGGGCAAGTAGCCGGCTGTGAAGCGAGAGGCCGCGAGTTCGATTCCCGCATTGAGACAAATGTTTGTTTGGCCCACGGATATTTGTTTCAAGTCTGGGTGTTATGAGACCGAAAGTCTCTCGTAGTTTCTGATACCCACGATACAGGTTATACCTAGTGTGGGGTCAGGGCTATTTGACTGTTGGGTGAATTTATTATTATATGGTGACTATAACCTAGTGAGTAAAAGACTACTGACTCCGATATAGATCACGGGTTCATACTCTAACCCTTATACCCATTTTGAGTGTGAAGGGGTTTCCCTACCCTATTTTCAGTAATAGAGCCTCACTGCTGACAGTATACTATATGATTATTTTGATATAAAGGGTGTCCATCGGCGGGCGAGCCTATCGCCACATCGGGTACATTCGAACATTAAGCTGGTTAGTACCAGCGACGCAACGCGTTGGTCAAAACCGCAATCTTTTGGATACTATGAAGAAAAGAAAAGTTGCATATCTGGGGCAGGTACTAAGATATATAAGGTATGAGCTTCTGCAACTTATAATGATGGGAAAAGTAGCGGGTAAAAGGAAAGTCGGTCGTAGGAAGAAGTCATGGCTGCGGAACATCCGAAAGTGAAGAGGGACTGCGAGCGCTGCTGAATTATTTCGTCTCGCAAAGGATAAAGATAAATATGCTGAGCTGACGGCTAACCTTCACTAGTTGGAGAGGCACTACAAGAAGAAGTACCAGCTTATCAGTGATAGAAAAACCCAGTTTACCCGATCCGGAAATCGAAACCGAGACTTCAGAGCGATGTCGTACCGCGCACGGAATACAACCACGCCAAGACAGTCAGCGCCAACAGTAGAATAAAATCTGTAAAATAATCCAGTAGAACACGTCCCATTTGAGTGAATGTTGAGTGGTACGCGTTGTGCTAATGTAAATAATCTTTATTGAGATAGTTAAGCCGGCTGTAGATTGAGTTGGCACGGATGGGTTTTTGTCCTGTATTTTTTTTTAATACCCACTGTATTTAATTTAATGTGAAGCAGGACCAGATGTGGTAAATCATTTATAGTAAATACATAACATAACTTAAGCTCACACCTGTATCCCCGAAGGGGTAGGCAGAGGTGAACTAGCGAACTAGAACATCCACATTTCGCCGAGCTTAGTTCCATCCCAGATGTGATAGGGGGCGAGCCTATCGCCATACCGGGCACAAATTCCAGACTCCGGGCTGATATGGAAAAATCCAATATCACTTTGCTCGAGCCAGTAGGATGGCAGTCGTACCGAAATACAACCACGCCACCGAGGCAGTCATTATACCTCTAGTAAATATGTATTTAAATATGTATATTTTAACTCACTTTTGATCGATAGTGTGATGTGGAATCGACAAGCGATATGTACATATGTCTCGGATATTTTTTTTGTAGATATAATTATGTCATGCAATACAAATCAAATAAGAAGGCACCGACTCCAAAGTTTTAAAAGTCAGTTTTGAAGTTTTGTTTTATTTATTTATTTTATAGCTTTGAACAAATATATGAGACCAACTCTGAACGATTCTCTTTAATAAATAGAATCGGTGCAAATCGGTCCATGCATGTCAGAGTTATCAGTGAATTTAGTTGAGTATGTACTCAAATGAATTAAGATCCTCCTCGCGCGCTGTTGCGTTTCATTCGGAGAGTGAAATTTCCGGTGGCCCAATTCCACCTCCCTCGTAATCCCTATTCCTGTCCTTTTCGGTTGGCAACGTACCCATAATTATTTGTGTCTTGAGTGTGTATGAGCGGTAGTCGCCTTCTTGGTCTAGTGGCAGCATATATGGGCTATGGAGGTCGTGGGTTCGATTCCCAGGTCGGGACAAGCGAATTTTTTAATTTAATTTGCCCGGGACTGAATCCTTCAAAGGGAGTTGACGTCAGGCAGGCAGCCGGTCGTAAAAACTTAGCGAAATTCTTTCTGCAACATGCTTGAAAAAGTGTGTTGCGCCGACCCCACATTAAGGTGGGATAAGAGCAGGTAGAAAGGTATGTATGAGCGGTAGAGATCACTTACCATTAGGTGACCTATGTGCTCGTTTGCCAGCTTCTATAAAAGAAACCTTTTTTGAGGTCGGTTAACAAACAAAATATCGGTACATAGATATAGGAAAGCATGGTTCACAGTGCGCACCATTTACTAAATGAGCGATCGAGTCTTCGGTTCAACCACAACCGCCTCGGTTTCACAGTTGTTGGACTTTCTGAATCGAGTAATTAGTGTTGACGGATACGTTTTAGCTGGCCATTCACGTGGCACATTCCTTTGTATGCTTTGTACTATCCACGCCATATCTGTGTATCCACGTGTGTATTGGCTTTGTTTTTGAGTTTTGGCTGTGGTTTGGCAGTTTGATTTACGGTATAATTATAGGATCTGTTACGATGTTACAATTAAGTTAATACTGGCATAGGAAATGTACTAGTAATATTTAAATGGAAATGGTCTAAATTTTAGATCATAGATCTTTGGGTTTTCTAGGTGTGTATTCGTAGTGAACGCGAGAAAACTTTTACACCTGATAATATCAAAGGTATATCCCCTATCCAAAGACATTCAACAGTATATACATGGGACCACAGCACAAAACTTGTGATCCAAAAGTTATGACCTTAGTGGTCATAAGTCGCTCAGTTTATTTGAAATATACGCGCGCCAGGCTAGCCAGCGTAATAATATTGAGAGAATAAACTTATCTTACGCGTGATTCTTAACCATTTACAGTACATTCTAGGCTGTAAATTGTAATAATCGCACTTGCATTTTAATAAATGGTGCATGTTGGTACTAAAGTTTGAGATCATTTTTTTTGTATAGAAACTTGCTTGATAGCTGATTTCTTAAGTTTACGCGAATGCTATTCATTGAAATAAAATTATTTTTACGGATTTTATCACGATTTGGTTTTAATTTTTATTCCCGACATTTCGAAGGCTTTGCAGTCTTCGTGGTCACGGGTTGGACTACCAACCCCAACCCGTAAAAATAATTTTATTACAATTGCTTCATAGCTCTTCTATTAGTTAGTAATATTTAATCTTTGCCCCTACCACTTATTTAAGGGCTAGGAAGGGAAGGAAATTAGAAATATTGGCAATGTGTGTGGTGCTAACCATGATCTAACCAGCCAAGTACAGTAGTCTAGCACGACTAACTATCGACTAGCTATTCGAATCGAGAGCCAAATAATGTTTACATAGTCCTAACTTTCGTGCTTGGTTTCAGGTATTTACATCAGCATTTTATTGTTGTTAAGTTTATTTATGTTAGCCGTGTTCATGTATTATGTATGGACTCGTATGATTTATTGTAAGTTATAATGTAGGCAAAATAATACTATGTTCCTTCAAAGGGTATGAAAGTTAAAGTCACTTAAGTCAGATAATGTGTTTTGTTTGGAAAATATTTTGATCTGGAATGTTTAAGTATGATTCTTTAGTCTTCGTAACGGTAGTTGGCTTTGAAGAGGCTGTAGGTTCGATCCCTTGACAGTATGTAATTAATCCACGATTATCTATTTGTGTAATCGTTACGTTTAATCACTGATTACAGAATGAGTTGGTAAGCAAAATTTTAAATTGCGTACAGTGGCCCGAGCAGGGTTTGTTTTGATTGCATTTTGACGGGAAGACTGACAAGGTGGGCGTCACTTGTTAAAATTATTTCATATTATGCTCTAGAGCTGTGTTTGTTGTTTTTAAGTGATATGGTTTAATGCATCAAACTTCAGTGAAGATGAAAATCTGAGGGGCATCGCACTAGAAGGAATTGCTGCCATAATCCCATCAGAACCTTGAGATCATCCACATCTGTATCTCATGGTCATTGTGAAAATACAATTGCTCTGTTTACCTTGACATTGGCTAAATCATCGCACATGCGTGGAAGCCGTTATTTTTAAAAGAAGAAGAATAAGAAAACGATTATCAAAAATATTATTGTTTTGTGGGCTTAGCCAAGTGGCTTATGCGTTAGTCGAATAGAATAGTAAATGTATGGGAATGACATAACAGTACGCTATATATAGCTATTCGACTAGCGCATAAGCCACTTGTATAAGCCTGCTGGCCACTGTACATTGTATGAAATTGAATGAAATATTGTGATAAATTATAAGAAAAGTAAATAGTCAAAGTATTTTCCCAATGGTTGTAGGTTATTAAATATTCATTGGTATTAAAATATTCATGTAAAAAACAAAAAAGATAAAAGAAAATCTTGCGCAAATAAAATATCGATTAAGGAAAAAGAACCCAAAACGCTTCACAATTTAATCTATTATATTTTTCAATTCCATTTGACTATAAATTGCCTGTGCAAAAAATGGAAAACCAATGCCGGTTAGTTAACATTCAAAATAGGCAATCATTGTCCCAAATATACCGGCGAACCGTAATAACAAGATAGGAATCGGCATAAAAATTCTACTCGCCCAACCGATACACAATAAACAGAAGGGACATGATCATTTTCGTACCTCGCGATAAAAATATCATAGGGTCGGTAATAGACCACGCGTGGGCAATAAACAATGGCTGTAAACTTAAGATCTTTGGGCGTTCCATACTTTATAGCACAATATCGTTATTTCACAATAGAATTGCCTTTTGGAAACATTTAGTAACCTTTTTTCGTTTTACGGAATTATTCGGCGGTCGAGTTATATCATGGATAATTTTGAGGGGCCATCGTGGAGCGACGTGGTTTGGACACGAATGGGTTTTATCTGAGCGGAATGTATATAATTTCGTTTGACTTATCTGCTGGTTAGTGATGTTCAAAGGTTTGAATTACGTGCTTCTTCAGTCGTATTATTCCAACTTTAGTGTCGGTGGTTAAATTGTACAATTTTGATGGGTCGTTACGGCGTGACTTCATTTTGATATCAGTTTATAGAATAAGTTGAGATAATTTATTTGAATTTTATTCGTATTACGCTTGAGAAGACAGTGTAATGCATTTTTCGAAATAAGATCTTATAAATGTTTCTAATTTATATTGTATGCCATTTTAAAACCCTAATAATAAATAACACCCAACAGTCACACACATAGTCCTGACCCCACACTAAATACTAGGCTTGTGTCGTGGGTATCAGGAAGTACGAGAGACTTTCGGTCAGACAACACCCAGACCCGAAACAAATAACTGTGGACCATACAAACATTGGTCTCGGTGCGAGGATCGAACCTGCGGCCTCTCGCTTCACAGGCTACTCGCCCACTGCGCCACGAGGCTGTCTAATACATGTCATATAATTACGCAAAACCCTTCATCTGCCATTCCAATCAAAAGTCGTGACGCACTTTTTCAAACGTATTGCAGACAGCAATCGGCTTACTTTTTCCTACAGGCTAACTGCCTGCCTGCCACATAATTAAAGTACATAGTCTATGTAATTTATATTTACATTTGAAGGTTGTGTAATGTATAACATTTATGTTAATTGAAAATGGCGGTTAGTATTATTGCGGTTGAAACTTAATCTGCGTATGTTTTATTGGAAATGAGGTATTCATCATCTCTATAGTTTTTCCCACAAATACTAGGAACAGATACGCAATACCTTTAATATTGGAATTGCGTTCATCGAGCTGTAGTAATTATTTACCATCCATTTATGATACTGTTTACACGATGAATGCCCTTCGATTTGCTTCTTCTCTCTTCGGATTCGGAGTGTGAAGAAGCTTAAATAGGCCGGCATGATTCTGATGACCACTGATAAACACTGTTAGTCAGTGGTCGCTAAATTTTTGGACTGCACTATGCTTACCATCAGGTGCAGTGTAGTTACTTTGCCGTGCCCGGATAAAAAAAAAATTACATTGTTTTTTTTCATGCCCTTTTGCCACCTTAATGTTACGTCGGTGCAACATACATACTTTTTCGGGCATATTTCAGAAAGGATTTGGCTTAGTTTTTACGACTGGCTGCCTTCCTTATGTCAACTCCTGGCAGATGATTTAAAAAAATATTTAATCATTGTTGTGAAACATGTACTTGGATAGGTATACCAACACATAAAGAGAACACAAATAATAGCAAATTAAAAGAAAAGTGGATGGATCCATGTCTGCAAAAAAGACAATGGCGTAAGATAAAATAGTTGAATCGAAGAGCTAATTTTATACTGGACATGGCCTGATTTTTACGCTCCATAAATTAAAATCAACCTGTCAATATATAAAAATCACTATCTACTTTAACAAGTATTTTTCAAAAATTTCTGAATGGGCCAAGATTGCGGTGAAGGGAAACTTTCAGTGGATCCTTTCAGCGGAGGCGAGTTTTTCGCCACAACTCGACTTTGTCAAACTTTGTCTCGTCAAAAATTGTTGTTCGTTAAAATTGATGACGTGTCAAACTGTTGACGTTGCAAAATGTTAAATTTGACCGAAGTTTTGTGGATTTTGTCACACTTTTGACATGATTGTTTTGTTTTACTTTTTGATTGGGTTTAATGATATTTGACGTCTCTCTTTTGTTGAGTTCAAATTATATGGAATTTATATAAAGGCAAACATCACACCTGTATCCCGGATGTGTACCTACGCAGAGGCGAACTTAAGTATTAGAGCACCCACATTTGCCGATCTTATTTCCGTCCTAATTGCAATATTGGGAGACCCTCGCCATCATCATCATCATCCGCTTACAATTGTCCACTGCTGGCCATAGGCATACTGGGCACAAATCCCAGCCTCCGAGCTGATGAATAGAAAAACCCAATATCACTTTACCCAACTAATGGATTGAACCCAAGACCACAGTACGGTAGTCGTACAACACAATTTTGCAACTGAGGCAGTAGTCATAGGTGGCGTTACTTATAAAAACAGTTTAACTAAGCAAATGGTAAAGAATAGCCTGTCCCTTTTATTTCCAAACAATGTGACACAAGGAAAAAAGTGACAGACAGGCCCATAGGGCCTTACTTAAAACAGCATTTTAGCTGAGCAAATGGTTAAGAATAACCTGTCACTTTTTTCCTTGCGTTACATTGTTTAAAAATGAAAGGGACAACCTATGGTTAAAGATAAGCAGCGCTTAAATATTTTTATAAGTAAGGGGCATAATGTTTAAACAAAAGATACAAGTTAAGTCTAGCGGCGTTCCATGTTTACGCTTTCTATTTTACGCCTATTACACACTCAAATGAGGAAGCATCATGCGTGACTACGTAACTTATGATACGGAACACAGGAAATAAGTATGATGTATAACCATTGTGTTCGAGGAAGGGTTAAATATTATTTTGTGCTAAGGTGACGTGGGGGTAGGTTCAGCCGTATTATACAGACAGAAAAGCTCGGCGAAATGTGGGTGTTCTAGTTATCTAGTTCGCTTCTGTTTACCTCTTTGGGGATACACGCGTTTATGTGTGTAGTTTATGTATGTTTATATACTATAATTAGTATCCGACTGAACCTTCGGCTTGGACATCGGCTTCAGCTAGGCCGAAGGTTCGGCCAAAATGGGCTGAAGTTTTGGCCGAAGCCGAGGGTTTCTGGCAAGTTCCAAAATTCTGTGAACTGTTACGGATGTAGGAAAATTAACAATTTTTGGCACGAATTATGTTTAAAATGAATCGAAAATCAAGTAAATAATTTGTAGGAGTAAAGATGATTACATATAGGATATAGTATCTTTTATCCTATATATTCGAAATGTAATTCAATAGGGAAGAAGTTTGCCGTGACAACGGTCAAATTTAAGTACCTAAAGTTGGTACTGCACCACATATCCATATATATCCACCCATTACTGATTTTACCGGTTCAACCGTAAACAAATTACTATTATTGTGAGTCCTAGTGTCGACATCGTAATTTTTAAGAAATCGCTCATTATTTCATTGATAGTCAAAGTGTCTCAAAGTTATTGAGCCATCGGCTGGTAGGAAGGTTGTGGCAAAAGCCGATTGATCGGGTTCGGATTCGGCTTCGGCCAGAAATAGACCTTCGGTCCGTCACTAACTATAATGAGTTTTTGTTTCTTCCCAGGTAAGTCTCGATCTGTCGATGACGCAACCAAGGAGGACCCATGTCTTACTGGTAGGCCGTTATTTTTAACATTTTACTGCTTTAATTTCGCACCCTGTTTTAATTTTGTACAATTTGCTGCCACTTTGTACTGTTTACGGACGCTTGTACAGTTTAATTGTATATTTCGTTGTTTTGCAATTTTAATGAACATTTGTTTTTTTCAAAGGCATTCATTATTTTTTGGAAGAAATTTAAATATATTTTTAAAAATACCTAGAGTAGGTAATGTAAGTTGTCGGTTCCATGATCTAGTGGCAGCATATGAACTGTGGACAAGGAGGTCCTGCGGCCAGTGGCCCGAGCACGAAAAACTAGTGTAAATGTAAATGTATTCGAGTTCGCTGCGCACTGATGACGTTTAGTTAATATTTCATACAAATTTCATAGACGCGAATCGAGTTCGAATACATTTACGGTTGTCATTAGTTTTTCGTGCTCGGGCTACTGGATTCGATTTCCATGTCGGGCAGTGGTTTTTTGAAATTCGATTTGCTCGGGACTGGAACCTCCAAAGGTCAGGCAGGCAGCTAGTTCGAAACAATAAGCCGACTACTTTCTGCAACGTACTTGAAAAAGTGTATTGCGCCGTCTCCACATTGTGGGTGTCCGCAAGTTAGAATTTAGAGTAGATAATGTTAATACACCCAAATAAATACACACAACAGTCACACACCTAGTCCTGACCCCACACTAGGTATAACCTACATCGTGGGTATCAGAGACTATGGGAGACTTTTGGTCTCATAACAGATTTGAAACAAATATCTGTTGGCCACACAACAATTTGTCTCAATGCGGGAATCGAACCCGCGGCATCTCGCTTCACTGACGGCTTCTCGCCCACTACGCCACGGAGGCTTTCAATGTTCAAAAATATTGCTATAGTTTGTTACAATATGTAAATAACAAAATCAATCTTTTGTTCCAATATTATCTCCGTCTTATAAAAATAGAGACGCGAATGTTAATATCGTTATAACAAGAAAGGCTGGGAGACTGTTCAACAAATGATCGCCTCAGGGCATCGTGTTCATGTAACCAGCTAATTACGTAGCTTACCAGGCGGGCTTAATAAGTAATACTACGCCTCGAATTACGGACCCAGTTTTAACCGACATAGGGATGGGATAAAGGAGGATGTCTATTATCGACCGACTCCAAAAAAGGATAATGTCCAGAATTCGGCTTTATTGAGGTTAACTATCCGTATGTATTATTTATTGATATAAATTAAAAATACTTTTATTTAATATAATTAACACTAAATATTATTAAATTATTAATGTTAAATACTTATTATTGGTTATTTAATATTTACAAAATAAAGAAATAAATTTAATAAAACATTTAATTAAAAGTTTGTGATAAAAAATAAAATTGAATATCAAATTATAATACTAATTTTTAATATTTGCTATTAAATTGAATAAATAATAAATATTTATAAAAATAACTAAATAAATTTAATGAAAATTTTTTGTTGATTATCCTTTTCCAATCCTTCTATTATTTTATTGTAATTAATTATTTGCATGCAATTAAAAACTATTTTTTAATGATGACAAAGAAGTATAACTTCTCACGCGCGTACATAAGTACACGCACCCATTTTTTTTTATGTATGTTACGCGATATCTTCGACATAAGTGGACCGAATTTCAAAATTATTTTTGTGTTCGATAGTTATTTCAAGGGTTGTCCCATTTAAATTAAGTCACGATCGGATTTGAAGTCGGTTCGTTAAGTTTTTAAACTTATGGTTATATATTTTAATAAGTTTTTAACATAACATAAGCTCACGCCTGTATCCCCCAAGGGGTAGGCAGAGGCGCACTAGCGAACTAGAACACCCACATTTCGCCGAGCTTCGTTCCGTCCCATATGTGATACGGGGCGAGCCTATCGTCATATCGGGCACAAATTCCAGACTCCGGACTGATATGGAAAAATCCAATATCACTTTCCCCGACTTTAATAATAAAAATATATTAAATACACACACATAGTCCTGACCCTACACTAGGTTGAACCTATTGTGGGTTAACTATGAAAGACTCGGTCCCACAACACCCAGACCCGCAACAAATATCTGTGGGCCACACACACATCTGACCATTCGCCTGCTCAACTACGGAGGCTGTTCTTTCTTCCTACCTGCCCTTATCCCACCATAATGTGGGGTCGGCGCAACACACTTTTTCAAGCATGTTGCAGAAAGTATTTGGCGTATCTTTTATGACCGGTTACCTGCCTGACGTCAACCTCCTCTGAGGGATCCAGTCCCGGGCAAATTAAGTTAGAAATTTAAAAAATTAGCTTTGTCCGACCACAGCCCATATATCCTGCCATTAGACCACGGGGGCGATGACGAAAATCTTTTATTCATTACAAAATTTAAAAAATCAATAACTATTATTCCGGGATGCTATGTTACAACTACAATTAAATTCCTCCGTAGCATATTTCGTAGCGTATACCTTTGCTACGTGTTTTTCAACGTAGCCGTATCGCGTAGCAATATATTCTTAGTTTACATTATGTAGCACCGTACAACGTGGGCCGGCACTAAATATTGCGTAGCGCGGCTACTAATTGTGTAGCAGCTCTATATACTTCGTAGCATTTCGTATACTGCTGTTAAGCCTTTGTTTCATTTGTGTGTTCAATAATGCTTAATGTGTTATTTGATATTTACGGTTAAAACCAAAGCTGTATATTTTGTTTAATAACAACCTATTTTTTGTAAGCTCTTTGTAATATTTTTGTTTTAAATAATATCATTTATTTATCAATTTGAGAATAACGATATGATTAAAAATATTGCCTTTAAAGGAAAACATAAATACAAAGACTGAAAAATTACTTCACTAAGAATGTATACTTTGAGAATAAAAAATAACTTTTCTATTAAAACCCATTGATTCGTTTCTATTACCTAAGCGCGTAGAACACTATGGCCTTTATTCATAATGACTTAGTGGGACGCTATAATACCGCTGTAGGACGTTTCCGAAAAATTGTTATTCATAATAGCTCAATAGCGTTAAAACGTTCCCAAAATCTTCCATAAAATGTTTGCAATTTATAGAAGCTGGCACCCTACTTTAACGCTTCAATAGCAAAAAATATGGCCGATTTCGATCAACTGATTCGTATTTGACGTTCCACCAGTTTTGGTTGGGATTAATTTGAGGGTGCCTGCGACTTCTATCATAAACATTAAAAAATAAGCTCATGCCTGTATCCCCGAAGGGGTAGGCAGAGGCGTACTAGCGAACTAGAACACCCACATTTCGCCGAGCTTAGTTCCGTCCCAGATGTGATAGGGGGCGAGCCTATCGCCATATCGGGCACAAATTCCAGACTCCGGGCTGATATGGAAAAATCCAATATCACTTTGCCCGACCCGGGGATCGAACCCGAGACCTCAGAACCGTAGTTGTACCGAAATACCACCACGCCACCGAGGCAGTCTTCTAGACTTCAGAGAGACTTCTATCAAATGCAATTAATGTTATAAACACGATAGTTTGTGAGGTTGTATGGATGTTTTGTTACTCTTTCACACCAGAATGGTTGATCGGATTTGAATTTAATTCGGTAAAGAAATGGATTATAGTCTAGAATAAAAATGTCTAGGATAACAGGACAAATAAATGTGATGCAAAAGTTATGACCTCATGGTCATAAGTCGCTCAGTTTATTTGAAATATACGCGCGCCAGGTGGGACAGCGTAATAATATTGAGAGAATAAACTTGTCTTAAGTGATTCTTCACCATTCACAGAACATTACATTCTAGGATGTATTTATTTATAGAGGAATAACACATAGGCTACTTTTTTCCAGAAAATGTAGCGTCTCCGTAGGATAGATTTGTTTGAAGTCAGCTAGTATTTAATATTTTCCGTGTGATATTTAATTACATACCTTGATTTCAACAAAACATCTTTTTCTTCAATATCATCATTATCTAAGCACGAATAAATCAAGAGAAATAAAACACTTCAAAAATACAATGATGAATTTTATTAAATCTGATTCAACAAAAAATACTTATACACGCATGTTGCCTAATTATTCTTCAATACAATGTTATGTTGAAGCCGCTGTGAACTGGAAAGTCCGGTCCTGAATTCCATTCTCAAAGAAGGCAGGGTATTTTTCTTACACGATTTGCAAAGACTGGAAGCCCCCTTTCATTCATACGCTCCAAGGAATATCCTCCAAATCTAAATTTCATTTCCAAATATCCATAATCTACCCATCTTCGTTAATGTTTAGGTATTGCATAAAACAAAATCACTTCACATGCAACAAACATAGTTTTACTTTGATAAAATTAATTAAATAAATATATAAACAAACTTAACTGGTCGCCATGGTCGCCATTTGCCATTTCGAATTGCGCGCGTAAGACGCGCGTGAATGATTGTTTTTTTTATTAGGCCATCGTTCCATGACTTTCCAGAGACAAAACTTGTTAAAATTACGTTTTATCTATGTACTAGCAACATTGTGACACGGTAAATATATTTTAGGTAATGGAGCTATAGTAAACTATTATGAATAAAGAATTTTATCGAACCTTCGATAGGCTTAAAATGCATTTTTACCAATATGAGTTTATATCTTCATTAGGGGTTTTATTATGAATAAAGGCCTATGTGTTTACAGTGAAATCTGATCTACTGTAGCCATGAATATGAAAATAGAAATATTCTATTCATATGAAAAGCTACTTGGAGGTAATTTTATGAAGTTATCTTAAGAAGAAAGATTATAAAAAAATAAATTAACAAATATTTTGTCAGAATTTTATTCAAAGCAATTACATGTTCGGAATTCTTAGGTTGTTTTTTTTTTTTATATCAGCCTTTTTCTTTTATCATATTTAGTACAAAGTAACAAGGGTTAAATGGTTATTGTGGAGGTACCGTTATTTATTTAAATTAATAATGTTAAAGATATCGGATACAATTCCTATTAACATATATTTTGTGGAGCAGTTTCAATTCTATTGAGAAATAAGTGGCTTGGAAGCCAAACTATATTCTATTTTATATTCTTTTTCGACCGACTTCCAAAAAGGAGAAGTTCTCAAATCGTCTGTATTTTTTTATGTATGTTACGCGATATCTCCGCCAAATGTGGACCGATTTTCAAAATTCTCGAATTCAAGGGTGATCCCATATAAATTTGGTCGCGATCGGATTTGAAGTTGGTCCGTTAAGTTTTTAATTTTTTAGTAATCTTCTCCATTTAAACGAGGGACTTTTTTCTGAACTGAATATTCTTGTTAGATTAAATTAGATATTTTAATCCACCAGAAGAAGTTGACGTTAGTCGATTATAAAATCCAAGTTGAATATTTTCCGTAACATGTTTAAAAAGTGTTTTTTAGTATTACAAGATATTTATCTTTTTCGAAATATTCGTTATACACCATATAAATCATTTAAACCATTTATTTTCTACACAATATATAGAAAAAGAAAGAAAAAAAAACATAATATTTAGTAAAGATGAAAAAATAACCATAGTATATTTTACTTATATTTATTATCACCCTATATAGAAGTAGGCGTTGTTATTTTTGATACCATCATTCTACAACACTCTGTAAAGTGGTGAAGGGTGACAATTTTAAAAAGGGAAGCCGATGACCCTTTTATCACTAGTATATAGTTTAAATTTACTTACAAACTAATACGAATTGAGTTATAAGAACCTTTTGCCATTATTGTATACAACAGAAACACACAGTGTCCCACAGTTCACAAAGCGTTCATACAATACTCGCGTATTTTCAGTATCTATTTGCTAAAGCGATCCCTATTGAGATCTGTCGCCTTTCCCTGCATTCGTATTCAAATATTCAACCCTTGAGGAGTGCTGTTGAATAACCATTAGTTTTCAGTTTCTATTTTGTTCACACTTTAGAAGATAAAAAGTTGTTGAAAGAACTCTGTGGAGTTGATGCAATGTTGAGCCATTAGGATACAGTTGAGTGGTTATAATAACATACATAAACTCACCCTGTATCCCTGAAGGGGTAGGCAGAGGCGCCTTAGCGAACTACAACACCCCCATTTCGCCGAGCTTTGTTCCGTCCCAGATGTGATAGGGGGCGAGCCTATCGCCATATCGGGCACAAATTCCAGACTCGGGGCTGATATGGAAAAATCCAATATCACTTTGCCCGACCCGAGGATCGAACGCGAGACCTCAGGACGGTAGTCGTACCGAAATACAACTACGCCCCCGAGGCAGTCATTAAGTGGTTATATGCTGCAATATATGTTCCTTCAGACCAAGGAGGCGACTTCTGCGGACTACAAATTTCATGCTTTATATAGCAAACTGACCTGCTAATATGCTAAGACAGCCTCGGTGGCGCAGTGGGCGAGTAGCCGGCTGTGAAGCGAGAGGCCGCGGGTTAGATTCCCGCATTGAGACAAATGTTTATGTGGCCCACATATTTGTTTCTGGGTGTTGTGAGACCGAAAGTTTCTCATAGTTTCCGATACCCACGTTGCAGGTTATATCTAGTGTGGGGTCAGGACTAGGTGTGACTGTTGTGTGTGTGTGTGTGTAGGGTTTATTTATTATTTATTAATATACTGAACCACGCCGAGGTTGAAATTTCATATTATGTAAACATAATATGAAATTTCAAATACACACAGATTTGAGATTTGAACACAAGACGTTACTCAGCCTGTGTATACTGGCAATGAGACGGCCATCACATTAATCCTACAAAAACTCATTATTTTTAATGGTTCGTGGTAAATAAGTGCGCCATTGAGCTACCAGTCGTCCCACAGTTTGCAATTGCGTATTTCTTCGCGTGGGCGGTAGGCCGGGTGCATGACGTCACGGGCGACCTCCAGGTACACCGTCTCATATTAAATGTATACAGAATCGTATTATTTCACGTATATTTTTGTTTATTAAATATATTGTATCTTCATGAATAAATACATTTTGATATAACTTTCATCGTCCTTAGATTGATTTACACATCTCGCGTATAAAGGATTATTGATTTTATTACATTTATTTTCAATAATCGTCGCGTGCTTAGTAATGGGATAGCTCATAACTATGAACCCGGAGGTCTTGGGTTTGAATCTCAGTGGCGCTACCACCACATCTTATAGCAGTGTTATTATAATCTTACTTGTATTTTTTACGGGAATCGGTACAAATAAGATTACAACAAAATTGCTATGAGACGTGGTGGTAACTTCTTAGTTCGGCAAAGAATATTTTGGTCATTTTATGGTCATAGAAATGAGGTTATCATCGATCTAGCGCGTCGGAGTTTTCGGTGAAAAAAAAATACAGACGACTAGAGATCCTACTCATTTTTGAAATCAGCAGCCCGAGCAGGAAAATTTCTGACAACCGTAAATGTATTCGTGCTCGATGCGCGTCTATGAAATTTGTATGAAACATTAATAAAATACATTAGTTACTGATTTCTTAAGTTTACGCGAATATTATAAAATATTATTATTTTTTTATTATTATTAAATCGGAACCCAAAAGACCAGCTGCCGGAACTCAAGACACCATGAGCTCGTACTGCGTAGATCGGAACACAAATAATTAACCTTTTTTGATTTTGTATAATTTAATAATGATGGTAGATATTGTAACACTAACCTTTTTTGGACAAATGACACCTCAGTCTGACCCGTGACAACGAAGACTGCAAAGCCTTCGAAACGTCGGGAATAATAATTAAAACCTAATCGTGATAGAATCCGTAAAAATAGTTTCATTTTAATAAATACATTAGTTTTTCGTGCTCGGGCTACAGTTAAACAACTCATTTACAGACAAACAGTGTTCGGTTTAAGTATTCAACGCTAAACTAACTTCACTTGTAGCGATTTATCTTTAAACTATCACAAAGATGCTTATCTTAAAGTTGGCAGCTGCTTAAGGTGCTTTCAGAGAATTTCAAGGGGTGTGGAAACGCTAAACTTTTGGTACAAATTTTGCTTTTCCCTGAATATAAATAAGTTTTATTGCTTCTATATTTTAATGTTGAGTTATTTTATGTACGTGCATAATGGTTCGTAGGACATTTGTTTAAATAAATAATGCGAGTATGTCAGAGGGGTTTACGTCAGGCAGGCAGTTGGTCGTAAATACGGAAGCCGAGTCTTTTCTGCAACATACATTAAAAAGTGTGGTGTAGAAAGTCAATCACCTGTAAGGCCAGCACTATATACTTTTTTAAGCGTGTTGCAGAAAATATTTGGTTTTAATTTTATTCGGCTTTCTGCCGCCACTCTACTCGTCTCGATAAATAACTTTATATTAACATGGCCAATATATACTAATAAATATAATAGGTGCTTAATACTTTTTATTTATAGCAGAGACTGGCAAATTACCAGATGGGTCACCTGATGGTAAGTGATCTCCACCGCCCATAGACACCCAAGACACAAAAAGAATCATGGGTACGTTGCCAACCTAAAAGAAGGAAATCGAAGGGGAGGGAAAAGGGATTAGGAAAGGGAGGAGGGCAATGGGCCACCGGAAATCTCACTCACCGAAAGAAACGCGACAGCAAGCTGCCACTTTACGTCGGTTTCCTGTGAGACAGTGGTATCAAACCGGTCGAGCCGGCCCATTCGTGCTGTAGACGTTACTGTCTACAGCGTGGCTCTACCACTCAATAATTATATGCTAATACTATCCAGATGATAATGCTTTTCCGATCCTTTTAACTTTCCAATTAAACCATCCATTAATACATCAATAATTCCGAAACAAAACGTATCGCTAACGTTAAATTCTTGACCATTTGCCAAGTTTGGCAACTAGTTAAAATGCAATGACTAACATCCTCATTCCTGTAACAATGCAGAACTTTCGACTTGTAAAAGCTACCACGATCGAGAGCAACTTTTTTGGAGTCGATTCAAATTATTTTTTTGTTTGATTATTTGCCAAAGACGTTTAGTTTTATTCCTTTTTTAGACTAGTCTGTTATTTAATGCTTTACGTACTCATTAATATACATTTCCAAAGCCCAAAACCTCTTACTGACTTACTTATTCAATGCTGTTTCCAGACTCTTGGATTCAAAAACTAATTTTGTGAACAGAGATTATCTTTATTGTCTATAAGAATATTTCGAAACTCAACCCCTAAAGGGGTAAAATTTGTATGACAAAAACAATAGAACATTACTAAAACTCACGCCTGTATCCCCGAACGTGCAGGCAGAGGCGCACTAGCGAACTAGAACACTCACAATTCGCCGAGCTTAGTTTCGTCCCAGATGTGATAGTGGGCGAGCCTATCGCCATATCGGGCACAGAATCCAGACCAGTCTGACATGAAAAAAAACAATGTTACTTTACCCGACCCGGGATCGAGACCTCAGGATGATAGTCGTATTGTGGAGGCAGTCAAAAATAATAGAAATACGGAAATTACTCCCAGGAACTATTATTCCATAACATTTAAAACACTCTCATTATTAACATGTATCTGTATATTTGATTAAATATAGAAGCCAACTTAGCTATAAAAATAATCACAGAAAAATCAATACGAATTGAGGTCGCCTGTAACGTAAAAGCACAGCACTTAACTCCAACTTAAAATAATCCCAGCCAGTAAGTAACAATTTAGTAACTTGCGGACCTCAATAAATCTGAGTTTAGTTTACATTGAAGTTTTTATACCAGCACGAAGAACTAATGAAAGTTGAACTCCGCTAAAGTTTCTTAGGTCATAGTTCATGATTAGTCCGGGCTGGGGATCACGGCTGTCACAATAAAGATAAGTTTTCATCAATTGAGGGCCCCGGTTCGAGATTACGAGATATTCCGACGTCTTTCGGCTTTAGTGGCTAACTTGTGTATATAAAATTGTCGGTGGTTAAAATTTTATTTTTATTATTCGAGAAGTTTTAATTCAGTAGTACTTATTTTATTGTTTATTTTAGCCTTGAAATGATAATTATCTTAAACTTGTGTGTTGAAATTATTTGAAAAGTTAAATCGATCTCTTTGTGAAATGTAATAAGGTTCAATATTTAACCGACTTCTAAAACTGAGGTTCTTTCTTTCTTACCCTCGTTAAAGTTGGCATATTAATATTTGCTTTGCATTGGCTCCAGCAACAAGTCTAAAGTTTGAAATTGTAAAAAATTATATATTCTTTTTTTACTCGGTTTTAAATTTTTGTTGAACTTTAACAATATTAATATTACAATGATATTTATATTGGTGATCAAAGACAATTACGTCTACAGCACGAATGGGCCGGCTCGACCGGTTTGATACCACTGTCTCACAAAAAACCCATGTAAAGTGGCAGCTCGCTGTCGCATTTCGTTCGGTGAATGAGATTTCCGGTGGTCAAATTCCCTCCTTCCCTTTTCCATCCCTTTTCTCTCCCCTTTTATTTCATCCTTTAAGGTGAGCAATGCACCCATAATTCTTTTTGTGTCTTGTGTCTATGGGCGGTCGAGATCACTTACCATCAGGTGACCTATCTGCTTGTTTACCAGTCTCTGTTATAAAAAAAAATTGACAAGTTATACATTCGCTGCAACTTTTGAAAATTGTATTCACCTTATTTTCCTCTAAACTTACTAATCTTGAATGTCCGGACTTCGGACATTCCCTACACATACTTACTAATTCACAAAACTGAAACTCATCCTTTGCGAACAGAAAAAATATTCTCACAAAAATGTATCAAGACCCAACCTTTTTCAATAAAATATCCCTTGATATAATCCGACACGGCTGAAGACAAAAAGATACGGAAGAGAAAACATTTGCAACACGTTCCAAATATAAAATACCCCGGAGCTCGTCCATTGCGCATTCGTGTCCTGCTACTTCACGCACCGTTGGGTTTTCCTCTTCAATGTAAGCCGATGAAATAATTAGGTACGTCACCCAAGCCGGGAATGGATTTTAATTTTAGCTGAAATTGTGGTGGAGGCGTATTTTGTAGCTAACGTTATTTAGAATGTAGAGTCAACTCAGAGTTCGCTTATTAATGAGAGCCATGATAGTAGTTTAGAGTGTATACTCAAACGCGGAATACCATATCAGACTACGCTACTAAACTTTAGTCCTTTATTGATAACATATAAATATTTTAAAATATAGAGTAAATAATTAATTAGTCCTTCAGATGATAAAGGGTGCAATGAAAACTAAATAAATAAATACAGTCACACACATAGTCCTGACCCCACACTGAGATCGAGTCTTGAGTTGTGGGTATCAGGAACTACGAGAGACTTTCGGTCTCACAACACCCAGACCCGAAACAAATATCTGTGGGTCACACAGACATTTGTCTTAAACTCCAGACTCCGGGCTAATATGGAAAAATCTAATATCACTTTGCCCGACCCGGGAATCGTACCCGAGACCTCAAGACGGTAGTCCTACTGAAATACAACCACTGAGGCAGTCTTATAACTGTACATTGCGACAAGTACATTGCGTGGCTGGTTGCTCCCATGCGATTAGTCTTGTGGTATATTCAACGCTCAATTTTCTATTTTTAAGCACATTTGTGGCAAATGACTTCAAATCCGATCGTGACCAAATTTATATGGGACCACCCTTGAAATAAGCTCTATTGAACACAATAAGAATTTTGAAAATCGGTCTCATTTGGCGGAGATATCGCGTAATATACATAAAAAAGCAAGTACCGGCAAGCGCAGCGTAGGACGTCCACCTGAAAGGTGGACCGGCGACCTGATAAAGGTCACAGGAAGTCGCTGGATGCAGGCCGCTTCCAACAGGTCGATCTGGAAATCTTTGGGGGAGGCCTATTTTCAGCAGTGGACGTCCTATAATAATATCTATATAAAAATAATCCTATAAAATATCCTATAAAATAATACAGACGAATTGAGGACCTTCTCCTATTTGGAAGTTGGTCGATAAACAAATAACCGTCCCATTCTCAATTCTTATTATGCGTCATCACGCCCACTAGTATAAAACAATCTTTACGTCATTACATACCGTCCATTCATAACGTCACTACACCACACAACAATAAATTCAAGGTCCTCAGGTCATTACAAATAGTGTACATTCAAAATTATTAGGCGATAAATTCAAAACGCTCGCTCGTAAAGCACCACATCAAATTATAGCTTCCCGCATGTATGGAGTTATTATCTGGCAGTAAAAATTATATGACACAGCCTATACAGTTTGCATTGATCTTTAGTGACATACTTGTTTATTTAGGTTATTTTTATGCGTTCTTTCCGAGGGTTGACTAAAGTTATTTCGATATAATATATATATCATCAGCCATAGGACGTCCACTGCTGAACATAGGTCTCCCCCAAAGATTAGATTTGATATAATATTAGCCCTGTAATATTACTATCCCACTGTTGGCACGGGCCCCCCCTACTAATGAGTAGTTTTAAGTATAACTTTTAGCATAGCATCTCTGTATATTGTGTGAGAGATCGCAATAAATTTCTTTTCTTTCTTTCTTTCTTCTTTCTTTCTAATGAGAGGGTTAAGGCCTTAGTATACCACGCTGACCTAATGCGGGTTGGTAGGCTTCACATACCTTCGAAAGTCTTGTTGAGAAATTCTCAGGTATGCAGGTTTCCTCACGATGTTTTCATTTATCGTTATAACAAACGACAATTCACAATGAAAATATAGATAACATCGAAAAGCTAGAGGTTTATGCTCTTTTTTTTGGGGTTGTAGTGTCGGGTTGGAATAGTCCGTACCATTCCCAACTGAGCTATCACTGCTTGATTTATCCGATAAAAATCCTTCAGATTTCGACTGAAATAATCACAAGTTTAAAAACTTTACGGACCGACTTCAAATCCGATCTTAACCAAATTTATACCGGCCGAAGTGGAAGCGCTTAAGTAGGAAGGTGGACCCATGCCGAAAGCCGGTATAACGCCAAGCAGAAATTAAAGTGAACCTAAAGTAGTGGACTGCTTTTTATTTAGATCCTTTGGTTATGAGACAATGAAAGGTTTTAAAAGTAGAAACTAACTAACAGTCAAACCAGCCACATGATCTTAAATGATCTCCACCGTCCATAGATCCACGATACCAAAAATATCATGGGTACGATGTTAATATTATAGGTAAAGAATGCGAATTGGGAAGGGCTGGTGGGATTTAGACTACCAATAATAACTAGTTAAAAAAAGCAAACGTGTGGCACTCGGGGACTGCCGCGGTAAAGCTATTGCATAGCATCCAAAATCAATACACCTATATACTTTCTCACAAACAGCTGATTACGTATTCGTCTGATTTCGGAGCAGCTCGTCTCGATTCTTGCGAGCTTCGTAGAGTCGTACCATGAAGTAAATACAAAGAGGAGGTGCCCTAACGCCGAAACTCTAAGCAGGCATGATTCACCAGATTGCGGGGCGAAGAGGGGGATTACGCATGCGCAGTAATGCCGATACAACCAATGCCACCTAGAAGCGAGTTGCTGAACTAAAGAGACAAGCGTGATATTTCAAAAAAGTCATTAAAAGTTCTGCTATTCATCGATAGATGGCAAAACTAAAAAGTATTACCGCTGTGCCGGTCGGGTGTTAGGTTATTTTTGTTACGGAATTTCTGGATTCGCTCAGGCCCGCGATAGAAGCTAAGCTTAAAACATAATGGACCGAATTCAAAATTTATCCGATCGTAACGAAATCTACATGGGACCACCCTTGGACTAAGTTCTATAAAACAGAAAAAGAATCTTGAAACTCAGTCCATATCTGGCGGAGATATCGGTAATATACATAAAAATAGATAAATTGAGGACCTCCTCCTTTTATTGAAGTCGGTCTAAATTAACTAAATGAAGTTCTGGAAATACAAAACATCTACATATTATTATCGTTAACACTATCCGAATGTAGAAAAAATGCAAGCGAATTTTATTTTATTTAGCATTAAGCCCGTTTTTCCGTTCAATTCAATAAAATACTTTTATTAAAATCTGTGTCCACACTCTGAATATGGAGATACATTACGAGACATAAAAAATAGATTCATAAAACATATGAAGAAAACGAAGCCCTTTGACAAATCATCGGAGGAAAATCTCTGAATACGGAAGCCATACGTCGAGGAAAATGAATGGCAGGAGACAAGAGAAAAGTCTCTCCACCTCGGAATTAATATGGTGATGATTACTCGATGTATCATCGTCAAATATGTAAACATGACTTTTAAAAATATATGTTATGGTTTCAGGCATTGTATTCATATCTTCAGGCACAGTATTTATTTACACATACATAGATAAACTCACGCCTGTATCCCCGAAGTGGTCGGTAGAGGCAAACTAGAACACCTCCATTTTGCCAAGCTTATTTCCGTCCTAGATGTAATAATGGCAAATCCTCGCAATATTGGGTACCAATTCCAGACTTCGGCCTAATAGTAAAACCAAATATCTCTACCCGACCCAGAGATCGAACCCGAGACCGCAGGTTGGGAGTACCTCGCAAGAAATACAGCTACGCCACCGCGACAATGGCGGGTGTGTTAATATCGGGAAAATAATTTTCGTTCTTTAAGGAAAATGCGGAACAAGCGGCTTGATATAATTTTTTCAATATAGCCAGTCTGGATAGTTTTTACCACAGCGTGAATGAACCAGTTGCAATGGCGGCGGTGTTGTTTTTGAGGCGATTTCTTACTTTTAGTGCCATCGGGCAAATCGGAAAAAATCATTTGTATGTATTTTCTTGGTGGTTAAGCTGCTCTAATTTATATATCTTTTTTGTATATGGTACTTTATAAGCAATTATTCTCAACTGGCATTTAAAAGAGCAACTCCAGTTTCTTGTCCGTTCTTCTCTGGCGAAACGGCCTTCCGAACTGACGGTAGAGGAACTTTGACGGAATCGAAATAATGTAGTAACATTTCATGGATTCAATAAATATTTCGATTTGAAAAAAAAATCTTCGATAAAATATACCAAACTTTTGGTTTATGTAAATAGTGTGTTGAACAGCTGTGGAAATCACTTACCATTAGACCCACTTGCTCGTTTGTCACTAACTTAAAAAGCATGATTTTACGTTTTAAACGCCTTTGTAAAACTTAATAAATCACTTTAATCGTAAACCAATCCATAACACGCTTTCATAACGCACGTTTTCGAGTTCACAATAGGTGCTTAAATTGTAAGTGTTATCGTAGCAAACGTAGCATTGTAGCATCGTAGCAGTGTAGCGACGTAGCAGGCGTTACACAGTACGTTATTGCTGTCTACACGCTCGCTCGTAGCACTAACAATGGACGCGGCCTGTAGATTTTTATACACCTGCGAGGGGTCGTTGCACTCACCGGTGAATAAGAATCCTAGACACACGGTCGGCATGTTTGGTTAACTGCAACTTTTATTACGCACTGTAAATATTGTATGTCGTTTGGGTATTGAAGAAACTTAAGCCTCGTAAATATGTAGTTAGTAAATACTGGCAGATATTTTTTTATTTTATTAGCATTAAAGTGGGATGTGTCACGTAGATATTCAGAAAGTTATTGTTTCAAAGTTTTATCGTTCACATCAAATATTATTTTGATATTATAAATTCAAAAAAGTTCCACTTAACCGATTTTCCATAAAAGTTATGAAGAAAGTTTGAATGGAAAGAAAATTATTTGTCACAAATAAGAAGGCTGATAAAGCTGACGAAGGCTTAAGAGCGCCCAGTGGCGAGGGGTGAGAATTTTCAAAATGGAAGCCGATATTAGTGTTTCTTTTCTTTAAGACTTATTTATTAGTAAGAAATTTGAAAATAGTAAGCCGGAAGGAATCGTGTTATATGGATTCCTCGCTACTGAGAGCGCCTTACATTTTTTGTGCGCAATTATGCATATCCAGTAAATATTTTACGTGCCTACCAGTGGCGAAAGGTCTATACAACTCGATTCTTACTGGCTTCCTTTTGTCGTATTATAGGCTAATAAATAAGTATTCTCTAGGTAATATATAGAAGAGAAAGTAGCACTGGCTTCCATTTAGAAACTTTCGTTCTTCGCCACTGTGGCCCACCCATGCATGGCTTCCAAGAAAAACTAATAATTACATAAAAATGCACATCATCTTTCACCTCGAATAAAACCGGCAAAACATCAAACAAAACACAGCTTCAATAAAACCATCTGAAGTATTAACCTGTCTCATAAATCGCTAATAGTTCGAAACAAAAGTTAAGACGCTTGTTATTTTTTACAGCAGTATACCCTCGTACCTTCAGAACGACTCCGACGTAACTGGAACGTGGTTACAGTCTAACTTTACGCTGAAACAAGCTGAATTTAGGTATTGTAAGTTTTCATTGTATTTTGGTACAGAAATTATAGATGTAGATACGTATAACAATGCCAAATTTTCTTTGTGTCGATTAATGCCCAAGTTAAAGACTTAATAATTACAAGTTTAAAAACTTAACACACCGACTTCAGATCCGATCGTGACCAAATTATATATGGAATACATGGGATATTATTATATGGGATAACCCTTGAAATAAGCTCTATCGAATACAAAAAAAAATAAAAATCGGTCCACATTTGGCGGAGATATCGCGTAACATACATAAAAGAAATACAGGCGAATTGCGGACCTCCTCCTTTTTGGAACTCGGTTGAAAATGGACTCCAAAATAGATCTAATCTTGTCCAAATTTTTATGGGACCTCACTTGGAGTAAGCTCTATCGAATAAAATTTGACAATCATACAATTTATGAGTGGTAGAGCCACGCTGTAGACATTTACGCCTATAGTACGAATAGGCTGGCTCGACCGGTTTGATACCACTGTCTCACAGAAAACCGACGTAAAGTGGCAGCTTGTTCGCATTTCGTTCGGTGAGATTTCCGGTGGTCCAATAAAATTCCAATCCTTTTGCCACGACCACCATCACCACCCACGATTCTTTTTGTGTCTTAGGTGTCAATGGGTGGTGGAGATCACTTACCACCAGGAAATCCATTTTCTCATTTACCTGTCTCTGTTATAAAAAAACATTAAAAATACCTATTTTAGAATTTTGATTAGTCTATCTATTATGTGTATCTTTTATACATATCGACTGTCTCGGTGGCGTGGTGGTATTTCGGTACGACTACGGTTCTGAGGTCTCGGGTTCGATCCCCGGGTCGGGCAAAGTGATATTGGATTTCTCCATATCAGCCCGGAGTCTGGAATTTGTGCCCGATATGGCGATAGGCTCGCCCCCTATCACATCTGGGACGGAACTAAGCTCGGCGAAATGTGGGTGTACTAGTTTACTAGTGCGCCTCTGCCGACCCCTTCGGGGATACAGGCGTGAGCTTATGTTATGTTTATACATATGTATTATTATTTTTAATGTCAGTAATATAATAATCATTTTTTAAATCTATTTATTCAACACAGTCATTACAGGATATACCCAATTCGTACTGGCACATTACGCAAATCTACAAAACGAAATAACAAAAAACATACAACTATATACTATTACTATTATTTATTTATTTTATTTATTTATAGCCTTTATTACCAAGATAACAGAAAAGAAAAAATTAAAACACTAAAATATTTTATAATATGTCTCTCTTCTCGGTGTGCCTATTGGCAAAGGCCTCCTCTAACTGCTTCCATTGCTTCCTATCCCACGTTACTCTCCTCCAGTTTTTGCCGGCTGCTAACTTAATTTCGTCTTCCCATCTGAGATGTTGCCTTCCTCTGCTTCTTTTTGAGTCTTTGGGGTACCAGTTTGTGATTCTCTGGCTCCATTTGTCTTGGTTATCACGCATCATGTGGCCAGTCCATCTCCATTTCAGCTTATCAATTTTCAGAAGAATATCAGACACTTTGGTTTTGTTTCTTATATCTTCGTTTCTTACTCTGTCAGACTTCTTGAGTCCCAGCATACTCCGTTCCATGGAATACTGACATGTACTTAATTTCTTTCTGTGGAATGCTGTGAGGGCCCATGTTTCACAACCATATGTCAAGCATGGGAGTATACATGTATTAAAAACCTTGCGTTTTGTGGATATGTGAAATTCTTTATTCTTCATTATATGCTTAAGTGACCAATATTTTTTCCAGCTATTTGCTATTCTCTTATTCACTTCCTTTGTCATTTGGTTTGTGGTTGATATTATTTGCCCCAAGTAGACGTAATCTTTCACATATTCTAGTTGTACCCCATCTATTTCTAACTCAATGTCTCTATCATTGGTCATTAATTTGGTTTTGCTGTAGTTCATCATTAGACCATATTTATGGCTTTCTGTTGCAAGTTCTTGGATCATCTGATGTAGCTTTGTTGAGGATTCTTCAAACAGAACTATGTCGTCAGCAAACCTTAGATGGGAAAGTCTAGTGCCGTTGATATTCAGACCGAAGCTTTCCCAGCCCAAATTTCGAAATATGTTCTCTAATACTGCTGAGAATATTTTGGGCGAGATTGGGTCTCCTTGCCTGACGCCTTTCTCAACTGGAAATTCTTCGCCTAGTGTTTCCAACTGTATTCTTGCAGTGCTAATACTATAGACATTCTTTAAGATGTTTATGTAGGTTGTAGATATTCCTTGTTGTTCTAAGGTTTCCCAGATTCTGTCGTGCACTAAACTGTCAAAAGCTTTCGTATAGTCAATAAAGGCTATGTATAGTTTCTTGTTGAATTCGTTGTATTTTTCCAGTACTTGTTTTACAGTATGGATGTGATCCATAGTGGAATAATTCCTTCGAAACCCAGCTTGCTCTACAGGTTGTTGTTCATCGAGTTGGTTACTAATTCTTGCTAAAATAACTTTTGCGAATACTTTGTAGACGTTGGACATTAGACTTATGGGTCTATAATTGCTAATATCTTCTCGGGGGCCTTTTTTGTGTAAAAGTATGATGTGAGATTTTGTCCACTGGCTTGGGATGTAGCCTGTCCTGATAATCTCGTTAAATATTTTTGTAAGAATAGGGCTAATAGTCTGAATGGTGCCTCTAAGTAATTCATTCGGGATTTTGTCGGGCCCAGGTGCTCTGTCCATCTTTTGACTTTTTATCGCTGCCTCTATTTCACATTTTAGTATATCTGGCTCATTTTCCGTTTCGTTTCGGATTGCTCTGGCGAAAAGTTTATTTGTTCTTTCAGTTTTTTCGTTGGACGAAGAATACAATTGTCGATAGAAATATGTGGCATGTTTTATAATATCTCTTCTTTTTGAAAACTGTTTCTCGTTTTGTTGAAGTTTTGGTATCCATTCTCTTTCGACAACTTTTAGTTCTTTGAGAGCTTTTTTAATGCCTCCTGTTTGTTTTATATGTCTTTCAAGTGTTTGCAATATTCTAGACTTACGATCTTTTCTGAAGCTATATCTTATTTTTTTACTAATCTCAGCAATTTCACGGGATTTTTCTTTTCTATTTGGGGCAGACAGTAAAATTTTTCTGTCTTTTACTAATTTTATGGAATGATCGCTTAGGTATTTAGCCCTTTCTCTTGTCCTCGGGCCTTCACTGTGTGATAGTTTTTTCTCCAGAGTGCTATATGTTTCGGAAATATTTATCCCTATTTCTGATGGAATTTTGAATTTCTCCAGTACATAGTTTGTTGTTCTGATTTTTACATTGTCGACAAAGTCTGGTTTGTTTTTTATACGTTTCCTCGACATTTTCGGCTGTTCTAATCTTAACGAACTACGTACCATTCGATGGTTGGTGTTAAAATTGAGATTTTGAATTACTTCGGTATTTGTAAACAAATTGGGATGACTTAAAATGATATAGTCGATTTCATTTTTGTGATTTCCGTCCGGCGAAATCCACGTCCATTTCTTCTTGTGATTTTTTATAAATTGAGAATTAAGCACTGTTAGGTTATGTTCAAGTAGAAATTCTACAAGCATTTGTCCGTGAGGGCTTCTTTTACCATGTCCAAATTTCCCTATGACGTTTTCTTCTCCTAACTTCCTCTCTCCCACTTGTGCATTAAAGTCTCCCATGACTATCAAATGATTATTTGAGTACCTAAGTACGCAATCTGTAAGATTGTTGTAAAAAGTTTCCATGTCTTCTAATTTTGCTTGCTCGGTCGGCGCGTAAACTTGAACTATAGTCCACAGTTTGGTGTATCCAGGAACAATTATGTTGAGTATAATAATTCTTTCGGAGATGCCAATAAATTCTTGAATTCTATGTTTGTGACATGATTTTATAAGGAATCCAACTCCTTTGTGGCCTGCGGTTTCGCCCTTGTGATACAGAATATAACCGGGTCGTTCTTCGATCGCTTCTCCCATTCTGCGCATCTCGCTTATTCCCAATATATCCCAATTCAGATCGCACAGTGCAAGTTCTAGCTCTTGGAGGCTTACTTCAGTTCTTAACGTTCTCGTATTTAATGATGCAATTTTTAGAGTAGCACATCTTTTATGTCTAGTTGTGTTATTGTTGAATTCACGTTTTATTTCATTGTGTAACATTGGGCTTCTTTTGGTTAGATTATAACACTATTACTATTACTATATACTATAACAGCCTGCCTCGGTGGCGTAGTTGTATTTCGGTACGACTACCATCCTGAGGTCTCGGGTTCGATCCCCGAGTCGGGCAAAGTGATAGATTTTTCCATATCAGCACGGAGTCTGGAGTTTGTGCCCGATATGGCGATAGGCTCGCACCCTATCACATCTGGGACGGAACTAAGCTCGGCGAAATATGGGTGTTCTAGTTCACGAGTTCATCTCTGCCTACTCTTTGGGGGATACAGGCGTGAGCTTATGTTCTGTTATGTTTATGTTATGTGTGTTATACTATATCATAATCTCCTCCATACAATTTATGGAAAATTAAATTATCAAGGTTTCCTTTTCATAATTGAGGTATCACCAACGGCATTTAACAGTATAAAACCGTATTCATGTAACGTATTCAATAAGTTTTAATTAGACACCTGTACTCGCCCACTTTTAACTTATAATCGTGCTTAATTAAATACCTTGTTTTCTCGCTAAACTTTAGCTATTTCATTTATTTCATTTCGTTTGTTCTGCACGTGCCGTCCACGTTAAATGAATTTTATTTTAAGACGTTATGTACCTTATTAATAATTATGATATTTTACATAACATAACATAAGCTCACGCATGTACCCCCGAAGGGGTAGGCAGAGGCGCACTAGCCAACTAGTACACCCACATTTAACCGAGCTTAGTTCCATCTCAGATGTGATAGGGGGCAAAGCTATAATTATGATATTTTAATCATCATAATTATGTTTAAATAATAGGTCTCCTCATTAGTTCAGTAGGCGCAATACTCTCAAAAATCTAAAACCAAACTATCGAAATGTTTTTAACATTGTTTCTGTGTTTGATAGAGCTTATTTCATAGATGGTTCCACTATAAAACGGCGACAAGCTCTGAGAGTTGGAATGCTCTGGTTCTTTATTTTATCCATGCCTACGCCCTTGGGAATGCAGGCGTGGGTTTAAGTAACGTGGTTTATTTTAATGTCGAAGGAAAAACGAGGTAACAAAACCATTACATATAGGGACATTAAAAATTTACGACTCGAAAGACACGCCGATCAGATTCGAAAAATAACTTACATTCAATTAAAGTTCGTTTATTGGTTGAAGTTCTTCAGGAATCGTCGTAAAAATGTATTTACAAAGGTTATTTAATGTGTGAAAGTGATGCAAAATCAATACCGTGCGGGGTGAATAGTAAAATGAATGAATGACAATGGGGTAAAATGACCAAATATTCAGTGAGCCCATTAGTTCGATTAACTTAAGGCGATTAAAAAGAATGTTCTTCCACGATAAGCGTATGTCTTATCATCATGAATAATGACGTATTTCACGAAGTAATTGAATGAGATGAAAAGTCTTTTTGGCGAAAAGTGGGTTTGAATTTTTCGATATTAGCCCGAAGGCTGGAATTTGAATCTTAAACCTATCTTAAACCTTATTTGTGCCCGATATGGCGATAGGCTCAGTCCCTATCACATCTGGGACGAAACTAAGCTTGGCGAAAAGTGGGTGTTCTAGTTCGCTAATGCGCCTCTGTCTACCCGTCCGTGGATACAGGCGTGGGCTTATGTATGTGTGTATGTATTATGTAAGTTTAACCTAATATCATCTGCATCTTTATGAATAAATCAATACCAAATTCCTCTGAAGCAAAAATAAAACCCGACAAGGAAACTGACCGCAATAACTTTGACAATAGCCAAGTGAGAGGGAGAAATTTGGTCCCAACGAATGACGTCATTACTTAAACTTTAATGTAACAAACTGGACGTGGACCGGCACTTGGGTACAGCGGGTTTAACGCAGGTCACTGGACTTTTTAGCCGTCTGTGTTGGAAAGAGAGTTAAATTTGACGGATGACTATAACTTGCATCGGAATTCGTTTTAAATGAGTCAGTTCGAATATTTGACTTTAGAGTCCTGGATTAGAGGTCCAAGTTAGGGAGTACTTGTGAGTTTTTAACAAAATTTTTACCCATAAATTTACCCATAAAAGAATCCTCCAGAGGACGTTGGGGTCCGAAAGGCGGCTGATTGTAAATACAAAACCCAAAAACTTTAAAACATTCTTGAAATAATCTCAAGTTTAAACCTTAACTGACCGACTTCCAACTTGACCTGATCGTGATCAAATTTATATGGGACCGCCCTTGTAATAAGCTCTATCGAACACAAAAAAAAAATGAAAATTGGTCCACATTTGGCGGATATATAGGGTAACATACATAAAAAAATACAGACGAATTGAGGACCTTCTTCTTTTTGGAAGTGGGTCGAAAATATTACACCAATACCATATATTGTTCGTCAATAGACATTAATGGTTGAATGAATAAGGCACACATACTCTACAACGTTTTGTTATAGTTCTCGATTCTCGAAATCGGCAATTGTTTCGTCTTCTCTATATATTTGATTACCAGAGGTAAAATGTCGAGTTTAACATCTATAGCTTCAACGATTTAGATTTTCCATACAAAAGTTTTTCACCCTTTTCATCCCCTTAGGCGATGAATTTCCAAAAATCCTTTCTTAGTGCTTACCTACGTCATAAAGATGCCGTGTGTAATTTCACGTTCCTCGCACCAATATTTTAGTCTGTACGATGATTATCAGTCAGTCAGTCAGTCAGTATTGCCTTTTATATATAGACTACCAGTGGGCTTAGACAAGTGGCCTAAGCGCTATTCGAATAGAATAATAAATGTATGGAAATGACATAAGAGTATGCTATATGCGGCGTACCCTTATATCATTCCCATACTTTTATTCTATTTGACTATTCTAATCGACTAGCGCATAAGCCATTTGTCTAAACCCGCAGTACCACTTGCGAAAACTATAACGAACTAAAAAAATATAAGACACGACTCATGAAGGCAGTCACTAGCTAACAGTAGCAATTGGTCCATACAATACGATTCCTTCTGAATACTTTGCCAAAATGTCTACTCATCATCATTATCATCAGCCATAGGACGTCCACTGCTGAACATAGGCCTCCCCCAAAGATTTCCAGTTCGACCTGTGGGAAGCGGCCTGCATCCAGTGAATTCCTGCGACCTCTATTAAAAAAGGATAATAAAAAGGATTAATTCAAAGACAAAATATCATTAGCTTCTATTTTAATTTCACTCTTCGCTACTGCTAGAATCTACTAAAACAGGCAATACGTAACATAGATTTTGTAAAGACGTCCTCACAATGCTCCGCGGTACTATTGAGCATTGGGCAGGATTTGTCCTTCCTATAAAAGTGAAATACGGTGGGCTGGTCGTATGTCACGTTAACGGGGTTGTTTTTAACAGTGATATGTGTTAATGGGACATCCTTTCTTTTCAATACTTTTGTAATGTTCAAACGGATTTTATCGTCGGGTATCTATATAACCGTAAAAAGGTGCTTAAATAGCCTGTCTGCTTTATACAGGGTGATGCATTAGAAACTGTGTAGTTTAGATGAATCGGTTTATTGGTCCTGACGTCGTTTATCGGTCCTGACGTTGTTTATTGGTCCTGACGTTACTTATCAGTCCTGAAGTTAGTTATCGGTCCTGACGTTGTTTACTGATCCTCATGTTGTTTATCAGTACTATCTCCTGACGCTATTTATTGGTCCTGAAGTTGCTTATCGGTTTTGACGTTGTTTACTGATCATCATGTTGTTTATCGGTACTGACGTTGCTTATCGGTTTTGACGTTGTTTATGTTTATTGTTTACAATTGAATGTCCCCGTAAAGGTTAGTTTCAATTATAAACAGACATAGCCCAGAGTCCTTAGTAATATACGAAAAGTCTGGTAGGATACTTATAAAAAATTATGTAAGACAATCTTACAAAAGTACTAAATATCTGTAGAGGTAAAAATATCTAAGGGTAGTCTCATCATGTCACATGACTTAAGCCGCGTCTCCTGCATGTTTTTCGAAACAAAACTCTAAAAACACCTACACAAAACAAGTTTTTTATTGTCTCCTGCTCATAATATCATAATTAGACAAAAACATTTAGAAATATCATGTTTTGTGTAGATGCTTTTTATAATATTTTACTGCAGGAGACGCAACATAAAGTACTCATTGTCGATTTCAAGTTTCAGTTCAACTTTTTAGTACAATTTGAAGTCGTTACCAAGTTCTATAAAGTCACACTGTCACGCCATTTGAAAATCACAAATAACGTTATCACACGCTCCTTTTATAAGATCGTAGAGACGCGCCGTCAATACTTCGCAGTCATTGGAAAAGACAGTGTCGTAAAATCGAAACGTGCTTGAGTTCAAATGGGCTCAGAGTTCGGTAAATGCATTTACTGTATGCTTTTAGTCGTGCACTTTGTTGGTAATGTGCCTTCACTCATCGGATTTAGGGGTGAAATTTTAAAACGTTCTTTTCCAATGGTTAAGAGGCTCTTAACTCTGAGTACATTTTCGTTTTTGAGTCGAGGTTTAATCAACTTAATTCAGCGTTTAGTCTCTTCCTGACTTTTCTGTGGAAGTTCGGATTTCAATATAAGCGATTAGGATAAATAAAAGCTTACTTTACTTTATCCATATATCCAGTTTATTTAGATACATTGTATACATATGTTGTACATTTTTGTCAATTCTTTTTTGCCCGTGTCCAACAGTGAAACACAAATGCAACAAAGCATTCTGTTTTATTATTTTGAAGTCTTTTGAATGTTACTCAACGTGAAAGCAAAGTATGTATTCTAAATTTTTTTTATCCGAGCACGGCAAAGTGACTAACTACATCTGATGGTAAGCGTAGTGCAGTCCAAAAAAACAACATTATCTGAGTTCACCATGCCACAGTATCGTCTCGTCTCATTTTCAGTTCGACTTAGGTAAAAATGATTTATAAATAATATCATAATTTCACAATACGTTACGTTCCAATTAATTAATCTTTCTTTCTTTCTACCTGCCCGAATCCTACCTTAATGTGGGGGGTCGGCAGCACAATTTTTCAAGCATGTTGCAGAAAGGATTTGGCTTAGTTTATTACGGCTGCCTGCCTGACATCAATCCCCTCTGAGGGATCCAAATCGGGAAAATTTAATTAGAAAATTCGCTTTGCCTGACCTGGAAATCGAACCCAGAACCTCCCGGTTCACAGTTCATATATTCCGCCATTAGACCAAGGAGGCGACATATGGGGCATTTCACGTCAAGCGGGCAACGAAAAAAAAGTGAGGTTCTGAAATGCGTTCATATTTTGCTTATTTATACTTCTAGAGGGTATGAACGTGTACACAAAATATTTTTTTTATAAAAGGTCTAATTGTCAAATTATGGCCTTCTAAAATATTGACCTCACCGGTGTAAGGGTTCCTCTGAGAGGTATTTTGCGTATTGAAGTAATTTATAATAAAATAACAAATGTAGTGTTTTGCGTAGTAAATTTAATGAACTTTTTGATTTTTTGAACGGATTCGAAATTTAAATTTTTTATCTTGTGTTAAACCGGAAGTAAAGATTTCAAAACGAAATTGTAATACTTTGGGCAACAACATTTTTATTTCTTTTTATTCAAAAATAAAGCTTGACATACGCAGATTCTACCATAAAAATTGTAACATGGGTGCTACATTCGTTTAGGAATTATATTAATACAAGTACGTACATGTCGTACTTGTCGAGGTACCTGACGCTTGCTAAAGTCGGCTATTTTGCGTAATAAGAAAAACTAACAGTAAAATTGCTTTGAAGTCACCTTTTTATGCATGATTATAATATTTACAGTTAATTTTATATTGATAACCGACTGATCCTGAAGGAGGATAATGTTTTTCGAGTATAGGTTTTGTATTTATGTATGTCAATTTCTTTCGCACGCTCTTCAGCCTAAACGGCTTGAAGAATTTTAACATATGAGATGTCATTTCATTCGTCTCAGTAGTGGGAGTAAAATAAAATATAATAACATTTTGATAGTGTTGCTATCTGACAAAAAGTGTTGCGAGCTTACAATAACGATATAATAATAAAAAAACTTCTTTATTCTCCTTTCCCATTTTAATGCGCAGGCACAACAACTGAATATTACATACTATATTACTCCCATTACTTAGACGAATGAAATGATATCTCATATGTTAAAATTCGTCAAGCCGTTTAGGCTGTAGAGCGTGTGAAAGAAATTGGCATACATAAATACAAAACCTATACTCGAAAAACATTATCCTCCTCTAGGATAAGTCGGTTATCAATATAAAATTAGCTGTAAATATTATAATCATACATATAAAGGTGACTTCAAAGCAATTTTACTGTGTGTATTCTTTTTTACGCAAAATAGCCGACTTTAGCAAGCGTCAGGTACCTCGATCAGTACGACATGTACGTACTCGAATTGATATAATTCCTAAACGAATGTAGCACCCCATTTACAATTTTTATGGTAGAATCTGTGTATGTCAAGCTTTATTTTCGAATAAAAAGAAATAAAAATGTTGTTGCCCAAAGTATTACAATTTCGTTTTGAAATCTTTACTTCCGGTTTAACACAAGATAAAAAAAATAAATTTCGAATCCGTTCAAAAAAATAAAAAAGTCCATTAAATTTACTACGCAAAACACCACATTTGTTATTTTATTATAAATTACTTCAATACGCAAAATACCTCCCAAAGGAACTCTTACACCGGTGAGGTCAATATTTTAGAAGGCCATAATTTGACAATCAGACCGTTTATAAAAAAAATATTTTGTGTACACGTTCATACCCTCTAGAAGTATAAATAAGCAAAATATGAACGAATTTCAGAACCTCACTTTTTTTTCGTTGCCCGCTTGGCGTGAAATGCCCCATATACATTAATTTCGATCCAATTTATTCATGTGGTAATTAAGTTACTTAAGTCACTCCAAAGTATTTCTGTAAAGATTTAAAAATATTACACATAACATAAGCTCACGCTTGTATCCCCGAAGGGGTAGGCAGAGACTCACTAGCCAACTAGCACACCCACATTTCACCGAGCTTAGTTCCGTCCCAGATGTGATAGGGGGCGTGCCTATCGCCATATCGGGCACATTTTTTTTTTTTTTTTTTATAGCGGAGATTGGCAAACGAGCAGATGGGTCACCTGCTGGTAAGTGATCTCCACCACCCATAGACACCCAAGACACAAAAAGAATCATGGGTGCGTTGCCAACCTAAAAGGAGGGAATGGAAGGGGAGGGAAGGGGATTGGGAAAGGGAGTGGGGAAATAGGCCACCGGAAATCTCACTCACCAAACGAAACGCGACAGCAAGCTGTCACTTTACGTCGGTTTTCTGTGAGACAGTGGTATCTAACCGGTCGAGCCGGCCCATTCGTGCTATAGGCGTTACTGTCTACAGCGTGGCTCTACCACTTTAAAATTCCAAACTCTGGGCTGATATAGAAAAATCCAATATCAGTTTGCCCGATTCGGGGATCGAACCTTCAGGACGGTAGTCGTACCGAAATACAACCACTCCACCGAGACAGTCAGAGGCATATTAATAATATCTAGACATAATACCTGTACATAGTACAAGTGTTACGTACAGGACAAATAAACTTTGTAATACTTCTACAAAGATATGTTTCGTCCATACAAAGGTCAACATCGGAGACAGCGTCGCATCCCCAAGCAATGAGTGACTGAGCGAGCCAATATTGCGTCCCTGCTTTTAATCAGAAAAAAGGTACAGAATAATACTAGTTGGAGGGTTGAGGTTTGCGCTAGGTTTTAACGCTCAGATTTATATTGTAAGGTGTTATTTGAATATAACTCTATAGATGATAACTCTCCTGCCCGCCTAGCATGCGCGCCACGAGAACATTCTGTCTACGCTTTTTGTCCTTTTATAACCGGTTTTCTCTATTCGTCTATAGACACTAACATGCTTCCTCGTTTATTTTCATACAATATTGTCGACAACACGTAGACAACATCTCGACAGTTGATCATCGGGATATCTTGTGGCGCGCATGCTAGGCGGGCTGGTAACTAATTATATCGATAAGGTTCAGTGGAGTAACTATAGTGTTGGGGACCCGTGGCAAATTAATTCGATGGAGGTCTTTTCGCGACTCCCTATATGGTCACGGCTTTTTCGGTCTGAGGCCTCCTTCCGTTCACCGCTGGGCCTGCCTATTGTCGGGACCCGTGACATTTTGCCGACATGCCACCTTGTAGTGACGCCACTGATAAGGTTCCAGGTGTCCAAGGCCAATCAATGAAAAAATTTGCAAAATCAGGAAAAATTTATTGCTTTGAGAGCTTCTGTTGCTTGCGCTGCGTAAACGGTTAGTTGCGTATAAGTGACGCAGGCGAAGTTGCACGGGTCGGCTAGTCCATAATATGTCTCGGTGACGTAGTAGTTGAGCACACGCGGTTTGGTTACTATCTTCAGGTTGTGGGGTTCGAGTCTCAGACTGGGTGAAATGGTATTCTGCTAAGTATCAGGAATAATTTCGCCCTTTAACACGTCATGGGGCGAAAATACGCTTGGCGAAAATTGGAGCAGTAGTTTCATCACTGGGATGTTCCTTTTGGGATTATAGGCGTGTAATTTTGTGTGTAATCATAAAGATCTAAATTTATTTTCTTTAATCAGTCATCCGTTGAACTTAATTCGACGTCAAGGTATATTAAATTTTATACACGGTGTAAACTCACAATTCCCAACGAGCCCAACTAATTCGAGAATCCAATTTTGCCGAGTACCCCATGATATCATAAGTCACTTCTTAGAAATTACACCCAAAGTGACCCCACATCTGTGGTGAAGGCTGCATGGAATACAATTATTTCAAGCTTTTCTTTAAAGCTTTATTTTTATTCAAGCGCTGCTTATCTTTAACCATAGGTTGTCCCTTTCCTTTTTAAACAATGTAATGCAAGGAAGAAAGTGACAGGCTATTCTTAGCGAAAATGTTTTTATAAGTAAGGCCCATTGTGTTTAAAAGTACCTAACGTAACATAAAATAAACACCACTGTATCCCCGAATAGGTAGGCAGAGGCGCCCTAGCGAACTAGAACACCCACATTTCGCCGAGCTTGATTCCATCCCAGATGTGATAGGGGGTGAGCCTATCGCTAGATCAGTACCTAAGTCTATTATATCTTATTAGCTACTAGGTATAATAGATTCATATAATAATACAACGTATAGCAATGTTAAATGGTAAAAATAAAGCAAGTGAGATGACAAAATGTTGTCAAACTATTATTCCTTTTTAAATGAGTTTAAATATACACCATATAGTTCTAACAATCGATATCGATAACTGCCAAAATTTATCGATGTCTCTTGTATTGATACAATTTCCTGCACCAGCAAGTTTTTATCGATCTGTAACATATTGAATAAACATAAGCGCACAGTTACGTCGACTTTCCATTTTAAATTGCTCCCATTCGCCACTGCTCCACATTTCACATTTCGAATTATGAGTTATGCCTGGATCCGGCCAGGCGTAGTAACGCCGTTTTATGGCATCAAATGTACTTTATTGTTATGGAATAAGAGCGGACGGCGGCGGAGCGGTGAGAATAATTGAATTTTCTCATTGACAGATTGCTAAGACGGCGTGTAAATGCAGAGGTAGAATATGGTATAACTGCGGCCTGAGCAGGAAAATTTCTGACAACCGTAAATGTATTCGAACTCGATGCGCGTCTATGAAATTTGTATGAAATAGTAACCAAACGTCATCAGTGCGCAGCGAACTCGAATACATTTACATTAGTTTTTCGTGCTCGGGCTACTGGTTATTTCTGATTTCTTAAGTTTACGCGAATGTTATTCATTGAAATAAAACTTTTTTTACGGATTATATCACGATTTGGTTTTTAATTTTTATTCCCGACGTTTCGAAGGCTTTGCAGTTTTCGTGGTCACGGGTTTGAACTGAGATGTCATGGTTATTTCAATTAGATTTTTCTGTCGCGTTTTTGGTCCTTGTCGTGTCCTTAGTCTTATGGCAGCGTATATGGGCTGAGACCAAGAGGTCCTGGATTCGAATCCCAGGTAATGAAACGCGATTTTTCTAATATGGTTTACCCAGACTGGATCTAGACGGGTATGATGTAGAGCAGACAGCCGATCGTGAAACTAAGCCGAGTCCAGTCTACAATTTCATATTTAAGTTTTCGGAAAATAGCTTGGTTAAAGATAGTTCGTGTGAATGTCAGACGTCTTTTGTTTGAAATTTCATATAACTGCGTGTTAACGAAAACTTATTCGTAAGGTGTACATTCGAAGTACCTAAGTCATTAACGTAAGTGTTTTATCGATATGTTCCGTTTTTTGCACTATCAGTATATTATTAATTCATTCGCCTCTTTGGTCTAGTGGCAGCATGTATGGGCTGTGGACCGGGAGGTCGTGGGTTCGATTCCCAGGTCGGGCAAAGCTAATTTTCTAATTTAATTTGCCCGGGACTGGATACCTCATAGGGGGTTGACGTCAGGCAGGCGGCCGGTCATAAAAACTAAGCCAAATTATCTTTGCAACATGCTTTAAAAAGTGTGTTGCGCCGACCCCATATTAAGGTGGGATAAGGGCAGGCAGAAAAAAAGAAAAAAGTATAATATTAATTCTACCAGTACCTTTACGATCATATTGTTCAAAACGTGACAACATTTTTCCCTATACGCCAAGTCAGGACAACACATAAAATCCAAACAAAAACATTCGTATCACTGTGAAATATCACCTCCAATAATTTGTCAAAGAGCGACGTCAGCTACACACGGTCATCGTAAAATCGTGCGATAGCTTAGTTTTTCGTATGGCTAGAGCGCGGGCCGGGACGAGTGCCGGGATTACGGCGATCCAGTTTTGCGGGACTATCGATAAGCATCGGTTTTATCGACGGAACAATCCGATTTTCGATATGGATTGGGTTTTGTGTTTTTGTTTTAATAGATGTAGAATTTGTTTTACGTTTTTTTCATAATAGTTATGTGATATTTGGGTTAATAATAATATTATTAGAATGGAACTTATTTATAATTTTTACTCTATATTTATATCGTCCCATATAGAGCCAATTATACTTAATATTTAAAGTAATATAGAAAGACGAAAAGGACCTTCTCCTTTTTTTTTAAATCGGTTGATAAATATTTTTATACACCATTTAAAAGGACAATATAGGATAAGTTTTGTTTAACTAATTACTAACATATTAAAACATAATAGAACCTTATTCCCATTTATATTAAGTAATTAAAACGTGACTTTATATAACTACGCAGTCCTAAAATCTGTTTCCTTTACATCAACGGTATTACTCAGTTTCCACGTCATTTAATTGCGTAGTTAACAACTTGGGGCTTACGTTTAGTTTGTATTCAAGAACGACACATAATTTCCGGATGTCGATAACTTTAATACCGGTATCATCCATCCATGACAAGTTCTAAAGCTGGATAACAGGTGTAAAGTTATTGTTTTAAAATACGTTTACGGAGGAATAGAATTTTGATCGGATTTGGATTGGATGAGATTTATAATGCCTTTTAATGACGCTAGTTTGTTCTATAAATTTATATTTTAAACTTTAAAGATTTATGTAGGCGTATTCACGGTACATAAAATGTAACGATTATTTTTGTATACATTTCCATCAAAAGAAAATATTTTTTTTTATATCAATGGGACTTTAGGAGCCTCATACAAATTGGTCAAAATCTGGTCAAAAAAAAGAGTTTTTCAAAAACAAAAACAATAATATCGAGTATCATATTTTCATACCGTAAAGTATAAAAAATATATTTAATAATAATACTTGATTATCACATGAAAATGTCTTATCTGAACGTAATCCCAATTCAAACCACATAAAATACCGGGATCGCCACCATCGATATCGATAGAAATTACCCTCATCCCTACTGTGAGAGAGTAATTTATGTCCTTTATTGACCGTTAGCAGTGTTAAGCACGAGTCGGCGGTCCAATCGTTTTCTTACTTTATTAACTTGTTGTAATTTGGTAGGAATAGCTCTTTTTACGTACACTGGAAATGTGGTAAAAAGTGTTACTGTTTGATTTGGATTTTTGTACCTTATATAAAGTGGAGTAGAGTCGAATATGATTTTGATATCTGTATATTATAATGACTGTATTACGTGCAAAAAGTAAATAAAATAAACATACAACCGACTTTTTGTTTACTTTAAAAGCTTGTTTTGATAACTGGATGTGTAGAAATAGAACTAGTACACCACCGATAGCCAGAGTCTACTAATTACTTATGTGGTAAAGCCACGGTTTAGACCACAATGTAGACAGTTATGTCTTTTATATCTTTAAAACAAGATTTGGCATAAATAGAGATACTGATTTCTTAAGTTTACGCGAATATTATACATTGAAATAAAACTATTTTTACGGATTCTATCACGATTAGGTTTTAATTATTATTCCCGACGTTTTTTTTTGCAGTCTTCGTTGTCACGGGTCAGACGAAACGTCGGGAATAATAATTAAAACCTAATCGTGATAGAATCCGTAAAAATAGTTTTATTTCAATAAATAGAGATTTTTCGCGGAGCTGTCAGAAGCCCTTATAATTTAACTATTAAAGAATATTTATTAAAAAGTTATCAACAAAAAATAAACACAAACTCAACTCGGGCTAATTAAAAAATGTTTGAGTACTTAAGAAACGGACACAAAAGGCTCTTTACCTCAAGTGTTCAAAGCACCTCAAGGCTACTGGGGTGGGAAATTATACAAGAAATTATTCATTCAAAGGATTTGGAGATGTAACGCACGATTTTTCCTTCGTCCCAAGAGGTTGTTCACTTCATTTTTCTTTTTATCTTTTAATAATTAAAGAGCATAGAACATTCTTGGGATTGGGGAAGATTTCTTTATTATATTTTGTGATGTGTTATCGTTAATGTGACTGCCTCGGTGGCGTGGTGGTATTTCGGTACGACTACGGTTCTGAGGTCTCGGGTTCGATCCCCGGGTCGGGCAAAGTGATATTGGATTATTCCATATCAGCCCGGAGTCTGGAATTTGTGCCCGATATGGCGATAGGCTCGCCCCCTATCACATCTGGGACGGAACTAAACTCGGCGAAATGTGGGTGTTCTAGTTCGCTAGTGCGCCTCTGCCTACCCCTTCGGGGATACAGGCGTGAGCTTATGTAAATGTTATGTTTATCGTTAATATTTGATGTAAACGCATCTTGTCACGTCAATGAAAGTTATAAAAGTATGGCATAAAAACTTTTCCATACGTACTAAATGCTTTTATAGCACTCTAATGTGGGGTTGGCGCAACACACATTTTCAAGTATGTTGCAGAAAGGATTTGGATTAGTTTTACGAGCATCTGCCTGCCTGACTTCAAACCCCCTGTGAGTGACCCAGGGCAAATTAAATTATAAAATTCGCTTTGCCTGACCTGGGAGTCGAACCCAATACGTCCCAATCCATTGCATATACATATATGCTGGCACTAGACCAAGGAGGACAATAAATCAAAAATAAATATAAAACTTAATCTTTCTAAGACAAAAACATACGCAGACATGCAACATAAGAAATCGATGCTTAACTTTAGAAATGACGTGTACAACAACAAAAACGAAGGCTAGAATAAAACACTTCATGTAGTAAAACAAACACCCAACAGAAAAAGGGAGTGTTATCGCAAAAACGAGCTGTAAAAGGCAGGATAACACTGAACGCCCAAGTGGGATGGCTCATCGCATAACTTCGTAAGATTTCGAAAGTACTCTTTTGTAGAGACGCCTTTGTCAACTCGCAGATCGGTTTCAAGTATGTTACACTTTTGACGTTTTTCGTGCTTCGTGGACACTGTTTTTCATTGTTAATGAGTTCACGGCTCGAGTATGGGATTCGAGTTATGGAGGTTGGTTGGGAAAGGTATGGGGTACATTCATAGATAGATAGATAGATAACACTTTATTGAACACAAACATTTTGAAACAGTAAAAACCAGAAACTTAAACTATACAATGTTACAATAGGCGGCCTTATCACTTAAAGCGATCTCTTCCAGACAACCTTCTGAAGGAGTTAAGAGGATCAGCAAATAAGCGGAGGTGTAAAATAATGGTTTTGTGGAGTATTTAGTGGCTCTTAGTTCATAAGTGGCTGTGAGTTCATTGGTCATCTACCTGACTTGTCTAAATCGAGATTTGAGATAAATCAATATCTGTGAGTTCTGCAGGTGGCCCTATTATCTACTACCACGGGGTTACCAACACGTCTTATAGCAGTATTATTATAATCTTATTTTGTTTTTTTGTACGGAAATCGGTAAAAGTATAGAGAGGCTATCAAGCCAGTTTCCATACAAAAAAAAAATCTCAAACTTCAGTACCGCCATCAACCACTTATTACAATGCGAATGCGATTATTACAATTTACACCCTAGAATGTTCTGTGAATGGTTAAGAATCACGTAAGACAAGTTTATTCTCTCAATATTATTACACCGGCCAACCTGGCGCGCGTATATTTAATTAAACTGAGCGACTTATGACCACGAGGTCATAACTTTTGGATCACAAGTTTTGTGCTGTTGTCTTGTCTATAGACTGTGTACTGTTAAATGTACTTTGGGTACAAGTAAGATTATAATAATACTTCTATAAAACGTGGTGTTAACCCCAGTTTTGGGTAAATAAACCGAAATGAAGCTTGCAGTTGTTTATACCGAAATATCATTGTAACATGGCATCAAAGCCAAGATATAAAGCGAATAATTAATACCTAATTCCCCGAAAGCTGAGTGGGTAATGCAAAATGCACATTTTCCTACCCATGAAACCACTTACTAATTAATTAAATCACACAGCCCCAACATTTTCAAATGTTCCTCGCCAGGGTAGGATCCTGGGGGAGATACGTGTCCAATTACCCCTCGATTTTTAACCCCTCAACTAATGTCTAATAACCGACTTTTTTTATCATAAACGAGAGGGAAATAAACAAGTAGTAGGTTTGGTAGTAGGTTGTAGGGTAAGTGGTCACCATCGCCCATTATTATTTACAATACTAGATTTTCTGTCAGGCAATTTTACTGGTCGAGAGAATCGATTCGTGTTGTAAACAAATTAATTTATAGCGTAGTTCTACATCTTTGGAAAGAAAAAAAAAATCTTGAATTAAAAAAAAAGCTATTTATTAGCAGACGTCACAGTGCTTGATTGTTCTCACGACGTTGTTTGACGCTAAAAAATAATTTAACATTTTTTCCACCTTTCCTTATCCCCCTGAATTTGGGGTCGATACAACACACTTTTTAAAGTTTATTGTAGAAATAATTTGGATTTGTTTTTAGGCCCGGCCGCCTTCCTGACTTTAACAGAAGTTAATTAAAATAGCCTCCCACCACAAGTCCTGAATGCACACCTGTTCCCCAACCGCATTTGACAAGCATGATATCAACCTAGTGCAGTGACTATCTGCCTAATTTCACGTTGGCTAAATAGCTTTAATATTTTATATAGCCGCAGCATGACTTTAGCCTGACCTATCATATAGATTTATATAAATATTGTATTTATATAATATTAACCCGTCGGAGGCAGTACATATATAATTATGTTACATAAGCGTATGGGCCACCGGAGGCCGAGCCGCCCGTGACTATTTAAAGTTTATTATAATGTATATTTCCTGAAACTAATTAAAAATTGTATTTTGATGAATATGACATTATTATTATTTGGTAGAAGAATATTTCTAGTCGTCTCCTTGGTCTAGTGGCAGCATATATCGGCTGTGAACCGGGAAGTCGTGGGTTCAATTTCCAGGTCGGGCAAAGCGAATTTTCTAATTTAATTTGCCCGGAACTGGATCCCTGAGAGGGGTTGACGTCAGGCAGGCAGTCGGTCGTAAAAACTTAGCGAATTCCTTTCTGTAATATGTTTGAAGAACTGTGTTACGCCGACCGCACATTAAGGTGGGATAAGGGCAGAAAGAAAGAAAGAAATGTAGAGAATATTTCTAAAAAAAATTAATTAGTTATGTGGCTTGAGTCGTTTGTCAATCATTTAATGTAACGTGGGTGATTAGACTGCTACTTTTGAGTTTTTTTTTTCATAAAATGGTTAATAATACTTTTTTCTTTTTCAGGTAAGTACAAATGTTGCTGTTATTCAAGGTAAAATAGAAAATAATTGCAAAAATCTTCTCCAGAATTGTAACGAGTCATGTAATATGTATTGCATAAGTTTAAATACTTACTGGTTACTATAGTTTTGTTAATGTTATGGATAGGGAGTCGTCTGAACTAAATCTTTGACAGCCTCCGTAGCGCAGTGGGCGAGTAGCCGGCTGTGAAGCGAGAGGCCGCGGGTTCGATTCCCGCATTGAGACAAATGTTTGTGTGGCCCACAGATATTTGTTTCAAGTCTGGGTGTTGTGAGACCAAAAGTCTCTCATAATCTTTGACACCCACGACACAAGCTATACGTAGTGTGGGGACTACATAGGTGTGTGACTGTTGGGTGTGTATTTATTTTATTAATCGTCATAGTCATACATATATGTAATCAGTAGCCCGAGCACGAAAAACGAATGTAAATGTAAATGTATTCGAGTTCGCTGCGCACTGATGACGTTTGGTTAATATTTCATACAAATTTCATAGACGCGCATCGAGTTCGAATACATTTACGGTTGTCAGAAATTTTCCTGCTCAGGCCGCTGGGCGCTGACACTCAATTCGAATTTGATTTCGATTCGACTTCATTTAGTGACTTACACCGAAATATGGTTAGAAAGTGTACTAATGTCACGTTAAAAATTACCAAAGGACAAGTTCTCGAATCCAATGAAACATTAGCGCACTTTTTAACTTGATTTTAGAATTTTAAGTCAATAAATGAAACCGGATCGTAGTCAAATTCGAATCGAGACTTAATAGTCTGTTTCACAATTTTATTATAATATGTATAAACAATTGTACTATTTTATTATAACCTAAACTAAAAAAACGACCTGTTGGAAGCGGCCTGCATCCAGCGCCTTCCTGCGACCTTTATCAGGTCATCGGTCCACCTTGTAGGTGGACGTCCTTTGGGGGAGGCCTATGTTCAGCAGTGGACGTCCTATGGCTGATGATGATGATGATGATGAAACTAAAAACACATAAACACACATAAGCTCACGCCTGTATCCCCGAAGGGGTAGACAGAGGCGAACTAGCGAACTAGAACACGTTTCGCCGAGCTTAGTTCCGTCCCAGATGTGATAGGGGGCGAGCCTATCGCCATATCGGGCACAAATTCCAGACTCCGGGCTGATATGGAAAAATCCAACATCACTTTGCCCGACCCGGGGATCGAACCCGAGACCTCAGAACCGTAGTCGTACCGAAATACCACCACGCCACCGAGGCAGTCTGAAACTAAAAAGTCCTACAATAAGCTCAACAGGGCATAATCCAATACAATAGTGATATAACTACGCCACCGAGGCAGTCAGCAAAATGTACTTCACATCATATTAGTGTCCGAGTAAAGACTGGGTCAAAGTAAAATGGTATTTTATACATGTACTCAATTTATCTCGTAGATCGCATTATCCCTAAAGCTTGGGCACGTATATGTCGGAGGGCCAACGCTGACGTTGTTTTTTAAAAACGGTGACGTCAGCATGGCTGACGTCAATTTTGACAATAAGATGATTACTCATCTTATTTATCAAGCGTGAACACTGAGATTCACTAATTCCCTTTATTAACGGTGCTCAAGAGCACTGTCTAGTCAGGGATGTGGACAGTCCGAGTGCCGGAGCACGACTGTGTCGAATCTGCTCTGAACACTCCTTTTATAGGGTGTAATATTTGCAACTACCTACTCGATACCGAATATCGAATGGCAAAGAAATAATTATAACGATTATTTTAACTTTTTAGAATCTTTTAAGGTTTCAGCAGTTTAACAATTTTAAAACAAATTAATAACGTGAAATAACAACGGCTTTTTAAATAAGCTTGCTATTTTGCGCCGATATATATTATATCAAAATAATATTTATAAACAATCACCAGTAAGCAAAAGCGAAATGTTCGCGGATTTCGTATAATCCCGTATTGACCTATGATATATCCTCGGCATCAAACACTGGGTCCAATCCGACCAACTTACGAGACCCATGTATCGATTTAGTTTTATACCCGCGACGGTTACTACTTACTGGTCATACCGAAATTACTACCGCCGTAACTTGGCCTGCGGGTCTCTAGAGGATTGCACGCGCCTCTATATTTCTCGAGGCTCTTACTAGTTGGTCGTTTACAAAAACGAGTAATATAGGTCGTATATATTTCTGTTATAAGTCATTGAAGCATTTTCCTTAGAATCGCTTCAGTAAGCCCGGCCAAGATTTATCGAGGGCAAAGGGCTCGCAATATCCAAACAAGTATTTCTGTTTCTCTTTATTTTATGGCGTTTGACTTAATTAATTTTAGTAAAAAGCTGTGAATAAATCATCGTGAATGGAGGCCTTTGGACGCACTTTGAAAGGCTGAATGAAGTTGTATTTCGTGTATGAATAGGAAAAACTAATGGCTGCGTTGGAAATTACCAAAATTAGTTTTGATTTCACTCGGTATTAAATTTTAGTTATTTCATTAAAACAATTTCCTTGTTGTGTTGGCTTTTATCTAACAGTACGAGATCATGACATGACAAAATAAATGCTATATACATTTATAGACCAAATTAGACCATTTAACACCATAATATTATGGTGTTTTTCAGAAGAATAAATAATAACACCCAACAGTTACACACATAGTCCTGACCCCACACTAAGATCGAGTCTTGTGTCGTGGGTATCAGGAACTGCGAGAGACTTTCGGTCTCACAACACCTAGACCCGAAACAAATATCTTTGGCCCATACAAACATTTGTCTCGGTGCGGGGATCGAACCCGCAGCCTCTCGCTTCACAGCCGGCTACTCGCCCGCTACGCCACGGAGGCTGTCGAAAAACTTCTAAATCTAATTTTAACTTGATCAGCGGATAAGCGAAATTATTTCATTTTTTTATACTAACCATCTATTATGATATACTTCAAAGTTTGAAGTTCATACCTTTGAACAACTCAAAAAAATCCATTCTTAATATTTCCAAAACATATTTATGTGTTTTAACACGATGGCATAAATAATTCGTCAAAAGTATCAGTCGGCCGGACATCCGAGCCAGGCATAATGTAAACAACGGAGGGGAAACGGCTGGACCCTCATGAATTATTTGACTTCCTTTCAGCTTATGTAAGGATATTACATGATTTATAAATACTTCAGCTTGGTGATTGTTTCAAAAAAGAAGGTTCTGAATTTGCCTGTAGGTATATAGTATTATATATTGTTTTATGATGTACATGTTCGTGGACGGATTTCAATGAGACTGCCTCGGTGGCGTGGTGGTATCTCGGTACGACTACGGTTCCGAGGTCTTTTTGTGGTGCCTTTTCATTTGATCTGCATTGGCCCTGGCACCGACTCCAAAGAGATTAAGAAATTATTTTTGATTTTTTTAAGTTTAGTTAAAGTCCGGTCAACACATCAGTATTCTATAAGACACTGGTATGTATCCAGTCGAGCCGTTCCATTCATTTTGTAAGCAAAAACAGACACGTTTCCATGTAAACAGGCTACTCTACTCAACTCCATGGCATTATTAACTTCTATTGCCCTCGGTATATAATTAATATTCAAAACATTAAACCCCCAAAAATCAACAAACATTTTATCTACTCAGGAAATGTACATTCGAGGTGACACCACAGTAGCAGAACTCATGTTGACTGATATTTCCTAGTGCTTTGTGCAGTGTTGCGAAAATTTTCAATTTTCTTAAACAATGTAACGGCTCTGTCGTAGAAATGTGTGTCCCAATTTACAAGGTAGGTGGTAAGCCATGGGCGGTGGCGTTTGCTAAAATATTGGTACAAAGCGTTTATGCTTTAGGCTTTTCAATTTTTTTTTTTATCCGAGAACAGCGAAGTGACTACACTACACCTGATGGTAAGCGTAGTGCAGTCCAAAAAAAACCAACGACCATCGATAAACATAGTTTATGAATGGTCGCCAGAGTCATGCCGGCCTGCATAAATGCTTCTTCAATATCGATAATAATGAAAATAAAACTAATATTCATGTTCAATTGTTTATCTTTCTTAAAAATAGTCTTTTAAAAAAATATCATGTCATGTTAGAGCCATTAGACCGTGTTTTATAGAACCTATACAACTAACAAATTTGTTACCGCTTAGTATTACATATTCTATGTTTTTTTGTGTTCTCCCACTTATTGTTGCCTGATACGTTGGCTGAATAAAGTTTATTTCTTTCTTTCAACAAAAGAAAAAACAAAAAAAAAATTGACACCAATTTTATGGTATATGAATGGTTTATAATATGTTCGCATCAATAACTTTCTTTTCATTTTTGTGGGTTGGTTCATTCCTGCACAGAGTCTAATTATAAGTACCATCGAAATCAATATTAAAATGTTTCATCCACTGGCCCCGATAATAAATACTGTGCATAAGAGAGGCGGGGACGTGCGCGCGCGACGGGAAGCGGCTATTTACGTAGCGGCTATTTATTAGAAAGAATTTTATTTGACCGTTTCCACAAGGAGACAAATAATAACGCTCATAACTTGCGCCACATCAAAGTCTGCTGAGTGAAATGTATTATAAGTTTGCGTATTCTCTGTACGCCGACATGTATAAATAGGGAATTAAGAACTTAATGTACCGCAACTTTTATAATAAACACCCCTAAGTACAAAGTTTTGTAATTATTCTGCATGAATTTGTTTTAACACACATGTGCTGTTATGAATTGTTTTAATGGAAATTGTGTGTTTGTGTGTTGACTGCCATGGTGTAGTTGTATTCGATACGATTACCTTCCTGCGGTCTCGGTTTCGATCCGCGAGTCGAGAAAAATGATACCATTTTTCTACTGAGTATCAGCCCGTGGTTTGAAATTAGTCCCCTGTATAATGGGCTCGCCCCCTATCACAATGGGACGGAAAATAGCTCGGCGAAATGTGGATTGTGGGTGTTCTAGTTCTTAAGTTGGCCTCTGCCTACCCCTTCGGGTATACAGGCGTGAGTATATGTATGTATAATGTATTTTTTTTTCTGGCCTTTACTATTTTTTATAAATTTTTCATAATGTCCATTATTTATTTTTTATGCCAAAAAAGTAGATTAAGTAAAAGCGGTTTCAACGTCATTGACTAAAACACATAACATATCTACTTTCACAAGAATATTATACTGTAACGAATACTTCCATTGTAATTACACAAAAGATCTTCCAAATTCAGTCTGGGAATTTTCCTGAAAATCGACGATAAAAGCTAACGCCCAGCCCGAACTCTGTGCTTAGGTTAATTGCTTAATTTCACAAAAATCACATTCAAGAGTTCTAGAACAGTCTTATAATTTCGAAGAATACATTTTATAATTAATTCTCACATAGTCATCATTACTCAATTACATCATTGTGATCTCATTTATTGATAATATTCATTTTTTCGACCAATTTTAAAAAGGTCTTTATTTTTTTCTCAATTCGTCTGTAACTTTTTTTTTTATTATTTTTTTATTTTGCGATATCTCTGCCAAATATGGACCCATTTTCAAAATTCTTTTTGTGTTCGATAGAGCTTATTCCAAGAGTGGTTCCATAAATTTGGTCACGATCGGATAAGTTTTGAAGTCGGTCTGTTAAGTTTTTAAACTTGTGATTATTTATAGCTTGAGTTCTTTATGCTAAACCGCGTCCAAACTTTCTTTTAACCTGCCTCACCCCACCTCAATGTGGGATTAGCACAATATATTGTTTCAAGCATGTTACAGAAAGAATTCGGCTTAGTTTTTTTACGACTAGCTCCTAGATGTGATATGGGCGGGTATATCGCTATTTCGGGCACAAATTCCAGACTCCGGGCTGATACTAAAAAAAATATCAATATCACTTTGCCCGACCCGGGGATCGAACCTAAGACGTCAGGCTGGTAATAGGTACTAGGTAGTACCGTAACATCAGTACTCATTGAGGCAGTGCCATATAATGCCAAAACAAAACACCGTTGAAAACACACGCCTGTCTAATTTCACTGCAACAGCGCAAAAAATTACACTTACGTGCTCGCATCAGTCCAGGAAATTCCCAGGGAATCGGCGAGGAATTCGGCCCGGAATGTCGCCATTAACACTAACAGCGTCTGAAAGTGTGCACTTCGGGGAGTTGCTTAATTTCACTCCGGGGTCGTTGGTACCCCGCCTTTTTCTTATGACAAGATTTTTCTTCGAGGAAGATTACTGTATTTAAAAGCTTTCAGAGCTGCGGCTGTCGCTTCGGATGGTTTTCTCATTGTGCTTTACAGTTCAAGTATCGATTGTTGAGTTTAATGAATAGGAAAGTTATTTTAGAATCGCTTTTGTAAATTTTTAATACATTTTTTTATAGCAGAGACTGGCAAACGAGCTGATGGGTCACTTGATGGTAAGAGATCTCCACCACCCATAGACACTCAAGACACAAAAAGAATCATAGGTGCGTTGCCAACCTAAAAGGAGGGAATGGATGGGGAGGGAAAAGTGATTAGGAAAGGGAGGGGCCTATGGTAAATGATTAGCAATGGTCCCCCAGAAATCTCACTCATCGAGGGAAACGCGACAGCAACCTGTCAGTTTACATCGGAATTATTATGTTATTATAATTATGTTGGGATTCGCGTTAAGTCGCCTCCTCGGTCTAGTGGCAGCGAATATTGTTGGGAACCGGGAGTTCAAAGATTCGATTCCCAGGTTAGCCGTTGCCCAGAACTGGATCCCCTAGAGGTAATTGATGTCAGGCAGACAGCCGATCGTAAAATTAAGCCAAATTCTTTCGGCGACATGCTTGAAAAGCATGTTGCGCCAAACCAGGGATAATGGCAGGTAGAAAGAAAAAAGTCATTTTATTAGTTACTTTATATCTTCAATAATATTATTTCCCTATTTATAACATTTTAGCTTTTCCTCGTGAGAAAGTTTTTTTTGGAATCACTCTTTATATCAGCAAATTCAGACGATTTGCGTAATTGCTGATGAAATTTTGTTAGGCGCTTCTTAACAACCGTCATCCCATATAATCGCTGTCATCATATTAGTATGGAATAGATTTCTCATTAATAGAGTATACTACATTTTACACATCAATCGTATAACTAAAATATAAAACCAATTCGACGATAATTCATTTTTCAAAATTATTCAAATTGCTATAATTTATCTTAATTCAATATTCAGTAACAACAAAACAAAGAACGAGTTAGGAAAAAGTTTATTCACTCCTTTGTGAGATAAACAAGATGTTGAAAATCTCAATTATTCCACGTAAAAGCCAAAGTAACCGACCAAGTATGCTGAATAGAAAACTCGCTGAAACTAAAGTATTTTTATAATTAAATTGCACAGTCGAAGAATTTAACATTCGCGAGTAAACGCTTCTCACAAAAGAAAGACAACAAACATGGCGGCTCTTAAGGATTTCTCCAAGCTATAATTCATGTTTAAACCATTCTTAAATCTTCCGTGTTTTCACGTTCGCACGTTGCTATGGAATTTATTGTTCAAGTTAGGATTTAGTACGCGCTAAGTAAATTCACGTTAGTAAGTATTAATAGGAAAAGGATCGTGTTGAAGAACGTTAGGTCGTGAGATTTGTAACTTTTTTTTTTAGACTGGCAAACGAGTAGATGGGTCACTTGATGGTAAGTGATCTCCACCGCCCATAGACACCCAAGACATAAAAAGAATCATGGGTGCGTTGCCAACCCAAAAGGAGGGAAATAGGTATTGGGAATGGGAGGGGGAATTGTGCCATCGAAAATCTCACCCAACGAAACGCGACGTCGAGCTGCCATTTTACGTTGGTTTTCTGTCAGACAGTGGTATCAATCGAGCCGGCCCGTTCGTGCTGTAGACGTAAATGTCTACAGCATGGCACATTCAGCAGATCCTGAGTTTGTAACCAAGCCAGGAAACGAGTTTCTAATACGATTTGATCGAAACCGTATCCCTAGAGGGGGTTGAGAGTTGAAGTCAGGCTATATAAGACAGGTAAAAATAAAGAACGTGTAAATATACACCTAACCTAATCTTGACCATGGCGATCTCGCAGACGGAAGCTACAAACCTACTAAAAACATTTTAAACCCATAACCATTATTAATAGTAGACTGCATAGTGCACACGACGCCTTACAATGCATTTTCTTTAATCGCCGATTTACAAGACAAACGCGGCGGAAACGCACATAAAATGCAGCCGTATGTTCCAGCGTCCAGAATTCGCGACATCGAGTTTTTTCACAAATTCAGTGGTCTGTAAAGCGACAAGGCGGGAAATGTTCCTTTCCAGCGTTTCTAAGTGGAACAAATTAAGGGTATAAAAGCGAAATGAGGTCATGATTCCTCTCAATTGTGAACGTGTGCAATGCGGACTTAAAAGTTTGATGCGTTTGTGATTTTTAAGTCGGTAAAACGATTTGGTTATGACAAAATCTTTGATGATTTAAATTGGACTGGAGGACGTGATTTGGTTTTTTGAGGGGATCGGGTAGGCAGTTGGAATATTAATAATTCTGGCGCAATCGGACTTCTTTACCGGCCCTTGACACGTTAACCAGATAACTTTTTTGGAAGATAATAGTGACTTTTTGGCAGTTGAAAGTTGTATGTTGTATGTGTGAATGAAATATCTTTCAAAGCAAAAAAATATCCCTCACAATAATGTCACCTGGCTATTGAAAAATCAGCTCTTAATCAAACCACTTCGCTCTGCTCTGCTCTGCGTCGTGACTTGATGGTTGGTTGGGACGCGTATAGGTGTATCCCTGTGTCTGCATCGGTCATCCGCCTGTCTTGTCGCAAACCCCTCGATTTGCTTCTTTCCTCTTCGAATTCGGAGTGTGAAGAAGTATAAATAGGCCAGCATGATACTGGCGACCACTGATAAACCCATTGGTTGTCAGTGGTCGCTAGTTTTTTTTGGACTGCACTACGCTTATCATCAGGTGCAGTGTAATCCCTTTTTCCATGCCTGGATGAAAAAAATCAATAATTAATTGTTATTTTTATTACTTAATAAATTAATCATGTCTATGTCTACAATAATATTGTTTAACGAAGTACGGCCAATTAGGTACATGATTAATATGTTTTTATTTTATATGAAATTTACGCCATCTAAAATATAACACAGAAAGAAATATTGACATATTCTCAAAAATAGAAAAGTTATTAGCCTTTGAAGTTTGGTGTAACCTTCAAACCGCGGTAAAGAGAAGTATCAGTATAATCACGTCAGGGCCATAACGGAACGTGCGTTGAAAAGGGATAGCAACATATCCCCACTACGCCTCCATTCTTGCTCAATGCAGATTTTAAAATATGAATTATTTTTCAACCAATTTCGATGAAGTTTTTACAGGAAGGTTTCTATTTTGTTTTATTAGCTATTACAAATAAAAATGTGTATAAAATCGAACATTGTCAAGTGCCCAATTACTTCACGATTCCGTGAAGAAATAGGATATTTTAATCATGCAATTTTGTCTAAATCGTACATCTTCGGAATGCCAGCTTGCATGAATAACATACAGCGAAGAACGAAACAGATGAATAGTAACATAAATAAAAGTCAGAAATATTTCCAGAAATAAAAATTGAAGAGACGTCGTTTTATAACTTCAACTTTATACGACAGTCCCAGCGTGTTTCCCGGGCGTACTCAAAAATATTTGCAATCAATAACAAACAACTGTCAACTTTGAGATAATAGAATTCGCTGAACTATATCCGTTATGGGATACTGTAACTCCATGCCGATACTGAGCAAAAAACCCAATTTCACTATGACAGACCCGAGGTTCAAGCCCGAGACTTCACGACGGTAGCCGTACCGCGCACGCAATATAACCAGGCCACCGAGATATTCTACTTCAATTCTGTAAAATGTCAAGATATTAAATAAAAATATAGCGATATGAAGGCAAAGCAGAAAATGCAATGCAATTATAGTCGTTGCCAAGTATTACATACAAGCAATAAAGAATTAAATTTTGTGTGGTTATTCATTCTACACATATATTTAAATATTTTTAGTTGTTGCTAAATATTAAACCATATTAGTCGTTCTTACGGTGATAATACTTATTTCGTAAATAATTGTGTATGTAGCAGGGACATAAGAAAAGATACATCTACTAGTCTCTTCTAGCTATAATATAATAATATTAAACATTTATTTCAGATAACATAATCCATATTATTCCTTAAACTTACGAAATTAGATTTATTTGTGACCACTTAAGTTATTTTGAATTTATTTTATTTATATTATTTTTGAATTTTAATTATATTTTATTAAGTAGTCGCAAAGTTGTCTTTATCCAATAGTTGGAAAGGACAATAAATTATTTTCAAATTTATATTATCTTAAATATAGTTAACTTTTTAGTTCTTATTGTTTTTTCCTTAAAATAAACAATATAATGATTTTGATAATTGCTAATTGATCTATCAAATTTAATCTAGAACTCTGATAAAAAGTGGCAATTTCGATATTAAATTTTAGTACTCAATAATATCCTATTCTCAACTAAAAGCATAGTCACATTACAAATATGAGTAGTTACGGACAAAGACTCAGTGAAGTAGACGCGCCGTTTTGTCTCCTATGTCGGGCACAATTTTTGTCGTGTCAGCATTTTACGTCAACTCTAGTGCTTCTCTAACCCGTTTCTAGCTAAAACTTAGATGGGAATTTCTAAGCTATTACGTCAACAAAGTGCTTGTAATTTAAGTGGAAACAATGTTAAAGAAAACAAGAGGACAATCTTTGTTTGTGCATCAAAACATTTTACTTTCAGATTAGTTCTTTGCATCTTAAAGATTTAACTTTCTTAGAGATCCTTGGCGGCTAGGTGATTTTTTTAAATTAACATAACATAACATAAAATAAGCTCACGCCTGTATCCCCGAAGGGGTAGGCAGAGGCGCACTAACGAACTAGAACACCCACATTTCGCCGAGCTTAGTTCAGTCCCAGATGTGCGAGCCTATCGCCATATCGGGCACAAATTCCAGACTCCAGGCTGATATGGAAAAATCCAATATCATTTTGCCCGACCCGGGGATCGAACCCGAGACCTCAGAACCGTAGTCGTACCGAAATACCACCACGCCATCGAGGCAGTTTTTAAATTAAATAAATACAATATAATAATCCTACCAACTGAAATCCCTTTCCAAACAGTTCTATAGCTACCATAAAGGCGCGTCTGCTGCACGTGTTTTTCTCGAAACAAAACCACCTACGCAAATCAATGATTGTCCCTGTCTCCTCACTGAACAATATACCATAGATAAAATGTGTAGCAAAACCATGTTTTGCTTAGGTGTTTTGTCTAATGTTTTAGTGCAGGAGACGCGGTTTAAAGCTAACACAAGACCCCATACTCTGAGTCGATACAATGCAATACAGCACGTGGCATGTGACGCAGCCATAAAACACGTAGCCACTGCAGTGGTTTGGCACTAAGCCGGTACCATACAATGCGTTACGTGTTTTTGTACGATATCGGACACAAATATTTTGTAACTTTCTGAGTGGGGATTGGTCTTCTCTGAGCCAGATGGTGTTATGTTTGGAGGTTCATGTAGTTCGTCATATTGTATTACCTAAAAACTAGCTACTTGTATTGATCGCCAGAGGGTGTTGATGTCAGGCAGATAGTCTTTCGTAAAAACTATGGCGAATCTTTTTGACTGACTTCCAAAAAGGAGAAGGTCCTCAATTCGTCTGTACTTTTTATGTATGTTACGCGATATCTCCGCCGCATGTGGACCGATTTTCAAATTTCTTGTGTTCGATGGAGCTTGTTTCAAGGGTGGTCCTGTATAATTTGGTCACGATCGGTTTTAAATTGCTCTTTTAAGTTTTTACACTTGTAATTATTAATAAACCAACAGGAATTTAAAACGATTTATCATATTTTGATGCTATAGTGATTAAACATGAAATCAAAAGGTCCCGTTGAATGAACCTTAATTTCCAATTACTTTCCTGTTATAAGGGGCTTATTTTAATTAAAATTAATATCATTTCAAAATAGCCTTAAAAAGAAAATATTTCTTTCAAAAGCAATCAATTTTCAGTTTCCAATTAAGTTATAACTTTCTTTCCTAAAAAAGACAAAATCGAATCTAACAAAAGATAGAGTGGTCTATAAAATCAAATTAGGTGGAAACGTGAAGAAGTTGCTAATTATAAGACGTTAAAACAAATTGCTAACTTGTCCCTTGTAAGCTTAAAAGAAATGGACTTGATTATTCATGTCGGTGTGAATGCCATTTTCGTGGGAAAAATCGTTTAACAAAGGGAAATTATCAAATTGGGGTATTGTAGAATTGAAAGTTATACTCATATTATAGAGAGTGAAATAATCGATAAGGTTTCGCCTTTGATGAATACGTCAAGAAGGATAGCATAATCATCATTATTACCTCCGTAATCATCACCATCATCAACACTATGATTATAACCATCGTCATCGTTCATCATCATTATGGAGGTAAAAGCTACAAGGTGGCGTTTGGAACCACAGAACTTATTTCAAAATTGTTTTCACTCAAATTAAGTTACCTTTGAATAAAATAGGTTATTTCTTATTCTAGTATCATCATTATTGCCATTATCATTATCATGATCATAGAGGTAAAAATAACTTTTTATGACAGCCTCCGTGGCGCAGTGGGTGATTAGCCGGTTGTGAAGGCCGCGGGTTTGATTCCTGCATTGAGACAAATGCTTGTGTGGCTCACAGATATTTGTTTCAAGTCTGGGTGTTGTGAGACCGAAAGTTTATCATAGTCTCTGACACCCACAATACAACAAGTGATGGGTCAGGACTAGGTGTGTGACTATTGGGTGTATTTATTTATTTATTATTTATGTACCTATAGGGAGTCATGTCGTCTGGAGCCACAGAATCGAATTCAAAATTGTTTTCACTCATGTAAAGTGACCTCTCAATGACATAGGTTATTTCCTATTAAGGAACCACAATATTAATTTTTGGTCTGGATTTTGTGAGACGAAAACTCTCTTCTTAACGACCTGATACGAGCCTGCCACAAGGTTATCTATGAGATTAGGATTATGAATAAGATTATTTAGAGAATTTATTTATACTTATCATGTCGTGGAAAGGAAAGGAAATGAAAATTAAATAGAACAGGGACACCCTACTTTGGGCTTTTTGTGATTTTTTCTCACCGTCCAAAACTATGCGCATCAACAGCAAATTGCGACTTCACATACAGTGGTTGTAATATAGTAGTTTCTGTAGGCAAAATAGTCTTAAAAGTTATTTTATACTAATATCTTGACAGTTTAATTTTTTCCCTTTTCAAACAGCATATTAGCGACACGAATGCAATCCACGATATCGCATCCATATCTGATTCAGCCGACCCCACCGTTTCATCACGTGACACTTTCAACGGAAACGAAAAAAGAACTGCAATTTCCGATGAATCGCGAGTGATATGACTCTGAACACCATCGTAGTATGATAGGCCTTTTTAAAGTGGATAGTGGTGTATTATGGCTGACTGTAAACGGATAAGTGGGTCACCTGGTAAGTGATTTTGTAGGGATTTATGAAGAGGGGCAAACGATCCTGATAGTAAATACAGCCAAGCTGCTGCCTGTCATGGAAAACAGAGAAAGATAGAAAGAAAGAAATAAAATAAATTTAGAGTAGGAATTAGAACTAAAAAACTATGGATTTCCATACTTAAAGGAAGTGAATATTAAAATATTAAGTGAATATATAAGGTATTGGCTGCCGGAAATCTCAGTCATCGATTCAAACCCAACAGCTGTTTCCCACTCAATGTTATTCTTCTATGAGATCATGGTAACGTCCCAGTCGAGTCAGTGCATATGTGCTTTAGGCAAAATGATCTACAGCAAAACTCTACTTACAATATTTAAACGCGTATTCACGGAACCGTAATAAAAATCGAAACCAGAATAATGAAAGGTGGTCTAATTATTCATACATAAATTTGAGTCCTACAACGATTCCCCCTCTTTAAGTTCCTGTTACGAGGATTATTTTTTCTTCATTAGTAACGCCTCGAAGTATTTTGCTCCCGTAATTTTACCTTGCGATCATTTTTATGTTAAACAGGCACTTAATATTCTTTGGTACAATTAAAGCGATTTGTGATGGCATGGTATTACAAATTCATTACTTAGGATTAATTAAACAGGTTCCATGGCGCCGATGAGTAGCTGTGAAGAAAAAGGCAGTGGGTTCGATCCCAGGGCTCTAGTAAATGTTTGTGTGATCCACAATTTTCTGCGTGTAGTGAGACAGAAAGTGTCTCGTAGTGGATCCCTATGACACAAAACTCGTATCTTATTGTGGAATTAGTTCTCTGTGTGTGATTGTTGGACGTTCCTCTCAGACCAGTGACCGCTTTCAAATCAACAGTGATTCTAATTATATGTAAAGGTGTCCTTGGTGGCCCAATTACCAAATAAAAATTTTTAACAAAAAGCAAATTTTATACTACAATTTAAGACCATTCTGCAGCACAAAGGCATTGCTGAATAAATTCCATAAATAACCCCACAATCGGCGGTTTCAAGCCGCTTGCATTTGATGGCTAACTGGGATCTTTAGCAGGCCAATCGACGATGTGGTAAACCACATCACAATACAACGTTGCGTTGCATTCTGGCTCAAACGTCAATTGTGCACGCTATAACCTCAGCAAATACCGCAACTGCTTGTCGGGATTATTTTACCAATTTGTATTAACACATACGAATTTTATTTAATTAAAAATAATAAAAGTGCTTAATAAATTAAGAGAAAATTTAGTAGAGGTATCAAATATATTAAATAGAACATAGAGAAGATAACAGCACTAAACTTGTGATCCAAAAGTTGTGACTTCGTGGTCATAAGTCACTCAGTCGTATTTGAAACATATGCCAGCAAGGTCGTGCCAGGGTAATAATGTTAAGACAATAATATTGTCTTACACAAAGATTACGTAATCTAGAAAATTGGGATGTAAATTGACGTTTGAGATCAATCTTTTGTATGGAAACTTGCTTGATAGCTACTCTACAGTTAGTAATAATAAAGCTTTTTGAGAAGTATCCCATATGTGTTTTATCGAACTACTGACATTTAAATTCTTCTACTATTATAAAATTGTTTATTTTAGAAAAAAAACCTTCATTGTGCGAAGCCGTGACCAAATACAAAATAATAATATAATCCAGCGACTTCCTGCGACCTTTATCAGGTCGTCTGTCCACCTAGGACGTGGACGTCCAACGCTGCGCTTATAAAGCAGGCCGCTTCCAACAGGTCAATCTGGATATCTTTGGGGGAGGCCTGGACTGGCTGGACATAGTCCAGCAGTGGACGTCCTGTGGCTGATGATGATGATGATGAATACAATCATTCGTATCAAATCAAATAATCTTACAAATGATTATATCCAAGAATGTCCTAAAACCTTCAAAAAACTAGATAACACGAAACAAATAAGTCGCAAAGAGAATAACATAAAAAATTTGAAACTTGAAGCAACCGTCTTAAATTACGAAGTATCGTCACCCATCAGCTTTTAATCCTGGTAGGATTGATTAAAGTTCGGGCACGCCTCGTTTTGTTAACTCCGCACTAAGTTCGGTTTTTATTGAGAAATAAAACGGCCGGCAACTTCCAACACTTTTTGTTCTAATGGAGTTTGTAAAGTGTCGTCAATTCACATCGTTAGTTCATTATTGAGTGATAGAGCCACGCTGTAGACAGTAACGTCTACAGCACGAATGGCCCGGCTCGACCGGTTTAATACCACTGTCCCACAGAAAAGCGACGTAAAGTGGCAGCTTGCTGTCGCGTTTCGTTCGGTGAGTGAAATTTCCGGTGACCCATTTCCCTCCCTCCCTTCCCAATCCCTTTCATCCCATCAATACCGTTTCCCTCCCCTTCCATTCTTTCCTTTTAGGTTGGCAACGCACTCATGATTCTTTTTGTGGGCGGTAAAGATCACTTACCATCAGATAGCCCATCTACTCGTTTGCCAGTCTCTGCATTAAAAAAAAAATAGTTTTATAATTTTGGTTTTAATTTTTTGGAGGACCAGGTCAGCTAACCCTATATGGCTTGTAGAAATCCTTTGGTGTTATTTCTACCCGTTTGCCCGTCTCTGGATGCCATGATGCCTCAGAAGGGTTGACGTCAATCAGGCAGCCCGTCGGTAAAATTAAGCCAAATCCTTTCCGCAACATATTTCATAAAAGTTTGTTGCACCGACCTCACATTAAAGGGGGATAAAGGCAGGTAGAAGGAAACAAACTTCAGTTAATATCATCTATAAAGTTTAATGTAAACCTGTAACTAGTTTGAGAAATAGACACCAACTAACTAACTCTATTATTTCATAGATTATTTTAATAGAATTAGAAATATTTTACAATAGAATTTAAGTTATGATTAAGCAGTTTCCATTCCATCTAATCATCACTTAATTAGAGCCATTTACTTTGAGAAAGACTATTTCATTACTGCAATTAAAATAATAGAGTAGATGACTCGAATTACATTTAAACAATATTTATACAGCAATCGGCAATGGAAGTCTGATGATGATGAATATTATATACGAAAATAAAGTAAAAGAAAAATGAAAGCATATTGTGTAAACAAAATTAAAGATAGTTCGAAAATGTGATCGCAAATAATGTTTTAATTTTTGCTAAGAGCTATTTGGGCACATAGCAGGAATATCTTACCGTCTCCCTTAAACGTCTAAACCGTGATGGCAAATTCTTTCATATTAATAGCTAGTTATTTTTGTCGAACTTAACTTGATTAGTGGTCAGGCGATTTTTAAAATCCTGTTATAAGTTAGTAATCACAAGTTTAAAAACTTAACAGACCGACTTCAAATCCGATCGTGACCAAATTTATATGGGACCACCTTTGAAACAAGCTCTATCGAACACAATAAGAATTTTGAAGATCGGTCCACATTCGGCGGAGATATCGCATAACATACATAAAAAAAACCGACGAATTGAGGACCTCCTCCTTTTTGGGAAATGGGTCGATATAGTCTTATCATCATCATCATCAGCCATTAGACGTCCACTGCTGACTTAGACTTATACCCCATTACAAAACCAAGAAATAACCAAACGAATGTAAATAACCTAAAAAATAAATCGCAGTGCCCTCAGAAATTGAATATTGTGGATTCTGTAACGCAAGACTGAAACTAAAGTGAACGATGAGTGGCTTTAATAGCCACTTGGAGTCACCCACTCCGCCGCAGGCGAAGAATAAAAGATTTTACTACTCGCCAATAAATATATATTATTAAAACTATTTTGTTGCTAGTAATAGACTAGATTTTACGGTCAACTGCGTTCGAATCGTAAAATTGACATTGTAAAATGCAGTTACACTTGAACAACTTCTTAGTTAGTGAGTATCAATATATTATACCCTAGATGCACAGTTCTTTGCAAATGTCCTCCTAAAAAGTGGTCTCAGAAATAAAACAAAGAAAACGATCACAAGTTGTAATTAAATCAACACAAATATAACCCTAAGCACGTGTTATAAAGTAGGTTTTTAAACGAAATGAGCAAGCGTCCTTTAATTTGAATTTTGAAATTTAGAATTCTATCGACGTCCGATTGTATGCAAAACGAGTGCTTAAGCACTTCTCTGCTGTCCCATTTTCCGAGCGTCAACTGTGCATCTAGGTAAATAATATATCGATGTTAGTGAGTATGAATAAGTTTCGGAAACCAGTGTGGATTGAAGATTGTGAAATTTGGAATCGGTTACTTCTGTGTATTAATTTTTTTATAGCAGAGACTGGTAAACGAGCGGTTGTGTCACCTGATGGTAAGTGATTTTCACGACCCATAAACATCCACATTTCTAAAATAATCATGGATACGTTGCTAATCTTCAAGATGGGAGAGAGAGATCGATTTGGGCTATAGGAAATCTCACTCATCGAACGAAGCGCAAGCGCAACAGCCAACTACCACTTTACACAGCTTTTCTGTAAGACAGTAGTATTACACTGGTCAATGACTTGTACTGTAGACATAATGACAATTGTCTACAGTGTGACGCTACAATTAATATAGTCAGAAGAATTTTAAAGTTTAAAGTTTTTTATTTCTAAGAATACATTTTTATAGTTTTAGTGTGTAATGATTGGGATCATCAAAACAAATGGAATTATAACTTAAATCAAGTCAGAATTTGGTTTAATAAAGCTTATTTCTCTTAATATTAATAATGCCAAACTTAAAAATGCTTTCTAAAATAAAATAACCCTAATGCATAAAACTGACCTAACGTAACCTACTTTTAACTGTAATTCAAATGCACATAACATTTCGTTCCATAAAGAGGACTGGCCCAAAAGTTTCGCAATGCGACAGGCTTCTTTTGACACGTTGTCTGGCGTTGGAGTTCACGCCTATGCCACTGTTACACCTTTATGCCAGGCGCTTCAGACTTTACACAGAAACTGTACGGTCTGTAGGAAATGAACTGCCAATCTCTTTGAAATATGAATTCTGTAAAGTTGTAAGTGAATATTCGTAAAATCTTGACAACAAATATCTAAGTGTGGGATGTCGGTGTGTCAAGCATATAAAATTAAATTATTAGTCGAATCCATATCTAAAATTGAATTCATAAAATGTTATATCATTCAGAACTTTGACACTAAAATGTTTGTGCTATCGCTAGTTTGGGAGCCTAGTTCACCGGAGAAACATTGGCAAAAAGCTCTGACGTTGCTCCTCTTTTGTAAGAAGTTATCTCATCATCATTATCAGCTACAGGACCTCCACTGCTAAGCCTCCCCTAAAGATTTCCAGATCGACTTGTTGGAAGCTAGTTATAATAGGAATAAGTTATGAACTAGAAATATTTTTTTAATCAACTTCATCGAAAATAATAATAAAATGGAACTATATCATGACTTGGATGTTTGGTGTTGAAACTCAAATGTGATTGCTATAGAAATTCGACTGTACAGTCCTAGTACCTTTATATTAGAATATTAAATCGAGTTTTGCAAAAAAATATAACTCGCCAGACTACTTTGAACAAAGCTCCTTTAGAGTCTTATTTACAGCATTTTAAATGTAGGTCACATTAAAATATGGATATTAACGCAAAGTTTCTAGACGTTAATATTCATTACACTTTAGAAGAGTCAAAACACGCAAAATTGTCCCAACTTTCAAAATTAAATTTCGCTCAAAATATGTAAAACCCACAACGTCCTTTGCAAATATAACAAAATCATTAAGCAATGTTAATTCGGTTAGTGACCAAAGTAAATATGATGAAAATATGCAAATGTGGTAAGTCCAAATGGATTGTGCCAGCAGGCTTAACCGTAGATTTGCAGAAGCAGTATACAAATCTTGAAATAATTAATTATGGCTGTTGAGCCGTTTGCAACCGCATTATTGTTGATAAATTGTTCGAAATTGAGGAAATTGGTGCTACTGTATAATTTATTGATTTGTTTATAGGGCTATATTATTCAATGTATGTTATTTGTAATGACTTTCGTCAATATTACAGCAGCTAGAAGTAACAAATGTATCTTTTTAACGAACGAATAGGTTCTAGACCATTATTATTTTGTTTCCTGAATTATTGGAGGTGATGATGCTTTAATAATGGTGACATTCCCGGAGGCCACTTTCCAATACTGAATTGATACTTCTTTCCTTGATGCTCGACAATGTATCTGAGGTTCTTTAGTACAATTTCAAGTGCTGTAGATATTGCTAGCTATGTATAATATAAACATCAATAAGGGCTTTATAACATCGAGTGCAGTCATAACGTTCAATACAGAATTAAAGATTAACTCAAATAAATTCCAATAAATATACCCATATATTTTACAACCCACAGTACGCAGCAAGACTGTCACTATTAAATTTCTCTACTATAAAGACACATTCCCCTAAACATCTTCAGGATGTAACGTCACGAGATAATATCATTTGACAACATATTTACGATGACACTCATATTTGGTAAATAATATTTTGAATAAATAAAACGTAACGTTCAGAAGATGTTCCTGTTTGTCTTCGCTTTTATGTACTTAAATACGTAAGCAGATTTGACGTTGAAGATCTTGTATTTTACATTAATGATGTGGGAGTGGATAGAGAAGAGAATAACTAAAACGTAATTGATTCTGATGAGAAAGTCAAATATCCAAGCTAGTTAGAAGTAGTACTAATAGTACTCTGGAACTATTGAACCAATTTGAAAGTAGTTTCCCTAAAAATCTACTCGATCACTAGATAACACAGACTTAATTTTACTTCGGGAAAATACTTTTGACATGGCAACAAACCCAATGCAAATACGAATTATTAAAATCGAATAATGTAAAGGCTCATCGGTGATGAGAAAAAGATATAGACCAGAATGTAAAGAAAATGTTATAGATTGATGTGCAAGTAATCTAAACATTCATTCAAAAGATTGTAGGTGCTTATTTCTCCCCTACCATTTTAACAATGACATGTCAAAATTTGAACACATCCATTCAAATGAACAGATACTGAATCCTTTATTTAATTTCATTAATGAAGAACAATATTAAGTTATTTAAAATGTGAGATTGTTATACCACTGATAGAAAGAAAGAGAGGTAGAACTTTGTTACGCTGGTAATTGTTTTAAATTTGATACTAAAGCTTTCAAAAAAATTAACAACCAATCATCCTGTTTCAAATCTCCCTCGAGGTTTACTTTTTACCTTCGACATTGTCGTAGCACTTAAAATTCAACATCATAATTTGAACTGACAAAGGCAATGTTAATTTTTACTCTGAAACACGTACAACGAGAAAAGTCTAATACCGAAGCAATAAAACGGCCATAGCGTTTTTTATTGACAGGCATTCTGTTAAAAACACTCCCAAAAGAGTTTCTGTCCCTTTGAGACCTGCCGAATGAGAATGCAAATTGACGCTGGACCGTTCCAACGGCATTGTAATTATAAAAAAAACTTTGAAAAAGGCTCTAAATAAAAGTGTTGTAGGTACGCTGCGAAATCTGTTGTTTTGTTAAGCGTCTACGCTTTGTGATGATTGGAGTTACTTCTAACCTACATTGCTTTTATAAAGATTTGAGGAAAGGATTTCTGAAGGAAGGCAGCCATTGTTTTTATAGTTATGTTTTCGATTATAGTTGCGTCATTTTTGTTATTTCTTCTATTTAGGCAAATTGAGAATCATGGTGCTCTGCCATAGTAAAACACATTTTACTATTACACCCGTATAGGCAATCACCCATATAGGCAATCATTTCAATTTTACTGAATTATCTTGACTGCCTCGGTGGCGTGGTGGTATTTCGGTACGACTACGGTTCTGAGGTCTCCGATTCAATCCCCGGGTCGGGCAAAGTGATATTGGATTTTTCCATATCAGCCCGGAGTCTGGAATTTGTGCCCGATATGGCGATAGGCTCGCCCCCTATCACATCTGAGACGGAACTAAGCTCGGCGAAATGTGGGTGTTCTAGTTCGCTAGTGCGCCTCTGCCTACCCCTTCGGGGATACAGGCGTGAGCTTATGTTATGTTATCTTGTATTCCTTTTTTTACCTTTACTTATTGTCCTAGTTTAGTTTGAAAATCGTTATTTCTTTCATTCCAAATAAACCAAACCAAGCAGTTATGGGAATAAAAACGTAAAACGTATTAGGGCTTACTTATAAAAACAGTTTAACTGAGCAAATGGTAAAGAATAGCCTGTCCCTTTTATTTTCAAACGATGTGACACAAGGAAAAAAGTGACAGGCTATTCTTAGCCATTTGCTCAACTAAACTATTTTTATAAGTAAGACCCATTATTGACAACTAAACAAAAACGATGACATCATTTGATTGGCAGCACACCTAAAGCGGAATTTAGCTACCTATCGCATCAATATATTATACCCTAGATGCACAGGTCTTTGCAAATATCCTCAAAGTGGTCTCAGAAATAAAACAAAAAAAACGATCACAAGTTGTAATTAAATCAACACAAATATAACGTGCTTAGCACGTGTTATAAAGTAGGTTTTTAAACGAAATGAGCAAGCGTTCTTTAATTTGAATTTTGAAATTTAGAATTCTATCGACGTCCGACTGTAGACAAAACGAGTGCTTAAGCACTTCTTTGCAGTCCCATTTTCTGACCGTCAACTGTGCATCTAGGTAAATAATATACATATCGATGACCTATCAGCTTTATAAAACTCCTAAAACACGTATGTACGACACGCGTCTATCGCTCTCAGTTTTGCATCACAAAAGCCAGACGTGCAATTTATTTAAACAAAATTCACAACTAGGAGCAAGTTTTTCGTTTTCAAATTTTGCATATTCTCACTTTAATGAACGCGGCGTCGCCGTGACATCCATCTATGTAAATACATTAATATTTATGGATAATTATACTGCATCCGAAGGGGCTCGGACCGTCCCCATGCAAAACAGTTTCTCCTTTGAACACATACGGTGGTGTAATTAAGTTTGAAATTTAGTTATTTGCATATGTATTACAGAACTCATTATTTTTTATATTCAGTTTTGGATTAACACGGAGGAATTTTGTATACAAATTGGAGTTTATTTTAAAATGTTAAGATATTCATGAAATATTTTTTGATGAAAGTTGAATTATTCTGCAGGTTTTGTCATCATAAACTGGGACGTTGCAGAATAAGAACTGTGGAACAATTGCTTTTGACATAATATTTCCACATCTTCAACTGCTGAGAGATTTAACTAGCCATAAATTTTCGAGAAGTAAATTGATTAACTTACCTTTGAAGGCAAAAGGCACAAAAAGATTGTTCAACTTTCCATTTTAACTGAATTCCCGTTCACAATAAAGAAAATATAATGCCGAAATTAGTACAATAATCGAAAGAACCTCTCAACATTCCGAGACGAAATTCCAGCTTTTGTTCTCGTCAAAAAATTTCATTTAATTTACAAGAGAATGGTGGCCGCAAATTACCGGAGATTTCGCCTTTTCCCTCTTTTTGGCTTTTTATAAAATTGTCCGTGTGCACTTAAGGTATTAAAGGGGGCAAAAGCACCTAATGCTAGTTAATAGAGTCACCTACTCTGTATTTATTTGAGGCTATTTAGTTTCCGTACTATTGAAGTTTTTGCTGTAATTGTCTCGGCTAGCGTGGCGTTTGACCTTTCTGTGAAAAAGTAATGACGTAGTAAATTGTTCGCGATAAATTATCCAGTGGACGACTTAATGTGGATAAAAGGAGTAAAGATTTCTTTTATACGAACTGGATAAAGCACTACACTATCAGAAAAACGCAGTGCAGTTAAAAAAACGCAGCGATCACGGATAAACGATAGATTTATTGGCGGTCACTAATTTGAGTGGTAGTGCCACGCTGTAGACAGTAACGTCTACAGCACGAATGGGCCAGCTCGACCGGTTTGATACCACCGTCTCACAAAAAACCGACGTAAGGTGGCACCTCGTTGTTGTTGTCGGTGAGGGAGATTTCCAGTGATTTCCCACCTTCCTTTCCCAATCCCTTTTCCCTCCCCTTCCATTTGTTCCCCTTCCATTCCCTCCTATTAGGTTGGTAACGCACCCACGATTATTTGTGTCTTGGGTGTATGAGGGCGGTGGAGATCACTTACCATCAGGTGATCCATCTGCTCGTTTGTCAGTCTCTGGTATAAAAAAAATGGCATAAACGGCTGTATCTTTTGATTGCGTTGGCTTAGAAGTTTGATTTTTTCACAGCTACAAGGGACAGTAGACTTGAGTATTTGATATGAATTTCAACTTATCTCCACGCTTTCCTGAGAAAAAAGGACCTGACAGACAGACAGACGGACAATAAATAGATCCTATAAAGGTTCCGTTTTTTTCTTTTGAGGTGCGGAACCCTAAACAGATAAAACAGATAGCAATTAGAATTTCCATCTAGTAATGAATCGTAAGCGATACTTAATATAACCCGATAATATTCGACTACCCCCATCAGTATAGTTTTTAAAATTATTAGTTTGACGCCCGAATGGTCAAATGCTGCTCAACTTAACGGCTTCTTATATTGATTTTCGCCATACAATTTTGACAGATAAGGTGGCCTTAAACGACATAAGGCGTCCTTAAGTGTATGAACATTCGGCGGTTAATGTGCTGAATTTAGCCTTTTACATTTTAGTTTATTTAATAGGACAATAGTAGTAATAAGTTACGAGTTATATTATGTTTTAGATCATATCTATACGGATTACAGTGCGACACTCTCGTACGCGCATTACCCAGATCATACACGTATGTACTTTCGTATTTCTCTAGTTTAAGTGAATGTAATTCTTATAATAATAAATAATAATAATATGAGCCCTGTAATATTACTGTCCCACTGTTGGGCACGGGCCTCCTCTATTAATGAGAGGGGTTAGGCCTTAGTCTACCACGCTGGCCTAATGCGGGTTGGTAGACTTCACATACCTTCGAAATTCTTGTGAAGAAATTCTCGGGTATGCAGGTTTCCTCACGATGTTTTCCTTCGCCGTTAAAGCAAGCGATATTTCACAATGAAAATACACTTAACATAGAAAAGTCAGAGGTGTATGCTCCTTTTTGGAGTTGGTCTCGAACCTCCGACATTTGTCTCGGCAGTCCGTACTATTCCCAACTGAGCTATCACTGCTTCTTATGGAGAAATAAATATCTTAAACCTAAAAAACAACTACGCCACGTGGTATAACCGATAAACTATAATCATATCAAACTGCGTAATAAATTTCAATATATCCACCATTTCAACCCAATAATTTGGTTATACGTTAACAATTGGACGCTCTATTTACATATATTTTGAATAATGCTATAAATACTAAAATATTGCCGATGTATATCATTATATTTCGGTTTGCATCGATATTTGACTCGTTTCGCGTTTATTTGAATATCAAAATGAATCCATAGAGTATAGAGTGAAATAGCGTATGAGTTTTGTAATGCAAAGGCTTGGAACTATGAAGTCTTGGGTTCGATTTTCTGGTAATCTTTAATAGAGTTATATATATATACACATAATATTTGGGCGCGTTTGGTCGCTCGGACATTTGCAAATCATCTATCTATGGGGTAATTCATTCTTTTTAGCACACAAAGCTTTTTAGTACACAAAGCCATTCCTATGCTAGTTGCAACGATTTACAGGACGCATTCCGATTTGAAAATCTCCATGTTTCTGTAGATAGTCACGGGCGGCTCGGCCTCCGGTGGTCCATACGCTTATGGAACATATGTTCCTTTTACACACACACACACACACACACACACACACACACACACACACACATATATATATATATGTGCCGCCTTCAACGGCCTCCTGTGCCGCCTCCTATTTAAAAAAATATGTTCAATTTTTATTTTTTACTTACCATTTCCCTTTAAATCATTCTCCCTGTGTGTGGAATTGTTTTTGGTACTAACTTTATGAAACACCCGGTATAGGCAGATATAGTATATGTGTATGTAACTGTAAACACAAGTACATTCAAACTCCTCAGCACTAATCATAGCGCAATGGTTGTCTGGATTGGAAAATCGACAGAAATACGGCACAAACAGCTGTGCTCAGCGCGAGGTATGCGGGTACAGCAAACACGTCAGTCTAGCTCCCCACACAAAATCTATGTGCATTCGGAATCTACATATTCTGGAAATTATACGCGGTTTGATTTAGCTAAGATTGATGACTCTGCGGGTAACTGAAACAGTATTGTATTAACTGTGGCCCTAGCAGGAATATTTTTGACAATATAATTCATATCGAGCTCGACGCGCGTCATTATATTTTTTCTTTAGCAGAGACTGGCAAAGATGCAGATGACTCACCTGATGGTAATCTCCACTACAAAAAAAATCATGGATGCCTTGCCAACCTAAAAGGAGGAAATGGAAGGGGAGGGAAAAGATATTGGGAAAGGTAGGGGGGAAATCGGCCACCGGAAATCTCACTCACCGAACGTAACGCGACAGCAAGCTGCCACTTGATGCGCGTCTATGACATTTGTATGAAATTTTCTATGGTCTTCTAAAAAGGAGACGGTCCCCAATTCGTCTGTATTTTTTTATGTATGTTACGCGATATCTTCGCCAAATGTGGACCGATTTTCAAAATTCTTTTTGTGTTCGATAGAGTTTATTTCAAGGGTGGTCCCATATAAATTTGGACTACCGTCCTGAAGTCTCGGGTTCGATCTCCGAGTCGGGTAAAGTGATATATATTTTTTTTATAGCAGAGATATCAGTCGGAGTCTGGAAAATTCCAGCCTGCCATGCCTGATATTGCGAAAAGTTCGCCCCATATCACGTTTGGGGCGGAAATTAGCTCGGCTAAATGTGAGTGTTCTAGTTCGCTAGTTCGCATCTATCTACCACTACGGGGATACAGGCGTGAGCCTAATTATGTATGTTTAAATTTGCAAATCGACACTAATTGATACAGGTTACTAAACCTAGTGAGGGGTCAGGACTATGTGTGAGATTGTTGGGTGAGTTCAATGAGATTTAATATTACTAGCTATATAGGGGCCATCGAATACAAAAATCTCAACGTCAGTTACACCATCTACCACTTATTACCATGCGAAGGCGCTTCATACAATTTTCACACTAGTATGTTCTATGATACCATTCCCAACTAAGCAATAACAGCGATAGCTTAGTTGGGAATGGTATGGACTGCCGAGACGAGTGTCGAAGGTTCGAGACCAACCCCAAAAAGAGCACACACCTCTGACTTTTCTATGTTAAGTGTGTTTTCATTGTGAAATATCGCTTGCTACAACGGTGAAGGAAAACATCGTGAGGAAACCTGCATACCCGAGAATTTCACCACAAGAATTTCTAGGGTATGTGAAGTCTACCAACCCGCATTAGGCCTGCGTGGTAGACTAAGGCCTAACCCCACTCACTAGTAGAGGAGGCCCGTGCCCAGCAGTCGGACAGTAATATTACAGGGCTAATATTATTTATGTTCTATGAATGTTCAAGAATCATGTAAGACAATTTCATTGTCTAAATATTATTACGCTGGCACGACCTTGCGCGTGTACGTTTCAAATACGACTGAGTGACTTATGACCACGATGTCACAACTTTTGGATCACAAGTTTTGCGCTGGTGTCCCTTCTATTTACTATTGAATGTCTTTGGTGTGTTATGCTTAATTGACCTCGTTATTTTTTATATCGATTAAAAATGTATAGACGTCTAGCCATTACTACGAAAAGAGAGACTTTGAATAAGTTATGAGCGTTTTCGGCATTATTTACAACTTTTGCCCCAAATTGCATTCGCGTTGAGTTTAATTAAAGAATAATTTACCAGTCTGGATGGGAATTAATAATGTATTTAGTTATTTACGAAATGGCTTTCGATATTCGCTAACTTGGATATAATGAATGTGTAATGAAACGTTACGTTTCATTAGGAATCATGATGTTTAAAAAGCCGTCGCTTTGGTCTTGCTATGTATGATATGTGATCCAGAGGCCGTGGGTTCGAAAACCCAGGTCCCAGGTTGTCTAGGAGAGACAGGCGGTCTGTAGCTAAATGCTTAAAAAGGTGATGCGCCGACCTCATATTCAATTTCAAATATTAATTGCCCATATCCTGGGCAGATGAAAAAATAATATGTTAATATTTGTAATTTAAGATTAGTGTGACTGCCTCGGTGGCGTTACGACTACCGTCCTGAGGTCTCGGGTTCGATCCTCCCTAACATCATCATAATCATCATCATCAGCCATAGGACCTCCACTGCTTGGCATAGGCCTCCCCCAAAGATTTCCAGATTGACCTACATACAAGGTGGACCTACGACCTGATAAATGTCGTAGGCAGTCGCTGGATGCAGGCCGCTTCCAACAGGTCAATCTGGAAATCTTTGGAGGAGGCCTCCCTAACGCCATCAATTAATTGTACACTATGTCAGTTCCTCCGAATATTTTACAGGATCCTTTTTAGAATACTAAAAATCAGCTATAACAGTATATTAGCTCGAATAAATTGTACTTGTGCCTTGTATATGGACAAATAAAATTTCTTTCTTTCTTTCTTTCTTCTTTCTATGGTGTAGAGTCTATGTCAGGATAAAACATTTTCCTCCTCTGACTTTTTCCACAATAGACAATCCATAAACAGCCTGAACCATATCATCCATCTATCCATCCACGAACTTGCATAGTATCGTAACATAATTGTCTCAACTCTTAAAGATTTAATAAATCCTTGAGTTTCTTTCGATATTTATGATTAGAGATAGTCATGGAATGCTGACACAATTATCGACAAATTATAAATTAAATGTAAAAGTAATATAATTATCCTATTTGATAAATATATAATTTAAATTTGGCCAATTACTTCCATAAGGATGTATTTATTTTTGTTAATTTAGTAAATTAATGTGTTTAATATTTGCATATTTCATTTCATTCCCGCGTACGAATTTACCGATGCACAGAATGAATGTAACCTTACATCAAAAACAAACATGGAAATTAAATGATTCGATCAAAAATCATGTCGTCAGCGCAAACTGACTGAATCAATTAAAGCCTTTGCTTTTAACGCTATTTTGGGAATGTCAGACAATGCAAATACTATGACGGTCACCGAAGTAACTGCATTTAACACACATGGGCTGAATATAATTGATTTTCGAGTTTGTATTATTTAAATAGTGTAAATAAATACGCCCAACGGTCAAACACATAGTCCTGACCCCCACACTTGGTATAACCTGTATCGTGGGTATCAGAAACTTTAGGTCTTACAACACCCAGACTCGAAACAAATGAATAAATAAATACACCCAACAGTCACACACAAAGTCCTGACCCCACACTAAAATCGAGTCTTGTGTCGTGGGTATCAGGAACTACGAGAGACTTTCGGTCTCAGAACACCCAGACCTGAAACAATTATCTGTGGGCCACACAAACATTTCTCTAGGTTCTTTTGTGTCTCGGTTTATTTGGTTGCAATTTAATAACTTCCTGCGACAATTATCAATCGCTGGATGCACACCGCTTCTGGAAATCCTTGGGGAGGCCTATGTTCAGCAGTGGAAGTCCTATGGCCGATAATGATGAAAATGACGAGACGAAGAAGCCGCTAGACTGATGATAAGCGATAGGACAACACACATTAGCAACACCCCCTTTGAATAACAAAGCACTGAGTGTTGTCATCGCGCTGCGCTCATCACCCTGAGATTAGATGTTAATTCTCATAACACACAATAATCTATTAAATTGTTGATTGTTGGGATTGAACCAGCGGACTATCGCTTCAAAGCCAACTACCCGTTATGCCCGGTATAGACCAACGTTGTCGAAAAATATATATTATATCCAAAAAAGTGCCCAGCATTGGGACAAGGCGCATAATTCCTGGCTTATGAGTATCTATCTTAACAAGTAGATTATAAAGATTTGTGAACATTTCATATCTATGTAGCAATATTCCGTCGCACATTTTTGGCAAGATAATTAAGGACAATGTCGTAATTCATTTGCTGGGCTAAAAATCACAATGACACGGCGAAAGTCAGGCTGTTTCGTCTTTCATACAGTGATTAATGGAAGGTTGTGACTCTTCCATTTCTGTTATACTTGCGGTTAATTACATAGCTAGGTTGTCGTGTTGGTTGACATTAGGCGTGTGTGCAACCTTAACCTTTCTGGTTTTATTTTATTTTGAATTTGACCTCATGTGAAACTGACGACCTGATAAAGGTCGCAGGAAGTCGCTGGATGCAGGCCGCTTCCAACAGGTCGATCTGGAAATCTTTGGGGGAGGCCTATGTTCAGCAGTGGACGTACTATGGCTGATGATGATGATGATGATGAAATTCAGGGATTCATCTTCTGCAGGTCGATTCTCTAAGAAACGCCACAACGTTGCGATCGACGACGAGCGCCCGCAGCGCACATTGTTAAGATCGACGGAGCGTTCAACGTTGTTAAAATACCATTTTCCATACATTTATGTCAAACGCTTCGCTCGAGAGAGCTAGTTCGCATAAGCGCCGACATCACGCATAGCGCTAGTGTGTGCGCTTTGTACCTTGCTGAACACAAAAATGATAACATCCTTGCCGCAACGATGCCGCAACTTCGGTGGAGATCACTTACCATCAGGTGAGCCATTTGCTCGTTTGCCAATCTTGGCTATAAAAAAAAAGAAATGTTTGGACGTGTGGGTGTTTTATCATCCTGGCGAATACTGCAGGGTTAATCAAAATAGCTTTACTTATGACCATTTTCTTTGTTTCAGGTAAGTTTAGAAAATATCCAAATCTACACGGTGATATTCCAGATTCTACAAAATGTAAGATTTGAGTTTTCACATTTATAATACATTTTCTACGCGTATGTACTTCTCCATTTAAGTATAAAAATAGTATATAAAAAAGTGTCTTAGAACACCTATATATAAAAGTATCGAATAGCCTGTGAACAGGGAGGTCGTGGATTTAAATCCCAGGTCGAACCAACGGACTTATATACACGCATTTGCCAGGGACTGGATAAAGAAGTCACAAATCATAAGATAAAATAAAATCCAAAAAGTTAAATCACCATAAAACCCCATTCGCGACGTGTATGTTATTCAAAAAGATTTTTTATTTCTAACACAAGTTTATTATCTTAATATTATTAACTTGGCACGATCCTTCGCGCGTATGTTTCAAATACGACTGAGTGATTTATGACCACGAGGTCACAACTTTTGCATTACAAATTTCAAGCTGTTGTCCCGTTTTATGCAGGGTCCGTCTAGGTCATATTGTTGTTTTTTTTTATCCGATCACAGCTAAGTGACTATACTACATCTGATGGTATGCGTAATGCAGTCCAAATAAACCAACGACCATTGATAAACATAGTTCATGAATGGTCGCCAGAGTTATGCCGGCCTGCATAAATGCTTCTTCACGCTTCGCTTAAAGGACCGAATGTTATAGGAGGGAGGGAACACGTGAGCCCGCAGACTATTCCACAGCTTAACTTTGAGCCGGCCCATTCGTGCTGTAGACGTAATTTTCTACAGCATGGCTCTACCACCCAAATGTAATTTCATCTAAAACACCATTACAACTTAATGCTCTACGTTTCACACTAACATCGTAACTTTATAAGCACGTCGCACAATCTACAGGCTTATTGTAGTTAATACCGCGCAGTTTGATGGCTCCCACATTTGTCGGGAAGTTGTTAAATGGTAAAATGTATCAAAATGTTGCAGTTTAGTCAGTTTCCAGTTTTAATATTTAGTGCATTTAATGTTTTATAGTTACTGCATTCGCCCGGTTCCAATAAACAATCACAGTTCGAATGTGCAGATAGATTACAAAAATTTGCCAATAAGAACACAGTTTAAACATGACTCCGTCAAATGACTTGATTTGATTGGTTATGAACCAATCAAATCGCGATCTGTCTGCGCTCTAAACTGAGATCGTTTGTTGAGACCGGCCGTTACACAAATTTAGAAAGGGCTATGTAATTTTGGTTTGTATAATATTACTATGACCTATTAGTGTATTACATGTTAGAACGTTTTTAGTATGTTTATGAATAGTTTACTTTAATCATTAAAATTACCTCATAACCAAAATAAAAAGTAGTCGTCACCATATATTATTTCATCCTTCATCATCATCATCAGCCACAGGACGTCCACTGCTAGACATAGGCCTCCCTCAAAAATTTCCAGATCAACCTGTCATCCTTATGTTTATCCTTAATTAGTCTTAAATATTCTATTTGGCGTAATTAGCAATGAATTAAAAAATAATACATACTATATAGTAATTGCTAATAGTTATCATATATTTTAAAACCTTAATTAATTGATCTCTTAAGATTTCATTTGGTTTATATATAATAAATAAAAAAAATTATAAATACATACCTACTTAAAATAAGTTCTCTGTAATATAATTTATTGAAGTTTCGCTATCATAATGGTTAAATTATTCCTCAGATAAAAGTTATTGACATATCTAAAACTTAGCCCAAAGTAACAGTCTTTCTTTCTACCTACCCTTATCTCACCATAATGTGGGGTCGGCGCAACACACTTTTTCAAGCATATTGTAGAGAGGATTTGGCTAAGCTTTTACGACCGGCGGCCTGCCTGACGTCAACCCCCTTTGAGGGATCCAGTCCCGGGCAAATCAAATTAGAAAATTTGCCTTGCCCGACCTGGGAATCAAACCCAGGACCTCCCAGTCCACAGTCTATACATGCTACTATTAGACCAAGGAGGCCACCCAAAGAAACATAAAATTTGTTTTTTACTATGGCCATCGCAGTAAAATTTCATAAAATCTACCGGAAAAATAAACGCCACATAAAACGTCATATCACGTCATACACCGTATCGCAATAATCTCGAAAGCTGAAAGCCTTAGGTACACTCCATTATCATCCACCAAGCCCAGCTCTTCTCATAATGGAATATTAGATTCCACCTTGAGCCCACGTCACGTAACCATTTAAATTAGATCTCCAAAATTTACCACGTCTATGGACGTGGGGTAGAGGGGGGCAGGGTAGTCCCCGCTTCGTTGGTGACATTAAGCAATATGTTTGTTGGGGATTTGAAGTATAGCGCCAAAAGTGTTGACGTATGAGAACGGGTGAATGTAATTGGAAAAATCGCTTGAGATTCCATGGAAATTATGCCCCTTAGGGCGACTTGCACCACTATTACTAACCTACAGTTAGTCCTAACCTCAAGTTAAAATCAAAATGAAATTTATGAAGGACATGTAATTCATTACATGTAATGTACTATATGTAATTACAGATAATAAATGATGACATTTAATTAATTACATGTAATAAATTACATGTCCTTCATATATTTCTATTTCAATTTAACTTAAGGTTAAGACTAACTGTAGGTTAGTAATAGTGGTGCAAGTCGCCCTTACTTATAAAAATATTTAAGCGCTGCTTATCTTTATACCATAGGTTGTCCCTTTCATTTTTAAACAATGTAACGCAAGGAAAAAAGTGACAGGTTATTTTTAACCATTTGCTCAGCTAAAAATGCTGTTTTAAGTAAGGCCCTATAGCTTAAGCTCCAGTTAATTTTTGTAATGAATTATATTATAGCGCTTTTTGACAAAAGAATCTTAACAATGTTCAGATTAAAAAAATATATTAATTCAGATCAAATTTGACCATCAGGCGAGTACTAGTTATATTTCAAATACTTAACAACACTGACCGCCGAATATATTCGCTCATATACTTAAGGACGCTTTATGTCTTTTAGGCCGCTATGTGTTAAAATTGTATGGCGAAAATCAATGTAAGACGCCGATAAAGTTAAGTAGCGTTTGACCGTTCGGGCGATAGTCTCGTTAAACAATGACTGTCTCGAAGGCGTGGTATATGACGTGCGCGGTACGACTATCTTCCTGAGGTTTCGGGTTCAATCCCCGGGTGGGGCACAGTGATTTTTCAGTATCGGCCCGGAGTCTGGAATTTGTACCCGATATGGCGATAGGCTCGCCCCCTACCACATCTGGGACGGATCTGAGCCCGGCGAATTAAGGGGGTTTTAGTTCACTAGTGCGCCTCTGCCTACCCCTGGATTTGGCTAAGTTTTTATGACCGGCTGCCTCCCTGACGTCAACCTCCATCTATGGGATCCAGTCCCAGGAAAACAGTGCTATAAAAACACCACAACCGACCTGGGAATAGAACCCAGGACCTCCCAGTTCACAGCCTACCTTTATATAAGTACACTGCCAGTAGACCACGGAGGCGACTATTTTTAGAGACTTTAACTTTTGGACTAAGTTAAACAAAATACATCATGAAGGCTATAACATAAAAATACATGGTAAGGTAATGTCGAGTGTGTAGATTTAATGTCTTCCAATAACATGGGTTCGAGTTTGGATGAGGGTACAGATTTTTTGTTTGCAATAATTCTAGTCCCACTGTCTCAGACAGGACATTAAGCTGTCAAATAAGGCACTCAGCATGTCAACTTGGAAATCACTTGAAATATGTATTAGAGTCTAATGTTATTAAAAACTAACGGGTATAGTGATAGGGGTCAATCGTATCGCCATATTAAATATAAATAATCACAAGTTTAAAAATTTTACTGACCGACTTCCAACTTGATTATGACCAAATTTATATGGGAAATAAGCTCTATCGAACACAAAAAGAATTTTGAAAATCGGTCCACATTTGGCGGAGATATCGAGTAACATACATCAATAAAGTACAGACGAATTGGGGACCACCTTCTTTTTGGAAGTCTGTTAAAAAACCAATATCATTGCCCGACCCGGGGACTGAACCCCTAATCTCAAGACGGTAGTCGTACCGCGCTCGTAATACGACCACGCAGCCAAGGCAACAGAGTTAAAGTAAGAGAGCAAGATAAAATATGTATAGATGTAAATAAATATCATAATAGCATTATTTCGACATGAAGACGTTCGCTAATGATGTAGGCAGTTTCGGTATAATGGAATATTAGATTTGTTCCTTCAGGGCCTAATACATTGTCTTGTTAAGTAAGAACAAGTGAAAAAATTAGCAAGTGCCTAGAGCAACCACGAAAAGATAGTTTAGAAATAAAAAGAATGTTGGAAACATTTTGTATGACTTTTTATTTCGTTTTTTATCTTTTCGGTTTACTATCACGTGAATTGATAAGACTTTGTATCCGTTACTTTATCTGCATAGAATATTTTAAAGATAAGTTAGGTATATCGAAGGGTTTTCAATTGTCTAGCTATCTTCTTCAAATCGTTATAAATTTTGAAATAGTTGAAGCCATTTCGTTCAAAAGAGATAAAACAAAGAGCAATGCGATCGCAGCCTACATATTTCCCCAAGCAATAAAAGCTACCAATTTCGGTAATTCTACAGACAAACAGAATTTACGCTACCATGAAAATAACATATGATCCATAAAGGCTCTCGCCTTATGTCACTTATCTTGGATAACCCACTTACAGAATTATATGGGGGAAGTTTTTTTATTCGTCTATTTAATATGATCTTCTTGTATTGATAAATTGGGAAAGTAGTAAAAGATGACCAAAATAATAGGTTAGAGAATAATTCATTTTGATAGCAGTGAAGTAACTTATAAAAAATCTATTGTTATTGAAGTTGGATGGAATGAAAAAAATACAATAACAGATCTTGTCTTGGTTGCAAAGATAAAAATTACTGAGGTAAAAGATAATAATCATAATTATAACTAATGTTATTGAATTTATCAGAAATTAATTGACGACATCCTAAATAACCTGTGGACTGACGACCTGATAAAGGTTGCAGGAAGTCGCTGGATGCAGGCCGCTTCCAACAGGTCGATCTGGAAATCTTTGGGGGAGGCCTATGTTCAGCAGTGGACGTCCTATGGCTGATGATGATGATGATGATGATGATCCTAAATAAAGGGTAGGTCAAGAAATAAACCTAAACTACGCATGAAGAGATTTCTGAAAGTAGTTGAATCAAAAGTAGTGTATGAATAAAGTTGATAATCACGTAACTTAATCTTTGTCTACTCCTATAAGATTCAAGCATTACATTTATATGAGCATATTTAAAATAAAGTAATCGGGAAAAAATACTTCCAAGCATCTTGTTTGCATCTGTCTAGTTCTTAATATTTCCTAATATTTCATAGTATACTAAGGACTTCATATATTCCTTTAAATTTTCGAGTGTGCGCCAATGGTAGAAACTACTTAGTTAATTTTACTGATACGAGCGAACTGTAAGGCAGAAACTAGTAAAACAAACGATCCTACAAGTTACACGTAAAATGAGTAATTCCCCTACAATTCATCAAATCGTTCCCGACCCTGTCTAACAAATACGGTGGCTAACTCAACGGGACTAAGTCCATTCTGCCTCATTTCTTAGTCTGGGATTCATTGCAAATGAATTTCATCTGTAACGTCTGCTGCTTCTGGTTCAGAATCGTTTGTATTCTCTATTGTGTATGTAAGGCGACTGTTTGCAGTTACATTTGTAATGAATTCGACGCAGGGGTGGATTTAGTTCATGTTTCGTGCGGTTTCTTTTGTAATACTTTTGCATCGTGTACGATTTCGAGCTTAATTTACATTCTATATGCAATACGGGCAACCTCGTTACATACGATTACAATTCATTGAATATGTTTGAGTATGTTTCAAGACTTTGCTTTCATGAATTATATTACGATGTATTTGGAAGAGATATCAAATATTTTCTCTTCTTTCTAATTTCCATTCTATTCCTTTTCACGGTAGAAAACGATTTGGCTGATGCCTGTTAGCATTGGTATCCACATACCATCAGGTGGGTCGTCTGCCTGTAATGAGCCTGCTTTCGTTGGCCAAAAAATTATGTAACGAGGATCTTTTAATAGACGGTGCATATTTTTCTACTTCTAGTAAAGGTGGAGAGAATTTCAAGGCAGTATAGTTTTGGTAACCATCGAAATTATTTAAACTATACTTTATTGACTATTCGATGCAGTGTAGTCACTTAAACATTAGAGGATAAAAAATCTTTAATACCAAACAAAACAAAAAATAATCCACATGATATTAAATGATCATTGCTATTCGAAAACATCATCTATGTAACGTTGCTAAACTTCGTGAGAAAGGAAAGATTGTGGAGATATTTCTATGTCTTCCCTTGCCTCCGGCAATCTTCAAAGTCCTATACAGCTCACTACCCTTCTGTATCACTGCATGCGGCGTTCATTTAGACACCTCGCATCTCAAGTACTGTACGCTGAAGTAATAATTACTCGTGATTCTGCGAGCAAATTACACGGCGGCGTGCCGTTGTGGGAATTTCGACTGTTGAAATCCACCGAATAGGCATGTCTATATTCATTCGAATGAAAACTTAATTTTTATAATTGCTATCAGGTATTATGTTGTCATTGCTTTTATGAACATGATGTAGTTGTTTGTTATTAGTGGCACTGTTTTTACTTAGTGTTATAGCAAAGATTGTCGTGAATACTTTTACTTGACTTAAGCCAATGCTATCAGTTTTATTGCGTATATTGACGTTGCGCTAGTATGAAGTATGAACCAGATTTTTAGAAAGGCATTAATATTATTAATTATCTATTGAGATTATTTATCCATATTAATCATTGACAGCCTCCGTGGCGCAGCGGGCGAGTAGCCGGCTGTGAAACGTTAGGTCGCGGGTTCGATTCCCGCACCGAGACAAATGTCTGTGTGGCCCATAGATATTTGTTTCGGGTCTGGGTGTTGTGAGACCGAAAGTCTCTCGTAGTTTCTGATACCCACGATACAGGTTACACCTAGTGTGGGGTCAGGACTATGTGTGTGACTGTTGGGTGTATTTATTTATTTATTTATTAAATAATCCTCAAGGTCGCGATGGTCATCTTAACCAATACATATAAGAGAAACTTGGTGAGATTTTGTTGGTGTAAATTCTCCAAGGTCTAATTAACTGGAGAGGTTTGCATAAAATTGATTCCATTATACGTTGACCCAATAACTTCAGAACGGTTCCTTCCCTTGAATATTCTTTTGACTAAGCCAACCTTGATTAACTTTTCTCGTTTAGAGTGTAAATGAATATTTTGGCACCAAAGCCTTTTGATGCTTGGACCTTTTAAGGGTATTTGGAGCAAAATTTCATTTCTGCCGTATAAATAGATTCGATTTGAACTAGATCGTGTTTATTAAATCTTATTCTAAAGGTTCTGTAAGTAGGTTAAAGAAGAATCTTTACGTTTAGGCTTCAACGTCTGTCGGTTTGTCTATTTATATATTACTAGTATTTATTACCTTATTGTCAACGTTTCATAGCAGAAAATATTATGCTTTTAATACTTCCTTGTTTATGAATATTGTTTCTGTATTAGAAAGCACTAGACTCACATTAAATGTAACACATATATAAGCTCACGCCTGTATCCCCGAAGGGGTAGGCAGAGGCGCACTAGCGAACTAGAACACCCACATTTCGCCGAGCTTAGTTCAGTCCCAGATGTGATAGGGGGCGAGCCTATCGCCATATCGGGCACAAATTCCAGACTCCGGGCTGATATGGAAAAATAAATAGTATAGAGCTTCAGTTACATTAAATGTAACTGAAGCTCTATACTATTTATTACAATAAATACCATTTCTCTATAATATTTATGATCCCCAATAAATCTAGTTATTGCCATGTTCGTAAATCCAAATAGAACAGTGCAGTCATCGACACGCGTCAGGCACATCGTTTCACATGCTGACAGCTAACATCACAGTCCAATAAAATGATGATTGCTAGCGAGACATCCTCAACATGTTCCTATAATCAAGCCATTTATTTTTTTTACTATCATATCCACGGTATCTTTAACATTTGTTTCGCAATTTTCTTTGTATGCATTAATTCTACCATTGTGATTGTATTATCTGATATGTTGGTTATTGTTGCTATCGTAACATTTTTAAAATGTTGATTTAACACATCTAAAATCGTATATTTTTAGCTTACTCATGATTTTCCTTACTCTTGAAATGCTATCGAATACCACGTTTAACTAAACATCTTCTAAAATATGAATTACGATAAAAACATCCGTAAACACCTTAACAATTTCTTCAAAAAGGAAAAACCCTCCAACAATATCGTGCTATTTGAAAATACAAACAAGTGGAATTAACTGAGCGGCCCGACCGGCAATTATTCTCTGTCGACGGGCGCACGGCCGATATTTTTCGTCGCTTGTAATTTCGTCGTGATGTTTGCGCCGAGCGTGCATATTGCTACTGTCTGATAATTTATTGTACCACATTCACATTTATTGATAAACGAGAGAGCTTTCAGCTTACCGTGAAGATAGTTTTGTTCGAATTTATTGTAATTGTCCAACTATGTTTCCATCGACAATTGATTTAGCTTTTTTTAATGGTTTTTGTATCAATAAAATACTGGATTTGTTCTTCGTTTGCAATATTATGTAAATATGTCATCATATCCACAAATAAAGTTGTAATGTTTTTCTATATATTCCTTTTTTTTGTGATTCTCACATTTTACGTACTGCACAGAAATACGAAATGAAGATTTTTATTATAGAACCAGTCATGATTTGGACTTACTTTATTAGTTAATGAACTTCAACAATAAATCAATGATATTTATGTATTTTATTAAGTATTTAACAAACATACATTTTGTAAGTGACATATAATTATAATTCATATAAGAAGACGACATCTTCCATGGTCACGACACTTAATTTTTTTTAATAAGTTGTAAGGCTTTGTGCATCATAATAGAATTGGCCACTTCAATCGCACTATTTTATTATTTCGGAAAATACTATTATTTAAATGATTCAATCTCAATTATTGCAAAAATTAATTTGAAAGCGAAAAATACATTTTAACACATTTGCATCTGGTTGTTTAATCCTCTTAATGACAAATAGAGTAAAACGGACGTAAATGTTTATGCTATTTATAAAATAATTTTAATTAGGGGACCTTTAATCCTTTACATGACCCTTAACATATTTAAGATGATAAATCATCGATATAATAATATACCTAGATGCACAGTTGACGCTCAGAAAGTGGGACAGCCAACGAGTGCTTAAAATGTAAGTAAGCACTTGTTGGCTGTCAGTCGGGCGCCGACCGTTCGTCTGTGAAGATGCCTAAATGCTCTGTGAAAGAGTGCAAAAATAACACTCTTACAAAGCTCAAAACACATGGGATTTCATATTTTAAGTAAGTATAATTCCCTTACTTGATTCTTAAAACCTTAATCATGTTAAATTAAGTATTAAACGTGTATAAATAATTAATTTAACGAATTCAGTTAATAAAATATTTTGTCCCTTTTGAAATCATGATTTGGAACAATGAAATATATGGAGTCGTTTTTTTTTTGGAAATGTATTATATTTATTTTAAATTTATGATTTTTTTTTATTAATTACAGATTTCCATGAAATGAAATAGTAAGAGATAAATGGCGTAAAATTATTTCCGAAGAAAGGAGAGAAGAAAATTTTAAACCCAATTACTCAAGTGTGGTTTGTTCAGACCATTTTGCCGATTCCGATGGATATTATACAGAAAAAGGGATTAGGAAAATTAAAAAGAATGCTGTACCAAAAATAAAGGTGATAAATTGTCATCAGCTACATTGTCCTTAACTAATGTTTACTATTTAATTTAACAATATGTATGCTGTTGGTGTACCTATAAATAAATAAATATTGCCACATTTATTGACTTTATTTTAGATTGTCGTAACTACAAGTTTAAATGAGGCAGGGTGCAGTACAAGTGTAATAGTTGAAAAATATTTGATACAGAATTCATCAATAGCAAGCATATACTAGGTACATACTGCCATGTAAAATGACTATTTAATAATTTGCGGCTAATTCTAATAAATGTTTTCAATCAAAGTGTGCAGATCATAAAAAATTGCCAACATGAACAAAGTTGAACATTCCGCTGTCAAATAATAATTTTATTGGTTCATTCTCGCGATTTTTAATTTTTTAATTTTTTATTTTTATCTTGGATTCTCGGATTGAGATCATTTATTGGAACCGGTCGTTAGGCATAATTACTACAACAGTAATTGTGGCGTCATGATTTATTGGAAACATATTCATTTCCAGGAACCAGCAATTGAACCAATAAATAATGAAGGATCACCAATACCATCAGAATTTTCATCAATCTTTAACACACCTAAGACGTTATTTTTGAAAGATAATTTGAAAGAACGCAACCAAAAATTTAAACTTAATTCTAATTTAGTGCGAAACTTAAAAAGGCAGAACATAAGATTAAGAAAACGAAATGATAGTCTAAAAGAAATTATTAAGAATCTAAAGAGCAAAGGACGATCTTAGTGTGGGGCCAGGACTGTGTATGTGACTGTTGGGTGTTATTTATTTATTTATGAATCACGCTAAGGCAAAACAGTACTTATTTCATATTCATAACTCATAAGCTTTGTTATCTTCTAAACATTTATACTCTATCTATCTCTTAATGTAAGTAAAATTATTATAGAGATATCGCCATTCTCATCTACATTGTACGCCACGTGGTCAAAATTTCTCACAGATAAATACAAGAACTATTCGACTCCATTCAATCTTTTTCCAAGTGACTAGAATGTTTCTTTTAATAATGTCAAATTATTGTCAAATTCAAAAACGATTAGAAATTCAAAAATTTCGAATATAGGAACGTTTCAACATTCGATTTAAAAAGGTACTTTATGCCGCGTCTACAAGGTCATATTTGTGTTAATTAAATTAAATTTGTGATGTTTATTTGTTTTGTCTGTCGAGGACACTGTTTACAATGATATTTGTATGGAACTGTGCATCTAGGTATATTATTATATCGATGTGATAAATACATAAATCAGCTTCGCATTAACCCTTGTAATTTGGATGTTATTAACGATAAACACCGCATTATTAATGGTACATTTGTTGTAATTTTTAACGTCAGTTAAAGGTATAGGAATTCATTTAGCTAGCTTTTAGACTTTACACGTTGTTACCCAATCACAGTTACCATTATTAAGTATTTGTTTTATTCTTTTTTGTGTTTCATTATTGCCTGATATATTGGCTAAATAAAGTTTCTTTCTTTCTTTCTATTTTTAAAGGTAGAAAAAAGATTCATAGCTCTAAAAACTTTTAAATTCGCATAATACATTTATGTGAATGGTGCGATTCTTATATATAATTTAAGTGCCGTAAACGATGCATATTTTTATCTAAACGAATTTTCCATATTAAATCATTTTAAATCCAGCATGGTTTTCGTTTCTTGCATAGTTTTCCGTTCTTTAGGTTTCTAACCTCCAAACAAAATTCTAAATAAACCGTGCAGAGAGATCGTTTACCAATATCCGAAACGAAAACAACTCCGATTTCAAATTGCTCGTCACTCATACCTCTACATATCGATAACTGAGCCGATCATACCGCAAATCTGGCTGCACCACAGAGCTGTCCATTGCATACTCTGTGGTCACTAAGAACATTGGGCTTATCCGTTCGCTCCATTTAGTGTTCCGGGTATTGTCATTGGTCTGACTGTTCTGTGGTTATTGGACTCAACCGGGCATTTATTGGATATATCCATTGGGCTGTAGGTGATCATTTTGAGTGGTTTATCGAAATAGTTTTTAGGTTCTGTATTTATCTTCTAACCCTATTTTATTGTGATGCATGTTCATTACAGTACTTTAACTGCTCTCTTGTTAGTTTACCACCTATGTGGTAGTTGATTTGTACTTGTGATACTTTTTCTTCTTCCACCTGTGCTTGCAGGCAACACTCTTCAACACTCTTCCACGCAACGCAATCGCAGAAAAGATTCAGGTTTCCTTTCTGCCTGCCGTCAACCTCCAGTGGGATCCAGTCCCCGGAAAATTGTATTAGAAAAACCGCGCTCTCGATCCAGGATTCGATCTCAGGACCTCCGGATCTTTAGTCATATAATCTACCACTACATCAAGGAAACAACAATATATATGATATTCAGGGGCTTAAATATAAAAGACTTTGTAGCCTCCATCCTCTCCTCAAAAGAACCATTCCTGAGAAGTGTGTAAGAGATTTCGTATCCAGAATAAACAGTTTCCTCAGTTTATTTTCCATTACCTTACTGGTACTCGTAACGTACTAATGTCATAAAGTCATTGTAGTAAATCTTGAAATAATCAACCAACATACAATACATGTACCTAAATAATAGTATGTAAGAAATTCATGACTGCTTCGGTGGTGTAGTTGCTTGTGCTATATGTCTACCGTCCTTTGGACTGGGGTTCGATAAGTGATATTGGGTTGTTCTATTCAGTATCAGTCTGTAATTTGTACCCGATGGGCTCGCCTCCTACTACAACTAGGACGGAAATTAGCTCGGCGAAATATGGTTGTTCACCCCTGCCTACCCCACGAATGTGTGTAGGATATATGTACGATTCATATTCTTTGTTCATGTGATGTTCATACAAAACTTCAGTTTTGTCCAAAATATTTTTTGGCCGAAATAAAAGGACACGTATGTCAGTAATCATATTTCTTATTCGATTGGACTGAAGGTCGCCTGCGTCTATCAATATGTCTGTTTCTTTTTCTGTCCGTAATGCGTCAGACGTTTCTTTACTGTAATAATCAAATTCAATAACACGCATTCAGTCCACGTCTAGACTTGGAGGTTGCCACACGTTTGGAGTTTTTTGGGATATTTTTATTTCGTAATTGATTTAAGTTTTAGGATTGAATAGGTTCACTTAGTAGTTAAGCATTGTTGCTGTCGTGGTTTCGTGACAGCGCATATGGGTTGTAAACCGGGAGTCCTGGATTTGAAACCCAAGTCGAGCAAAGCGATTTTTCTAGAACGAGACTATACCCGAGTGCGGATTTCTAGTTTTTAACTATAATGTTGTAGCTTACTTTACTAATATCCGCTTACTTCTATTTTAGTTAGTTATAAATATATACAACAGTCACACACCTAGTTCTACCCCCATACTAGGTATAACCTTTATCATGGGTATCAGAAACTATGAGAGACTTTATGGCTGAGATCTATCGAGCGAACTTCGAACTCAGTGAGAAATTGGAATTTTTAATACGAACTTCGACTTAGTCCGAGTCATTTTTTACAGACAGACTAAGCAAAGATTTTCTTGTAAAAATGACCCAGATTAGATCCTCACTTTCTTTCTTTCTTTGACTTAGACTTAGTAAAAGTTCGCTCTATGCGCCATATTGTAACGAAAGCAAGACTTGGTCGACCCCCCCTAAATCGACTTATATAATAAATGAATGGTCCTTAACACAATATAAATACACTAGAAACTGGGTACCCATATGTATTTGCTACAGTTTCTTATAGATCGCGATAAAAATAGTGTCCCGGTTTTATCGCTGGTAGAATGGTAAACCTATATCAGAGAAGTTATTTCGTCGTGTCCCCAGCAATAACACATCTTTATTTCGCACGAAAGTACCGGCAACACTTATTGACAGAAACAGGTGTTGCCAGCCGCGAAATAATTCAGTTATTGACGATGTCAGATGGAGACAACATTATTATATTATTATTTGTATCGGTGAAAGCAAGTTTCTATGTAAGTTTATCAATTAGTATCTTATGTATTGAATTCTAGTTCTTTGTGACGGCTTTAGATATTTTTATTTCGCGGAACATTTTGAATATCCTTATTATTTTTAACGGTAGGTACACATTTGTTCTTATAAGTTTACATACTGATTTCTTAAGTTTACGCGAATATTATACATTGAAATAAAACTATTCTTACGGATTCTATCACGATTAGGTTTTAATTATTATTCCCGACGTTTCGAAGGATTTGCAGTCTGACCCGTGACAACGAAGACTGCAAAGCCTTCGAAACGTCGGGAATAATAATTAAAACCTAATCGTGATAGAATCCGTAAGAATAGTTTTATTTCAACTTATAAGTTTAGTTAAAAATAAAGGTAGATATTGTAAAACTAATATTTTTGGACGAATGACACCTTAGTCTGACCCGTGACCATGAAGGTTGCAAATCTTTGGAAACATTGTGTCGCGTCGGGCCTAAAAACTAAAAGCAAATTATGATATAATTCGTATAAAGAAAGTAGTTTTATTGCAATGTATAACATTAGCGTAAATCTAAAAAAAAATACGAAAGTGTTAGTAAAATATTTCGATATAAGTAATATTTTAATAACAAATTCATGGTTTCCCCTCAATAAATTTCTACATTTTAACGACTTTTAAAAAGGCTAATAAAATATTCCCACAAACAACAAAACAAAATGTTTACAAAAACAAAACACGAAACTACGAATGTCGTTAAACTTTCCAATAAAAATCAAATTCGATTTACAAAAAAGTTGACGCGAATGCAAAACAAAATGGCCGCTTGATAAACTCGGACGGGGCGCGTTTACGACGCACGTTTAAAATATTTGCCGTTTACACAGCCGATGTTAGATCGAGCTGAAATATTGTCACGGGATGATACTGTGTGTCGTTTAGCTGCCGTAAACTTGTTATCTTTGCGATTTTTCTTTGTGGTAGATTTAGGGCGTGTAAACTATTGCTGACCGGGGTCGGTTTGTTTGCGTAAACATGTGTTTATTTTGACTGCTTCATCTGGGTTTTTATTGCTTCAGTATTGTGGACCTTTGCGTCGAATTAAGCTAACAAATGAGAAAAGCCCTATCAGGATAATAAATCATTTTAATTTGTATCTATCAATTTCATTTGGTCCCATCTCGAAATTACAATAAGACGTTATTTAGGTAGATAGATATAGTTAAAAACAAGTAATAATTCTAAAAGTGAAAAAAATATACAATTTGAAGCACAAAAATTACTTGTTAAATTGGTACCTTCCATACCAGAATCTATTACGGCTTTCGTTAAACGTTACTACGTATTGAGACATTTGATAGGTTTTGTTAAAAAACTACAAAACTACTGATGTCTTTGGTTCAAATCCCAGGCCAGGAAATCACAAATTGTGTATTTGAATTTTTCAATTTCAACAGTCAGACCCCAGATAAAGCATGATAACCTTAGAGATATATAATATCAGCCCCACTGTCGACCTGTTATTATTATAATTTAATGTAGGGTCGGCGCAACAGTCTCTTTCAAGCATGTTACAGAAAGAATTTGGCTTAGTTTTTATCACCGGCTACCTACTTGACGGCCCAATTTGGAGTCGAACCCTGGACCTTCCGGTGCACAGCCCATATTATGCTACCACTAGACCAAGGAAGCGATTTTAAAAAATATCAGCCCCTTTTTGTGTAGCATTTGAGTAGTTTAATACGTCATTGAAAAATACATCACGCAGAAATTATGATCGAACAACGAACGTTCTGTATTCGCAAAAGAAGCAATCTAGGAATTGGTCGTAAATCTGATATTTGTTTTTCGAAGAGGAGCGTCGTTTGTATCTCGAAATCCTAGTATTGGGGATAAATATCATTGTGTGAGCATGTAGGAACATTAAATACACTCTGCTATAATTCTTCGCTAAAACAGAACGAAATGGTAAAGGTAATCACAAGCTTAAAACTTAACGGACCGACTTCAAATCCGATCGTGACCAAATTTATATGGGACCACCCTTGAAATAAACTCTATCGAACACAAAAAGAATTTTGAAAATCGGTCCACATTTGGCGGAGATATTGCGTAATATACATTAAAAAAAATACACACGAATTGAGGACCGCCTCCTTTTTGGAAGTCGGTCAAAAAGAGGTATCGTCAAATTCTGTAAATTGAATTTTTACTTGACTGCTACGGTGGCTTAATGGTATTGCGTGCGCAGTACGACTACCGTCTTGCGGTCTCGGATTCGATTCTCGGATCGGGAAGAGTGATATTGAATTTTTCAGCAACCGCACTGTCTGGAACATGTGCCTGACGCGGCGATGGGCTGGCCCTCACATCTGGGAAGGAACTAAGCTCGGCGAAATGTGGATGTTCTAGTTCGCTAGTGCGCCTCTGCCTACCCTGTCGGGGATACAGGCGTGAGCTTATGTTATGTTATAACTCATGTCATGAATTAGAATACAAAATGCCTTCGCAATATTATCAAAGTACACAGAGCCAGAAGCAAAAGCTAGTTAACTAATAAAAATAACATTACGGAGTTTACATCGGAGTTCTTATTCCCAACTTGGGAGCAAAAATCTTCCAACGAAAAACTATTTCCTTAGTAAAATTATCCCGGCATGGTCCGATAGCTCACGTAGCGCAGAGGGCTGTGTAAATAACGGTTTAATGGAAATTCTGGCTCGACGCGGATATGTGCCGGGGCGGAGTTTGGGAGACAGCCTGGGGGCTGTGGTAAACATGTATCGTTGTACGAATTGTATGGTGTAATTACATATCTTATGGCTATATTAAATCATAAAATAATATTAGCCCTGTAATATCACTGTCCCACTGCTGGGCACGGGCCTCCTCCTCCTCTACTAATAAGAGGTGTTAGGCCGTAGTCTACCACGCTGCTACGCTATGGCTATATTGCGCAATTTAAATTCAGAATGATTCATATGTGGCTGTAAATTAAAGACTCTCGCTATCAAATTGCTCACTCTTAGAATTGGGTAAACAAAATATATTACATCCAACAATCACGCAATTGATCCTGCAGCTCATGCGTGGCTTTACAAGTTGAGTTGTCATATTAATTGCTCGACTCCATTGACTAAATGAACAACCAAAATTTATACACACTGACAACAGCCAAATCTAAAACAATATTTGTCGCACAGAAACATTATCATCAGTGTGGAAATCGAACCTGCGACTTCTACTTTCACAATAGGTTACTCGCTTGCTGTACGATGATCTACTAGATCATCATTATCAGCTATTTTTGGGGGAGGCCTCATTACTACATACTAATGCATCAGTGGCGTAGTTGTATTACGAGCGTGGTATAACTAACGTCCTGAGGTCTCGGGATCTAACCCCGGGTCGAGAAAAGTGAAATAGATTTTTTTTAATTAAATATGGATATGGCGATAGAACCGCCCCCTATCACATGGGACGGAAATTAGTTTGATGATATGTGGGGTGTTCCAGTTCATCAGTTAGCCTCTGCGTATACACGGGCGTGGGTCAGTCTAATAAACTTATAATTTACACTTTTGCCCCCCGTTTCGTTCCCTGCAGCCCTACCTGTACCGAAGTCGTACTGGCACCGATACGTGACACGGCCCCCCTACACTCCTCCGAATTGGTATTGGGAAATTGTGAGTTGGAATTTCAATTGGGTTTAGGTATTATTGTCACTTGTCTTGTGGTGAGGCGCATATGAAATCCTGCGTGACGTGTTGACATATGGCATTGAATATTTAAGTATAAAATGAGATGTGATTTAATTGCCGCAGACCTGTTTTCGTTTATGAAAGAGGAGGTAAAAATCTTAAGTTTATGTGAAAATTATAGTATAATCACAAGTTTAAAAACTTAACGGGCCGATTTCAAATCCGATCGTGACCAAATTTATATGGGACCACCCTTGAAAGAAGTTCCATAAAACGCAAAAAGAATTTTGCAGATCGGTCCACATTCGGCGGAGATATCGCGTAACATACATAAAAAACATAATAATACAGTCGAATTGAGGACCTTCTCGTCGTCTATTACTCATTGACTTGTAAAGCCAGCTTAGCCGCTACAATTTTCCTTTAAAATTCATGATATATGCCACTACTGTGAATTTTTTCACGTATCTAAACCCTACCGTTTCGGAAATAGTGGGGACGACGACCTACTAGACCAAAAATTTTCGCTTTAAAGCTTAATATTTCACAAACAGAGTCTCCAATCGAAAAATGGTTTTGCAAAACCGCATTATTTATGAAAGACCTATCCAACGATACCCCACACCATAGGATCGTAGAGAAAAAAAAAGTCCCCCCACTTTACATGTGTAAAGTGGGAGTGACTTTCTTTTCTCCCCTACATAGGGGAGGCACTCTAAAAAAATATTTTTCATGATTTTATATCACGACTTTCTTAGTTTGATAGACATGTATACTCGTGCCAAATTATAGCCCTCTAGTACTTATAGTCTCTGAGATAAACAGTCGTCAGACAGACAGACAGACGGACGTGGTGAAACTATAATGGTTCCTTTTTCGGCATTTGGCTTCTTCTTCTTTTAAAAATAATGGCTTCCACGCATATGCGGTGATTTAGCCAATGTCAAGGTAAATAGAGCAATTATGTTTTCACAATGTTTTCACAATGACCATGAGACCCAGATATGGATGATCTCAAGGCCTTGCTGGGATTATGGCGGTAATTCCTTCCAGTCCAGTGCCCCTCAGATGACCTTCACTCGGCGAATCGACCGAACAAAGCCAACCAACGCACCACACACGCAAAACTCATCGAAGATCACCGGTTAAAATTTTTCCACATTATACTGTCCATATTCACTGAAGTTTGATGCATTAAACCACAACACTTAAAACCAACAAACACCGCTCTAGAGAATAATATGAAATAATTTTAACAAGCGACGCCCACCCTGTCAGACTTCACGTCAAAATCCCGGCATTTGGCTTCGAAACCCTAAAATATCCCATTCCATACTATGTGACGTTTATTTTTCCAGAAAATTAATCTATACTCAAACAAAGCTGTTAAGATCTACGTTATCCACTTCAGGATGAGAAGAAATCGCGCAATTTCTTTCGTAACTCAACACCGACAATTCAATCAAGCTCCTTCTACAAAACACCACTTGAGGTACTCAGAGTGATATTGGAGTCCAATTGGCCAATAAAGACGCTTAGAAAAAATAAGATAAAAATTAAATATATCTCAAAATAAGACGCTCTTGGCGTCGAATGTAATTGCTTAGTTTTGAGTGTAATCTTAAGTAAGGTTTGGGATTTCAATATAACCTTATTTTAAGTATTAGGTACACTAATAATCACAAGTTTAAAAACTTAACAGACCAACTTCAAATCCGATCGTGACCAAATTTATATGGGACCACCCTTGAAATAAGCTCTATCGAAAATAAAAAGAATTTTGAAAATCGGTCCACATTTGGCGAAGATATCGCGTAATATACATAAAAAAATACGGACGAATTTAGGACCGCCTCCTTTTTGGAATTCGGTCGAAAAGAAGAAGGTCCTAAATTTGTCTGTGTTTTTTTTACGTATTTTAAGCCATTTTCAGACAAATGTTTGTGTGGCCCACAGATATTTATTTGTTTCAAGTCCGGTTGTTGTGAGACCAAAAGTCTCTAACACCCATGATATACGTTATACTTATTGCGGGGTCAGAGGGGTTACCACCACCTCTTATAGCATAAGCTCACGCCTGTATCCCCGAAGGGGTAGGCAGAAGCGCACTAGCGAACTAGAACACCCACATTTCGCCGAGCTTAGTTCCGTCCCAGATGTGATAGGGGGCGAGCCTATCGCCATATCGGGCACAAATTCCATTTATTCCTCTTATAGCAGTATGATTATAATCTTACTTGTACCGATTCCCATACAAAATACGAAGAACGATTATAATAATACTGCTATAAGAGGTGGTGGTAACCCTGCAGGACTAGGTGTGTGACTGTTGGGTTTATTTATTTATTCACCTATTTTTGAACTCGTTTAACAATAATGACACATCTTCAATCAAAAACACGCAAGGAAATATCTGATCTCACCCCTTGGTGCGGATGTTGACGGATCTCATCAGATTTGCTTTCAAAAGCGCGGATAATTGAATCTGAGCTGAACGAAAAGATTTATTACGGAGGAATTCGGGTATTTATATTACATATTATCCGCGGAGGTTTTGGTTTTATTTTGATTAGGTTTTTGATTATGTGGTTTAACGACACGTTTGATTATGGAATATGGTTTGATATTTTTTTAGCAAAATAAGGAAGAAATGTAAAAATTATTCTCTTTGAAGGCATTGTTTCATAACGAGCAGTCGTGTAAACTAAGCCGAATCCTTTACATAGCTCTGACCCCCTAGCAGTAGATATAACCTGCATCGCGTATGTACGCCCAGACACCAAAACAAATATCATATATTTGACAAATATTTGTCTAATACTCAACATACTTAAGATCATGTTATGTCTTTTAAGGCCGCCTTATTTGTCAAAATTGTATGGCGAAGAACATTGTAAGGAGCTGTTTAAGTTGAGTAGCGTTCTAATTTTCGGGCGTAAGTGTGGGAACCGAAACCGCAATCCCACAGTTAGCTATTTGGCATATGTGCATATGGCATATTATAGCATAATATAATTTTGGGCAAATAAAAAAGTTGAGATCAAAATTACCTCCAAGAGTGCTTTAATAAATTGGCGCGACAGCTAGCATATTGTCAAAAACCCTTCAAGCAATTGAGTTTAAATTAAAAATTGGGGTAATAGCGATCGGCCATTTTAGCCGACGTTATTAATGATGTTGAATTAAACGATAACGCATCTGCCAAACAGATAGCGAAGATGTAGCAACGCTAATTAAACAGAGAAAAAATATTATTCTACTCGAATCACGTTTTAGTTTGTATGTGTCAAGTAAAAAACTTAAAAATAATCTGAATTTGATGCGTTTTTTCTAGTCATAATATAACAACTACTAAACTAGGTACCTCTTATCCTACAAATAATAAGAAGGAAGGGAAATGAAAAAGAATATCCTTAATGCTTATGTTTTAATATCCAATCCTTCTCAAGTCAATTCCATCCCGCCATCTCTTTCTAAGCCAACAGCAATTTTGCTCTGCCGTTCTCAAGCTAAAATGCCGTTAAGTGAATAAACCTAACTTTGAGATGTCTCCATAAACCGTGTAAAATATGGTCCCTAGCGATTTCATAGACTTCTGATTATTTTTAATCTTAAGTAAACAAGTTATTAAGTCTATTAAATATAAAAGCGATGGTCTAATAAATCTCTAAGGATAATATTTTCCACGTTTTTGGAGACATATCAAAATTAGGTTAATACACTTAACGGCTTTTTAGCTTGAAAACGACAGTGCTGGCGTTTCTGCGGTACCTAGTCAATATCATTCAACATCGCTTCGGCGCGCCTTCGCTTAGCTATTTGTTTAACACAGACATAAAGGAGTGAGTTAATTAAATCGAATTTTGCAATTGGTTTGTTGTAATTACGTTTCGTGATGAGAAAACTCTTATAGCGATATGTTATAATGAATGTAAATATGGAGTGGAGCGGGAGATATAATTAATTTGAATACTGATGTTATAATTTTATGAATCTGTTTGGTAATATTTTGTTCTTTTGATACGCAAAGACTTCTTGGCTTAGTGGCAGCATATATGGGCCGTAGACCGGGGTGTTCTGGGTTCGATCTCAGGACGGGCATAACGAATTTTCTAATTTGATTTGTATTGCATTTGCCCGACTTGCGGATCGAACCCGAGACCTCAGGACGTAGTCGTGCCGTGCAATACGCGTACGCAATACCACTACGCCACCGAAGTAATAAAAACACATAAATACCGACTAATTGCGAACCTCTTTTCAAAGTCGGTTGAATATATTTAATATCTCAGACAAAGGTATAGAACTCAAAGAAATCAAAAACTTTGCAACTAACTTGGCGTGTAATTTCTTACCTCTTGAACATGACTTGTACAATCTTCCTTCATGGATTACTGCAACTTTGTAACATCCAGCAACTTCGAACAAGAAAGAAATCTTATAAATCTTGGGTGAAGATTTAGAAACAGATATATTAAGGAAGGGAGTTCATGTCAAGAAAATAGTATAGAAAACTATAAATGATGATAATGAACGCATGACTTAGAATCCACAAAAAATCAACAAATAAAGTTTAAAACAAAAACTTAAAATCGATTTCAAATCTGAACGCTTTAAACTAACAAACCACAACAATAATTTCTCACTCATTTTCGATGTCGTGGCAGATGCAGCTCAGATAAAAAGGCAACAAAATACCGGAATGACAAGTTACTATCTTTTCCAAATCATGAGCTATGTGCAAAGTTAGTTTAAGTTTTTTTTATTAACATCTTAAATGATAAACTTCTTTATTTCCCTTCTAGCTGGCGTTATCCTATTCTTATACCAGGGTTAACTTTCCTACTTTACTTGGTCTTTATCATACTACTCAGTGAGACCATTCACCATTGGCTCTCATTTCTCCCTCCGAAACGTTTTCTAAGCAGCGCATTTTGAGTCGTCACGGGGAGACATCCCGTGCTATTGTTTGTTGAAGAGTATGCTTTGCAAAGACTTACCAGATCTTAACCAAACAAGGGATCATCTTTGGAGAAATCGAACACAAAAATAATCTTGAAAATCGGTCCATATCCACCGAAGATATAGCGTAACATATTATAAAACATATAGATGAAATGTTAATCTTCTTATTTTTGAAGTTTGTTCATCATCATCAAATGAAATCAAATCGTTTATTGAATCCATAAAATGTTCAAGCATTATTTAGATTCCGTCAAATTTTAACTCTACCTGTTCGGAAGGCTGTTTCGCCAGAGAAGAATGGGCAAGAAACTCTGACGTTGCTCTTGTTAACACCAATTTACGGTCAAGCTACTAATACAGTACAGCACCAGATACAGAAAGACCTCAAATTAGAGCAGCTAAACATTCATCATACTCATTATCATCAGGACGTCCACTGCTGGGGGGTTACCACCACCTCTTATAGCAGTCTTACTATAATTTTACTTGTACCGATTCCCATACAAAACAAACGATGAACGATTATAATAATACTGCTATAAGAGGTCGTGGTTACCCTGCTGAACATAATAGAATCTTAATAAGTAAAGAAGTCTATTACTTAAACACAAAAACAACGCAAGATGCAACCAAACAACCCCCGAAGACATTAGACAACTCAATTAAAACACATAGTGAATTAATTATTTGTTGTGCGAGTCAAGAAGATTACCAGCACAAAGTGATGTCATATGCAAAGCTCGCCAAAGACAGTCACTGGTGCTAGACAATTTGGACTAAGTCATGTGATAAAGCTTGAATTGCAGTTGGATATAACCTACATTTCAGATTTGAGGTATAGGCTTCTGCATTTGGAATGATTATAATTAAAGTTTCCTGGGGATGAGGGGATGCACAGAGAGGCTTACGTTAGGTAAGTGACCGGTTAAAAATAAAGCCGAATCGTTTCTGGAACATGTTTGAAAAGTGTTTTGTGCCGACTCCATATTTGGGTAGGTGCAAGAATATTGGTTATGGAGAAGTGCAAAAAGCTTAAGATTTTTTGTAGGTTCCAGTTGATGGGCATCTTAAAATTAATATAATATTAAGCTTGTAGTTGCGTTTCCTTCGGTAAGTGAGATTTCGCTAGCTTAAAAATCCCCTCCCCTCCAAATCTCTAATCCCTTCCTTTAAGGTTGGTGACCCATTTTATTTTTGGTATTGTGGAAGTGTATGGACGATGAAGAATCAAGATCAATTAACATCAGGTGACCCTCTTGCTCGTTTGCCAATTACAAAGTCGTTATTTGGAAATAACGCTGTGTCGCTGGTTGTAGGATATTCGTATCCGACCGGATGGCGACCACCGTACCCATGGTGCTATAACCTGCCATTGTGAGCCACACTCCGCGTGTGGTTCGCGTTCCAGGATCAGCCAGTGTACTTCCGGTTCTCTCAGGGGCTTGCGGCGTGACTTGATAGTTAATAGAGACGGGTGTGGGGGTATCCCTGTATCTGCATCGGTCATCCGCCTGTCTTGTCGCAAGCCCCTCAATTTGCTTCTTTCCTCTTCGGATTCGGAGTGTGAAGAAGCATAAATAGGCCGGCATGATTCTGCCGACCACTGATAAACACAGTGTTTGTGGTCGCTAGTTTTTAGGATTTCACTACCCTTACCATCAGGTGCAGTGTAGTCACTTTGCCGTGCCCGGATTATAAAAAAACTCAAGCGATACATAATAATATTATGTGAATTCGTATAATAAACTAACACTGTGTTTTGGATGGGATATACAAGGTTTATATGAATGCCCGCTTTCGTAAAAGCAACCCTCAAAACCGTTGGGAAAACTACATCGTAAAAAACCTTTCAGACCCAACATAGAGGCGTGGAAACTGAACTTTGCCAAAAACAGAGCTCAGAAGCAAAGCGTTGTTACCTATCTAATACATATTAATGAGTTCCTGGTAAATTATGAGTTCCAAACATATAACATAATCGTGCATTAAAGGATATAACATAAACCCAGATCTATATATTTGAAGGGGTAGGTAGAGGGATGACAAATAATACATAAGATCACGCCTGTATCCCTAAGGCGTAGGCAGGCGCGCACTAGCGAACTAGAACACCCAGATTTCGCCGAGCTTACTTCTGCCCCAAATGTGATGAGGGGCGAAAAAATAAACACCTAACCAGACATACACATAGTCCTGACCCCACACTTAGTTTAATTTGTATCGGGGATATCAAGAATTATGACGGACTTCGGTCCCACAAGACTCAGACCCGAAACAAATACCTGTGGATCACATTAACATATGTCTTGGTACGGGAATCGAACCCGTGGCCTCTTGTTCGTATCCGTCTTATCGCCCGCTGCGCCATGGATACTGTTAATTTTTATAACGTTGTTCTTATTCCGGGAAACGACTTTTGGGTCACCTGATCTCCACTGCCCATAGACACCTAAGACACAAAAATAATCAGGGGTGGTTTGCTAAAATGAGAGGAGGGAAACAGGGATTGGGAAAAAGGAAGGGAAGTGGTAGTTGGGCCACCGGAAATCGCACTCACTGAACGAAAGCGACAGCAACCTGTCACGTTACGTTGGTTTTTTGTAAGAAAGTGGTATTAAACCGGTCGAGCCGGCCCATTCGTGTTTTAGACGTTACTTACTACAGCATAGCACTACCACTCAGATATTGTTACTTTTGTCCTTGCCTCACAATGTTTGATAATCACAAGTTTAAAAACTTAACTGACCGACTTCCAATTTACCGATCGTGACCAAATTATATGGGACCACCCTTGAAATAAGCTCTATCGAACACAAAAATAATTTTGAAAATCGGTCCACATTTGGCGGAGATATCGAGTAACATACATAAAAAACGACGAATTGAGGACCTCCTCCTTATTGGGAAGTCAGCCGAAAATAAAAGGAACAACCCATTCTTAAAGGTATTAAGTGCCTAAATATTTTTAATACTAGAGAGCAGAGCTGTTCGTAACAGCTAGCTTATCATAGATAACTTCTAGAAAACTACAAATAGCTTCATTTGAAATCAACTTTGAATAGTAAAAGGAATAGCAAAGGTAAATCACTTGCTTCACCGTCCAGAACTTATGATAGTTTTACAGTGGAACTTGGAATTCTTGGTTTCTTATTTTATTTAACTGAATGTGTTAATTGAAATATCTTTTTCTGTCTACAGTTTTTTAATAACTTTGATGGAAATTAGAATATAAGGGCAGGTAGAAAGAAAGAAAGATTTAACTTTACCATGAACAATAAATTAATTTATTTAATACTATAAAACGGTTCAACAATATTTATAGTAAGTTCTAATATGTTTAAAACATAACAAAACATGTGAAACACAAATCAAACATATAGCGTCAACATTTTCCTACACGCCCACTTTTTGTTTGTCCTAATAAATACCCAGTATTTATCTGGGCTGTTAATCACTACAACCAAATACAAAACACGGTCGCGTCAACATTTGTATAGAAAACTATACTTTATGCCATACTCTTTAAGTCTATTTTCATTAACGCGATGAGAGCGTTACCCGTTTCGAATATGGGTATAGGGAATCAGGCCTGTGGCATGAAAAAAATTCGAGGGCCGGCCATTATCCTCCGGTGAACGCTGACGTAAGCAAGAATTAACTGCCAGAGTCAGTCAAACCGTGCCGGGTAAACGCTGCCGGGCAAAATGGTTCTGTCCCTCACCGGTGAAACTTTATTATAGTAAAAAGGGCGGTTTTTATTTACTTGTTCTCTTTTTACTTGTATTAGCTGATTTTGCTCGAAACTGGTGTTAGACTAGATTTTCTTAGAATTGTTTGTTTTGTCTTGTTATGTAGTGAAGAGACTGTAGTTTTATTTTACTTTTAAACCAGTGTATCCATCCATGAAAATCAAAAAGAACTTTTAATTTAATAGTCAATAAAGTGAATAATAATTTGACTAAAAAAACTAAATGTAATTATTGTGGAAATTTCAAAATGTGCCCAAATGACGTACTAATATAAAATGTCGTATGAAATAAAATAATTGTTAATTGATTATCTTGAACTATTAATTTCAAAATCTTTGTAATAACATATAATTGTTCTAAAATTTGTATTTTATTACATTGGTTAATTAATTTATGAAGAAACAAATAATACTTTTACAACATCATCATAAATTAAATGTGAATTAATACATTCAATTACGATGTAAACAGTGGATATAATCAAGTTCCATTATCCCAATAATAAAGTAGACAAACAAGCAAACGACTTAGTTACGTGATATCGAGTAAATAAGATTACTGCCAATAAATCCTATTCATGCTATTAGTGACGGAGTATGATGTAGATATTTCATTTGAGTCCCTCCTCAATGATAAGTTAACGGGATTATTATATTCACGAGTATAATGGGGTAAATATTGACATAGTTTTCGAGTTCCGAAGCCAAATGGCGTAAATGGAACCCTTACAGTTTCGTCATATTCATTCATCAAATAAATAGGTACTTGAAAAATATACTGCCTCCGTGGCGTGTTGGTATTTCAGTACGACTACGGTTCTGAGGTCTCGGGTTCGATCCCCGGGTCGGAAAAAGTGATATTGGATTTTTCCATATCAGCCCGGAGTCTGGAATTTGTGCCCGATATGGCGAAAGGCTCGCCCCCTATCACATCTGGGACGGAACTAAGCTCGGCGAAATGTTGGTGTTCTAGTTCGCTAGTACGCCTCTGCCTACCCCTTCGGGTATACAGGCGTGAGCTTATGTTTAGTTTGAGCTTAGTTCCGTCCCAGATGTGATAGGGGGCGAGCCTATTGCTTATCCCCTTATGTATTAACTCCCAACATAGCTCAATCCCAGTCAAAGTATACAGCTTGGAAATATGGAATTCAACGTAAACGTCGAATTCCGATGTAGTGAAGTGACAAAATTGTTAAACCAAATCAACGTCGACTGAAAAGATGCCGACGGTTGATAGACTCCCCTCGACATGCATAAGTGATTTTGTATATATTGGATTTGTAGTAGCCCGGGCACGAAAAACTAATGTAAATGTAAATGTATTCGAGTTCGCTGCGCACTGATGACGTTTGGTTAATACTTCATACAAATTTCATAGACGCGCATCTAGTTGAAATACATTTACGGTTGTCAGAAATATTCCTGCTCCGGCCGCAGGAGGGTTACCACCACCTCTTATAGCAGTATTATTATAATTTTACTTGTACCGATTCCCATACAAAACAAACGAAGAACGATTATAATAATACTGCTATAGGAGGTGGTGGTAACCCTGCTGGATGGTAGATATTTTATGTTTACTCTTTCTTTTTTTATCTGCCCTTATCCCACCTAAATGTGGGGTCGGCGTAACACACTTTTTCAAGCATGTTGCAGAATAGATTTAGCTCAGTTTTTACGACCTGCTGCCTGCCTGATGTCAACCCCTTCTGAGGGATCCAGTCCCGGGCAAATTAAATGATAAATTTCGCTTTACCCGACCTGGGAATCGAACCCAGAACCCGGTCCACAGACCATATATGCTGCCGCTAGACTAAAGAGGCGACATTTTATGTTTCTGATGTTAGATTTTGTGTGTTGATTTCACATTAAAAAATCACACTTTCCACCTACCTTTATCCAAACAGTATGGGGGCAAACACATTCTCAAGCATGTTGCGGAAAGGATTTGGATACATATAATAAGCTCACCTCCATATTATATGTACTATTAGTGGAATACAATGCATACCAACTTCAAAGAATTCAAGTAACGGTGTATCAAAAAGATAATACAGAGTGGAGAAAAGACTTCTGAATATTATATTCAAGCACTTAAATTCACAATAATCACAAGTTTAAAAACTTCAAATCCGATCGTGACCAAATTTATATGGGACGACCCTTCAAATAAGCTCTATCGAATACAAAAATATTTTTGAAAATCGGTCCACATTTCGCGGAGATATCGCGTAACATACATAAAAAAATACAGACGAATTGAGGACCTCCTCCTTTTTGGAAGTTGGTCGAAAAGTAAACAGCCTTAAGAACATAACATAGCACATAACATAAGCTCACGCTTATCCCCGAAGAGGTAGGTAGACGCGCACTAGCAAACTAGTACACCCACATTTCGCCGAGCTTAGTTCCGTCCCAGATGTGATAGGGGGCGAGCCTATCGCCATATCGGGCACAAATTCCACCTTAAGAACATAACATAACATAAGCTCACGCCTGTATCCCCGAAGGGGTAGGCAGAGGCGTGCTAGCGAACTAGAACACCCACATTTCGCCGATCTTAGTTCCGTCACAGATGTGATAGGGGGCGAGCCTATCGCCATATCGGGCACAAATTCCAGACTCCGGGCTGATATGGAAAAATCCAATATCACTTTGCCCGACCCGGGGATCGAACCCGAGACTTCAGAACCGTGGTCGTACCGAAATACCACCACGCCACCGAGGGAGTCACAACCTTAAGAACAATCTCAACTTAAAACAAAAATTGAACTCACGTACGCCTATAATTTTATTATTTTTGATATGTAGCAAACCTTTGTGTAACATACGAGAATTACGCATCTCGCATTTTATAACACCGATATCGTGGATCGGTTGGCCTGGGGGGTTACCACCACTTCTTATAGCAGTATTATTATAATTTTACTTGTACCGATTCCCATACAAAACAAACGAAGAACGATTATAATAATACTGCTATAAGAGGTGGTGGTAACCCGCATCTCACATTTTATAACACCGATTTCGTGGGTCGGTTGACCTGAACATAAATGTGTGTACATGATTTTTTTACAATATAAATTGGGGTCATTTTACCGGCCAGCCTAAGGGATGTAATACAATAAATTCTAAATTAACCCGTAAATTATCTTATTTAAAAAGGCGGGGGAGTAAAATTCTCGCCGACCGCACGTTCCGAACGCGTTTACTGTAATTGAGTAATACATTACATTGTTTACCTTTATAGATCATAAAGTGTATCGTTTAATTAATTTTAAATAGGGTTAGGTGAATGTGTATGGGATTTTCTTTTATAACATAACATAAGCTCACGCCTGTATCCCCGAAGGGGTAGGCAGAGGCGCACTAGCGAACTAGAAGACTCAAATTTCGTCGAGCTTAGTTCCGTCCCAGATGGAATAGGGGGCGAGCCTATCGCCATATCGGGCACAAATTCCATACCCCAGGCTGATATGGATAAATCTAATATCATTTTGCCCGACCCGGGGATCGAACCCGAGACTTCAGAACGGAAGTCGTACCGAAATATAACCACGCCACCGAGGCAGTTTCTTTTTATTTATTTATGTATTCGTTCTTTTGAATAAAATATAAAGTCAAAAATCCATCGTCATCAGCGACAGGATTTATACTGCTCTACATAGGCTTACCCCATAGATATATTTAACCCGTCGGAGGCGGCACCTATTGTATAAGCGTATGGGCCACCGGATGCCGAGCCGCCCCTGACTATTTAATACTAACTTTAATACTAACGAAATTGGGTGCAAGTTCATGAAAGCAAATTGTAGAACTAATCTTCTATAAACGATTTCCTTTAAAGATTTAATTTTAATTAATTTTAGTTTATGATAAAATAATTCCCTCCAATTCCCCTCTCTTTTTCCTAATCCCTATTCCCCTCCTTTAAGGGTGTCTATAGTCGGTGGACATCACCAACTATCAGGTGATCGTTCACAAGGCTTTTGCTGTCAAAAAACCTTAAACATTTTTTTTTCCGAGCACAGCGCATTGGCTAAACTTCACCTGATGATAAGCGTAGTACAGTCCACAAAATCAGCGACCATAAAAATGGGTCTATGGGTAGTCACCAGAATCGTGGTAATTGGTAACGGATTCTTCTTCCTGTAATAGACTTAATACGTAATTATGATAAATAATAATTTTATTAGCCCTGTAATATTACTGGCCCACTACTGGGCACGGGCCTCCTCTACTACTGAAAGGGGTTTAGGCCTTAGTCTACCACGCTGGCCTAATGCGGGTTGGTAGACTTCACATACCCTTGAAATTCTTGTGGAGAAATTCTCAGGTATACAGGTTTCCTCATGGTATTTTCCTTCACCGATATAGCAAGCGATAATTCACAATGAAAATACACTTAACATAGAAAAGTCAGAGGTGTATACTCCATTTTGGGTTAGGTCTCGAACCGCCGATCCTCGTCTCGGCAGTACCATTCACAACTGAGCTATCACTGCTTAAGTACACGTAATTAGTATTTAAGATGTTCGATGATACAGCCATATCATCGAACCTCAAAACAAAGCACAACGGTAGGTAAACTTAGGTAGGTTCTAGCTAAGTGTTGAAACCGAGCGCATAAGCACGAACCCAAAAAAATCGTCAATTTTTTCATCAAACTATCGGAATAAAACTCGAAATGGAATGGTTCCGATTTGCATACCTCATATCGTCGGGCAGGCGCCCTTAGACCAGCGCGGAGGGCGACAGATTTTCCATCTCTATTTATTTGAACCGATATGAAACCGCCGGATATTCGATACTTTTTCCAGCTCAAAGTTTGCTGAAGGTTGATTTGTTTGATAGTCCATCGAATAGAGTTTCTTTTTGTATTATTTTTATGTTTTGCATGAATTGTTTGAGTTTTTATTTGTGGTTTTTATTTGTGTATATAAAATTTTTGAGCGGTAGAGCCACGCTGTAGACAGTAACATCTATAGCACGAATGGGCCGGCTCGACCGGTTAGCTACCACTGTCTCACAGAAAACCGACGTAAAGTGCCAGCTTGCTGTCGCGTTTCGTTCGGTGAGTGAGATTTCCGGTGGCCCATTTCACCACTCCCTTTCCCAATCCCTTTTCCCTTCCTCTTCCATTCCCTCCTCTTAGATTGGCAACGCACCCATAATTCTTTTTGTGTCTTGGGTGTCTATGGGCGGTGGAGATCACTTACCATCATGTGACCCATCTGGTCGTTTGCCAATCTCTGCTAAAAAATGAGGTTTAGTAAAAATGAAATGAGCTGATGATTTTCTGGTTCATAAGTAATCATAAGAAATATATGAATTTAAAGGTTATAAATAAAATACGGTCATTAGAAAGTGTGAGCAACTTCAATAAATTCAATGCACGGGAGGCCCTGGGTTGGATTCCCAGGTCGGGCAAAGCGAATTTTCTAATTCAATTTGCCCGGCACTGGATGCCGCAGAGGGGGTTGACGTCAGACTGGCAGCCGGTCGTAAAAAACGAAGCCGAAACCTTTCTGCAACATGCTTGAAAAAGTGTGTTGCCCCGACCCCACATTAAGGTGGGTTAAGGGCAGGTAGAAAGAAAGAAAGTTGTATCAATAAGAGTTAGCACGAAGATTGTTATAAAATATCCACGGACGTAAAAAAAGACTGCCTCGGTGGCGTGGTGCTATTTCGGTACGACTACGATTCTGAAGTCTCGGGTTCGATCCCCGGGTCGGGCAAAGTGATATTGGATTTTTCCATATCAGCCCAGAGTCTGGAATTTGTGCCCGATATGGCGATAGGCTCGCCCCCTATCACATCTGGGACGGAACTAAGCTCGGCGAAACGTGGGTGTTCTAGATCGCTAGTGCGCCTCTGCCTACCCCTTCGGGGATATAGGCGTGAGCTTGTGTTATGTTATGTGTATGTAAAAAAAAGATGGATGGGGCGCTAGGAACATTGAAAGTGTAGCAGGGATTTCGGCCCATTCGATCTATCGACTCGTAATCGCGGCGATTGAGCGTGTTATGAGTGTAAGGGCGACTTGCAGCGCCATTACTAATCTAGTGTATGTTATGTATGTATGTAAAGCTAAACTCGATTTATCCTACAGCTCATTCCTATCTTTAAATCGAGATTTAGGAAACTAGAGATTTATCGTGGAGTTGCAAGTGACCCTTAATGTGTACGTAGGACACTTTTGTACAGGCGCGTTTGTGTGCGTTGCTTCTCTGTGGCGTCCGTTTAACTATAGGCGAGATGGTGTCCTTATTTTTATACGTCCGTAAAAATGTATATTCTATATTAAATGGATTTAGAAATACCTGTAGAAAATCATAAAATTCTCTTACATAAGCCTCAAAGCTCTCGGAAAAGGCGAATATGCGAGATGTAAAATATTTCTGGTCAATTTGCAGATGGGTTCCGCCAAATTCTTCACTGCTCGGGCATGCTGTGTAAATACTTAGTGAACGCCATATTTCTGAGTAAAGCTTTAGAATATGGGAATTTTCTTAAAAGCAACTTTGTATGGACGAACGCTTAAAAGATTGCAATTTTCTGAAATATGCGATACTAGCTTTTGCCTGCGTGAGAGTCTTGCCAAACCTTCATCCTCCATTACATTTCTTTAGGGCAGTGGTCGGCAACCTTCTGGCAGGCAGGGGCCGCAAGGTGGCAAAATACAGTAAAGGCGGGCCTCACCTCATATTTTCTATCTATAGACGTATAATCTATAACATTTTAGATATTTATGACTAATTTACAAAACAATCACGGGCTGCAAATAGGACCTCCCGGGCTTCAAATAGGATTTCACGGGCCACGTGTTGCCGACCGCTGCTTTAGGGGATGAATTTATGTATGTTTTATACATATAAACCTTTCTCTTGAATCACTATCTATTAAAAAAAACATCAAAATCCGTTGCGTAGCTTTAAATAACATAGGGACAGGCAGCGGGAAGCGACTTTGATTTATACTATGTAGTGATGATTAAATATTTGGAAAGCGGATAACGTCAACTCCCTAGTGGCAGCCATTTGGGCTGTAGATGTTAATTAACGTTAGGTCTATTCACTAATTACTTATTGTAAAATATATTAATTGAGTATCGAAGCGTGGGCAGACTATGATATTAAGAAGTTCTTACGATAAGTTAGTGTAATGAATCTCAGCAAAATTAATCTGGAAGTGCGTTTATGTCGCATTAGATTCGATTGTCATTTGGTAAATTTTAAAGCGACGTTAGTGCACTTTTTATCTCGATGTCGGTGAAATTTTAAGTCAATAAACGAAACCGAATCGTAGTCGCAATCAAATCGAGTGTCAAAAAGTACTCTACAGAATAGTTTAGATTATTTAACATAGGAAATGTTCTATAGCTTTTGAATTTAACTCACAAAACCATCCTAAAAAGATACATAAGTCCGCGCCTCGAAATCGAACCGCAGAATAATCTTAAGGCCTTAGATTGAAAATCGTCGGAGGCGAACCCTGCCGCTCCCTAGGGAAATAACTGAATAGTTTCCATGTTTAATTTAGTACGGACAGTGTACATACTCCGGATTATTAACGCCCGCATCGACTGCCGAATGCGATAACACGCCTTTTGTGATACAAATTTTGATTATTAAAATTGTCATTTTCATTGGTAGAGTTGGAAGGGGAAGACCTCATCGAACATTCTCTGACCAATTAGTTTGCCGGCATACGTATTCCCTCCCTCCTACAACATTGGGTCCTTCAAACGGAGTGTGAAGAAGCATTTATGCAGGCCGGCATGATACTGGTCGCCACCGATGGACACAAGGTCTATAGGTGGTGGCTGGTATTTTTGGACCGCACATCGCTTACCATCAGGTGTTGTGTGGTTACTTTGCCGTGCTCGGATAAAAAAAAACAGAGATATACTCGAGAAAAGTTAAAAGTACCCTAAACCGACGTGCATGAAGAATGTAATGAGACTGAATGAGACGAAAGAGGTGTGTAAGGATCGTAGCAAATGGAAATCCGTTGTCTCTGCCTACTCCTATGAGAAAAAGGCATGAGTCTATGTATGTATGTACATTCTTATTATAACTTTTATCTGAGTACGGCCAAGTGCCTACACTATACGTGATGGTAAAACCAGCGACAAGTAATGTGTTGGTGAGGATACACAGAATTTCGCATTAAGTTTCTGTCAATTGACCGCAATTGCAGAAGTTCGTCTATGAATTTTTAAACAAATGTCATCATTGCGCAGCGAGCTCGAATACATGTACGATTGTCAGAAATTTTCCTATAGGCCAACCATGAGTTTTTCCATTACTCACTAGCGACTCTGTAAAATAAATGTATGACAAACACCCGAACGCCTCTAGCGGTTACGCGGGGAACTGACATTTTTCATAGAAATTATTTTACGTCATAACATAACATAACATAAGCTCACGCCTGTATCCCCGAAGGGGTAGGCAGAGGCGCACTAGCGAACTAGAACACCCACATTTCGCCGAGCTTAGTTCCGTCCCAGATGTGACAGGGGGCGAGCCTATCGCCATATCGGGCACAAATTCCAGACTCCGGGCTGATATGGAAAAATCCAATATCACTTTGCCCGACCCGGGCAAAGTGATATTGGATCCCGTCCCGGGAACCCGAGACCTCAGAACCGTAGTCGTACCGAAATACCACCACGCCACCGAGGCAGTCATTATTTTACGTCGCTAGCGTGAAATGTCAAAAAAGCTCATGGTCGGGCTACTGCTCGGGTCACTGCTCTTTTCCTTAGCTGTCCAACACCTGTGAAACTCTCGCCGTAATGTAACACAATTAACGCCACTCAATCTAAGGTAGAGGAATCCGTGAAAGCACCTCTATATGTCTTCTCTATCACTCACACACGATTATTTTACTTCTAAACAGCTTGTCTAGTTATACATAGAACTCTTTGGGTGCAATACTGGCAATAATGTAGTCCATCACCCTTCACGAACCTACGATCCAATGCGATAATCGCTAATGTTCATCCATGATTGCTGCATGCACGCAACACACATGTCGATCCGTGAATACAAACTGCGCAATGAACTCGCAACTCTCGCATGGTCGCGCAATAATGCACATACCTGAGTGGCAGTTCTCAAGGGATTACGAGACAATGTGTCGTGAGAGATTGATCCGTAATTGGATAATGGTGCCAGCGATATCGTAGTTAGAGGTTGCACTTATTATAGTAGCTGATTAATTTAATTATTTATTTGTATATATATCGCTTTGATTAATAAGCAAAAGGCAGGTCACCGCCTATAAACACCCACGAGCAGAGACTAGCAAACGAGCAGATGCGTCACCTGATAGAAAGTGATCTCCAAATTATGACGCAAAGACTTTTGACCACGTGTACCTAATTTGCTTAAAGTAATATAATATGGTTCGTATGATTAATGGTAGGTATACATATTAATATGTCACCTGATGGACAGTAATCGCCATCGCCTATAGACATTCAAGACACAAAAAGAATCATGAGTGCATTGCCAACCTAAAAGGGGAGAATAAACGTATATGGAAAAGGGATTGGGAAAGGGAGGCAAGGAAATGGGCCACCGGAAATCTCACTCACCAAACGAAAGGCGACAGCAAGCTGCCACTTCACGTCGGTTTTCTGTCATACAGTGGTATCACACCGGTTGAGTCGGCCCATTCGTGCTGTAGACGTTACTGACTAGTGACTACAGTGTGGCTCTACCACTTAAACCGTCCGTGGTATCAAAGCAGTCGAACCGGCACTTTCTTGCTATTGTCATAACTAAATACACCCAAATAAATACATCCAATAGTCACATACATAGTCCTGACCCCACACTAGGTGTAACCTGTATCGTGGGTATCAGAAACTACGAGAGACTTTCGGTCTCACAACACCCAGACCCGAAACAAATATCTATGGGCCACACAGGCATTTGTCTCGGTGTTGGTATCGAACCTGCGACCTCACGTTTCACAGCCGGCTACTCGCCCGCTGCGCCACGGAGGCTGTTACCTGTAACTGTTTACAATTTACCTGTAGGCACCAAAATATCTTTGTAATTTCCGTTTCATTACAAACAATGGATCTATTGACACTAACATATTGTAGGTACTGATTTCTTAAGTTTACGCGAATATTATACATTGAAATAAAACTATTCTTACGGATTCTATCACGATTAGGTTTTAGTTTTTAGTTTTGATTTAGGGTCAGACTGACCCGTGACAACGAAGACTGTAAAGCCTTCGAAACGTCGGGAATAATAATTAAAACCTAATCGTGATAGAATCCGTAAGAATAGTTTTATTTCAATATTGTAGGTAAATAGATCAAGATGAAAAATCGTGTAATTTAGAAAAAGACTAGAGTCAATTCATTCTGAGTCCTAAGAGGACTGTCGCAGTCACTCATACAGAATAAGATATTCCACAATGAACTCCAAGCCTCAGCAAAAACGAGGGAAAATGAAAAGAATAATTTTAAAATTTCATCTGTCAGATAAGTGAGTCGAAAATTAATCTGGCACTTGACGGGGGTCCCTAAATTACTGTAAAAAGGCGACTGCGGTCGGGAAATTCAGGTGATTCAACCTACGAAATACTTTAAGCTTGTATGTTTTTGAATAAGGCTTTTTAAGATATTTTAGGTTATAGACCTTATTCATAGTCTTTCTTTCTACCTGCCCTTATCCCACTTTAATGTGGGGTCGGCGCGACACACTTTTTCAAGCATGTTGCAAAGAGGATTTGGCTTAGTTTTTACGACCGGCCGCCTGCCTGACGTCAACCCCCTATGGGGAACCAGTCCCGGGCAAATAAAATTAGAAAATTTACTTCGCCCGACCTGGGAATCGAACCCAGGACCTCCCGGTCTACAGCCCATAGACCTTATTCATAGTGATAAATTTAATTAACAATTTTTAAGTGGTAGAGCCATGCTGTAGACAGTAACGTCTACAGCACGAATGTGCCGACTCGACCGGTTTGATACCACTGTCGCACAGAAAACGACGTAAACTGGCAGCTCGCTGTCGCGTTTAGTTCGGTGAGTGTGATTTCCGGTGGTCCATTTCCCGCCCTTTCTCTCTCAATCCCTTTCCCTTCCTCTTCCACTCCCTCCTTTTAGGTTGGCAACGCACGCATGATTCTTATTGTGTCTTGGGTGACTATGGGTAGTGGAGATTACATACCATCAGGTGACCCGCCTGTTCGTTTGCCAGTATCTGCTATAAAAAAAATATTAATATCATTCATCATACAAACCATATCATCTAGGTATATTATTATATCGATGGCTAAAATGTATTTGTTTTTATAAGTAAGGCCATATATGTCCGCCTGTTGGTGTATTTATTATTTGCTTCCTTCAAAACCAGCACGACTTAAAGTTTTTAAATTTCGAAAAGGGGAATTCTAATTTAAAATTCATCCTTAACTCGTGACCGTACGTGGCAAAAGCCGAGCGCGGGCGAAACACGCCGAATTGAAATTCTGAATGGACGTGACCGAACGGCGAGACGTGTGTTCGAATTTGAAATGTAATTCCAGAACAAGTATGTGTAACTATTTGCAAACGAATTTCGAAAATGAGTTTTAGTCAACTCAGAAACTAGTATGACTGAACTGAATTATGGCACGATTTTGTTAGTATTTAGTCGTATTTAGTACAATGTACACTGGAAGTGCTAAGCAACCTGAGTGCAATGTTCGATGGAAATAATATAGTTATTTATTTCTGGATTTTAGGTTACATCACTTTACTTTCTTAAGACTACTATTGCAGTTGGTATAAAACATATTATAGAATCACTAGATTTACTAGATTTTTATACATCAGTATTACCCTTTGATGGTTTAAAGTAGTTTTAACATTTAACAAGCTTAAAACAACCGAAAATTATGATGCAAGATTTTTGACCATGTGTATAGTGCTTAAGGTAATATAGAGGTAATCTATATTACCTTAAGCACTATACACATGGTCAAAAATCTTGCATCATAATTTTCGGTTGTTTTAAGCTTGTTAAATGTTAAAACTACTTTAAACCATCAAAGGGTAATACTGATGTATAAAAATCTAGTAAATCTAGTGATTCTATAATATGTTTTATACCAACTGCAATAGTAGTCTTAAGAAAGTAAAGTGATGTAACCTAAAATCCAGAAATAAATAACTATATTATTTCCATCGAACATTGCACTCAGGTTGCTTAGCACTTCCAGTGTACATTGTACTAAATACGACTAAATACTAACAAAATCGTGCCATAATTCAGTTCAGTCATACTAGTTTCTGAGTTGACTAAAACTCATTTTCGAAATTCGTTTGCAAATAGTTACACATACTTGTTCTGGAATTACATTTCAAATTCGAACACACGTCTCGCCGTTCGGTCACGTCCATTCAGAATTTCAATTCGGCGTGTTTCGCCCGCGCTCGGCTTTTGCCACGTACGGTCACGAGTTAAGGATGAATTTTAAATTAGAATTCCCCTTTTCGAAATTTAAAAACTTTAAGTCGTGCTGGTTTTGAAGGAAGCAAATAATAAATACACCAACAGGCGGACATATATGGCCTTACTTATAAAAACAAATACATTTTAGCCATCGATATAATAATATACCTAGATGCACAGTTCTATACAAATATCATTGTAAACAGTGTCCTCGACAGACAAAACAAATAAACATCACAAATTTAATTAAATTAACATAAATATGACCTTATAGACGCGGCATAGAGTAGCTTTTTAAATTGAATGTTCAAACGTTCTTGAATTGGAAATTTTTGAATTTCTAATAGTTTTTGAATTTGACAATAATTTGACATTATTAAAAGTAAAATTCTAGTCACTTGGACAAAGATTGAATGGAGTCGAATAATTTTTGTATTTATTTGTGAGAAATGTTGACCACGTGGCGTACAATGTAGATGAGAATGGCGATATCTGTATAATAATTTTACTTACATTAAGAGATAGATAGAGTATAAATGTTTAGAAGATAACAAAGCTTATGAGTTATGAATATGAAATGACACTTTCTGAGCGTCAACTGTGCATCTAGGTATATTATTATATCGATGATTTTAGCTGATGATTTTGTTAAGAATAGTCTGTCCTTTTCATTTTCAAACAATGGTGAGACAAGGAAAAAAGTGAGACTCTTCTTAACAATATCTGCTAAAATGTTTTTATAAGTAAGGCCCATAGTTCTCACTAGGATTAACTTGTAGGTATCGTAAGTATCAGGAACTACGAGGGACTATATGTCCCACAAGACCCAGACCCGAAAAGATATTATCTTCATTAATTTTTCAACAAAAGTACTGAAATATGGAAACAGTTTGCCTAATTTCAATAAATATTGCTACTAAGGCTGAGATCTATAGAGCGAATTTCGACTAAGTCCAAGTCAAAATCACGAACTCAGTGAGGATTTTTACTAAGTCCGAGTTATTTTTTACAAGAAAATATTTGCTTAGTCTGTCTGTCAGTCTGTTTTTCTTGTAAAAAATGACTCAGACTAAGTCAAAGTTCGATTTAAGAATTACAAATCCCCCCTGAGTTCGTGACTTTGACTTAGACTTAGTCAAAGTTCGCTCTATAGATTTCAGCCTAAGAAATATTTTAAAGTGTCCTGCATGTTACGCCGGGCCATATCTCTGTGACGTATTTGGACTGATTAGGAATTCATATTTTATTGTTTCCCTAAGATTTAACCCGTTAGAGGCGGTACACATATATGACCATAAGTGTCTCGGACACCGGAGGCCGAGCCGCGCTTTCACTATTATTAAATAATATCTTGGTAGAAATAACTAAATTACAATGAAATAGGAAATACCTCAACACGGAACAGCCAATCCATTGCAATTTTAAGTTAAACTTATTCTGTTCAAAATATTTCTATAACATAATTACACTTTTACTTTATTCGACTGATATTTCATTAACGTCACAAAATGTAAATCGTTATACAACATCATCTAATATTTCTTTATATTTTTTATCATCAATATCACAATCTAATCTACCTCAAAACAGCTCTTGGTCCCCTACTAAGACGCTGCATTTCGTTAAGCCATTTGTCACGTATGCGCCGTCATTTGTTATGCAATCGCGGGATCTGCATGAAGATGAATAGTCTGCATAATTTGACAGCTCTTAGGGTGACTTGCAGCCTTGCGATAAACGACGTTTAATCGTAAAATAAACTCCATTTTGGCATCATTTCAGTTCAACGTCTTGCACGTCGTGGTTTTACCCTTCATCTCGATTTAAATAAACGTTTAACTTAAATGGGCATGGCCGCCGGTTTAAAGTCGCTAATCTTGATTATAATGACAAATAACATAACCTTTTCACATTATTTATTGTTGTTTAATGAAAATCTATGATAAAAATGGCTTTGTTTTTTACACTGAACACGATTTGGTATCAAACAAGGATGATGAATTCGTAAAATATATAAAAACTCAAGTTTCTTTTACGAAGAGTACTTTATTATCAATAACCCATACATATACCTTACAAACTAACATTGTATGTACATAATCTCTTGAAAAACCACATAATTACAACACTTCACTATTATGCACGATATTTGTGTGCGCACGTGTGGAACTAGTCCTTGGAAGCGGTGGTATACCACCCACGCCCGACCCGGCACGGCAGTCGGCAAGTTTTCCTCGATGTCTCGTCGCACCTCGGTGCAGGATAGGTTTCGGCACACGCATCACAAACGCCTTGAAACTGGCGCAACTCCACACTTAGTTCATCATCATCACCGAGTACCTTGTTTACTTGTGCACGCTCGCACTCTACAATGTTCTTCTATTTCAAAGTACATTAGTTATTCTATTTTCTAGGAGAGCGTTGTTTTCGAGATGATAAATTTCACTTAAGTTAACGAATTGTAAAGTTACTTCTTGATAAAATTTTATTATACCTCTATTATAGAAATTACCATTGTTGACAATAGACTTGTATAGTTCGCGAACGAACTAGTGCGGAGGACAGCTCCCACAGAAGAAATGAACGAACTAGTTCCCAGAACTCTCGTTCTTTAGTTCGTTAGTTCGTTTGAAAAGTTAGATAGATTCTAAGTCTTGAGTATCATCCAAAGTAAGACCATTGGTCCTCATATCATTCTCTAAAAAGTCCAGCCAGCGCTTTTGGGGTCGTCTGGATTTTCTTAAAATAACGCTGACAGACCACGTATCGTACATGTACACAGAAGTACTGGCCAAATGATGGTCTTGTTTTCGTAACGTAGTCAAAAACCACTAGGGAAATATGGTACTTTTTCAAGCTATATTCAAATATGGTGCGCAGCACTTTTTAGTCTCACAGATGGCAACATATCATAATATTTTCATTTACTTTCTTCGATAAAAAATATTTGAAAACATTTATAAAATACTACGTGTACACTCATGTACTTGATCTTTAGCACATTTCCTTTCAGTCGGCCATTTTCAAGCGGCCCCTAGACGCTGTTTATGTTAGACATCAGCGTACATGAACACCCACGGTGGTTGCTGAACCTCCATAGTGAACGGGAAAGGTTTGGTGACGCCAAAAGCAGTCCGAATCAAAGACTTTGATCGGAAGAACATGTCTTCGATAACGTCAACATAAGCTTCTGGCACCCCTTTCAACGATCTAATAGCAAACATTTGGTCCATGCTCTGTCCCCCATACCCTGCAAGGCAAGAACCCAGGTTTCGCCAGCACCTAGTCCGTTACTCAGAAAAGTGTACCACATGCAGATAAGGTTGGCTTAAAGCTAAAGGTGTTGGTGGCCTACTGTGTAAGTAGGCCACCGTCATCGTTGGGTTTGTTTGGTAAGGGTTGTCCCTTAGACGACGTCACTACTTCCCAAATATGTACAAATAAAAGAAAAATTGAAAGAATAAAAAAAAATCGAATCGGCCCAGGCGTCTTCAAGTAATCCGGGAACATACATAAAAAAGATTCCAACGAATTGTTAACCTCCTCTTTTTTAAGTCGGTTAATTCACCTCCTCCTTTTTTTAAGTTGGTTAAAATTCGTGCAAATAATATTTTTTTAGCCTTTCTTTGGTTCGAGACGAGAACTAAAAGAACGAAATAGTTCATTGATGAGCCGCGAACTAAAGTGACCATTCCTTATCGCGAAATATTATACGTATGTCTAGTTGACAAGTCGTAATCCAGACAACTGACACTGATTAATTTTTTTCAATTTTGCCTTTCATCAGTTAGGCAAAGGAAGCAAGCACATACAGCCTCATCGTATGTGTGTTTATATTACATGTATTAAAACTGAATGAAAACTAAATATTTGACAACTATTGGCACAAGAGAATCTATTGTAATATCATATAAAATAAAATACAATTCTTTCTACGCGAAATTGTGATGATAGATGTTGCGAGACGGCACTATAGATAATAATATGAAATTTACGGAACGTAAATAATGAGTAATTGTTGGGATTTATTTTATTTTAAAATGCAAAAAATATTTTTTTATGCGGAATTTTGAATGTGGTTATATATATTTTGTGAAACGGAACTTATGAACTTGGAGTAGTGGAGACTTACAGGCATCTTGCCCGCGTTGCAAAAGTTCCCGATTTATCGGGATATCTACTGATTTTGGTCATTGTCTCACGATGTCTCGATGTAGCAGTCATATCTGCCGAATTTTTGAATGTAAAATTCAACTAATGTAAAAAAATATTCTTATAAAAAATGGAAAATAATATTATTAATACGGCAGAACTAAAAGAAACCTGTAATACAATACAATACAATACGGCCTATACGACAATAATACATAAATAAAAACGCCATTCAACTTCGCGGTACATTAAAGCAAATTGCACTGAAATACCTTATAATAGAGTTTATTATTGTCTGGTGAGTATACAAGGGAAAATAAATAAATAACACCCAACTGTCACATACATAGTCCTAACCCCACACTAAGATCGAGTCTTGTGTCGTGGGTATCAGGAACTACAAGATACTTTCGGTCTCACAACACCCAGACCCGAAACAAACATCTGTGAGTCACACAAATATTAGTCTCGGTGCGGGGATCGAACCCGCGGCCTCTCGCTTCACAGCCGGCTGCTCGCCCTCTGCGCTGCGGAGGCTGTCAAATGTCTCTGAAGATAACTTCGTTCGGGTTGTTTCCCAAAGTGGATAACTTATATTTACTTTAGTCGTTCATTATAGTCCATTCATAGAATCGCATGCACATGTCATAGAAATATAACACATAGAACGACAGTACACGGCCGCGGCGTGAAGGCTTTCCAAGTGAGACATTATTGTCTCACTACGTTGCACGGCGTCAGTATCCAAGGTTAAAACTTAGTTACGAAGAGCTCGCACAAAAATAACGGAATAAACTTTCCACTAAGTCAATGGTAGGTCTTCTACACAAAAAAAGATGTATAGAAGACAACAATCAATGTTGTTACATTTTTAATAAAGATGAGAAAATGTTCACGAAAATAGGTGTTAAGAAGACGAAAATGATTAATAAATGTACAATATATCAAACTATAAATGATAATATGTGTAACTTACTGATTATAATTAAACAAATTAACGCATTATTAACATAAAATACTTGTGTTTCATTCCGAATAAAAATCTCCCGATTTTCAGATACCAAATCTAACGATTTTTAATTTTACACTTTTGCAACACTGCATCTTACTCTATTCGCAGTTTTATTAATACACGAGTCAGTCCTAAACGTCATTTAAATCAAATGTCCCATTAGTTGTATTGCACGTACACATTTCTGGTTCGATTTAAGAAATCCGAGTGTAGATTAATGATCCGCGATTTTATTACTACTACTCATTCTTTACGGTCCGTTAGATTCATATCTACAGTTTCGTCTCAAAACATCTATCATAACAATTTCGCATAAAACGAATTCTAGTTTGTTTTATATGATTTTTCAATAGATTCTCTTAAGTCAATAGTCGTCAAATGTTTACATGTAATACGATCACACATATGCTGAGGCTATTTACCAGGAGTAACTTTTCACTTTGTTAGCTCAAGCTGAATTTATCATCTCGTAACTGCAGGGTTAACACCACCTCTTATAGCAGTATTATTATAATCGTTCTTCGTTTGTTTTATATGGGAATCGGTACAAGTAAAATATAATAATACTGCTATAAAAGGTGGTGGTAACCGCCCTGTCTCCTAAAAATAGGAGAACATCGCGGAGTACATGCCTGAAAACATCAGGCCTGTATCCCCGAGGGGATAGGCAGAGGCGCACTAGCGAACTAGAACACCCACATTTCGCCGAGCTTAGTTCCGTCCCAGATGTGATAGGGAGCGAGCCTATCGCCATATCGAGCACAAATTCCAGACTCCGGGCTGATATGGAAAAATCCAATATCACTTTGCCCGACCCGGGGATCGAACCCGAGACCTCAGAACCGTAGTCGTACCGAAATACCACCACGCCACCGAGGCTTAGGTAGACTTGCACCAATTTTAAATGAATGAATAAATGTATGGAAATGACATAAGGTTACGCCGCATATAGCGTACTCCTCTGTGCCGTGGCGACGACCACACAGCCGATAGCCTCCGTGGCGCAGCGGGCGAGTAGCTGGCTGTGAAGCGAGAGGCCGCGGGTTCGATCCCCGCACCGAGACAAATGTTTGTATGACCTACAGATAGTTGTTTCGGGTCTGAGTGTTGTGAGACCGAAAGTATCTCGTAGTTCCTGATTCCCACGACACAAGACTCGATCTTAGTGTGGGATCAGGACTATGTTTGTGACTGTTGGGTGTTATTATTTTATTATTTTCATAAAAAAACAAGAAATAATATGAAAATGTTATGTTGTTTGACATTCAATAATCGCGATTAGCCATATAAACCGGCAGCCCCGATGATTTAACTTTGTCGTTTATTTTAATCCAGATAAGTCGACGACGTGCAAGACGTTAAACTGAAATGATTCCAAAATGGGGTTTATTATAAGATTCATCGTGGTTTACTGCGGAGCTGCGAGTGAATTCGTTACAACTAATATGACATTTGATTTTAATCAAGTTTAGGACTAAGTCGGGGACTAATAAAATGGCGATTATAGTGAAATCCCTGCAAGTCGCCCTTAGAGTTATAGTTATAACTCGAAATGTGCCGGAGGCTTAGACTTCGTGATGTTTTGGTTTTTGATTACTGAAGTTTCTAGAACCTTCAAGAAATCATTATAATTTCCTCTAATCCTGTCCTTATCTCACTGCAATGAATCGGCTTAACATTCGGCATAACTTCTGGGTGTTGTGAGACCGAAAGTCTCTCATAATCTCTCACACCTACGATACAGGTCATACCTAGTGTGGGGTCAGGACTAGGTGTGTGACTGTTGAGTGTATTTATTATTATTTTATTATTCTTGAAGCGTGTTGCAGAAAAGATTCGGCTTAATTTGTACGATCGGCCGCCTATTTGACTTTAACACTTTTAGGAGGATCTAACCAATAAATAATAATGATATTGAAACCGTTATGGCCATCTATCTGGAATAGAAATCTTGCCTGGAATAAAAAATATCTCATATCTCTTAGTGTTACTGTAGCCTATACTGAAATAATTTCCTAAATGAGTTCAATTATTTTACGGATTCATCTTGGTAGGATTGCTCCTCTTATTGCTAAATTAGACCAGCTTGGCAGACAGGTTTCTTCGAGGCTAATGACCCCCAATAGTTCTAGAGCTGCTTAGCGCATTGAAACAAACTTTTCAGCTTCACAATATCAGTATAGATAAATAAAATTACCAGAATTCAGAACGTTAAATTAAACATCCCAATCACCCGCGACGTTTCTCTGATTGGACAATAAAAACTAAAACTCCATTTGCCGGGGATTTCTATTAAACCCAAAACCTAATAACAGTGATCGAGTTTGGCGCGAGATTACCACGACTAAGCCCCGGATCGTACACGTTACGGCAACTATCTGTATCGTGCAGGCACATATACCGTCTTTGAAACTCGAATGTTCTGCTTAAGTTGAATTATTGGAGAATGAAGGCATGGGAGAAGGTCCGATAGTTATTATAGTCGATAGTGGAAGAATTATAAGGGTTAACGTTGGAAATCATGAATTTCAAATCATATTAGTTATTGTGTACAAGGTTTATCTTTTTAAATAAATAAATAACACCCAACAGTCACATAGTCCTAACCTCACACTAAGATCGAATCTTGTGTCGTGGGTATCAGGAACTATGAAAGACTTTCGGTCTCACAACACCCAGACCCGAAACAAATATCTGTAGGCCATGCAAACATTTGTCTCAGTGCGGAAATCGAACCCGCGGCCTCTTGCTTCACAGCTGGCTACTCGCCCGCAGCGCTACGGAGGCTGTCAAAAATCAATACTTAATATTTTCATTTGATTGGATTTATTGGATTATTATAATTATAGACCGGGTGAAGTGGAAACGTTTAAGAAGAAAGGTGGACCCTGGCAGAAGGCTGTGATAACGCCAGGCAGAAAGAAAAAAAGATATATCACTGCTGTTACAGTAATAGTTCATATATCCTAATTCTATAATTATTTTGTATAGTCAAAAAAGGCTCTAAAACACAGTTCATCTAAAATCAACTACTCCTTCCAGCATTGCTTAGTTCTCTTACATACTAGTTACTTATAGTATGTAATCTATATACTGCGTTCAGCATTAATTAGATCTGCTGTTTCGGCGTAATCAAGCAGCAAACATACCGCCTAACCTAATTTACTTAATAACTTAAGTCCTTTATCAAACGTTTACTGATTTTGTTACATGTTTCTGCATAAGTTGTTACAGAAGCAAATATTAATATATAATAATATAAACAGGTTCTTTGACAAGAAATAATGGTGCTCAATTTAAATAGAATTTAAAAGAAAACAATGTGGCTCTGGAGTGAATGAATGAATTTAAAACGTTAACATCGATTTTATTTATTTTGTAGTCCACAGCTGGCTTTAAAGAAATTACTTAATCAGACCTTTGAGCATGTAGTTTAAAAGCAGTAATGCAACATTATTATATGAACAAATGTTTAAATTGTAAAATACGTGAAAGATAACCCAGTTGATTGTTTTTAATGTTCAATGTGATATTAAAAATAAAGACTATAATATGTGTCATTAAAATACTACTGATGTATCAAAATGATCGTGCAATATTTCAACTAGCAACGTTTCCTTTGATACCATATTTGGGATTTCTGTGAGCTCAGTATGGCTGTAATGGTTCAAATGCCTCGGTAAGTCGGAGTAGCAGATACACGGCCCGGAAAATCGGCATTTCCTTATCTGAATGGCTCATAGTAAAAGCGCTGAGCGTTAGAATATATTCTGGCTTTATGGACACATCGGCAGTTCTTTCTTCCTTTTGGACTTAAATAGTGATGTGATTGGCTTGATCTTTTTCGTCTATTTTAGGACGACTGTCCTTATTTTAAGAGAAAACGATGTCATTTATAGTAATTAGATTAGTATTTTTTAAATAATTATGTGAATATATTGGCATTGGACATGGGCATTTTAAGTTGCCGTTTTTTACATTAGTGATAAAATTACATTTGCTAAATTAACCACTAAGATTAACGCACAATAATAAGATCTACACATAACAATCTATTCTCTTGCTCCAACCATCAATAATGTTAGGAATTGTGTGTAATTTCAAACTTAATCAATGTTAAGTTGGATTGTGGGTATATCCGTGAAGGGTTCTACCTTTTGTTAATGCGTAGTGTGTATTGTTATAGCTTTATTAATACCTATTGGGTTTCCTGAAGACTGTAATATTAGCTACTGAATCTTTGATGTATTATATTCAGAGCCTTTTGAAATTGTGGATTAATTGTCAAATTAGGACTTTAGTTATTTATAGTTACTTGTTAAAACAATTATTATTACATAACTTAATTAAAAATCCATCAGTGTAATAACATCCATAATCTATTTAAAATATTAAATACACAAATTTCACATGCTAATCTTCTTTGGTCTATCAACTGCGGTGCCAAATTAAATTTCCAACTCGTAATATTAACTACGTTACCGTCGCCCTGTACGTTCTGAGCATTAACTTAAACTTCTGTTCCGAATACATTTTGTTAACGAATTCTCATATTATTTGGAGTTTTCAATTGTACTTGCGAACTTATTATTGTACCAGCATTGATATGTACTTTTAGTTTTCGATTGAATCTCGCTATCGTATTCTCGATAGGTAATTAATATTGTTATTAGTTAATTTTAAGCTGAGCTTTCCGTTTTTATTTTTTATAATTGTAATAACACTTAAAATTGGCTTTAAGGCTTAAACAAAATATTAACTTGCAGGTCCTACAGTATCAAATTTTGTTCGAAAGTCTGTCGTTGTGCCGCTATTTTTACATCGAACGTGATTTTTTTAGGGAAATAGCCTCTTCGATACTGTTAATGTATGTGAATACATATTCACATACCAAAGACGACTGATGTCTCCAAAATGTACACAACACATCGGACCCCTAACTAGTTCCAAACTAACAGTTTTAATTAACGACGCCTATAAAGCAACTGTAACAGAATTCGATATAAGATCACGCGAACTATGTCGTGAAAGGGTCGAATTAGCGCGAGTTCTAATCGAGTTTCCATTGGAATTCGCACTACACTCATCTTCCCCACCTCTGCGAAATTATGTTGGAATTTTAATGCTATCGACCCGCAGGTCTTAATTGAAAAAGTTTCGCCATCCCGTCGAGAATGTGCCAAGGCGATGTGTTGAATTAATAAAGAACTCTGTCAAACATTTTCGATTGAATTATTGACGTGTGACGTGAGTTTACGGCGAGTTTTAAATGAATTCTCGTGGTACGCGCGTTTGAATATGCAGGGTTTACATTAATCTGATTCGTCTAAGTTTTAAATGCTTTTGGAATGTTTAATAAATTATTTTTCTTTTGAGATTAACGATAAAATTGGAGATAAATGGATCGACGACCTGCAAACGACAGTTAATCTTATTTGCTGTATTTGGGTAAAAAAAGAGACACTTATAAGTGATTCTATATTGGAATTTTGCGAAGGGTATTAAATATTCAAATATCATGTTTTCATGGCATTAAATGTACCGTCGACGAGTAAGTAGTTCTCCTCATGGAAAGCGACACGACTACCCATGAACAGAAGCAACACAACCCGCACTTTAATATAGCACTAAGCTGCATTGCGCTGGTTTCGTCGCCCTTAGTCACTAATGTCATAACACTGGCTTAATGACATTTAAGCCGGAATACATCACGGCTTGTATGATGCTGTTTGGCCGCAAAAATTGACATTGCAATGATAGGTACCAAACACCAAGAACTCTCGCAAGTGAGAATCCTACCAATAGCAGCATAATAAATATTTAAATAAATAAATAACACCCAACAGTCACACAACAGTATAATACCACTGTCTCACAGAAAAACAGACTGCCTCGGTGGCGTAGTTGTATTTCGGTCCAGAGGTCTCGGGTTTGGTCCCCGGGTCGGGCAAAGTCATATTGGATTTTTCCATATCAGCCCGGAGTCTGGAATTTGCGCCCAATATGGCGATAGGCTCGCCCCCTATCACATCTGGGACGGAACAAAGCTCGGCGAAATGTGGGTGTTCTAGTTCGCTAGTGCACTTCTGCTTACTCCTTCGGGATACAGGCGTGAGCTTATGTTATGTTTCTTCCCCACTCAGGTGGGGGTTGATGTCAAACAACTGATCGTAAAAACCAAGCCGAATCCTTTGTAGAGGTACAACATGCTAGAAAAAGTGTATTTATTTATTTATTTCAATTAGCACTACCACATCATACATATTAATCATAAAAGAAGAACAAAACTTAAATAATACAATCAATTCAGATATGTCGACACAAATCTCCCTCCCTTTCCCAATCCCTATTAATCCCAATTAAGAAGGAGTCCTTTTAAATTGGCAATGCACCCATGATTTATCTTGTGTCTTAGGTTCATAGTCTATGAGCGGTAAACATTACGTACCATCAAGAACCTCATCTGCTCTTTTGACAGACCTTGCTTTAAAAAAATATTTTACTCTTACCCCCTTATTCATAATAACCTTAGAAATTGTATTCATAATCGTTCAATAGCGTTAAAACGTTCCGAGGTTCGATAATGAAAACATGGCCGATTCCGATCAGCTGTTTCAATTTTGATGTTCTTTTTTAATGACATTAATTTTGTTATAGTCTAGAACCCCATCTAAGATTGATATATATTTTTTATTGATTGTTTCCAGCCAAGACTTCCGATTTGTTTCAAAGCTTGTCAGAGATAAAAATAATGTTTTTTGCAGCAATGCAACATTGTATTCGATAAACATATTTTAGTTCTCTTTTTGCTAAAGTAGGCAAAAGTAGGGTTATGCGTTCGATAAGACCAGAATTTCATTATGTAAGGTTTAACCTCCTAACGTCCATCCTATTCAAAAATCTTACCTTTCATAAACCTGAAGTGCAGTCCACTATAAAGCATTTTGGCAATTTTTCTGACGTCCGTCTGTCACTGCACATTCACACAAATCAACTATTTGTGTCCCAAAAAACCACGAGTTTTATAAATTGTTTTGGAGAAGCGAGTTGACGTGATAAAACTGAAACATGGTATTTGTGAATATATTTCACGTGCCATGGAATATTTTTGGTCTCGTATTCGTTATTTGGGTTTTATGTTTCTCATGCAGAGTCTGTTGATTTTGGGACTGGTGAAAAAACCTAGGTACTAAAATAAAATTACAACGTCCATTTTAAATTTCTTGATTTAAGATAAATTTATCAGGGCACATAGCTCGTAGAACTGATAGCCGATGGGGCAGAAAAGTTCTCGAGTGGAGACCACGTACCGGCAAGCGCAGCGTAGGACGTCCACCTACAAGGTGGACCGACGACCTGATAAAGGTCGCAGGAAGTCGCTGGATATAGGCCGCTTCCAACAGGTCGATCTGGAAATCTTTGGGGGAGGCCTATGTTCAGCAGTGGACGTCCTATGGCTGATGATGATGATGATAATGATGACGGTACGACTAACGTCCTGAGGTCTCGGGTTCGATCCCGCGTCGGGCAAATTCGATTCATTTTCAATCTCCGTAAGTATGACCACGTGTCTTCCTACCGCTCCTAACACATTGTCTCGTCTCTGCACCATCCACGGTTAGACTGGTAGCGAATGCCTCAGACATTAAGTCCACCTTCATACATATTCTGTATTATATACGTATTAGAGTGGTAGAGCCACGCTGTAGACAGTAACTTCTACAACACGAATGGGCCGGCTCGACCGGTTAGATACCACTGTCTCACAGAAAACCGTCGTAAAGTGGCACCTTGCTGTCGCGTTTCGTTCGGTGAGTGAGATTTCCGGTGGCCCATTTCCCCCACCTTTCCCAATCCCTTTTCCCTCCCCTTCCATTCCCTCCTTTTAAGATGGCAACGCACCCATGATTCTTTTGTGTCTTGGGTGTTTATGGGCGGTAGAGATCACTTACCATCAGGTGACCCATCTGCTCGTTTGCTAATCTTTGCTATAAAAAAAAATAGAGTTTTTAATAAATAAATAAAAAACAGCCTTTAGAAACGAGGGCAATCAGACAACATAATCACACGTCATCTAACTTTAACACCATCTCGTAATAAAACCCGTTGCCACCCTAACTGTACTATATTGCCAAAATAATATTGGAAGTAATATATCACACGGCTTTACTCGCTCTAATAAATCAAAATAGTTTTAATAAAACTACCGCTCGGCGAACCTTAATGTCTGAGCTTGTGTCGACCTCGCTTTAACGTTAGAGTCACGGATGTAAAGAAAAAAATGGACGGAGCGCTAGGAACATTGAAAGTGAAGCAGGGTTTTCGGCTCATTCGATATATCGACACGTAATGGCGTGTGTGTGCGTAGGGCACTTTTCGACGGTCCCTACGTACAAAGCGACATGTCAAAATGTCATTTTTTTATTGCATATATGGCTTTAGATTATCCATACGCTCATAACTATATAGATATATTTTTTTATTATTTTGTATTCTAAAATTTCTAATATAAATACTAATCGAACAATATAACAGGTATTCTTAAATTCAATAATTCTATTCTTAAACTTATAAATGAACTTCATTTCGTTCTCCTGAAAACCTCAGTTTTTGACATGTCGCCTTGTACGTAGGGACCGTTGTACAGGCGCGTTTGTGTGCGTAGCTTCTCTGTGGCGTACGTTTAACTATAGACCACATGGTGTCCTTCTTTTTCTTTACGTCCGTGGTTAAAGTAGATTGTTTTACCCTGACTAGACTTATCAGAAATGTAAACAAAATGTACTAATTTGTAATAAATTATTTTAGCAAAGTCTTATCGTTAGTCTTGCGTTGAAATCCCAGGTCCATCAGAACCTGTGTTTGTGTTTAGCAATTTAATTACATAACATACATAAGCTCACGCCTGTATCCCGGAAGGGGTAGGCAGAGGCGCACTAGCGAACTAGAACACCCACATTTCGCCGAGCTTAGTTGCGTCCCAGATGTGATAGGGGGCGAGCCTATCGCCATATAGGGCACAAATTCCAGACTCCGGGCTGATATGGAAAAATCCAATATCACTTTGCCCGACCCGGGGATCGAACCCGAGACCTCAGAACCGTAGTCGTACCGAAATACCACCACGCCACCGAGGCAGTCAAATGTTTGTGTTTAGCAATTTAATTAACCAGAAAAAAAATCATATGTGGGTGAGTTAATTAATTTCACAGCAAATTGTTCGCTATTTAGCACAATTAATAATACCATATTGAAATAAGAAAAAAAATATATATTTTTTTTAATGGCAGAGACTGGTAAACCAGCAGATGGGTCACCTGATGGTAAGTGATCTCCACAGCCTATAGACACCCAAGACACTAAAATAATCATGGGTGCGTTGCCAACCTAAAAGGAGGAAATGGAAGGGTAGTAAGATGTAAGACCGAAAGTCCCTCATAGATACCCACGACACAAGACTTAGGCTGAAATCTATAGAGAGAACTTCGGTTAAATCTAAGTCAAAGAAGCGATCTCAGTGAGGATTTGGAATTTTTAAATCGAACTTTGACTTAGTCGAAGTTCGTTCTATAGATCTAGTAGCTAAGTGTGGGGTCAGGCTTACGTGCATCACTGTTTGGTGTTATGTTTTTTTTTTATGGCAGTGATTGGCAAACAAACAGATGGGTCACCTGATGGTAAGTGATCTCCACCGCCCATAGACACACATGACACAAAAAGAATCATGGGTGCGTTGCCAACCTAAAAGTAGGGTATGAAAGGGGAGGGAAAAGGAATTGGGAAAGGGAGGGGTGAAATGTGCCACCGGAAATCTCACTCACCGAACGAAACGCGACAGTAAGCTGCCACTTTACGTCGGTTTTCTGTGAGACAGTGGTATCTAACCGGTCGAGCCGGCCCATTCGTGCTGTAGACGTTACTGTCTACAGCGTGGCTCTACCACTCAAATATGTTATGTGAAACAGTACTTATAATCCGGCCAAGCCAATCTACGCTGTAGGAAAATTGTCTAACGTAGCCCAACCACTTATAATCAAAATTAATATCTCAATATAAACCATACGACAGAAAGTTTTCACGTTCTAATAACGATGAGACATGTCGCGGATTATCCTCCAGTTTGGCTAACACGTCTCGTTGGCTCAAGTACTAATTGGCTTTGCCTTCGGAGTTTCAATGCGTTATACGAACGATTCGTATTTACGAAGAAACGTTGGATATCAAAATATTTCATTCTTTTCTATCGATTTCTAAAACGAATTTCTCAATTTATCGCTAAAGGGCTTTACTTATAAAATATTTATAATATTAGTACGATTTATACCTTCTTATCTTTCGAAATAAAAAGCAGCGACAGCTAAATTGGGAATGGTACGGACTGCCGAGATGAGTGTCGGACGTTCGAGACCAACTCCAAAATTTTCAAATTCAAATTCGAAATTTCAAAATTCAACATCGAGAGGAAATCTACATGCCCGAGAATTTCTCCACAAGAATTTAAAGTCTACGAACTCGCATTAGGCCAGCGTGATAGACTAAGGCCTAACCCCTCTCATTAGTAGAGGAAGCCCGTGCCCAGCAGTGGGACAATAATATTACAGGGTTAATACTATTATTCTTATCTTTTAAAATAATTTGTCACTATTTTCGTTTACCATCAGGTATAGAGGTATATAGTCACTTCCCGTGCTTCGATAAAAAACAATAGCAAGTTTAAACTTTCTAGCTTTAATGTTAGTATAGATTTTCTCGATGCCATAGCGTGTAACTGAAACAAGACATCACGCCTCTCGCTGCAGGCGCCTGATTAATTAGTCCCACTTTAATTACACACCTCTCATTTCTCAACCGTCAGGCGGCGCTGCTTTGATTCCGTAGTGTAATATTTTTGAATTAAAAATCTAACATGAGTATTATTTTAACGACCGACTTAAAAAGAAGGGTAACAAGAATAAGAAGGTATTTAAGTCATCTGTATAATATACAGCCTGTTTCATAAAGTTGGTACTTATAATAATACCACATACAGAAAGAACGATTTAAAGTGGTAAAGCGAAGCAATGGTAAAGTAAAAAAAATAAATTTGAACTTAATTTTATATCATTTATTAAGCATGGGGATTTTTAAACATACATAAAAAAATCGACGAATTGTTAACCTCCTTCTTTTTTGAAGTCGGTTAACAAATATTATAAGCAACTTTTACGTCAATGACAAATACTTTAACTCTCTGACTTGGTCACTAATAACATAACATAACATAACATAACATAAGCTCACGACTGTATCCCCGAAGGGGTAGGCAGAGGCGCACTAGCGAACTAGAACACCCACATTTCGCCGAGCTTAATTCCGTCCCAGATGTGATAGGGGGCGAGCCTATCGCCATATCGGGCACAAATTCCAGACTCTGGGCTGATATGGAAATATCCAATATCACTTTGCCCGACCCGGGGATCACACCCGAGACCTCAGAACCGTAGTCGTACCAAAATACCACCACGCCACCGAGGCAGTCATTCATCTTCAGTCAGTTCAGTTCAGGCAGTCAGTCAGTCAGTCATGTACATTCTTCCTAAAGCAATATGTAAAAGTGTTCGCCAAACACTTCTATGAATACTACTAGACATGCTGATTAGAAGTAATATTGTATCACATTATGGTGAGTATTTGAAGACTAAAAAAACGAGCAGATCTGCATATTGAGTTGCGGTTGACGTAAACTTAGTGCGCAAATTCTATGTACCGAACGCACTATCTAGTAATACACTCTAAGAGTAATACATAGAAGTTTTTGGTGTTCGTGCATTACCAGTCTACTTGTAAATTAAATAGTCTATGGTCTAACACTACTCATAATGTCGACTCACAGACTTTATTTGCGCAACTGTTTAGCGTAAACTGCAATTTGAATTTATTACATTCTGCGGTAAGTGGCGAGTTAGCTCATGCAAATATTGTGAGCATTGTACATGACTGATGCTCTCATTACGAGGGATGAAATTGCGCAACCGATATTAAACCATACGTGGGAGATAATAAGCTTCAATTTTGTTCAGTAACTCATCGTACTAAAGCGGTGTTGCTGTTGAAATTTGTGATGGTATACGTGGTGTGTGTGGCTTTTGCGATCATGGATATTTAGACAATACGATGTCCACGAAATGGGCTGTGAACCGGGTGGTCCTGAGTTCGACTCCCAGGTCGGGCAAACCGAATTTTCTAGTTTAAACTGGATCCCTCAGAGGGGATTGACGTCAGGCGGGCAGCCAGTCGTAAAAACTAAGCCAAATCTTTTCTACAACATGCTTGAACAAGGATGTTGCGCAGACCCGACATTAAGGTGGGATAAGGGCAGGAAAAAAAAGGTGTCCATGAATTTCTTGTCTTCAAAAAATTTTAAAAATGTACCCCACCTAAATCTACACAACGCGGCGCAACACACTACCTCAAGCATATTGCAAAAAGGATTCGACTTAAATTTTTACGACCGTTGTCTGCCTGACGTCATTCTCCTCTAGAGGATTCAGTACTTCAAATCGTGTTAGAAAATCACCCGCCCGACCTAAGAATCGAACCCAGGACCTCCCTGTTCCGGTCCATAGACGCTAACACTAAACCAAGGAGGCAATCGTGCATGCACTTTCATCCTTATAAGTTTTTTATACTTTTCTCCATCATTTCTCATACTTAGAGTAATAACGTATAGAGATATAGTCTCATACAAAATTCCTTCGGAAATTGAAGCCGATAACGATTCAATGTGTGCATCGTCGGCGCGTAACTACTTGAGCCGACACACACATACGCACGTAAATAGTGTTGCAAGTAAAAGATATTTTACCAACAAAATAGGGAAATCGAAAGTGTTCTAATAATGATACACTTCTTTTATTCTGAACTTAAAAATCATTTGTATAGTTTTGAACCGACTTTAAAATAAAAAGGTTCTGAATTTTTCTGTATAAATATAACTTTTTTTATCAATTGTTCGATAGAGTTGTTCGTAATGTTCGCGTTCGCGTTGTATGTGTATGCTTGTGTATGTATAAATATTATGATTATGAATTTATTTATGTATATTATATGATATATTCTTTTATAGCTATATATCGCAATGATATTTAATATTATGAGTATATGTAACATTATATTTAATACTTTTTTTTTCTTTTTATATATTATCATGCGATCAGTCACGAAGACTATAAGCAGATGCGGTGCAGTAGAATTTAACACTACCCTCATTTTTATTTTCTTCATATACACCCGCCTTGTCTTTTCTCTGCACCACCCAAAGGTTGACTGGTAGCGAATGCCGCTGGCATTAAGTTCGTCTGGACATATTTGTGTATAATGTGTTTGAAATAAAAAGGAGACGGAAACACTTCCATACAATCTTGGGCCTAGATTGTAAAAGGATGAAAGTAGTGTCAATTAATAGATAGTATATTATGAGATCATTACTGAACATTTGGCGACTTTTTGTAATCTGAGAACATAGTTATGAGCCTCACTTTGACTTAAATAAAAGTGAGGTTATGGAACAAACTATACGCAAACAACTGATGTTTATAAGTACAAATCTTACGTATTGATATGTTTTAATGTAGATAACATACGCTCACGCCTATATCTCCGAAGGGATGGCAGAAACTCGAACACCCACATTCGATAACTAAATGTTGATCACAAAGACGATTATTCTCAGGAACATAATATTTCTACAGACTGAGCAACATTGTTCTATTTAAAAGATGGAAAACACCCAAAACGCACACGCACGAAACAATACGAAAACGAAGCAAATGAAAACGATTTTTTTACAGGGAACCAGCTAAGGTCTGAATGCATGCCGCCAAGCTATTCAGTTACTGCTTTTTTTTTCAGAACTATTTATTGTTAGTTTTTATGTTTTCAATTATTTTTACTTGAATTAATCATCCGGGTCTGACATTATATATACATACATACATATATATATACATATATATATATATATATATACATACATACATACATACATACATATATATATATATATATATATATATATATATATATATATATATATATATATGTCGGATGGCCAACGCTAACGTTGTTTTTTAAAAACGGTGACGTCAGCATGGCTGACGTCAATTTTGACAATAAGATGATTTGTCATCTTATTTATCAACTGTGAACACTGAAATTCACTAATTCCCTTTATTAACGGTGCTCAAGAGCACCGTCTAGTCAGGGATGTGGACAGTCGGAGTGCCGGAGCACGACTGTGTCGAATTTGCTCTGAACACTCCTTTTATAGGGTGCAATATTTGCAACTACCTACTCGATACCGAATATCGAATGGCAAAGAAATAATTATAATGATTATTTTAACTTTTTAGAATCTTTTAAGGTTTCACCAGTTTAACAATTGTAAAATAAATTAATAACGTGAAATAACAATAGCTTTTTAAATAAGCTTGCTATTTTGCGCCGATACGGCCATTCTGATAGGCGGTGCGTGCTCTGCACCAGCCTTGTAATTTGATGTAAATACTCGTAGAACCAAATTTTTTTTTTTTCTCTTTTTCTTTTCTTTTCTTTTTCTTTCTTTCTTTCTTTTCATTTGAAATAGCACTTGCTCCTATTGAAAGCTTGTGATTGTACGCCGATACGGTCATTTTGAAAGGCGGTGCGCGCTCTGCACCAGCCTCGTTTATTCTTGCGAATTTAAGATTCCGATTTTTTTTTTAAACTACCACCGGATCCAAACGCGGCCCTGCCTGAGAAGACCCGGCGAAACAAACTCAGCGGGCAAAATTACCTAGCTCACAAAACAATTTCCCGAATTGACCACTCACGATTTTTCGAATTGACCACTTATGATTTTTAAAGTTGATCACTGATGTTGACATTTAGACTTCAAAAATGACTGCAACAGTGTCACTTACACCGTCTCGATCAATCCTGACCATAAATCAGGTAGTTTCTTGTTTTTGCATTGAATTCCGAGATGAAATTGCACACAAATCAAAATACGGGTATTTAGACGCACCTCGTGCCCTAGTTTATATGGTTTTTAGAGGAGGTATCCGACCAGTCTTGCTAGACCATATTATAAACATTTGTACAAATGTTCCACACAATGCACTTTTTATGAATCAGTAGTCAGAGTGCGAATGCTCCACGCATCTATGCACTTTTCTTACGGGGATGATGCCGTGGCCCACAGGGGTTCTAAAGGAACGGGAAGGGTCGATGCTGTGGCGCTGAGCGGTCCTGTACGCCGTGGTCCACAGAGGCTCTGAAAAGGTATTTTTTTTTTTTTGTGCAAATGTTCCACACATTAATGCACTAGTGCAAATGCTCCACGCATTTATGCACTTTTTTTTATTGTTAAGGATAATGCTGTGGTTCTGAGCGGTCCCGTACGCCGTGGTCCAGTTTTTTTTTTTTTTTTTTTTTTTTTTTTTTAGGATGATGCTGTGGTTCTGAGCGGTCCTTTACGCCGTGGTCCACAGGGGCTCTAAAGGAACTGGGAAGGACGATGCTGTGGCCTGGACCTTTATTATTGACCGTGGTCCACAAAGGCCCTGAAAAACTAGTTCGAAAGTATCGATAGAACTGAAAGTATCTCGGACCGAAAGTATCAGCCAGACTGAAACCATCAGTCGGACTGAAACCATCAGTCAGACTGAAACCATCAGTCAGACTGAAAGTATACGTTGGATTGAAAGTATCCGTTAGATTGAAAGTATCCATCGGATTGAAAGTATCAGGGCAGAAAGGTTCAAGTTAAATGAGTGGGATAGCGATCCCACTTCTGATGTCGGAGGGCCAACGCTAACGTTGTTTTTTAAAAACGGTGACGTCAGCATGGCTGACGTCAATTTTGACAATAAGATGATTTCTCATCTTATTTATCAACTGTGAACACTGAAATTCACTAATTCCCTTTATTAACGGTGCTCAAGAGCACCGTCTAGTCAGGGATGTGGACAGTCCGAGTGCCGGAGCACGACTGTGTCGAATTTGCTCTGAACACTCCTTTTATAGGGTGCAATATTTGCAACTACCTACTCGATACCGAATATCGAATGGCAAAGAAATAATTATAATGATTATTTTAACTTTTTAGAATCTTTTAAGGTTTCAACAGTTTAACAATTGTAAAATAAATTAATAACGTGAAATAACAATAGCTTTTTAAATAAGCTTGCTATTTTATATATATATATATATATATATATATATATATATATATATTTTTTAACTCATTCATCTTAATCGGTAAAGTAATAGATTCTATTTTAATAATGTCCTTTACTTATTTTTCAGATATCTCATTTTCTAGATTGTGAATTGGGCAGATTTTTTTATATTTTGAAATAAAAAAAATGTCAAATTTTTGGGCCATATCTCAACTCATTACATTTTGGCCCAAAGATCCCCGTCTCCTTTTGGTTTTTATTTGTTCGTTAAAAAAGATTAAAAAACAGAAAATCCTTTAGGTTTAATCACACCTATTTACATAAAAATCGGTACAGTGATATAACCATGAAAACGCAAAAAACACACTTTCCGATTAGAGTACGCATAAAAGTTGAAAATTATTTTCTTTAACCCTTACATCACCAATTACTATCATCATAATCCCCATTTTGATATCAAACATAAGCTAAGCTGTGTTATTTGATTTTGTTCATTATTTATGTTAATAGCAAATTGTCAGGATAGGCAGTGTAGCTTTGTCTATACGAAGTGCACGCCACTGCACAAACAGAGTTATCGCAGAGTTAATTAGTTTAATATGAATATAGATTTGCATTTTAACTAGAACATCATTTGTTTGCGTATAGTTTATTCCATAACCTCACTTTTATTTAAGTCAAAGTTTTAGTAATGATCTCATAATATACTATATCTATTAATTGACACTACTTTCATCCTTTTACAATCTAGGCCCAAGATTGTATGGAAGCATTTCCCTCTCATTTCATTATCCCTAATAGTATTTAAAAAATGGGTAAATTGGTTGGCATTATTGGCAACATTCATAATGATTCATAACGTAAATGGCGTCTGTCATTTTTACAATTTTATTTGTAGTTTTGATGAATGTTTTACTTAATATTAAAACATGTCAGCAATTAATTACTTGTGAAATGTTATCTTTATATTTCCTTGGTGCTTGTTCATTGTATTGTGACATCCTTTGATAGCGCAGTTCGTCATAATATAATTAAATTTGTGGGAGCTCTTCATACTAAGACTTGACATAGGACACTGACACGCCGTGCGGCGTTGGGTACCTAAACCGGCTCACCCAGAACGCCTTCACGCCGTGGCCCTGTACTGCGGTTCTATGTATGATATTTCTATGTTCTCATACCAGAAATGTAATTTTACACAGAGAAATGTAATGATATTAAAATGTAGTCAGCAGGATTCACTCGCAAAGTTTAATTAGATGAAACTTTATAACAATGGGTTTAATGAATTATCTTCTTGAAGATTCCATTATAAGAAAGGGGTCAAGTAAAAATTGAAGGAATAGAAAACTCCTTAATTTGGTAATATAATATGTATTCCTTGTAATATGGATTCCTTGCTGATGTCTCACTGGATAGGCTTGCATGCAAACGAATCCAAGGCCTAATGTAGGGTGTCACCTATCCCCAATATGAACGTATTGTTTTATATTTAAGTACAAAATATTATAAATTTATTAAAAGTTTTTTCGGCGGTAGGTGTGAAAAAGTCTAGACGTTTTGTTTAAAATCAGCTGTTAATTTTATTCAAAAAATCCTAAATACATAATCTTATTTTCCTATTTGTTCGAGTTGTGCATCATTTTAGTGTTGTAAAACATACTTACATAAAATTCTAGTTTATATGTAAGTTCATCACTTCACAACACCACCTGCCAGCTAAGCACCTGCACAAGTTATTTATTTTCAATTGCAAATTATTCACATTACACAATGGCACAATTAGCAAACATACAGAGCAGCCAGAACAAGTTGGAGGAATGCTTCACACGGAGAATGGCTGAACTCGAGGCGAAGCTACAATCTGGTGGTAGTGGTGGTCCTGTCAAAGACACAGTTGCGCGGGTTGCAGAAGAGTTCCGCACCTTCAGAGAGATCATGTTCGAGATGCTTCGGCTACTAAGGAAGCAAATATCGGATTGTGTGCAGGTTCTGGACACCATGGAGACTAGACAGCGACGGAAGGCCCTGGTTTTCTTCGGAGTTACTGAGACCGACAATGAAAGTTGTGCATCGGTGGTCCTTGATGCAATCAACAACTCTATGGCACTCAAGGACATCTCTGCTAATAACATCACCACCTGCCACAGAATTGGCACACCCACACTGGGTCACCATCGGCCAATTCTTGCATGGTTTACTCATGTTGAACATCGCTCGGCGGTGTGGAAGGCCAAAACGAAACTCAGGGGTTCGCCGATTTCCATTAAAGAGTTTTTGACGAAACCACGGCAGCTAGCATTTACCAAGGCCCGACAACACTTCGGCATGCGAGCGGTTTGGACCCAGGACGGCACAGTTATAATTAAAGTACCGGACGGAACCCGTTTCAAGGTTACTTCTGTGGACGAGCTAAATAATGTTGTGTCAAAGCATCCGAAGGCAACAGAAGCTTCTTCTTCGAAGGCCGGAAACAGTGGTGAAACCAAACCGCGTAAGAAGTAAGCATCGCATTCGCGTACTATGGTTTCGGTCTCCCCATATTTTCGGGATTAGTCTACAGTTTATTTTTAATTGAATATTGTTGACCTAATACTTTAAATATTTAACACAATGTAAATTTAATGTATGCTTGTCACAACTCACAAATACCACCACAATGTAAATAATAAATAATAATTATAGCTGTCAAAATTCAACTTGACGTCATGAGCTTCGTTCTGAAACCGTATACAGGTTATACTAAACATTTGTAATTTTTACCTTAAAAATTTTTGTTTATTTTCTTGTTTAGGTTTTTTTTTTATTGTATTCTGGTTACGCTTACTTCCTTTCTTGTATACTAAAATATTTGTAATTGTATAACTATTTTATATTGTCTTGCATTATTCTATTTGTGTACATGGATTGGCTGGCGGGTGGTGCAGAGATTGTTGTGTTGCACCACTTTTATGCTGTTATTGTTAGTTTTTGTTGTTGTTAATAGTCTATATATATTTATTGGTTATTTATTTATTATTTATTGATTATTTATTCATGTATTCGAATGATAACTCGTTTTTCTCTGCTAACGAGTCTGCTACTTCTTCAAGTGATGAAAGTTTTTCTTCAGCAGCTGAGGGGCTCGGTGACTTGGTACGCCAAACATTTAATCAACCAAGTGTTAGACACTTCAACGTGTGTCATATTAATGCACAAAGTGTGCCAAGTCACCATAGCGATTTATTTGAAACTTTTGCTCATGCTGACGTTCATGCCGTCCTGGTTTCTGAGAGTTGGCTCAAACCTCATCTACCTTCAGCTCTCTACCCTCTTCCTGGCTTCATTCTTCTTAGGAATGATCGAGTTGACAGAAGAGGGGGGGGCGTTGCTATTTACCTACGTAGCGATTTTAAATATAAAATGGTTGCTTCGTCCTCTGCTCTTGGGTCACCCTCGGCAGAATATCTTTTCCTTGAGGTTTGGGTCAGGGGAGTGAAAACTCTTCTTGGTGTCGTCTATTGTCCTCCTTCCGTTGACTATTTCTCCAGTCTGGAAACAGTACTGGAATCTTTAGGATCAGAATATGCACATCATATCATCATGGGAGATTTGAATACCGATCTCCTTGTCCACTTATCTCCTCGGTCCCGTCAACTCCTTGACATCCTTGAGTCCGTCAGCCTCCATGTCCTTCCGCTACAAGCTACACACCACAACGGTAATGGCAATGATACTTGGCTCGACGTTATCCTCACATCAGATCCTTCCCTCGTGTCCTCTCATGGCCAATATCCAGCTCCTGCTTTCTCTCATCACGACCTTATTTATCTGTCCTATGCCCTAAAACCCCCTAAATCCCCCTCCAAGGTATTGCATATGCGTTGTTTTGGTCGCATAGACATGGACAAGCTTAACACGGACGCTGCGAAGATAAACTGGGACGTTCTATCAGCTGTTACCTCAGTGAACGACAAAGTAAACATCTTTAATGCCAACGTCCTGGGACTTTTCGACGTTCACGCTCCGGTTAAGAAGGTCAAACTTAGGCGTCCTCCTGCACCGTGGATAACGCGTGGGGTTCAGATGGCGAGGAGGCGAAGGGACCGGGCTTATCGCAAATACAGGAGGGACCGCTCAGAGGAAAATTGGCGTCTCTTCAAGTTTGCAAGGAATCGTTGCAATCAAATGGTACGCAATGCTAAACGCCGTCACATTCTCACCAATATTTCCTCGTCCTCTCCTGCCAGTATCTGGAAATTCCTCGGGACCCTAGGTATTGGCAAGGGGAAACCTCCGGACTTCCATGGGGTGACTATTGGTTTGGACGACATAAATCACCATTTCACCACTTCTGTTTGTATTAGTCGCCAAACCGAGCTTCGCACCATGGATTTCGTATCTAGTCTTCCTATACCCCAAATCGACTCCTTTCAATTTTCTCCAGTAGCACCTGGCGATATAAAAAAAAATAATCCTGTCTATTAAATCCAACGCGACTGGCAGCGATAATATCAGCCGTCGTATGATAGTCCTTATCCTAGACCATCTTCTCCCAGCTATTACCCACATCGTTAATGTCTCCCTCGGCACGGGTAATTTTCCGTCATTGTGGCGGAAAGCACTAGTTATTCCTCTCCCCAAAATCCCAAATCCCTCACTCGTCAACCATTTTCGCCCAATATCCATTCTTCCTTTCCTCTCCAAGGTGCTGGAGGCCTGTGCTCATAGACAATTGTCCGAATTCGTGCACAGAAATAATCTTCTGTGCCCACTACAGTCAGGCTTTAGGCCAGGTCACAGCACCGTTACCGCGCTCCTTAAGGTGACTGGCGATGTTAGGGCGGGCATGGAGGATACCATGGTCACAGTACTGGCCTTGGTAGACTTCTCGAACGCCTTTAATACCATCAGTCACGATATCCTCCTTTCAATCCTCACCTCTCTTGCGATCTCGCCAGAGGCACTGGAATGGTTCTCATCATATCTTCAGGGGCGCCAGCAGTCGGTGCATTTAAACGAGTCATCATCGATCTGGTGCGATATAAACTCTGGTGTCCCTCAAGGCGGTATACTTTCCCCATTGCTATTTTCTATATTCATTAATCTCGTAACCCAAAATCTTCAATGTGCGTATCATTTGTATGCTGATGACTTGCAAATCTATTCTCAGGCTGGTGTCGATGATGTGTCTTTAGCCATTGATAGAGTGAATAGTGACCTAGCATACGTTAAGAGCTGGTCTGACAACTTTGGCTTACTTGTAAACCCCTCAAAATGTCAAGCTATTTTGTTAGGTAGCTCTCGACTGCTAAGCAGATTGGACACCGCGCTTTTACCTGCGGTGATATTTGATGGTTCCCTCATACCTTGGTGCCCAAGTGTCAAGGACCTTGGATTACACATCGACTCCAGTCTGAAATGGCGTCCTCAGATGAACTCTGTTAGTCAGAGAGTTACCGGTACCCTTCGTACTCTGTACCGTTTAAAGAATTTCCTTCCTTCTAAAACCAAAGCGATGCTTGTGCAAGCCCTAATCCTTCCGGTTATCGACTACGGTGATGTGTGCTATTTTGATTTGAATGCAGATCAACTCAATAAACTTGACCGTCTTCTAAATAACTGCATTCGATTCATTTTTAATCTTCGCAAATATGATCATATTTCTTCCTACCGCACTCAACTGAAGTGGCTACCTATTCGCCAGCGTCGCTCTTTACGCGCACTTACTACACTATTCTCGTTACTCACGTCCCCTTTCCCTCCTTCTTATTTATCTTCTCACTTTCTTTATCGTTGTGATACTCATGAGAGAAATCTGCGCTCATCTAATAATCTTCTTCTTAAGTGTCCCCCTCATAGCTCCGACTTCATTCATTCCTCTTTTGTTATTCAATCAATACTTCTTTGGAATTCACTCCCCCTCGAAATCAGGTCGTCTACGTCACGGTTAGCTTTCAAAATGCGCGTTCGGCATTTACTACTGAATGAAGCAGCAGAATCCCTTCACTAGCCCATCATATCATATTTATAGTATTATGTATTTTATGTACCTATAATTATACAGTATTTATATATAGTTTATATATTTATATATATGTATATGTTTTATTATACTTTACATACTCTTTATTTTATGCACCTTTTATTATGTTTATTATTATAATATAATTCTCTTCTTCGTAATTTTATGCACCTACCCTGTTTCAACTCTGCATCACCCCAAGGTTGACTGTAAGAGAATGCCTTCGGAATTAAGTCCGCCTATATACATACAATGTATATGAAGTGTATAAATAAATAAATAAAAATAAAATAAATCAGCAATATGGACATTAGTCTGATGTAAATTGAAATAAATAAAAATAAATAAATATATTATAGACTGCCTCGGTGGCGTGGTTCGATCGCCTCGGGTTCGATCCCCGGGTCGGGCAAAGTGATATTGGATTTTTCCATATCAGCCCGGAGTCTGGAATTTGTGCCCGATATGGCGATAGGATCCCCCCTATCACATCTGGGACGGAACTAAGCTTGGCGAAATGTGGGTGTTCTAGTTCGCTAGTGCGCCTCTGCCTACCCCTTCGGGGATACAGGCGTGAGCTTATGTTATGTTATGTAAATAAATATACTTGTCTTCTACCTTTTTTGTACTTCTTACGTCTTATCCCACTCCAATGTGGACTTACCAAGCATGTATCAGAAAGAATTCGGCTTAGTTTTTACGATCTGCCTTTGCAGAATCTAATTCCACATTTTCTTTTAGTTGCATACAATGCTGTCATGATACTTTTAATCATGCGTTTAATATAGTGTTTATGGACAATAGCTCTCACTTACTATCAGGTGACCCAACACTTCGTTTGCTACACTCTGCTATAAAAAAGCTTTAAATAACACTTTGAATTATAATTGCACATTTAGGCTGTTTAATTAAATTTCACTGTACTGCCCAAATGTGTTGCGAAATTACACGCTGTAATTAGTTATAGTCTATCTGACAAATTATATTTGGTCAGGTTGGCACTACATTGCATATGATTACGTTTGTGTTGCGTTTACTTTTATTTACAGCCAATCACTAATTTCCATGGATGATTTAGGGATGGTGAAACCGGGATTTTTACCGGAATAATGTTTTACCCAAGAAAAAAAAGTTTATCAGGTGCAGAGTTTTTTTTTTTTTTTTTTTTTTTATTCTTTATTTAATGAGCTTGATCACTAAGTGAACATGTCGCTCAATAATGTACACAAAAAATTACAATAAAGAGAAAAAAAAATTAATGTCTATTATCAATACACCGTCTTACTAATTTGTACAATTGAATGGCTTGTTTTGTTGTAGGGGAGGCCAAAAGTAGATTACAGTAACTGAAATTTCTCATCATATTGCCAAAATAAAATTGTCTTTCCGCCTCGTTCCTGCCACACTCCACCATAACATGGTACACATCTTCAGGAACACCACATTGTACGCAATTGGGAGACGATACTTTTTTCATTAAAAATGCAAATTTGTTTAGTGGGATGTGGCCGGAACGAAGGCGCAATGCGGTCCTTACATCACGACCATTCAGTAAACAGTCAATCCATGGGAAACGTTGTGGGTGTGGTTGGATAGTTCTGTACCATATACCACTCTCTAACGATCGCCTATCAAAATATTCACACCACATCTCATAGCATTTATCTCTGATAAAAGGGATATGTTCAGAATAGTGAGAAAGAACACTGAAAGTCTCGCCATCATGACAAGCCTGTTTGGCTAGAATATCAACCCTTTCGTTACCTAATAGTCCAATATGGGACGGAATCCATTGCAGTACTATATGTTTGTTGTTAGATCTAAGGTTACGAATAATGTCTAGAATGCTGTAGGCTATCGGTAAGCCTCGTAAAGACGAGGTACACCGAGCCAGATGTAGCAGCGAACTTTTTGAATCCGTCAAAATAACGAATCGGTCATAGTCCAGTGAGTCGATATACGATAAGGCTTTGGCTATAGCAATAAGTTCAGCATGCATAATAGAAATCGTCTCATTTGTTTTTATTTAGGTGCAGAGTTTTCTGCGTCTCCTAAATCAATTCTTGAAGGATGAAATAAAATTATATTTAGAGGTATATACGGGGTTTATAAATTTTTAAATACGATCTACTAGAGGCGTTGTATTGTAAGTACAGCATTTATACTCCAAGTACACTGTTCATTCTTTTGAACGCACTTGAATAACCATTTTATACCTAAAGTCGTAAGTTCATCAAAAGTTAAGTTGCAATAATTTTCCGATACACGATCTAACATTTTCATCAGAATCAATATTTACACGTGAATTTCCAACTAGCGAAATGGCAAGCGACCAACGTGTAGAAAGCCTTTGGCCGTCGCCAATTCCTTTGACGCTTCGGAAACACGATTAAGCCCACGTTGTGCAAATAGCATAGAACACATTTGACAAACAGCTAACTGCAGTGGGTCACATAATGTGGGCCGATGAGCACGAATAGGATAGTACTGATGTTATTAACTCCTACTAAATATGGGACTTGTATTCGGTTATTACTCATCTTAGTAGCATTTTTATACACACTTTGTATGTTTAATTATAAAATATTTTAAAATTAAAAAAGGATGATAAATAAAAATAGTACTCAACCTATGAACGACAATAGGAGAATGATTAGAAAATATTTTGCTAGTAAACACTATAAAAAAAATATAGGTCTATATTATATATATAGGTATATCTGGAAATGTTAAGGGGGAGGCCTATGTTCAGCAGTGGACGTTCTATGGCTGATGTTGATGATGATCATGATGATGACGACACACTATAATACAATTAAAAGTACAAAGTTTTATTCATTTTGTGCGCACATCAAGCATATATAAATATACACTTCTAACCACATTCAACTAATAATGTGCTGATAAGTACTTCTTTTAACAAACCTATATTACGTTTATTTTTCATACCGTAATGACGCATACAGCTGTATATTTTAATAATACAGAAGACATCTTATTTAACCAAAACATTGTATCCGTACAACGTGCAAAATTGGGTAAGAATAATACATGAATTACACGAACAACAAATCGGAAACATTAACGTGAAAATTCCGTTAACCCGTATTCCGGTCGCTGACAGCCCTACGCGCGTGCTCTCCGCACGAAATTTGCGAAGGAAATGTTACTGAAAAAGGTTTATTTTTGAGATACCGTGTGTTACACGTTATAATGGGGAAACGCAGTCGTTACGAAGATCCTCCAGGCGATATGTGTGACGTAAATAAAATGAATAAGCGCAATGCAAGACCGTTGCCTAAGCTGAACATTTCGGATATTTTAGGGTTAATTTTCATTTTTATTTATTAGAAGCTTTGTGTTCATGACATCTAATTTATAACTGTATTTTATTTAACTGAACATCGACTTATTCTGAGTAATTTTTTACAAGAGAAACAGCCTGACAGACAAACTAAGCAAAGATTTTCTTATAAATAATTATTCGAACTAAGTCGAAGTGCGATTTAAAAATTCTAAATCCCCACTAAGTTTGTTTTTATAACTCATACTTAGTCGAAGTTCGCTCTATAGATCTCAGCCTAGGTATCATACATTACAGTATTGGCTCTAATCGTAAAGCTTTAAACACATCAATATAATATACCCTAGATGCACAGTTCTTTGCAAATATCCTCCTAAAAAGTGGTCTCAGGAATAAAACAAAGAAAAAGATCACAAGTTCTAATTACATCAAAACAAATATAACCCTATGCAAGTGTTATAGAGTAGCTTTTTAAATGAAATGAGCAAGCGTTCTTAAATTTGAATTTTGAAATTTAGAATTCTATCGGCATCCGACTGTATGCAAAAGGAGTGCTTAAGCACTTCTTTGCTGTCCCATTTTCCGAGTGTCAACTGTGCATCTAGGTAAATAATATATCGATGTTTAAACACCTTAAACGTTAGTAAACAGCTCTGTTCGCCAGAGATTGGTAACTGGTTCTTTATCTCAAGCCCACTCAGATTGATTTATAAGGGTACATTTTATTGTGGCTTATCCGGGTTTATCCCGTAATTAAGTCCGACTTTAACCGTAAGCCGGGTAAGGAACGGGTCAAACTGACCCCCACGATACCTTTGACCTTGATAACAATGGCTTCACCTTTGAAGAGTTTGATCATTTGGAATTATTCATTAATTGGTTCTTCTTCTTTTAAAAATAATGGCTTCCACGCATTTGCGATGATTTAGCCAATGTCAAGGTAAATAGAGAAATTATGGTTTCACAATAACCATATGGATGGTCTCAAGATCCTGCTGGGATTATGGCGGTAATTCCTTAACGCGCGGTACCCCTCAGATGACCTTCACACGGCGAATCAACCGAACAAAGCTAGCCAACGCACCAAAACTCATCAAAGATCACCGGTTAAAAAGTTCCACATTATATCTCTACTATCTATCTTTACTGCAGTTTGATGCATTAAACCACATCACTTAAAAACCAACAAATACAGCTCTAGAGAATAATATGAAATAATTTTAACAAGCGACGCCCTCCCTGTCAGACTTCCCGTCAAAATCCCCTCATTAATTGGTTAAATTTTAAAATAAAAAGTCTTTTCGGTGATAGAAAGTAAGATGACGGTAAAAGAGTCGTTCTATCTGCTCTTATTCTACCTCAATGTAGGATCGACGCAACTTGAATGAGACTTCATGAATCTTGCAGAAAAGATTTAGCTTAGTTTTTACGACCAGCTAACCTAACATCAACCATGTTCAAGGATTCCAGTCGATGGCAAATAGATAGATAGATAACTCTATTGAACACCTTAATAATTTAACAATTTAAACAAGATAAACCTTAAACTATAAAATGTTAAATTAGGCGGTCTTATTGCTTAAAACGATCTCTTCCAGACAACCTTATGAAGGATTTAATTTAAGGGTCTGCAGGCAATTGAGGGTGTATAATAAATAGTTTCACAGAATAAATACGTAATAGTTAAGTACTTAAATAAATATATGCATAATATATATACAATTAATATGAATTTAGCAATAAACTAATTTAAACACCTATAGCTATAGCTATGCAAAATATAGTGTACGAGCTATGTGAGCGATGACTGGTAGTGATATTTTAATCTGGTTTTAAACGTAGTTATATAGTTAGTAAACCTACACAAAATTTTGCCACTTAATATTAAACCCAAATCTTTTGGTCCTGTTCTTATACTAACAAACTCCTAGACTAAGGAGGCATGTATTGTCTACTAATTACTCTAAATCAACACCGTGTGTAATCATAGGTTCCTAACTATTTGTGATTGTTCGATTCGATTAGCACAACAGTGAGTTTACGCATCAATACACGTCTCTATTTAATCAACTAACCCCTAATTGGTTAGACACGGGTAATTTCAATTGCGTTTAGATGTAAATCTAATTAAAGTTGTATTAGAATTCACGTGTTATTAGCAGATAGGAGTTGAACGCTTGTTTGAAGTTGGTACTCCTATGGTCTATTTATAAGGTACTAGAAGCTTATACAAAGACGTATATGTTATAATATCATTCTTCTTATTTTTAAAATAATGGCTTCCACGCATAAGCGATGATTTACCCAATGTCAAGGTAAATAGAGCAATTATGTTTTCACAATGACCATGAGACCCAGATGTGGATGATCTCAAGGTCCTTTTGGGATTATGGCGGTAATTCCTTCTTGTGCGGTGCCACTCAGATGACCTTCACTCGGCGAATCGACCGAACAAAGCCAGCCAACGCACCAAGCAAAACTTATCGAAATCACCGGTTAAAAAGTTTCCACATTATACTGTCCATCTTCACTGAAGTTTAATGCACTAAACCACAACACTTAAAACCAATAAACACAGCTTGTTAAAATAATATGAAATAATTTTAACAAGCCGTTTCTGCAACGTATTTAGTAACATCTAAGTGTATTTATGTATGTATATATATCCAATATCGACGTAATTATTATACAAAATAAACATTTCGAACAATCCAAAGAATCCAATCACAACAATAATGAAATACGAGATTCTCAAATAACTTTATTATATTATAATCTTAATTGAAATTCGCTAATGGCTCTCAGTTTCGGAATACCTGTTAATTTATTAAAGTAAAGTTTACGTTTCACCCGGCGTATTTACAATGAAATAATAACGATGTAATAACTCAAGTAAAAGACGGTAGCTATTTAATGAAGCACCTTGTTCAGGAGCGTATTCCATCAGCCCAATTTCAGAGGTTAATTTGGATGGAAAATACGGCTATCACATGTAACGTTAAATAAAATTTGCTTGTTGCTGTAATTTTGGTTGTGATTTTAGGATACAAATAAATAAATATTTCAAGAAAGAAAGAAGAAATAATAAATAAGTATTTCCATAAATGTTATTGAAAAAAATATTTTTCTTAAAGCGAGAATTGAATTTCTTTATTGTTTATTGAAATTAAACTATTTTTACGGATTATATCACGATTTGGTTTTAATTTTTATGCCCGACGTTTCGAAAGCTTTGCCAAGCCTTTCGTGATATAATCCGTAAAAATAGTTTAATTTCAATGAATAACATTCACGTAAACCTAAGAAATCATTCTTTATTGTTTATTTCAGTGGAACTACGATAGATTTATCTCTCTCTTCAACTTCTAATATTTGCATAGAATACTAGCATACTACCTCGGTGGCGTATTCGTATTTCGGTACTACTATCGTCCTGAGGTCTCGGGTTCGATCCCCGGGTTTGGCAAAGTGATATTGGATTTTTCCGTATCAGCCCGGAGTTTAGAATTTTTGCCCGATATGACGATAGGCTCGCCCCCTATCACAAATGGAAACTAAACTTCGGCGAAATGTGGGTGTACTCGTCCGCTAGTACGCCTTTGCCTACCTTTTCGAGGATACAGGCGTGAGCTTATGTTATGTTAATACTAAAATACCAATACTACCCAATCTAAATGTTAATGCTACGTTAGTTAGACTATAAAAGTCTAACTGTTGATTGACAATATCATAAGTTTTTCCCTCTTTTCCTCTACGTTGTATAATTACTTACTGGTTATTTATAATATTTATCATTGTCAACAGGGGTGGTGTTAGCCTAAGATGGTTTTGGCGCTGATGGTCGGAGTGCTGTGCGTGTGGGGCCGCCTGAGCGTCGCCAACCCTGAAGCGAAGCGGCTTTACGACGACCTGTTGTCTAACTACAACCGCCTGATCCGGCCAGTTGGTAACAATTCAGACCGGCTCACCGTCAAAATGGGACTTAGGCTCAGTCAGCTCATCGACGTTGTGAGTACTATTTGCAATTATTTATTTTGATACATCATCTTGAATTTGTTTACTCAAACCATATCGATATTCACCAGTTGAACCCAAATTAATTTTTTTGGAATTAGAATGTCAATTATGATGACTTTTGTAGTATGAGTAATGACTTGTAGTCTAACAACAATCACCTCTTCTGACAAATTAGTAACAATTCAAACCGACTTGGGAATGGGACTTAGGCTCAGTCAGCTCATCGACATTGTGAGTACTATTTGCTATTATTTCGTTTGATATACCATGTTGAATTTGTTTACTAAAACCATATCGATATTTACTAGCTGAATTCAAGTGAAATTTATTGGTAATAGAATATCAGTCACGATGTCTTCTGTAATATTAGTAATGACTTGTAGTCTAACTACAATCACGTCTTTCTTCTTCTTCTTCAGCCTCTCTCAACCATTTTGGTGTCCCTCATCAACTTCCAATTTTCGCGACTTTATGCTTTGTGTATCCAGTTCGAACCGTCGACCTTCTTCACGTCGTCTTTCCAGCGCATTTGCGGTCTTCCTTGAAGGCGTTTTACAATCACCTCATCTAACATATTAGTTACAATTCAGACCAACTCATCGTCAAAATAGGACTTATAACCAATCAGCTTATCGACTTTTTAAATGCTATTTGCATTTATATATTTTGACATTTTAAAATGCAAACCATATATAATGAAATTCGCGGGTTTAGTACAAGTGAATAGTAGAGCGTAGAATATCGGTCATGGTCTATATACAAATTTGTGTGACCAAATCTCTAATACAGTACAGTTTGTACTACATATTATAATGGATGTAACATGGATATAGTAAGCACTAAGCATTAAGCCACCTACACTAGCCAATCTCTCACAACGAATCCCGACAAGTTTCAATATCTGTATCTGGAGATTACTTCGTATTTGCTATTGAATATGATGTCACAGTAAGATTATCGACAATACAATCGCATGAATGTAGTGATTCCTTGATTAAATAATATTTGAGTAATTCTAGAAACTGCAATGAATCTAAAGCAAGATGAAAGCTTATACCTAAAGTTTCTCACGTCTTTACTGAGATTGAGTGTAAATATCGATGTTCTAAAAGTGTTTGCGGATAGTTAGGATTTTGATTTGTTTTTGAGAATAGGTACATAAGTAAAATAAATGCTTATTTTCCTACAATTCAAATTACGTATCGTTGCAACACCACCACCTACCATGTGATCCGCCATGTATGAAACAACTAACCAAAACTAATATTATGTAATTTATTTCAAATAACATTAAAGCTGTACAAAATTTGCTATCCAAATAACATTAAAATTATGCAGCGTTAACCACACAAAACATACGCGCAGTTAAATACCAAAATTACAATCACGAACGCCATTGCGCCATATTTCGATTCAATTCGTAACTCGGACACGATCATGCTAAATAGCATTTGGTTAGAAATAACTACGGCTTATTCCAACGTTATATCTTTAAATCCTTTCATTAAATCGGATTTTGGGTTCTGCCGATCACTACAAGTTTATGTTTGTGTTACTCATCATCATCATCATCATCTTCATCAGCCATAGGACGTCCACTGCTGAACATAGGCCTCCCCCAAAGATTGTGTTATTCAGTGTATGTTAATTAATTAATTCGAGAATACTGGAATTTAGTAATCAGGGGATTGCTCACTTATACCTCTATTTTTCTATAAGATTTTGTGTGCCATTGAATACTGCATTGTGTATGTGTAGAACACTGGGAATTGCACTTTCTCATTTTTTGATATTTTTCCAAGGACTTTTTTTCAAATTGATTGGCTATCAAAATATTTAGGTAGGTATTAGCTTTATTCTGTTACTATCACGTTCTCCTTTTTTGTTATTATTTTTATATCAATGAATGAATAAAACATTCTAAAACCTTTTTAAAAACGTGAAAATATCAGGAAAGCTAAACAACCCACTGTTTTAAAAACTCAAACTATATCGTAATGAACAAAAGGATCATTTTGAATGTTTAAAGGAGTTTTGCAGAATACAATACCCCTAGCTGGAATTAGTCGTTCCAATAATTTTCAATTCAATCAAAAAGGTTCAAATCTATTCAACTCTGACAATCGATTGGAGGATTCATTTAACTAAAACTGGATGCAGTTTAATTGAAACTGAGGCTTGACGACGAATTCGGTTTCGAGTAATCAATTTATATTCAATACTTACCGAGCACTTTAAATACAATAAAGTAGGTAATGTTAATTATCACAGAGCTCTTTTAAAACCAATCACAATTTAAATATAAGTTATATTCAGTTATTTCTGTACTTGATATATATGTACGTGATATATGTATTAGGAACTACGTTTATTGAAATTTTAGTATATTATTCGTAGGGAAACTTAAAGATTCAAGCAAGCATTATTTGCAGTCTAGAAATATTAAGAAAATGTTTGATATAATATGACGAGAAAGCCTGAAAACCCAGGGAAAATAGGAGATGAATGAAGGGAGGGATGAAATTAGTTTATGGACGCCTTAATAATTTTTTTACGCAATTATGTATATACTGATATTACCATAATATAATAAAAAGATCTCGTAAAATCTTTCCGACAGGTAGAGCCGGGAACAAAAGCGAGATTTACTAAATTAAAAAAGATATCCAAAGTATTCATCACGTAAAATACACAACTTTGAATCACAAAGTAAACTTCCCTCAAGGTATCCAAATACCGAATTTATTCGGCACTGCTAACAAATTAGTATTCGCTCTTTGGTCTGGTTCAAATATTTTAAACCGATACCGAGCCTTAGCGTTGATTGGGCCCTCTTACTCAAACGTATCGATTGGTAGATTTTCCTTTTTGATTGTAAAGATCGTTTACGAGGTCTTTAGTACTTTCTTTATTCGTTTGTAACACGTTTGAACGTTGTTCTTGTTCCATTTTGGATCGTTTATGTTTATTCTTCAATTAATGGATAAAACAGTGTTCTAAGAAACAATCTTTGAAATTGAATATTTCAACAAAGATTTATTAAATCATAAACTCAGGCATCAGATATTTGATACTAATAGGAGGTATATTGTAGTCAAATTTAAATACACTTTTTTGTAAATCGTGCTGCATACTTAGTCACTGAAAATAAAATATAGACACTAGACGTTGACGAAAATATTACTACATAGTATAAAACAAAGTCGCTTCCCCTCTGTCCCTATGTATGCTTAGATCTTTAAAACTACGCAACAGATTTTGATGCGGTATTTTTTCAAAAGGAAGGTTTATATATATAATACATGTATAACTTCATCTCCTAAAGACATTTACTAGGGGATAAATGTTTGTCTCGCGGACGTAGCCGCAGGCAAAAGCTATTTAACATAAAGAAACAAAATTAGCAGTAAAAAATACAAGTTTACTTATCCTTGCATCATTATAGTTTGCCAAACCATAACCAGATAACAAGACTTTTCCCTTAACAATCTTGAAGACACACACCCATGCCTTATAAGAAGTATATAAAACTATTCTCCCTGGTATTTCGCGTGACATAAATTCGCACTACGTCTTTCACTTAACCTTTTTCCTTTCAGTCCATCGCAATTGAGGATAAGAACAATGGAACACTGGCGTCACTTACTCAGCATATTTTTAGACAGGCGTGCCGCCGTTTTATGTGGCCTCGTGATGTGAAAGCTTTAAGAATGTATTTTGGACAATTTAGTGTCACCTTCAGTGGTGAAGCCAGAAGAGAGGCACTAGTTTCTTACTAAATATCTCTCATAGTTCAGAATTAGATAAGATATTATGTATTGATAGATAATATTACAAGCAGTGCTTACCACGCATGTCCTCATTTCTGTGAAACCACTCTTGAGATTTTTATAAATCTACAAGAACTATTAAGAGTATTCCAGTGCATTAACAAATTCTATTTCACAAATGGCCGTCTGTCCATAATGGAGAGATGCCGCCGCTGATTCGTCAATTTGAATATCGACCGATAGTAACGGCCAGACGTTCCAATTTTAAATTTCATCGCACTCTTTCTTATCGAGAGCGACGACCAACGGTTGTTTTTCATTGATATTCCAGTGACAGTTATTTGATTAGACGCTTGCGTATTACGAATAGTTTTTATTAGGATGCCATTCGATACCGAACTCAGATTACAGAATATCTAATAGTACATACCTAGATGTAATTTGAAGATTTTATTAACTTTTTCAATCTCAAGTTGTTTGTGTCTGACCTTACTACGTCATAGTTCTCCTTTAGGTCTCCTCAAATAGTAACGTTTGCGTCTGATTCATTTTAAGTAAAAATGCTATGTAACGTTGCTATTCATATACGTAAGAACTCTCCAATTCATTAATATTTTTTCCATAATATGATTATTGTAACTTCGAAATATAAAGTAACAATTAAAATATGAATCCAAAATGCGATTCTCCACTAGGTCAATATTGGATCAGATGCACAATGAGCCTAATTTATTTAAAGAAATTATAAACGGAAACTCAGCAATATTGAAGTGGTAACATGCCTTTCGTTATTGGAAGAGTGAGGTAATGTTCATTATAGAAATACAACGAAATAAAATAAATTCCAACTGTGTAGTATTTTAGCAAAATATACCAAATACCATCACATTGCTCTTAAGCCGATTGTAGAAAATCCCAAACCACAAAACAAATAACGAATTCTCCTATTTTACAGTTCGCTTCGTAGAAATACTTTTGTGTTTATTTCCAATGCACTGATAGCAGATAGTCTATAAACTTGTGATGTTTATTTTATTTGGTAGCTATCTAGTAAAGTTATTAGTATTGTTTCTTGAGCAAAGTTAATTACATGATAACGAGATGATAACAAGTGGAAAACTTCCAGAGTCCCAAAAAAGCGGACGACCCAAAAAGCGCTGACTGGGCGTTTTGGCGGATGATATGAGAGTCAATGGTCTTACTGTGGAGGATGCTCAAGACCGGGCGAAGTGGAAGCGTTTAAGTAGGAAGCCGGATCCTGGCACTAGGGCGGAATAACGCCAGGCAGAAAGAAAAAGATTCCCAATAGAGCTGTTCATAGCAAAATACCAGCAAAACGAGTCTCCAGTAATTTATTTCAAAACACTCACAAATCCAAAAGAATTTGTGTTAGCGACCTAGGAATCTATATTGAGAAAGTGGAAAAACCTCTAGTAACTTTAAAACGTATTGATGTGTCTACTTTTGTAATATTTTGGCCAGTCTAACCAAACTCTATGGAGGATTGCTTTAACGTTAATAGACGTATCTTTCCATAAACCATCTCCCTATCCGTAACATTATCTCAGAAATCATTTCATGTTTATGTCACTCCTGTATGCCTTTGCCTTGTCATTGAATTTACCCACATAATATTGATGGCATCAGGTTGAAAGTCTTTTCGTGTCTTATCATTGTTCACTTGATGTCAATCACCATCCCCCATCACAAACAAAACATCTTTTTGTACATCAAATACCCGTACGAATTTCGGCGATTTATTCTCAAAAGGCTCCTTTATCTGAGAGACAATACTGGGGACCTTTATAAAAAGAAATTCGCTAATGAACGAAAATACCACATTCCGTTCTTTGAATCACAAAGCGCCGCATGTGCCACTTTGTAAAGAATCAATGGAATTAAACTAAATCTTTAAAAAGAGATTTACGTAAATATTTATTTGAGTGGGTGGCAAATCAATATGGGATTCTAAGGGCGACTTGCACCACTATTGCTAACCTACAGTTAGTCCTAACCTCAAGTTAAATTGAAAATGAAATATATGAAGGGCATGTAATTCATTACATGTAATGTGCTACATGCAATTACAGATAATAAATGATGACATTTAATTAATTACATGTAATGAATTACGTGTCCTTCATATATTTCTATTTCAATTTAACTTGAGGTTAAGGCTAACTGTAGGTTAGTAATAGTGGTGCAAGTCGCCCTAAATTTAATAACCTAAGTCTGGATTATGAATATTTTTATCGCAAAAACGTAAACAAGTAAGTAGGTTACCTGAAATTAGCTGTTCATTTACGAAAATAAACACCCGTGATCCTATATAAATAATGGATTTCTTGCTAATATTTAGAAAAATGAGTTTGGCCAACCAGAAACGTACTGAATGAGATGCAACATATCCTTGTTTTTTTCCGTGTACTGCAAAGTATACTACACTTCATGGAAAACACAAAGTGTGGACCATGGACGTAAAAGAGATGGACAGAGCGCTTGCAACATTGACAGTGAAACAGGTTTTTCGGCCCATTCGATCTATCGACACGTAATGGCGGCGACTGATCAAATGGGCCGAAAACCCTGCTTCACTTTCAATGTTCCTAGCGCTCCATCCATCTTTGTGGACCAAGAATACCAGCGGCCGGAGATAAACAATGAGTTTATTCAATGATATCATCTCCTAAGAAATCACATGTATGAATCTCGTCACGGATACTGCTAGTAGGATAATTTACCCTTTTTGTCAGATTTTACAATAATTATATTTATTTACGACACTCCGTTGAGCCAATAAATAGAAAAGCTTTCCACCTCTTTGAAGTTGAAGCCTTTGTGTGAATTGTACTTTGTTTTTAAAAGGAATTGATTCACTCTCCAGATAAATTGAATCAACAATCTTTCATGTTTTAAGATTTTCTGCTTTATTATTGAGAAAAGGCTACTGCGAACTATCTGATTGTATTTATAAAAAAACGCACGAATACTGTCTCTGGAATTATTGAATCAAAGAATACTAGAATTTGTTCGAATCTTAAAAATTCAAACAAGTGATCGATCATGAGTTTTTTAAAACATTTTCGCTAGCGACTAAATAGTGGGGTAAGTTTTCGCTAGCGACTAATAAAAAAACTCATGATCGATCATCTGTAAAAATCTTAAAAATTCAAACAAGTAATCGATCATGAGTTTTTTAAAACATGTTTCGGTAGCGACTACGTAAAATAATTTGTATGAAAATATAAATTCCCCACACTAGAGGCGTTTGCGTGCTTGTCATACAAACATTTTACGTACTCGCTAGGGTGAAATATAAAAAATAACTCATGGTCGAGCTACAGAGCCAATATCCGGACCCTGAAACGAAACGAATCGCAGATCACAAACGTAGTTGGAGTGGTAGAGCCGGGTCGGCTCGACCGGTTAGATACCACTGTCTCACAGAAAACCGACGTAAAGTGCAGCTTGCTGTCGCGTTTCGTTCGGTGAGTGAGAACCGGCCCATTTACCCCCCTCCCCTTCCCAATCCCTTTTCCCTCACCTTCCATTTCCTCTGTTTAGGTTGGCAACGCACCCATGATTCTTATTGTATCTTGGGTGTATATGGGCGGTGGAGATCACTTACCATCAGGTGATCCATCTGTTCGACAGTCTTCGCTATATAAAAAAAAACGTAGTCAACAATTTGTATGTGCTAGAACTTCTAATTATCGATCGACTTCCAAAAAGAAAGAGGACCTCAATTCGTCTGTACTCCTTCGTAAAGGGCAAGTTCGGAGTACCCTCAACCGGCGGAAATGTATGAAACGATGCATGAATGTCGATGAGGCAAAAGAGGTGTGTCAGGATCGTAGCTTGTGGCGCTCAATTGCCTCTGCCTACCCCTATGGGATACAGGCGTGAGTGTGTATGTATGTATGTATGTATGTATGTTACACGATATCTCCTCCAAATGTAGACCGACTTACAAAATTCTTTTTGTATTCGATAGAGCTTATTTCAAGGGTGGTCCCATATAAATTTGGTCACGATCGGATTTAAAGTCCATTAAATGTTTAAACTTGTGATTATTATTATGTACGATAGATATATGGTAAAGATAAGTTATCGTGAGTTTACTACGTGTATGTATGTATCGTGTAGGTGTATGTGTGTAGGTCGATCTGGAAATATTTGGGGGAGACCTATGTTCAGCAGTGGACGTCATATGGCTGATGATGATGATGAGATGAAGTGACTCGCAGAGATGAATGTCGTCACGTTATAAAATAGACAAATGCACCAGTGATCTAACAATGCTAATCTTTGGGGTATTTTCCGATTTGTACCGAAAAGTACGAGCTCATCTCGGAAAATAAAATTATCTAACAATAAATCTAAACCATCGACATAAATTGGACTTAATATATTTTTATAGGAATCGTTTCTAGAATAATAAAAATGTAATGTAGTAACTCCGTATGGAACAGAAAGCTTTTATATTAAACGCGCGTGTTCTTGAATCACAATGTGTTTTCCATTGCGCCGCGCGTTTCAAGTACTTCAACAAACGCCCACAAGAGCAGCACTGCATTGGATGCAAGGCAAACTCTTCGTGGTAGAAAAGTTGTTTGTAGTTTGATATCTTTCGACGATTTACGTATATGTCGATTGTTATAAACATTGCAAGTTACTTATAAGGGTCTTTTCAATAAATGTTAGATAATACAAAAAGCAGTGATAGCTCTGTTGGAAATGGTACGGACTGTCGAGACGAGTGTCGGAGGTTCGAGACCAAGGTTGAGTGGTAGAGCCACGCTGTAGACAATTACGTCTACAGAACGAATGGACCGGCTCGACCGGTTTGATACCACTGTCTCACAGAAAACCGACGTAAAGTGGCAGCTCGCTGTCGCGTTTCGTTCGCTGAGTGAGATTTCCGGTGGCCCAATTCCGCCTCCCTTCTTTAAGTCCTTTTCCCTCCCCTTCAACGGCATCTCCCCGACAACGCACCCATGATTCTTTTTGAGTCTCGGGTGTCTATGGTCGGTGGAGATCACTCACCATCAGATGACCCATCTGCTGGTTTGCGTTTCTGCTATAAAAAAATTAAAGTGGGCTAAGGGCAGGTAAATAAATGCACAAACGAATATAATATATCTTACTGTCTTATCGGTTTATTTGTCTAAACCGCTAACCCACATTTTAACTGATATGACCGGCAATAAGTCAATCCGTAGTATCCAGTATTATCAATTCTTGCGTAAAGGACAGATCAAAGTACCCTTGCATCTGAAGCTATAGTTCCAGAGATACGGTCCCGATCGGACAAACATTTGCTCAACGATATTGTCGAGTCTGTGATGTATTGTTTGATAACAACTGACGATACAGATGAATTCTAATATGCTGGATGTGTTTGTGTTTATGTATATTTATTACATTTTAAAACCTTTTTCTCTACCTGGTGGGTTAGGGCCCACTTTAATGTGGGATAGGCGCAACACACTTTTTTAAGCATGTTGCAGAAAATATTTTGTTTAGTTTTCAAATTAAGTCCACTACCTCGGTGGTATGTTTGTATTTCTGTACGCCTGGCAACCTAAGGTCTCGGGTTCAATACCCGAGTCGAGCAGTGATATTGGATTTTCGATCGACTTCCAAAAACGAGAAGGTCCTCAATTCGTCTGTATTTTTTATGTATGTTACGCGATATCTCCGCCGAATGTGGACCGATTTTCAAAATTATTTTTGTGTTCGATAGAGCTTATTTCAAGGGTGGTCCTATATAAATTGGTCTTGATCGGATTTGGAGTCGGTCCGTTAAGTTTTTAAACTTGGGATTATTCCACATCAGCACGAAGAATAAAATTTGTACCCGATAGGCGATAGGCTCGCTCCCTATAACATCTGGGATGGAACTAAGCTCAGCGAAATTTGGATGCTCTAGTTCGCTAGTGTACCTCTGCCTCAGGACAGTATTGGTACCGAAATACAACCAAGCCACCGAGGCAGTCCACTATTTACTATATTGCACTATTGAGGGTCATAATTGAAAAACGCTTACGAAGATCTGATATTACAAAACTGTTACCTTTTGTAAATGCTTCTAATTTCCTCTCAACGCCTGCAACTGCGGTTCATGAATAAAATCCCTGATTTAAAACTGCCGCACATTTTTGCCAGAAGCGTGCATTTTAGTGCCCGCACATATTTCTTCGAGCTTTCTCTGTACGCTTTCTCATATAAAAATATAGTGTGGCAACGGCGAGCACCAGATGTTCAGCTCTGTATTAGATTTTTCCACTTTAAGTTATTGTTGTTATAGCGTATGAATTTAAAGAACACTTTATATTAATATTAAAATTTAAGATCGTGAAAAATTATTTTTAACAAACATTGAGTTTTGTCTCTTTCTAGATCTAGTGGCAGCATATTGGCTGTTTCAGGGAAAGCGATTTTTCTAATTTTATTTGTTCTAATTAAAACCCCCTAGAGGAGGTTGACGTCAGGTAGGCAATCATAAAAACTAAGCCAAGTCTTTTTTGCAGCTTGTTGAAAAACATTTCCCTCCTTCCAATGCAATCAGGTAAAAAATGTATTGCCTCATGTACACACGGTAGAAGAAAGAATTTGATGATTTTCATTAAGATGTGGTATAAAGTTTTTAACAATACCCAGTAACAGTACGAACAAAATGCTAATTTTGTTATTAATTCTTCGACAGTCTTTTGTCCTTCAGACGCAAAAACGAACCGGTATCCAACTTAAATTCTAAGATACCCTGCACTAGAAGAGGGCTTATTTCATCGATATAATAATATACCTAGATGCACAGTTGACGCTCAGAAAGTGGGACAGCCAACGAGTGCTTAAAATGTAAGTAAGCACTTGTTGGCTGACAGTCGGGCGCCGACCGTTCGTCTGTGAAGATGCCTAAATGCTCTGTGAAAGAGTGCAAAAATAACACTCTTACAAAGCGCAAAACACATGGGATTTCATATTTTAAGTAAGTATAATTCCCTTACTTGATTCTTAAAACCTTAATCATGTTAAATTAAGTATTAAACGTGTATAAATAATTAATTTAACAAATTCAGTTAATAAAATATTTTGTCCCTTTTGAAATCATGATTTGGAACAATGAAATATATGGAGTCGTTTTTTTTGTAAATATATTATATTTATTTTAAATTTATGATTTTTTTTATTAATTTTATTTATTAATTACAGATTTCCATGAAATGAAATAGTAAGAGATAAATGGCGTAAAATTATTTCCGAAGAAAGGAGAGAAGAAAATTTTAAACCCAATTACTCAAGTGTGGTTTGTTCAGACCATTTTGCCGATTCCGATGGATATTATACAGAAAAAGGGATTAGGAAAATTTAAAAAAATGCTGTACCAAAAATAAAGGTGATAAATTGTCATCAGCTACATTGTCCTTAACTAATGTTTACTATTTAATTTAACAATATGTATGCTGTTGGTGTACCTATAAATAAATAAATAAATAAATATTGCCACATTTATTGACTTTATTTTAGATTGTCGTAACTACAAGTTTAAATGAGGCAGGGTGCAGTACAAATGTAATAGTTGAAAAATATTTGATACAGAGTTCATCAATAGCAAGCATATACTAGGTACATACTGCCATGTAAAATGACTATTTAATAATTTGCGGCTAATTCTAATAAATGTTTTCAATCAAAGTGTGCAGATCATAAAAAATTGCCAACATGAACAAAGTTGAACATTCCGCTGTTAAATAATAATTTTAATGGTTCATTCTCGCGATTTTTCATTTTTTAATTTTTCATTTTTATCTTGGATTCTCGGATTGAGATCATTTATTGGAACCGGTCGTTAGGCATAATTACTACAACAGTAATTGTGGCGTCATCATTTATTGGAAACATATTCATTTCCAGGAACCAGCAATTGAACCAATAAATAATGAAGGATCACCAATACCATCAGAATTTTCATCAATCTTTAACACACCTAAGACGTTATTTTTGAAAGATAATTTGAAAGAACGCAACCAAAAATTTAAACTTAAATCTAATTTAGTGCGAAACTTAAAAAGGCAGAACAAAAGATTAAGAAAACGAAATGATAGTCTAAAAGAAATTATTAAGAATCTAAAGAGCAAAGGACGATCTTAGTGTGGGGCCAGGACTATGTATGTGACTGTTGGGTGTTATTTATTTATTTATGAATCACGCTAAGGCAAAACAGTGCTTATTTCATGTTCATAACTCATAAGCCTTGTTATCTTCTAAACATTTATGCTCTATCTATCTCTTAATGTAAGTAAAATTATTATACAGATATCGCCATTCTCATCTACATTGTACGCCACGTGGTCAAAATTTCTCACAGATAAATACAAGAACTATTCGACTCCATTCAATCTTTGTCCAAGTGACTAGAATGTTTCTTTTCATAATGTCAAATTATTGTCAAATTCAAAAACGATTAGAAATTCAAAAATTTCGAATATAGGAACGTTTAAACATTCAATTTAAAAAGCTACTTTATGCCGCGTCTATAAGGTCATATTTGTGTTAATATAATTAAATTTGTGATGTTTATTTGTTTTGTCTGTCGAGGACACTGTTTACAATGATATTTGTATGGAACTGTGCATCTAGGTATATTATTATATCGATGGCTTATTTGCTTAAAATACATAACAAGTTGAAACGTTATGCTTATTTAAATATGCAACTTAATTTATTGCTAATTTGCTTAAGCAAAATAAGCTATTAAAGCTTATTCATTTCATCAACATATTCGTCCAAGTAATGTATTTTTTTAGGTCCACACTCCGTCTCGATGTATGCAAACCTCAAAGCCATAACCTTTTATTTTCATTAATCACTTTATGTTTTAACGTTAACTGCTTACAATATTTAGCGTACATATTTGCTTATTTTAAAAAAACACGCGATCTGCTTTCGTTAAAACGCCCACCTCTACCCTGCATATGATATTGTTCAACTTTATACACCTTTCCTGTCCCCGGGGTATTCATAACAAAATGATATTTGTCGACTGTTCAAAGTGATCCCAATAGAATATCAAGAGAGAAATACGAAAATATTGTACATCTCAATTTATCTCCGAGACAGTGTCATGCAGTAAAACCATTACTTTACTAAAATGCAGCTGTTGTTCCCATAAAGGAATTGCGGATACGTGCCAGGGTAATATTAGGTACAGACAGGGTTAGTGATGAGTGAGATGTGGGAATATTTTAATAAATAAATCGGATTTGTAATACTACAAGCATTACTACTACACTACTGTCGGCCAACTTAAAAAAAGGAGAAGGTCCTCAATTCGTGTATTTTTTTCGTATTACGCGATATCTCAGCCAAATGTGTACCAATTTCTAATTTTTTTTTTTGAGTTCGATAGAGCTTAATATTCGACCCTAATGTTCATTATTGAGTTCAAGTAATACTAGTTGGCTAGTGCGCCTCTGCCTACCCCTTCGAGGATACAGGCGTGAGCTTATGTTATGTTATATGTAAGTATTACTATGTAATTAGTCCTACTTTGTATCACTAATACATAAGTCTAATACATTAAAATGAATGTTTTCACAAAAAGTAAGAAAAGTTCCAATACAAATATTTAAAAGGATTTTTCCATTGGCCCTTATTAGCTATTTGTATTAATAACGAGGTATTAAGTCCGCCCTAAAGGCAATTCTATTGTTTGGAATATTATGTTTCCATTCAAGCCAAGATGGAGATGAATAATAAAATATGCCTGTTTTAACAAAATAACAGGTTAACCTTTGATGTTTTTACTAAAATACCCTAATTAAAATAACGTTTTGGTCCTACGAGCCAGATATATTAGACTTTACTTTTAAATAACAGCGTATGTGGCGCAGCGGCCGAGTTAACTTCGGGTTTGATTTCCGGGCCAAAGCAATTGTTTGTGTGTGTCATAGATATATATGTATTTCGGGTCTGGGTTTTGTGGGACCGTAAGTCCCGCGTAGTTTCTAAATCCCACGATACACGTTAAACCTAGTATGGGGTCACCTAGTTTGTTCCTCCTTCGTCTATAGGCAACATACATGGGCTGTAGACCTGGGTCCTGGTTGCGATTCCCAGGATGGGTAAAGCAATTTTTCTAATTTAATTTGCCCGAGACTAGCACCTCCAAAGGGAGTTGACGTCAGACAGGATGTCGGTCGTAAAAACCAAGCCAAATCCTTTCTGCAACATGCTTGAAAAAATTGCACCGACCACACGTTAAGATGGGGTAAGTGCAGGTAGATAGAAAAAATACACTAAAGCAAGGTTTACTTAATATGATCTGTTTGCGGACACGTGGGCCCAGCTTATGCCGGTGTGTCTTCGTTACTGCGAAAATGTATCTTAGAAGAGTTATATATTTATTGTTTCAGATGTTTTTGTAATATTAGTATTAGTTTGAACGAATTTATTCATTTTAGAGTAATTGGTTTACAAACCGTTCTAAAATTGTTAAATAAATAAATTAATAGTCTTGAAGATAGGCGCACCACTTACGCCCGGTTCCAATAAACAATTTCAGTTCGAATGTGCAGATAGATTACAAAAATTAGCCAATAAGAACACAGTTTGAACATGACTCCGACAAATTACTTAATTCCATTGGCTCATAATTGCGATCTATTTGCACTCTAAACTGAGAACGTTTATTGAAACCGGCCGTTAGTGGTAAGTGGTTACTAGTGCAGTCGGACATCGGCAATACTTACCGCCGAATGTTCATACACTTAAGGTGGCCTTATGTCTTTTAAGGCCGCCTTATCTGTCAAAATTCTATGGCGAAAATCAATTAAGAAGCCGTTAAAGTTGAGCAGTGTTTGACCATTCCGGCGTTAAGCTACAGTCGAGCCTACCGTGAATATCGAACGAATAGGGATTAAAAATGGGTGTTTGGACATCCTTAAATTGTTAATTGTAACGTTTAGCTTTCGTACTGATTTTATTTTATTTCAATGTTTAGCTTTCGTATTTACCCAACTGCGGCCCGAGCAGGAAAATTTGAGACAATCGTAAATGTATTCGATTCGATACGCGTCTATGAAAGTATGTAATATTGACCAAATGTCATGGGTACGCAAGCGAGCTCGAATACTTTTACTATTATCAGAAATATTTCTGCTCGGGACGCTGAATGATAGTAAACTTCAAATATCTTCACGGAAGGCTATACAAGAGATAGCTCCATTCGAAACAAGCTCATAACTGATAAATGAAACTTTGCCAGAACAATAGTTTTCATTTGCATGCAAATGGAGACTGCAACAATTTTGCTAAATATAAAGCGGGTCCGCATTTGCAGGTCCTTCTAACAATGGTTAATGTACCAGGTCTGTGGTTACCTGTGGTTGACTGCCTCGGTGGCGTAGTGGTATTGCTTGCGCGGTACGACAATCGTCCTGAGATCTCGGGTTCGATCCCCGGGTCGGCCAAAGTGATATTAGATTTTTCAGTATTAGACGGAGTCTGGAATTTGTGCCCGATATGGCGATAGGTTTGCCCCCTATAACATCTGGGATGGAACTAAGCTCGGTGAACTGTGAGCGTTCTAGCGCGCCTCTGTCTACCGCTTCGGAGATACAGGCGCGAGCTTATGTTATGTTAAAATATTAGATACCATAATAATACCATAAAGCAACTCGTTATAAAATTATAACCTTTGTTCAAATAACCGTTATTTTAGAAACCCCAAAAATACCACAAAAATTTGGTTGTGGATTCCCCACCACTAGATAACTTTGCAAATACGCTAACAGGTGCATTGATCTTGTTTCCAAGCTTGGGAATAGTTCCAGTGTTTGTTCTAGCTAGTTTGGCTCGTGGGAATAATGGCAAACTCACATACTCGCGTATTGTCTTAACTAACTTGCATAATATGATTAAGATTTTAATGATTTTCTTGATAAGAGACTAAGGCCGACTTGCACCACTATTATTAATCTACAGTTAGTCCTAACCTCAAGTTAGAAACCTCGGAGGGATAAAGGGATTGGGAAAGAAAGGTGAGAAATGGGCCACCGGAAATCTCACTCACCGAACGAAACGCGACAGCAAGCAGCCACTTTACGTCGGTTTTCTGTACGACAGTGGTATCAAACCGGTCGAGCCGGCCCATTCGTGCTGTAGACGTTAGTGTTTACAGCGTGGCTCTACCACTCACAAAACTCGTTTTGTTGTTTTGTACAAATTATTAAAAAGAGCTTTTTGACCGACTTCAAAAAAGGAGGCGGTCCTCAATTCGTCTGTATTTTTTTATGTATGTTACGCGATAACTTCGCCAAATGTGGATCGATTTTCAAAATTATTGTTGTGTTAATACCCACGATACAGGCTACACCTAGTGTGGGGTCACGACCATGTGTGTGGCTGTTGGGTGTATTTATTTATTCGATAGAACTTATTTCAGGGGTGGCCCCATATAAATTTGGTCACGATCGAATATGTTTGAAAGTCCATTAAGATTATTTTTTTAAATTGACCTATCCATAATCCGTAGTTATACTAAGTACATAATATCACTCACTATCACGCCTAGAATATTTGTTTTTTTTTAAATAGCATATCTTACGTAGAAATGTATGTTTAATATTTCTTAAAAAATAAAAAGTCAGAAATACTTGACTACAAACCACAAATATACAATAAATTTAAACCCGAAAATTATCTCTTAAAATTTTATTAACTGCAATAATTCTCCATCTACAGTCAAATTATCAAAGCAAGTTGCAAGTTGACTGACGATTAACCCGCAATAACCGAGACGGGCAGCTTAATGGGTTCTTCAAGGCACAGAGGGACTCGAGATTACGGCCACTAAACGTAATTGTTCCCCATTCATGAATCGAACTTACATTACTTTAGCTATAGATACTTGGGGTACAACTGGAACTGTATTAATATTTGAGTGCGCTACGTTGTAGGCAGTTATGTCTAGTTAGTTATGGCTTGACCGATTTGATACTACTGTATCTTTTTTTATAGAAGATGAGGCAAACAAGCAAGTGGATCACCTGATGTTAAGGGATCACTGCCGCCCATAAACATCCACAATACCGGGGGAATCATGGATGCGTTGCCGGCCTTTGAGTTAGATATAGGCACTTTTCTTGAAGGACTTTCTCGCCCGCTATCACATCCGAGATGGAACTTAGCTCAGCGAAATGTGGGTGTACTAGTTGGCTAGTGCGCCTCTGCCTACCCCTTCGGGGATACAGACGTGGGCTTATGTTTGAAGGCCCTAACTCGTAACGGTCTGGAAATGCAGCTGCCGAAAGCTGGTTCCACAAGCACGTTGCACGCGGATCGTCACGTTTGCGTCGCAGAGAACTGACATGAAGTGGTAGAACCTTATTGTGTTTCGTTTGGTAAGTGGGATCTCCTAAACCCCCTTTCCAATCCCTGTACCCTTCTTTAAGTTTGACAACGCAATCATGATTATTTTAGTGTCATGTGTTCTCAATTCTATCTTCTCTTTAAACAATTTGTGTAACATTTTTGTATCTTAGCTTCTTCACGCAAATTGATCTCATATAGATTACCTACATTATTGATTTTTTTTCTGTCTACTCTGGCGTAATGCCAGGGTCCGCTTCCTGCTTAAATGCTTAAACTTCGCCCGGTCTCGAGCATTTTCAACAGTGAGACCAATGGTTTTCATACCTTCCTCCAAAACGTCCACCCAACGCTTTTTGGGCTGTCCATGGGGAGTGACCCCTGGTACGATCTAGTCCAAACACCTGCGACCGACGTACCCTTTCGCTTACCTCAAAACATGACCATAACATACCTACATTACTCAATTTATATAAAAAATATTTGCCTACAGAATCTGTGGATCTCTCAATTCTCTATATCTCCTAAGCCTCTTATTCATCTATTCAGAGAAACACTCGTCAGTTTATTGACACAGTTGGCCTATATAAGTAATTGGCTATGTTCCAGGAATATTTACCAGCTTACTATGTGATTTGTTTAAACCTTGTATACATTGAAACATAATACTTCTTTGAGTTAGTGTGCTTGTACAGACCTTCTAATAATTAGGTTCTTAGAATCTTGATTTTGATCGGTGATGTTACCTTCATGTTATTCATTTAATGGAATAAAATATTCAATTCATATTTTAAAGGACGCTGTCGAATAAAATGTTAAGATATTTGATTGGTACTCTAAAGATTGTGATATGAAACGGTATATTAAATGTAGATAAAGAAGATAGACTTGAAGGCATGAATAATAAACAAACACCTACTGGGAATAATTCTGATATTTTAATAGATAATGAATGAAAGAATCATGTTTCAGTCCACTAACGTCTCAGAAATAACTTAACGCTTTAACTTCAAATAAAATGATCTGGCCATTGAAAAATCGGCCCTAAATTAATCACACCTGGTTACAATTTTGTACGAATATTTTTTACAGTTTGCACCCAGTTTTGTACACAGCCAGGTAGGTTCCCGTCAACATCCAGCCCCGAACCCATTTCCTGCGTGTAACCCTGCTAAATTGAGTGTGACATACGTCCCGATACGGTTTAATGGCTGTAGTTAATTTTGGTCGGATTACCATTATACCAGGGATGTCATTTACGTGTGATCAGGTTAGCTTCTTTGGATTTTGGGCGTTGATGCGTAGTTGGGATTAGGACTGCTCTTAATTTAAGTGTCATTGAGGCTATTTCTGCTTGGCTGGACAGTGTTAGTTACGGTTAATTTGAAATAATTATCTCTTGAGTAGAGACCGAATTTGTAAACATACCAGTTGTAGATGTATATGTCAGAGAAAACTTGGGATTCTCTCCAAAGGTGAAATTTTGAATAGCACTGAAATATTCTTTTTCTTAATAATTGTAATGAAGAGTAAGCAAAACTTAGATTTTTGACAAATAATACATTTTCCGTTGCACCCAGTTTTCCTCAAGGAATAGTTTATTAAAGTTCTTAGCCGTTGTGTTATTATAGAAAAATACTGTTATTTTAGCTTCTTACGGACTTAGCCAAGTGGCTTATGCGCTAGTCGAATAGAATAATCGAATAGAATACATGTATGGGCATGACATGGCAGTACGCTATATATAGCATACTCTAAAGTCATTCCCATAAATTTACTATTCCATTCGACTAGCGCATTAGCCACTTGGCTAAGCCCACTGTTCTTCAGTGTCAACAGTCATATCATTGTCATTGTCAGTAGTTTCAAGTAAAATGTATGTAAAACTTCCAATCATTGTGACAAAGCAATATAAATTATCTCTTCTAAACGATGTTGAATTAAATAATTCAATCAACCAGTCGCATTTAATTTATATAGAGTGATCTTTATATGGTGTCACATAGAAAATTGCTCAGAATTCAATATCAAAATGTCAACATATACTATATACATTTGCAGTTTACAACGTTTACGTTGTCCCGAGGGGCATGTCGCCAGCTCGGCGCTGTCTGGCACATGCCATTCATGTACCAGTTTACTGTTTAGCTTCAGCGTTGCTGCAACATATTTGAATTTATTATTAAATGGACAATACATGGAGACTAAAGTAAGTTAGAAGATGAAGTGTTATGAAAAGTAAGCTTTTGCCCGCGGTTTCGTCTGCTTGATAGCTTTTTCTGTAACTTCTTCGTTGCGTGCGTAATTGCGGCAAAAATTGTTGTTAGGCGTTGAATAACATTGGAATTGTGAATCCTGAAAATTTGAAACTGACTTAGTACTTCAACAAATTTAATTATATTATAAAAAGACTAGCTGACCGGCGCAACTTCGTCTGCGTATGAGAGAGAGGGTTGAAAGAGTGAGTCGTAGGCACCTATAGCACAATCATTCTAAAAGAGGTAATGGGATGATCTACTTCGGCCGTCAGTCAACCCGTCTCTCACACCGTCAGTCACACCATCTGTCACCCCGTCTGTCACCCCGTCTGTCACCCCGCCTGTCACCCCGTGTGTCACCTCGTCTGTCACCCAGTCGGTCACCCCGTCTGTCACCCCGTCTGTCACCAAGTCCGTCCAATTCACTTTCCTTCAAAACACAGTGGTTGCCGTATGGACTAAAGAAACGAATATTTATGTTATTTAGCCTCATGTGTAGTAATTTATCAAATCTCTTTCCAACCAATATCTTCTATACCTAGCAAGTATTAACCATGATTTCTTAAGTTTACGTGAATATTATACATTGAAATAAAACTATTTTTAGTCTGACCCGAACCCGACGAAGATTGCAAAGCCTTCGAAACGTCAGGAATAATAATTAAAATCTAATCGTGATAGAATCCGTAAAAATAGTTTTATTTCAAGTATTAACCAATGAGTTCCAATACTTAGCATTTACCAAATATGAATTACCTTTATGTTAAGCCAAAAACCGGTCGCTTCTTTGGGTTTGTTTAGTATCATTGGTTCAAAACTTATATAGGAATAACAAAGGACAGGGCTACACTTAAAAAAAAAAATCATAAGTTTCAAAACTTAATGGACCGACTTCAAATCTGATCGTGACCAAATTATATGGGATTCTTGAAATGAGCTCTATTGAACACAAAAAGAATTTTGAAAATCGCTCCACATTTAGCGGAGATATCGCGTAACATACATAAAAAATACCGACGAATTGAGGCTTCCCATTTTGGAAGTCGATCGAAAAATAAAGCAATCCTTCAGGCGCAGTTTAGCAATAATGACCCGAATGAAACAGGATAAAGCATAAAGCGAAAACAAGTTGAACGAACTATTTGTTTGAGCGTAAACATCATCGATATATTAATTACCTAGATGCACAGTTGACGCTCGGAAAATGGGACGGCAAAGGAGTGCGTAAGCACTCGTTTTGCATACAGTCCGACTCCGATGGAATTCTAAATTCCAAATTCAAATTTAAGAACGCTTGCTCATTTCGTTTAAAAAGCTACTTTATTACACGTGCATAGGGTTATATTTGTGTTGATTTAATTAGAACTAGTGATCTTTTTCTTTGTTTTATTCCTGAGACCACTTTTTAGGAGGATATTTGCAAAGAACTGTGCATCTAGGGTATATTATATTGATGGTAAACATCTCTAATATCGAAGTTTCGAATTTTAGTTTAATATATAAGCGTAACCACATTCGGAACCACGGCAAGTGGTCTGCCCGACCGTAACCGCTATTACATACATACATAAGCTCACGCCTGTATACCCGAAGGGGTAGGCAGAGGCACCCTAGTGAACTAGAACACCCACATTTCGCCGAACTTAGTTCCGTCCCAGATGTGATAGGGGGTTAGTTAGCCTATCACCATATCGGGCACAAATTCCAGACTCCGGGCGATATGGAAAAATCCAATATCACTGTGTCCGACCCGGGGATCGAACCCGAGACCACAGCACGGAAGTTGTACCGAAATACAACCACGCCACCGAGGAATTCTTATATTCGCTATTCTTTATACATTTTACCCAACTGCCTCGGAAAGAGGCTAATATTTTTCAACAGATATAAAATAAAAATAACGGCTTTAGTCTTCTTAGTCTAGTAGCAGCAAATATGAGCGGTGGAGCGGGAGGTCCTGGGTTGGATTCCCAGGTCGAGCAAAGCGATTTTTCTAATTTGATTTGCTCGGGACTGGATCCCCTAGTATAGTCGTAAATATAAACGTTTCAATAACCAAAACTTATTTGAACAACACAAATCATGACCTAAGATTCTCATTTGGAAGTCTAGCGTTCGAATGATCAAACGCTGCTCAACTTTAAGGTCTTCTTACATTGATTTTCGCCATACAATTTTGTCAGATAAGGCGGCCTTAAACGATATAAGGCGACCTTAAGTGTATGAACATTCGGCGGTAAATAAGACTAAACGATCCTAATTTACTGAAGTTCTCAATCACTAAATGGAAAATATCAAGATGTAGGTAACGTTTACATACTAAAGTATCTAAGATTATTTAAAAGTTTATTTTACACCAAATCATATCTAAAACTAACTCCGCCTTTAAACCGTCAAATAATACACCGTTATAACAAAAGTGTTCATAAACCTTTCAAAACAAAGCAACGTAACAGCGAAAAATACTCTAGAAAGCTTTGTAGTAAACATGGGGCAAAGGAGAGTCGTGCTGTTTGCAACCACGATATTGCTCTCACACTATTTACTATGTATGAGCGCAGTTTCTAAACTTAAGCTCGAATAGCTTCCTGGAGTATCGCTGTATTTTGTTGTGGATTATAATAATCTACACTATTACTAATCATAGCATAACTGTACTTCGGTACGACTACCGTTTTAGGCAGAGATTCATCAATATAATATACCCTAGATGCACAGTTCTTTGCAAATATCCTCCTAAAAAGTGGTCTCAGGAATAAAACAAAAAAAAAGATCGTAAGTTCTAATTAAATCAACACAAATATAACCCTATGCATGTGTTATAAAGTAGCTTTTTAAACGAAATGATCAAGCATTCTTGAATTTGAATTTTGAAATTTAGAATTCTATCGGCGTCCGACTGCAGGCAAAAGAAGTGCTTAAGCACTTCTTTGCTGTCCCATTTTCCGACCGTCCACTGTGCATCTAGGTAAATAATATATCGATGCAGAGATCCGACTGCAAGATCTGATCTGATCAAGAATGATTTTTGCCAAGGTGCCAATCAAAATTTGCTCGCAAGTATTTTTTAATAAAAATAATATTAATTTAAAATACTCACTAATTTTGATGAGCACCTTGGCAAAAATAGATTCCCCCATTTATATTTATATATTAAAAAATAAATTTTGAATACATACTTTAGGAACGTAGTGATCTTGCAGCCGGATCTCAGTCTATTTTGAGGTCTCGAGTTCGATCCCCGGGTCAGGCAAAGTGATATTTTTTTTAGTTCAGTATCAGTCCGGAGTGCTTTTTGTGCTCGATACGGCGGTAGGCGCCATCACATTTAGGACGGAAATAAGCTCAGCGAAATGTGGGTGTTCTAGTTCGCTAATCCGCCGCTGTGGAAACCTTATAATTTTAACTCCTCCCTATCTTTCTGTTTAATTTCGTTGCGGGATGAAGACAATTTTGCATTATCTGACACTCGCCGAGCTTCATTGCTCGGTGTCGTAAAATGCGTGCCATTGTTGATCCTGGCTTACAGGAGTTACAGTGGCGGGTTTATGGGCGGGACAGTTTCGTAGTCCGCCTCTGCCTACCCCTTCGGGGATAGCGTGAGTCTAGTACTTACTCGTTACCGACACCTATCTGCAAGCTCAAACGTTCCAACGGATGGCAGGTGTTTAATCTCCATCCATACATCACGTGTCGTTTAAAGCTAATATCGCTCCTTACTTGCAGTTTACGCGGAATACTGGAGCTATTTTCTAAGAACGTTTAGATATATAGATAGTTTCGGTGTTCCGGTAGATATCGGTGCAATAGTTTGTATCCGTGGATTGGTGGTTAATTCAAAGAAAATATCCTTTGTCGAACCACCGAAGGTTCATACACTTAAGGTCGCCTCATATCGTTTAAGGCCGCCTTGTCTGTCAAAATTCTATGGTGAAAATCAATGTAAGAAGCCGATAAGTTGAATAGCGTTTGACTATTCGGGCGTAAGTCTTACTTTTGCAATGAAATAGAGGTCAGCTTTCGCTGCAAAGCTGCTGACTGAATGAGTCAAAAAGCGACATGCCGCAAATGGGTAGATTAAGTACGGGTTATGTGATAATTTTTTCTATAGCAGAGACTGGCAAACGAGCAGATGGGTCACCTGATGGTAAGTGATTTCCACCGCCCATAGACACCCAAGACACAAAAAGAATGATGGGTGCGTAGCCAACCTAAAAGGAGGCAATGGAAGGAAAGGGAAAAGGAAGGCGGGAAAGGGGCCACCGGAAATCTCACTCATCGAACGAAACACGACAGCAAGCTGTCACTTTACGTCGGTTTTCTGTGAGACAGTGGTATCAAAACCGGTCGAGCCGGCACATTCGTGCTGTAGACATTACTGTCTACAGCGTGGCTCTACCACTCAAGACATCTTGATTTGAACTGCACTGTACTTTCTCTACAAGGTATAATTTCCACGTCAAGATAGAAATAAGTCAAGAATTCTTGGTTAAAAGCATACTAAAACTAATCTCACATAAAATATTATCCTACAGAGAGGTTCGACTACAGGCTATACGTTCGATAGTCATTTACTATGTATGGATCGAGAAAGTAGAAAGAGCTTTTCAGTATAAAGTTTAAGTTGAGATGGTGTACGTGTTTACAAGCTATTTTCTGCTTAGTTTCTTTTGTTGTTGTTGATTATAGTAAAGCGGTTCTGTATTTTAGACCGACTTCGAAAAGGAGAAAGTCTGTTTTTTTTTTTATCCGGGCACGACAAAGTAACTACACTGCACCTGATGATAAGCGTAGTGCAGTCCAAAAAAACTAGTGACTGTTGACAAACACTGTTTATCAGTGGTCGTCAGAATCATGCCGGCCTATTTATGCTTCTTCTCACTCCGAATCCGAAGAGGCAAGAAGCAAATCGAGGGGCTTGCGACAAGACAGGCGGATGAGCGATGCAGATACAGGGATACCCCCATACCCGTCTCAACCAAACATCAAGTCATGCCGCAAGCCCCTCGAGAGAACTGGAAGTACACTGGTTGATCCTGGAACGCGAACCACACACGGAGTATGGGTCACTATGGTAGGTTTTAGCATCATGTGTACGGTGGTCGCCATCCGGTCGGATACGAATATACTGCCACCAGCAATTTTTTTTATATGTTACGCTATATCTCCGTCAAATCTGGACCGATTGTCAAAATTATATTATTATAAAATAACAATAAGTATACAGAAACCACAACCCGCCGTCATTATGTCAGCTTTGCACTACACAGAATAATATGTCTTAAACTTTAGTAGTTTGCAACGAAAACCTATTTCGTGCGAGATTGTTGCAAAGCTGAGGTTTCAAATAGCTTCCGTGTTTGCCGATAGTTAATATCGCGAAAATATTTTGTTGCAGTGGATGGGTTTGCGGTTGCGCGGGCTTAGCGCGATTTATGTTCGATTAGTGAGCGAATACTGCTGGTATTAGGGTAATGTCGGGTATCGCAGTATTATTTTATTAAATAATAATATTAGTAATATTACTGTCCCATTGCTGGCCACGGGCCTCCTCTACTGATGAGAGGAGTTAGGCCTTAGTCTACCATGCTGGCGTAATGCGGGTTGGTAGACTTCACATACCTTCGAAATTCCTGTGAAGAAATTCTTGGGTATGCACGTTTCCTCACGATGTTTTCCTTAGCCGTTGCAGCAAGCGATATTTCACAATAAAAATACACTAAATATAGAAATGTCAGAGGTGTATCCTTCATTTTGGGGTTGGTCTCGAACCTACGACACTTGTCTCGGCAGTTCGTACCATTCCCAACTGAGCTATCGCTGCTTGCATCGCTATTATTTTATTATATATTTTAAATAATTATAGCCTTCGTGGCTAATGGGCTGTGAAACAAGAATCCGCGAGATCGATTCCCGCACCGAGACAAATGTTTGTGTGACCCACATATATTTATTTCGGGTCTGGGTGATGTGAGACCGAAAGTCTCTCGTAGTTTCTGATGATACAATTTAAATCTAGTGTAGGGTTGGACTGTGGGACAGTTGGTTTAATCAAATAGTTAATTTGTTTAAAAATAAAAAGTTAGTCCATTTTCGTTGGACTAACTTGTAGGTGCATTGCACAAATGCACACACAGCACTTCCACCCCGCTAAAGCACTGGTGTCGCAGTGCATACACGTCAACGAGACAATTCACTCGCTTGTTTGTAGATTTTAATAAATATATTCCTATTGCACTAAAGAACACGTATTTATTTTGGGGTCACCACCTAGTAACATCGTTAAGGAGTCCGGCCCTACCTGGCCCTCCTAAAAACTAAAAGGGAGAATAGGAGCTGGAGAGTAAGGTCTAACAAAGAGATAGATCTCGTGGCCGAGACAAACATCATCGGGGAAATAAAGGCACACAGAATCCGTTGGCTCAGCCATGTAGAGAAAATGGGAGAGGATCATGCAGTAAAAAGAGCATACCTGGAACGACCGATTAGACGCAGACCAGTAGGTCGTCCCAGATACCGCTGGAAAGATGGAGTAGAAAAGGACTTATGCGAGCTCTCAACGACCCCGTGGCAAAAGATTTTGCAGGATTGGGAGAAGTGGCGTCTTTTAGTGTCGGAGGCCAGGACTCATTTTGGGTCGTTGCGCCAACTAGATAGATAGAAAAATAAAAAGTTTCATGTAATAAAGCAACGTAGATACAAAAGATTTCCAAGCATATAAACAGTACAAACTTTAACTCAAAGCTAACGTTTCCTCGAAGGCGACCCTCAACTTTAACCCTGTGATAAAAAGTTATTTACTTCCACTGTTCCTAAGTCTAACGAGAAAATGTACACCCTTGCTAATTTCGCGTCCCACTATTCACAGTTAGTGCTAGTTCGCTTAATAATAATGAATGGCTGACAACTTTGTTTTTAATTTTAATATGTTGCATAAACATTGTTTTCTTTTATGGTTATTGTATTTTTCAGTAGTAGAGTCGCGTGAATTTTACTTAAAGCATTTGATTTCCGGTGGCCCCTTTGCCCCTCCCGTTTCTATTCCCTCCTTTTAGGTTAGCAACGCACATATGATTCATTTTGTGTCTTGGGTGTCAATGGGCGGTGGAGATCACTTACCATCAGGTGACCCATCTGCTCGTTTGCCAGTCTCTGCTATAAAAAAGCATATTTAAGCCAGTTCGACTGGATTATTACAACTGTCTGACAGAAAAGCGATGTGCAGCTTGCTGTTGCGTTTCGTACGATGAATAAGATCTTCGGAAGACTGACTACCACATTGTTTTTCGGTGGTCACTGTGTTTTTGGACTGTACTACACTTACCATCACGTCTTAGTATTTCTTTTTATCAATTATTATCACCAAAAACAAATACAACATATTTAATAACAGAGATGTAAGAAAAACTCGATTAAGTTTTTCTGTACATCTATTAACCGATCTACCGAATACTATCTAGTAACCGAGTCGGTATGTGTATGCCGTGGGGTTTAAGGTTTATGAGAGGTTTTTCTGAATCACAATACACAACTCAATAGCAGAATATCTGTAGGAATTGTTCCTAAGTGAGATAATAAGCCCTCGTCAAACTACAAGCAAACAACATTCGGAAGCAATTTATCCGTAGAAGTAAAAAAAAACTATCCCAAATAAGACTCCGCCTCTCAATGTGCAAGTCTTGAACTATGGAAACACACGTCTTACAAGCCCAACTTCGAACGCTAACTAGATTCTCGCAACTGTCGCAAAGACTCAGACGTGACGTCGAAGTAAAAGAATTTTATTTCGCAAGCGTCGCACCCAGTCGAGTAGAAATACAAGTGAATATTTCATTTTATTTAAAGTCATGTTGCCAGTGTCAAGCGACATTGTATGCATTCTGATTATTGTTAGATAAAACATACGGATGGTTTTTCTGGACGGGTATGCTTTTGAATTTCGAGTATTGATTTATGAATATTGCATATACCTTTAAAAACTCTTTGAATATTATTAGTTTCACCGAAAATAATTTACAAATTGTTATTAATAATTGCAGAATAAAATATTTCCTACAAAGTTTTCATCTTCTTTGATTATTTATTTTCTCTTTTAATTGGATCTTGTAAGTAATTCGAATAATTTGATACAAATAATGAAGTCATTTTAAAAAATATTTTTATCAACAACCTTAAATCGAACTAACAGCCAAATGAATGTTAATATCTATATCAAGATTGTTTAAACCGCTTTAATAGACCTCACAAGATGATAATACTCCAACATTCCAAACGATATAATCCAATACGCACAACAAACAACCAAACAACCAAACTAGTAAGCTATATTGTCACAAACGTTTAATAACACGCGAATAAACAAGATATTGACGACGAGCAAATAGAAATCTATTACCGCTGCGAGACGCGACGAGAAATGGGAACCTATGTACCGTCATTATACCCTTGAGCAATATTCTATACAGCAAACATAGAATGGTGCATCCCTCATTTTGCTCCGCTGTTGACACTATGGAAATTGGGGTTTCAGTCTGGTTTTAATAAAGACCTGCTATTATGCGACTGTTTATTAATAAAGAGATTTGCATTCGCGAAATGAGTTTCTTAGATTTGCAGTGTTAACGCGTGACGTTGACCTATGGGCTTATTTTTTCTACGACTTCAAAAAAGGAGAAGGTCCTCAATTCGTCTGTATTTTTTTATGTATGTTACGCGAGATCTCCGCCGAATGTGGACCAATCTTCAAAATTATTTTTGTGTTCGATAGAGCCTATTTCAAGGGTGGTCCCATATAAATTTTTCTGCTACCTTAAGTTTTTAAAGTTGTGATTATTTTTCTGGTTGTCCAGTTTTGGCTTTCTACTCCGGCAATGTCACTTCCCCAGATATTGAAAATTCTTCGGAATGAGACCACGACTATTATCTCCATGTAATACGGAAATTATATGCATCACGAATGTTGGATTACAAAAGTGGTTTTATTGATTTGAAAATATGTACATTTCGAAATTGTATTTTTCTTAAAATTCACATTATTTCGAAGCCGTTTCAATTTTGAAAAGACTTATATTTTTTTGCACTCCCACCTTTAAAGATATAGGTATTGTTAATAATTTTAACAACACTTAAAAATTAAGAAACTAGGTAGGTACATATAACCAAAATTAACCACATAAATCTTTTAGTAAATTCACTTACTGGTCCCTTATTAATTTCCCCACAATATCATCATCTAGGCCACCATAACTCACGGAACCTGCCCCTTTCATATCGCGGGGGAAATCTTCGATTCCCTATTGTAAGTGAAGCCATTTGGATATTTCCAAGATAAAATAAAACAAGAAATAAGTTAGATGACTAATTTAATTTTAACAAAACCAACAACTTCCTTTATACAAAACCTAGCAGAGAATTTGAATTGTCAAAAATAAAAATGCATTTAAATATAGTCATTTAAAAAATGAAAATGCTTTGAGTGGTAGAGCTACGTTGTAGACAGTTACGTCTACAGCACGAATGGGCTCGGTCGATTTGATACCACTGTCACACAGAAAACCGACGTAAACTGGCAGCTCGCTGTCGTATTTTGTTTGATGACTGAGATTTCCGGCGGCCCAATGCACCGTCTCCCTTTCCCAATCCCTTTCCCCTCCTCTTCCATTCCGTCCTTTTAGGTTGGCAACGCACCTATGATTTTTTTGTCTTGGGGTGTCCATGAGCGATGGAGATCACTTACCATCAGCTGACCCATCTGCTCGTTTGCCAGTCTTTGCTATAAAAAAAATCTGGTGGAAGAGGGAATTGTTACACATAAGCGAACTGTGACGTCACCAAACATAATGCAGCGTGCATTATTAGCAAGGGATAGCAAGTTACCCCTACAATACATCCATTCTTGAGCATTCCAGAATTGAAGCCTTATTTTTCAACCAAAGTTGCTGTACTTCTAGAGCTTATATCAAGGGTGGTCCCATATAAATTTGGTCACAATCGCATCAAGTTGGAAGTGGGTCAGTTTTTAAACTTGTCATTATTAACTATCTATTCTGGCTTAATCGTTATCAACAACCAAAATAGTCAATTTACTTTAAATATAATTATAGAAGACCCACATTTCGCCGAGCTTAGTTCCATCCCAGATGTGATAGGCGAGCCTATCGCCATATCGGGCACAAATTCCAGACTCCGGGCTGATATGAAAAAATCCAATATCAATATGTGTGCGTGTATAATTATACTTTTACTATACCCAATTACATTTCCATAAGTGCAGACATATAAAAAAAAATCTAGTACATTGGTGTATTTTACGCCCATTAAACACAAGTGCATCCGACCCGAATCGCGTAAAATCAGTGAATAAAAAAATAAACGCCAATATTTCACTCGATGACTATCGGAAAACCCGCACAATACTCAGTTGATATTTCGAGAATCAATGGGTTTATCGGTACTCGTCGCGGTCTACTCCGCCGCTTGATGCTAATTAATTCCGATGAGATTTCACGTATGTCCTTTATTGTAAGCAAATACATTTTTTTTATAGCAGAGACTGGCAAACGAGCTGATGGGTCACCTGATGGTAAGTAATCTCCACCGCCCATAAGCACCCAAAACACACAAAGAATCATAGGTGCGTTGCCAACCTAACAAGAGGGAAACAGGGATTGGTAAAGGGAGGGGGGAATTGGGTCACCGGAAATCTCATTTACCGAACGAAATGTGAAAGCAAGCTGCCACTTTACGTCGGTTTTCTGTGAGGCAGTCGTATCAAACTGGTCGAGCCGGCCCATTCGTGCTGTAAACCTAACTGTCTACAGCATGGCTCTACCACTCATGCTTGTGGTTCATGGCTTTCAGTCCTGTGAGATGCTGTATGTCTATTCATTTACAAATACTACTCGTGCCATAACTTGAGACTCACTTGAAATGCGATTCGATCTACTCTTTCTTTCTACCTGCCTTTGTCCCACCTTAATGTGGGGTCGGCGCAACACACTTTTCGAAGCATATTGCAGAAAGAATTTGGCTTAGTTTTTACGACCGGGTGCCTGTCTGACGTCAATCTCCTCTAGGGCATGCAGTTCCGGACAAATTAAATCAGAAAATTCGCTTTGTCCAACCTGGAAATTAAACCCAGGATCTCACGGTCCACATCCCTGCCGGTCCATGATATAAATATTAATATAAATAAATAAAATACATTAAAAATGGAGGTTATTGCGTAACATACATAAAAAAATACAGACGAATTGGGACCTCTTCTTTTATTTGATATCGGTCGATAGCTTTTTAGTATATTAAAGTAGGTACAAAAAAAAACAATTATTCACAAGTTTGCAAACATTGCCAAAACGCGTAACATTGCCCATAATTCTATTAATATCCGTATCCTACATCCCATAAGATCTTAATCCTAACGTAGAGTAATTTACGCCCCCACATTAGCATAAATAAAAATACCTCATATTCCCTTACAAGCGAAGGGCGTAGAAACCTTGAAGCCGAGCCGCTCGATAACGCTGCGGAACCCTAATTAAATCCGATGGGATTACGTGTTTTGAAATTTTACTACCAGGATATGGAAGCTTCGTTCGTGCGATTGCGTGCGAAGGAGTCAGGAATGTATTGTATTGAAATTATGGTTGTGGAAGATTTTTCTTGAAATTGGAGGATTATCTTATACGTAGCTTTAATACCGGGATGATGTTTTAGTCGACTTTTACAAGGTTTCATTTTCGGCGGTATTAAGCTCGCAATGTCTTTATTGAAAGTCTTTTATCTTTTCAAAAAATTTGAAGAGAGTAAAAAGAGAATTGAGAGTCACTACTCTAGGCTCACTAGCCTATCGCCATATTGGGCACAAATTCCAGACTCCGGGCTGATATGGAAAAATCCAATATCGCTTTGCCCGCCCCGGGGATCGAACCCGAGACCTCAGGACAGTAGTCGTACCGAAATACAACCATGCCACCGAGGCAGCATAATTTAAAAAAGATCTCAAAAACCTTACTTGCAAGCGGAGCTGCTCTCAAAAGCTAGTTTAAGTAAAATAAGTCCTAAATATCCACACAATATAGGTAAAGTTGGTCAATTGGCGCGCATTTTCAACAACTTTGCCAAAACATATAAAGCAATTACCACACGCATTGTTAAACTCGCAATACATGTAAAAAATATCTTCGTGGGTGCTGGCCACCCTCCAAAATGTACTTCAGATGACAGAAAGAAGGAATTGGCAACCATTCGGCTCGCAAAATTGAATTCAATTTGTAATTTTTTAGTTATTTGTTTGCGTTGTAAATTAACTACACATTGATGTCAAATAATAAAGCACATTACAGTATTTTATAAGTCGCCTCCTTTGTCTAGTGGTAGCATTATGGGCTGTAGACCAGAAGGTCGTGGGTTCGATTCCCAGGTCGGGCAAAGCGAATTTTCTAATTTTATTTGCCCAGGACTGGTTCCCCAGAGGGAGTTGACGTCAGGCAGATAGCGGGTCGTAAAACTAAACCAAATCCTTTCTACAACATGCTTGAAAAAGTGTGTTGTGCCGACCCCACATTGGGATGAGATAAGGGCAGGTAGAAAGAAAGAAATTATAATGAATTGAGAAAGGGACGCAATTAAACAAATTATACCAAAACATCTATATTTTAAAGTAATCCAGATTTCCAAAGCCCTTTGCAAGGATTTTAAAACAATTAAGACCACATTTTTAGCCCACCCAGAACCATTAATTAATCTACATTAAAAGGACAACAATAGCGACTATACGGCCTAACACCTCATTGAAAATATATCCCGCATTATATTTTATCATCTGTGGTTTGGAATACTAAAAAAGGGACCCCTTCTTTTGTCGCAAAACGGCGGCCAACTCCCATTGATCCCACGACGTGATACGTTTCCTAAACACATGTACTAAAAGCTGAGGTCTAGCTAAATGGTGTCCAAAGTACCCCCAGTCACGTATGCAACAAAAGGAACTATGATGAAGGTCCAGTTTTTATTAAAACGTCCACTGCTCCTGAGCCGCTTTTATTTATACACACCCTTCCAATGTTACTGACACCAGCTGAGAATGGGTTAAAACACAATACGTTGACAACGCTAAACTGCTGTCATACACAGAAGTTGTACCAAGTCTTCTATTATATTTTTATTAATTTTAATTTACTGGTAAGTCTACATACTGATTTATTCAGTTTACGCGAATATTATACATTGAAATAAAACTATTTTTACGGATTCTATCACGATTAGGTTTTAATTATTATTCCCGACGTTTCGAAGGCTTTGCAGTCTTCGTTGACACGTGTCAGTTGTTGGTCATTGTCTGACCCTTATCTGATAATTAAAACCTAATCGTGATAGAATCCGTAAAAATAGTTTTATTTCAATTTAGTGGTAGGACCTTTTACATGCGAGAGTCCGTCTGGGTGCCAACTGCAAGCAATGTTATTTTCCTCTTCTATAGGACATTATAGCAAACGTAATTATTGACTGCCTCGGTGGCGTGGTGGTATTTCGGTACGACTACGGTTCTGAGGTCTCGGGTTCGATCCCCAGGTCGGGCGAAGTGATATTGGATTTATCAGCCCGGAGTCTGGAATTTGGAAACGTCAAACACTCACCGTCATGTGCCACAATTTTATTTCGAAACAGCTTGTCTAGTAAATACATAGAAGTCCTTGGGTAAAACACATCAAATAAATCAAAACAGCCAGCGATTCATGCGAAACCCATTCCGACTACGGTTCTTACAGCAATATCGCATTTTATGCAAATACTGCATTCTGTGGAGGTTTGGAATGGATGCACTAGATCTAAAACGTCTAGACACGAGTGGCTTCAAGTCCTCGCCCACCTGTTATAGTTCAACGACTTTAAGGTTTGCTTTATAAAATGGGACGAGAAAACTTCTAAAAGTGTAGTGGTAAATATGATGCAGCCAGGCTATAGCCAGCTTTGTTTATAGCTTCAACAGAAAAGTTCGACTGTGGTAGCACCAGTACCTTCAGCAACTCGGAGTATGGCATTTTCATTTGGACAATGATATGTACCAGTTCAAATTATGCTTTTCTACTAATGCCTCTTTATTTCTTGAAAGTCAGTAACCTAATAATTCTTTGGAGTTTTAGGTGTGCCATCATAGCTCGAGCCACATATGGTACACGCTCATACGCCTATTCTGCCAGTCTTTTTATTAAGGGCCACTTGCAGCTCTGTGATAAATTTCTATTTATCCGAAATCTTGATTTAAATATAGTAGTGTGCTGTAGGATAATTCGAGATAAGGTGTAACTCTAGATTAGTAACAGCGCTGCAAGTCGCCCGTAAACATGAAGACTTAATTCTAGAATTTGGCTTGAATTCCATCTTCTGATAAAAATACCTGGTAATCAGAATATATTTTTTTTAAATATGACATAATATCTTATCATATCATATCTTCCTTACAATTAATATTCTACAATAGTTGAAGTAGGTATTTTCCTCCAGAGGAGGTTGACGTCAGGCAGGCAGCTGGTCGTAAAAACATAGCCAAATCCTTTCAGCAACATGCTTGAAAAAGTGTGTTGCGTCGACCCCACATTAAGGTGGGATAAGGGCTACTTCCCCTTATACCACCTTAATGTGGGGTCGGCAGGAAAGAAAGTTGCAGTAAGCATTAATAATAATATTATTACGCTATAATGTTACTGTCCTCTCCTAGACATGGGCCTTGTCAACTAATGAGAGCGATCGGGCCTTATTCTACCACTCTGGTCTAATGTGGGTAGGTACTTGTTAGACTTCAGATATTTTTAGATTTTTGTGGAAAAATTCTCAGGTATGTGGTTTCCTCTATGATACTTTCCTTCTCTGTTGAAGCAAGACAAAAATCATAACTTATAAGTAGGTATACACAGAGAAAAGTTAGAGAATCATGCTTTTGGTGTTGATTTTGAACCTGTAACATTCGTATTAGCAGTCCGAACTACTCCGAACTGTCGTAATGCTGCTTGCACCTATTTCCTAAATTTTTCATGATATTAAAAAAGTTATTAAATAGGGCAGGGAAGAGACATGCGTGGGTAAGAAAGTGATGAATATGAATGTTGATGGATGGAGAGGTAGAGGAAGGCCAAAAAAGAGGTGGATGGAGTGTTTGAGGAAGGACATGAAAGAAAAAGGGGTGAACGACGAGATGACGGCTGATAGGCATGTATGGAAGTCGAAAAGATGTTGCGCCGACCCCAAATAAAATTGAGATAAGGGCCGGAGGATGATGATAAAAGAAGAAGTTATTAGATATACACGTGAAGTTAAAATGGAATTCATTCATGGTAAAGTGAGAAGATATTTGTATCAAATAAAATGTGTATTGGAAATGCATTCTCAGTGAGGTATTGGAGTTTATCTAAACATTTTATAGCGATATGTGATTGAATGTTATCCACAAGAATGCGAATGCTTTGAGAGTTGAGATTGAATCTATCTATTGAGAATATGTGAAGCTTTGGGCAGATATTTGTGTGTTAAATATTTGAACTATCAAAACAGCTGTGTCCATTTCATTGATTTCGTCGGCGAAATGTGGGTTTTCTTGTTCTAAGCTCGGGCTTAGTTCTGTCCCAAATGTTAAAGGGGGCGAGCCTATCGCCATATCCAGCTCAAATTCCAGACTCCGGGCTGATATGATAAAATCCAATATCACTTTGCGGTAGTCGTATCAACATACAACCACGCCACCGAGGCTCTTGCAATAAAATTAACAAAACAAAAATTTGTAGTTCATAATTTCATTTCATCAAACAAAAAACAGGTATTTGATTCTACCCTAGACAAAAGAAGGTAGAGGACAGAGCACAACTACAAAAAACTGAAGCATTCTTAATGTATGGAACGAAACAAAAATGGCGACTTTGCGAAATAAAGATTCCATTAATATAACAGTTAGGCATCTTCTTCATATTCCGTAATTAGTATTATTGTAAATAAAACACCGTATTTACAATGACATCAATAAGTATTTATACGTTATTTAATTCTTATGTCACGGTGACAATTTACATGTAAATAGATCACGAAACTAAAATGGCGGAACCGGCTTCATAGTAAACATTTAGTTTTCGTAGATACGCCCGGTCCTCTTATTTTTTCTTTGGTCATTGGATTCTACTAAACATTCAAAAGCAATTTTTTTTTTTTTTTTTTTTATCCGGGCACGGCAAAGTGACTACACTGCACCTGATGGTAAGCGTAGTGCAGTCCAAAAAAACTAGCGACCACTGACAAACACTGTTTATCCAGTGGTCGTCAGAATCATGCCGGCCTATTTATGCTTCTTCTTTAATTAACATTTGCAATCATTTTTGTCGGAATATATTCATGTTATATATACTGTAATCCATCAAAGCGTGATCGACTCCAGGCAGACAGATTAATTGGACGATACGTTATTAATTGAATGCATACAAAATATTGTCATGGAAAAATTGGCAATGATTTCTGGCCCGCGGTGTTTTAAGAACTATTCATATACCTTAACTAACTTATCCAGTGTAACCACACATACTGCTGACTGCCTCGGTGGCGTAGTTGTTTTCGGTACGTCTACCGTCCTGAGGTCTCGGGTTAGATCCCAGGATCGGGCAGTGATATTGGATTTTTTCAATCTCAGCCCGGAGTCTGGAATTTGTGCCCAATATGGCGATAGGCTCGCCCCCTAGAACATGTGTTTTCCAGTTCGCTGAGGGGCCTCTGCCTACTCCTTCGGGGATACAGGCGTGAGCATATTTTTTCACACATTTTTAATATTTGCATTGTCTTTTTTCCTTAAGCAAATAATATTTTTCCCCTACATTTCTAATCTCTCCTTATATCGTTGCTTTAAAAAACTCCAAAATTCAACACGACAAGCAAAACCTTTTTTAAAATACATTCAAAAATTAAACTCTTTTAACTAAGGAGTAATTTCTGAGTATACTACAGCTAAATTACTAAGTTTAGCTCATGGCCAGATGTGGGGAATGTTACTTTAAAAATGGTTACTAACTACATAATTAGGCAGCGTTGTTTAGACTACTTTGTACGCGAATTTAAGTTTTGTGTATCATTTTGTTTGCGGTTTTGTTAATTTATTTGAAACTATTTTTTACATATAGTTTTGTCTGCATGGGAATTTTTCCCTTCGTCTTTTCTATATAAACTGTGATCTACTATTTAACCCCTGTAAGGGTGAATTTTAATATAATCTACCTTGACCGCAACTCCTCTTGCGTGATCAGTTCGCCTAGCATGCGCGCCACGAAATATTCCGATGATCGACTGTCGAGATGTTGTCTACGTGTTGTCGACAATATTGTATGAAAATAAACGAGGTATGTTAGTGACCGTAGACAAATAGAGAAAACCGGTTATAACACGATAAAAATCTTAGACAAAATGTTCTCGTGGCGCGCATGCTGGGCGCGCTGGTTGGTTAGGCTTACCTTACGTCTAAGCTTACCTCATTTTGAGTGTTCTAAAAAGGGAAGTTCATATTTTATTGGATATTTGATATTTTGATTTACTATAGTAGAAGTGTCCTCTTCAAAATAAAATATAACTAATTTTCATCACTGATTCAGCTTTCTGAAGATTGAAATTTTTTTAAAATAGGAGCAGTCGGTAAAAATGCAAAAATAAAAAAAAATACAAATGTCTCTTCTCGTATTGCTTCAGATTGTTTAATTTAAATAGACAGGCTGACCATAATAGGCCAGAATTTACTTAACACAATGCTATTCTTTATAATAAACTAATAAATAAACATGTTTACAAATACACCACTCATATTGAGTAGAAAATAATAAAACGAAAGATACATCAAAACACTATTAATAAACTTCGACATGCTTTTATGTAGTAATATATTTGGAGAGTCCCCATTTTCCATTACAAAGTTGGTGATACAGTTTTATAGCGAAGGACAATCTATTAAGGTTACTCATGCTTACAGCGCGAAATGCCTATAAAATGACTTTCATATAGTAACTCGGCACTCGTCTGTAGGGTTGCGCGATTCAATTTACGTTATGAAAATTAGACTTTAATTTACGGAAAAATGCAATTGTTTTTTATTGTTTAAAAGTATGGGTATGTTTTTATTTCTTCGTGACAGATTGTTTCTTCGTTGGCACAACGCCATAGTCGCCATAGTCCAAAAGGTCGCAGTTTCGGTTTCCATTTCAGGAATATGGATTGTATTGACCTATACCTGACCTGGGGGGTGACTCCTGACGCTCGATTCGATTGTGATTTTGATTTGGTTTCATTTATTGACTTAAAATTACACCAAAATCTACTTTTAAAGTACGCTAATGTTGCATAATATTCGAGAACTTGTCATGATATATTAACGTGACATTAATGCACTATTTAACTCGATTTCGGTGAAATTTTAGGTCAATAAATGAAACCGAATCGAATTCAAGTTCGAATCGAGCGTCAGGAGTCACCCCCCAGACCTATACCTCTACCAAACATTAACTCTCCGTCTATATATTTTAACATTTTCATTTTCATTCGAACAGTTGAATGAATGATTTTAATTTTAAAAATAATTCTTATATAATATCATACAGAAACGTAAAAGCGAAGCATGTTGATCCGATTTTTTTTTTTTGTATTTTTTAGTAGTGTTTCGGTATGTTTTTTTCGGTAATTCTCAGAACACATAATGCCAAATTTTAATACTATCATTGATAAGACCATAATAAATATCCCAGACATTACTGGCAACCCTGCACACCGCTGACCTCGGCAAAACCAATTATAAAGTTTAATTACTCGTCCCAGTTACTAGTCTCAAGTAACAGATGTCGCTACTCGCGCACTCTGCTTGACGTTGATGTATGAAATATTGTGCACCGTTTACACGAAGACATTTCTGAAATAACGATCGTGAATACTCTTTACAACGTATCCAGTAGCTCGACCATGAGTTTTCGACCGACATCCAAAAAAGAGAAGGTCCTCAATTCGTCTGTATTTTTTAAAATGTATAGTACGCGAAATCTCCGCCAAATGTGGACCAATTTTCAAAATTCTTTTTATGTTCGATAGAGCTTACTCCAAGGGTGGCCCCATATATATTTAGTCACAATTGGATAAGTTTTGAAGTCGGTCGAGCTAGCGTGAAATGCCAAAAAAACTCATGGTCGAGCTACTGATTTATGAAACAGACTTAAACATTTTTTCTAACTAGATGATATAACGCTCATATCTAAATAAAAAAAAAACGTGCCAACCATAAAGCATAATAATTTTGAGTACATTCTCGAGCCAGTCACATGCCGTCGGCCGGTCGGAGCCAATTATAAGTTTAATGGCGCATTGGCTGGGTCCTACCCTCGTACATTTGTTTACGCCCCGCCCGCCAGTGTCGCCAGCAGCGAAAAAGGTAAATTATATCCGAATCCATTACTTTAAATCGCAGTGTTGCCATTTTATTATTTTTCCACACAATTGTGGTATTAATGCTTTTGTAAAAAAGATGTAGTAGGTGACCTAGTTAGCACCATACATTTGTTTTTAACCTATACTGTCCTCCTGCTGGACAAAGGGCTCCCGTAACTCAATCTTAGGGCGACCTTGAACTCTTTGAAAGGAACTGGCCTAGGTATAATGGCGTCAAATAGGAAAAGTTAGAAAGATATTTGCTTTAGTTTGTTCTTTTTTATTTTCATCTAATGAAGAGACTAGCAAGACTGTTCTTAAGACCGGACGAGGTGGAAGCCTTTAAGTAGGAAAGCGGAACCTGGCATTAGGCCAGGATAACACCAGGCAGAAAGAAAGAATATACTAGCAAGCTGCTTGCCTGATAGTAAGAGATACGACTACATGGACAGTAGCAACACCACCCTTATTTTAAATAACAAAATACCTATTTAGCTGGCACTACAGTGGGCTCCTGTCAGTCACATAATACCAATGTCATTAAATGTTTACTCCCATAACGCCCAGTGCAATCACTGCAATTAAGTGATTACAGTGCCCTTTATACCATAACCACAACATGAATCATTTGGAGACATAATTTTGTCCCACCGCTGAACGCATAGTTAGGCGTCTCGCAATTTCTTCCTACACCATCCACATCGTCCAACGTCAGTTTTTGACCAGCTCGGTGATAGGTGGCTGTTGTATTTCATTCAATGAGTGACATTTCAAGTGGCTCGATTCCCCTTCCCATTTTCTATTTTCCTCCTTTATAGGTTGGCAATGCAACCGTGATTCTTTTGGTGTCACGAGTGTCTATTGCTCGAGATCCCTTATCATCAAGTGACTCACCTACTCATTTGTCATTCTGCTATAGAAACAGTTTAGTCAATGCAACAATGCTATCCACCGAGATTCTTTTGGTGTCATAGGTGGAGATCACTTACCATCAGGTGATCCACCTGCACATTTGCCAATCTCTGCTATAAACATACATTTGCATCTATGCAAACCAAACAATGTAGATGTGCTCATTTTTCTCCCTCAACTAGCCCCAACCACATCCAATCGAGATTACGTGAAAATACGAAGCGCTTTATAAAACGCAACAATGATGTCAACAACAATGGGCCGCCCATAATAGTACCTCAGTTTCCCCCTGATCAAGTAGGATCTGAGGGCAGCCGTAATATATGAGCCCCCATGAAATCCTTCAACCTGGGGTGCAGAATTCATTATTGCCTTTCGTTGTTTGACAGCTCTCTCGTAAATAACAGCCTAGATCAATACGTCAAACTATTTTTTATAGGTTATGTATGAGATTGAGTTTGGCGGGAACTTGTCATTTATCACGTTCCGTTACGCGCATTGTTGGATGTAGTGATTAGTTATGTGGATTCTGTTACGTTTTCTTTTTATTGGTTTGTGATTGCAAATGATACCTGTAGCACGAGTTAACTTATTGATAACGACGATAGTTATCGTTAAATCTCTGTACATTTAACTACTGGCGCCATCTTGCGGCTAATGTATGTTTACATTACCTAAATAAATAGGGTTTTTAAACAAAAATAAAATAAAAAAAAGTACCGCAATTTGCTCTTGGTAGGATCTTCTCATCCGCCCGGACTGCTAATACCGTACACATAGCCCCTTACTTATATAAATATTTAAGCGCTGCTTATCTTTAACCATAGATTGTCCCTTTCATTTTAAAACAATGTAACGCAAGGAAAAAAGTGACAGGCTATTCTTAGCGAAAAGAAAAGTGAAAATGTTTTTATTAGTAAGGCCCATAGGAACCGCTGACTAACTAACTAACCTGCTATAGTGACCCACACTTCTTGTGTGATTCGCGTTCCAGGATAAGTGTAGTATCCGATGATCTCGATTGGCTTTGCCATAATTTGATGGTTGGTTGGAGCTATATAGGTCACCTGTTCTATCGCAGGCTCCACGATTTGCTTCTACCCTCTTCGGAGTCTGAAGAAGCGTAAATAAGCTTGCACGACCACGTGACCACGGATAAACCCATTGCTTGTCTGTGGTCACGGTTTTTTTGGACTGCATCGCGCTTACCATCAGGTGTAGTGTACCTCTAGTCACTTGGGCGTGCTTGGATAAAACAATTTTTTTTATTGAATATCAATAATACTGTGGTTCATGGATTTCCAGTGACCCAATTCCCCCTCCCTTTCCCAATTTCTTTCCCCTCCCCTTCCATTCCTTCCTTTTAGGTTGGTAACATACCCATCATTCTTGTTGTGTCGTGGGTGTCTATGGTGATGGAGATCACTTACCATCAGCCGATCCCATCGGCTCGTTTGCTACTCTCTGTTATAAAAAAAAATACTAAAAAAATACTACTATTAAAAAAAATACTAAACCGGACACCAATGCTGTTGTAACATATTCTACCGCTCGATATTTATACCAGTCCAGAAGTTATTATACGCACATTTGCTAATGAAAACCTTCGTAACGTTGACAATAAGTCATTAGTTTGAGCTGCTATTCCTGCTGTAAATGGCGACAGTTTAAATACAGAGGCATTTATGTGAAATTGAAAATAAAGCCTCGTTCATGATGTTTCATCTACGTAATATTTATGCATAATTTGACCTGTAAATTACGTTTTATGAGTTTCTTTTAATAGAATGATTGTTCTGTGCCAATATTTTAAAAGCAATTTGGGTTCGTTTACTATAAATACACTATAAGTGCACTACAGTCTTTGTCGAGCGATATATGGTTTAGGAGGTAAATACAGGCTGAGTATTGCCAACAGGATTGATGGGTCTGTCTGATCATATTATTATCACTTTGTCATGGACAAAATTTAATAAATATAAAATCTACTTCAAAAAGTCAGTTCCTTTTTAAGTGTTCTTAAACTTTATTCATTTTATAGCTATTCCAAAATATGCGACCAACTCATAAATAAAAAATATCCAAAAAAAACATGAAAAAACCCAATATCACTTTGTCCGATCCGGGCATCGAAACTGAGGTCTCAGAACGGTAATCGTACCGACGCAATACTACTATGCCACCGAGGTACAAACTTGAAACCTACTTTAAAACTCCAATCGCGACTTTTATGCTGATGTTTGTTAAAAAGTTTACTCCGATTTATCAGATCTTCACCAAATACAAGACACGCTTGGAGTAAGCTCCATCGAACACGAAAAGAAGTTGAATAACATACTAAAAATACAGATAAACTACCTCCTTCTTTTGGAATCGGTTAAATAAAATCCACTTAAAAATAATTTCAGCGTAAAGATTAAACTCTATTATGCTATGCATTTAACACCGCCATTCCAGCCAGAACAACGCCATGAACACGTTTTACGCCCCGTTTTACTTTTACGATGTTGTGACAGCCCTAGAATAGCCATTCGCAAATCCACGATTGTGGAATTTGTGGCTATTAACCTGTTATTAGTAGTAAATACAGCTTTATGATTGTAATTCACGGTTATAAGTACTTATAGGTTAATTAATCGGAATTGTGTGATTAATATACTGATGGCCATTAATTGGTACTCAACACTGAAGTATACGTATATATATGTACAAGTAGTGTAGGTGCTTAAATTAATGTATACAGCTGGGATTTGTAATACATAATATAGCGTTGAACGGACTGACTCGGCAACTGCACTGCCAGGCTTTTTTATACTCTGGCTGTCATGCCCCACCAACATTATATTTTGTCTAATACCCACATCTATATATTATTTACCTAGATGCACAGTTGACGCTCGGAAAATGGGATAGCAAAGAAGTGCTTAAGCACTCGTTTTGCCTACAGTCGGACGTCGATTGAATTCTAAATTTCAAAATTCAAATTAAAGAATGCGTGCTCATTTCGTTTAAAAAACTACTTTATAACACGTGCTATATTTGTATTGATTTAATTACAATTTGTGATCGTTTTCTTTGTTTTATTCCTGAGACCACTTTTTAGGAGGATATTTGCAAAGAACTGTGCATCTAGGGTATAATATATTGATGAGTACCCATCATAATCAGATATTATTAGAGGGTTAGCTATTATCATGACCGCAGGTGGGTAATATACCTTACAATAAAAAAATAAAATAAACACAGCTTATCAGCATTCTACATCACGAATGAGCTGGTTCGACCGGCTTGATACCACTGTCTCACAGAAAACCGACGTAAAGTTGCAGTTTGCTGCTGCGTTTAGTTCGGTGAGTGAGATTATAACATAACATAACATAAGCTCACGCCTGTATCTCCGAAGGGGTAGGCAGAGGCGCACTAGCCAACTAGTACACCCACATTTCGCCGAGCTTAGTGAGATTATGGGTGGCCAAAATCCCCCCTCCATTTTCATCATTTTTTTGTCTTGGGTGTCTTGGCGGTGAAGGTCACTTACCAGCTATAAAAAAACAACCCCTTGCAATAGGAATAATATTGTAAGGTGTAAAATACTATATTTAAAAAAAAACATTGATACTTATATATATAAAAAAAATAAGTGATAATATTCTTACTTAAACTACATAGATCATATGACCTGTAACACTGATCAGTAGGTATAATTTAATTAGAAAAAATATCTACATAACACACACAACAAATAATTTTGAGCCCCAAATATATCTCACAACACGTCATAGCCCAAAAATAATAGTCAAACTCATGCAATCTTCAGTTCTATTTAAAATTGAAAAGAAACTCCTTTGAAACGATTTATATAAAAAAGTTACCAACAAAAATACCTAGGACTCTGCAGATTTTCATTTGCTCGTCAGTTTTTTTCATTAAACATTATAACTTCATAAACATTGTTCCATCCAGGTGTTTTGATGAAAATATAATCCCTAGGCGATTTGAAAAGTTAGCAGTCGTTTTATTTAGGTTTAATCTCCGTGAAAAAAATTTGCTTTTCTCGGCCGTTTTGCACAGAATAATGCTTAATCACTTTTAAATCTTGATTAGATTTTGGAAGGCCTTTTTGGCTTAGGTCTTGTATGAAGCATTACATTCCCATTGCTGTAGACAGTTACGTCTGTCTACAGCACGAATGGTCCGACTCGACAGGTTTGATACCACTGTCTCACAGAAATCCGACGTATAGTGGCAGCTCGCTGTCGCGTTTCTTTAGGTGAGTGAGATTTCTGGTGGTGCAATCATCCACCGTCCCTTCCCCAATCTCTATTTCCCTCTTTTATTATTTTTGCGTTTTGTCTATGGGCGGTGAGATCACTTACCATCAGTTGACCCATCTCGTTTGCCAGTCTCTGCTATAAAATTACATTTCATGCATGCGAAGCCGTCAGCCAAAAGGCGTAGGTACCAGAAAGAAAAACTGCTCACAGTCAAATACAACTACGTGTAATTACATTCCAAAACGAACGGAATATGGTAAAAAGCAACTGTAAAGGAAAAATCAACAACCATCCAACATTCTTCGCACTTGCACATACAAGGCATTCAGAACATCTTCAACATGCATCGAAGGAATGCAATTTAATCCCATCTAGTACGGTTAATTAAATCTAAAGGAATGTTAAAGTTTGTTAGCTGAGTGAACAATGGGAATATTGTTCTGGCTCCTGTAATACAGTTTAATACTAGCGTAGTAGCCAGCGCCATCAACATAGTTTGTGTACTAAATTTTTTTTGTCAATAAAGTTTTCTTTTTATTACTGTTAGTTGCGAACTTTTCGTATGAATGACTGTGAAATGTGAAGGATTAATCATCACATCCTATGCGTCGTGTGGCTGATGATGATGATGAACGATTATCTTCAGGACCATTAGGAAGATTCTGTGAAATGTGAGTGTTCTAGTTCGCCTCTGCCTACCCCTTTGGGGATACAGGTGTGAATCTATGTATGTATAGCAGGAACGCCTTAAAAACTTGAGGTCCTAGGTTCGCATTTTGTTGTGAGTTTTCGTTTCGATAAATTACCTAATATTTTGGGCCAACTATGGTAACATTTGGAGTGTAGCTTATGTAAAATATTGATTAATGAGTACTCCTCGTATATTATAAATGCGAAACTAAATCAGATGATCTGATCGTTACTATTCCACGTTTAAACCACTGAACTATGACATTTGGTATGAAAAAACCTTGGTTTCTAGGAAAAGACATAGGCTACTTCTTATTTTAGAAAATGATTAGAGGATGAAAGTTGTTCAACGCCCAACATTTTTATACGCAATTTTGCAGAATACCATATAAACAGGAGCTCAGAAAACCTCCCACTCAATTTTGATATTCCATTGGAAGTTACGATACGAGCACATGAACTATGTGACTACTAAGTTTGTTAATATCGAGTTATTAAATGGTTCAACTCAATTAAGTATGTATACTTTGATATAACTATGTTTTATGATAAGTTTAAACTGTGAAATAGTTAGAACGTTTGTGAGTTATCAAGTCTTTGTATTTGCATCATTTTGTCGTCGACTTTTATCTAAATTCATACATTTTTTGGGTATTTACACTCGTGAGATAAAACTTGAAAACTTATTTCAGAAATTAAATTACATACATTTTTTGAGTTGGTCTTTTCATTTTTGATCTGCATTAGCTCTGGCACCGACGACAAAGAATATTTTTTTCTTTTTAAGTACGTTATAGAGCCAGTTTAATTTTCAAATAAATTACTAATAAAAATTATAAACCATTTAAACCATTTATTTGCCACAAACAATACATGTATATAGCAAAAACATAATTAATAAAACTAGAAACAGTTTTGTTACTCTGCCACACAAAACTAAATGCAGTTATAACTTTCATAATAATATAGATGGAGTAAGTTGTATCCAGTTCTTCTATATAGTCTATAGAACCTCCTTTTTGAGTTGGTTAAAAGGGTACGCGTGCCCGAATCCCCGAAATCAAAGGGCCCGCTTTAATGCAAAATAAACTAGGCGTGTGTTACGAAGTGTTACATTTTCATGGGTTTTAAGTATTTACGCATGATTGATCACCGTCCCTTTTGCCTCCCTATTCCATCACAAGTATCAAACATTCATGCGCAGAATCTCTTGTGAAAAATGAAAATAATGTTAGCATAGTTTTTTGAGGATTTTATTTTTATAAAGGTACAATTGCCTTGTGGGCTTCCAGTGGGGATGTTTTATATGAATGATTCTTTCTTATCCCATTTGAATTCAGTTGGTTCATCACATATTTTAGCATATTGCCAAAATTATTTGGCTCTAGTTTTACGACTGGCTGGCCTGAAATCAACCCCCTCTGGGGAATCTACTCTCGAACTAATTGTGTTAGAAAAACTGCTTCTATCGACTTGGACATCGTTCCCAGGACCCGCTGGTCCTCTGCCCTTATATACTACCACTAGGTCAATTATGACTCACAGAAAACCGAAGTAATTGGCAGCTTGCTGTTGCGTTTCGTTTGTTGAGTAGAATTTCTGGCGACCAAAACACCAATGCTGCATTTGTAATGGATAAGAATTAGAGTTTAAAAATTATTTCACCTACAGAAAGCTAAATTCTCACTGAATAACATAGGCTAGATTTTACTTTTATTGCGGGAACGGAACCGAGAACAAAAGCTAATAATTTATAATTTGCCTAAACTCTTTCTGAAGTTAGAACAACTAAATAGTTCATAAACTCAATACTAATAGTACTTTATTGGTATAATTTATATATTTTTTTTCTTCTTTTCAGAATCTTAAGAATCAAATCATGACAACGAACGTGTGGGTAGAGCAGGTGAGTGACTATTTTTATTTATTTAAGACACAATAAAGAATATAAGGGCAGGGCACATAGCTCATAGAACTGATAGCCGATGGGGCAGAAAAGTTCTCGAGTGGAGACCACGTACCGGCAAGCGCAGCGTAGGACCTCCACCTACAAGGAGGACCGACCTGATAAAAGTAGCAGGAAGTCGCTGGATGCAGACCGCTTCCAACAGGTCAATCTGGAAATCTTTGGGGGAGGCCTATGTCCAGCAGTGGACGTCCTATGGCTGATGATGATGATGAAGAAAGAATACAAGTAGCTAGTGTTAGTAAATCATATCATACATACTACATGCAGAGTAGATACTTACAAGACTGCCTGGAGTAGTCAAGGCCTAATGCCATTGTCCGCCTTTTTACTGAATCACATCGTTTCGTCCCATCTTATGCAGCTTCCATGTGAAGCCATTGACGCTCATACCTTCCTATACATTTATAGATCCTGGCCAAATACGGAACTACGCTTGGAATAAGCTCTATTGAACTCAAAAAGAATTTTGAAAATTGGTCCACATTTGCCGGATATAATGCGTGACATACATAAATACCAACGAATCTAACCTCTTGGAAGTCGGTTGACAAAACCTAAACCCACAAAAATAGATTACCTAGGCACAGCCTACGTCATAATAATGGCTATGATCACGTAAGTAGGGCGCAAAACAACACGCGCGCTATTTTCGCCGGAGCCTTGACAAATGGCCGACCCGCCGGAAAGGACGGTCCGCATGGCTTTCTTACACCGGACCTCGTGTCAATTCACACGTGACTAATAGTTTAAGGGCCTTCCTTTTGTTTCGTCTCCTTTGTCCAAAGTTTGATGGACGGAAAAAAGTAGATGATTAATCTACGAAACTTTGGATTTTGAAGCCGTTTAAAGACTGCCTGTAATGTGTTTTGTGACCTTATTACCAGCCTGAGAACGGTGATTGATGCCTAGTACTTGGAAGGTAATATTCTAATTCGCAAGTCGTAGAATATTATTAAATAATATATTTTTTACCTACTTTCACGCACTTATAAAAAAGAGGAACTGTCTCGCCTAAAGTTAAACGGGCGCCACGGATAAGCCACGCACACAAACGTGCATCTACAAAAGTGCCCTACGCACACACTTAGGCTGCGATCTATGGTGCTAACTTCAACTAAGTCTAAGTCAAAGAAACAAACTTAGTAAGGATTTGAAATTTTTTATATCGAACTTTGACTTAGTCCCAGTCATTTTTTACAAGAAATCTTTACTTAGTCTGACTCGGTCAACTTTGGATTTTAAAACTCCAAATCCTCACTGAGTTCGTTACTTTGACCGATACTTAGTCGAAGTTCTTCGACTAAGTCTGAATCAAACAACGAACTCAGTGAGTATTTGGATTTTTTAAATAGAATTTTGAGTTAGTCCCAGTCATTTTTTACACGAAAATCTTTGCTAAGTCTGTCTACCAGTCTGTTTTTCTTGTAAAACATGGCTCAGACTAAGTTAAAGTTCGATATAAAAAAATTCAAATCCTTACTAAGTTTGTTTCTTTGACTTAGACTTAGTCGAAGTTCGCTCTATAGATCTTAGCCTTAGTCGATTAGATATCGGACATAGATCGGATCGGCAGAAAACTCTCCTTCACTTTCAATGTTCCTAGCGCTTTACTTTATACCAGTATGAATTAATACTTCTTAATAATGATGATTGTTACCTTTAAACTAATCCAAGATGTCTGTCGTAAAAAGAAAAGGGACTTGGCAAAGACTAACACCCGAAATTTGAGACATCGAAAACAATAGCTATTGACTGCAGCCAGTGTCATTGGGGGAGGCCTATGTCTAACAGTGGACGTCCTATGACTGATGATGATTTTGATTATTGAGTGCAGCATCGCATTCGTCATTAACTTTTATAATGTCGTAACTTTAGTGTTGGTATTTCTGGCATAAATAAGTACAAGCCAACGAAATATTTTCCTCCATAAAATTGGATTATTGAATGCAAGGAAATAATCTTATGACTAAAACCACGTAATTATACTAATTATCTACTAGTTTATAAACATCAACAAAATAACAAACAGTTAAGCCTTCGTTAATATTAGTAGGGATATAATAATAGGATAAAAGATTTGATCCAAGTGAAAAACAACATACAAATCACTATTTACGTTTCATTAAATACAGCAAAACAACATGACAATAGTTGTTTCAAATTTATCCTTTCTTACGGTACTTTGTTATTCAATATTGCCTTCTTTTGAGGACTCTCACTTCAACAGAAATTGAGAGAGGCTTTATAAAAACGTGTTTTGATACGACTTCTGTATATCATTTGACAACAGCACTTGTTTTTTTGTTAAAAATATCATGTATTGTATCCCTAAAGAAGTAGGCAGCTATGGATTAGCGAGCTTTAATACTCACAGTTTATTTCTGTACCCAATGTAGCCACAAGAACCAACTGGGCAACTCAATATATAACCCCCTGAGTTTGTTTTGGTATTTCTTTTTCTCGGGGATAATCATGAAATGTTGAATGACCGACGTCTAGCAATGGACATGCTGATGATGATGATGATGATGATGATGCTTATACACTTTAAACAAGTTTAAACATGTTAATAGGTATTAAAACCGAATTCGAGAGATACTAGTCAAAATAATGTTATGATAAAATAAAATAATACACTAGCAAAAAACAGACAGCAACCACAAAGAGAAATCCCACTTCTGAATTTTCAAAAGACCACGACCCTTTCTCTCCCACAAATTAACATCCTATATCTCGTTGTAACTTTCCCAACCCGAAACAAGTGGCTCTCCTGGTAATAAAATGTGTTATGACCGTAAAAACTTTACGATTTATTCGCTCCTGACGGTCGATAGTTCGGAATGTATTTGTATGCAATAAAATAGTACAAGTTGTTATTCTTTACATTATTTGTTTTTCTGTCATTCAAGTTGGGTTTCATTTTACGCGTTTGCATACTGAGATTGTTTTTTGGATTGTTTTACAAATGTTAAGTCTTGTAGAAGTCAAATACGTTTATATTATTTCTTTCTATTTTATAGCATTTTCATGTTTATGTGCGAAAATGTTAATATTCTGATTGGAAGAACAATGTAGAAAATTTTGCATGAATGGGCAGGCATAATCACAATCACCTTAATTTCATAGAAAATGGAAAGTGAAATAGCCGCTTGCTGTCGTAATACTCTTTCGATTTATTTCTGCCTTGCGTTATCCCAGACTTCCTAAACGCTTTCACTTTACCCGATCTTGAATATCTTCCACAGTGAGACCATTAGTTTCATATTACCTCCAAAACTCGTAATACTCCTTCAATATTAATTACAAATAGATACTTCCTTTAGTATTCTAATTTATCTAATTCATTTCATTTAAGGTTGGCAACACACTTATAATTATTCTGGTGTTGTGAATGTTTATGAGCTGTGGAGGTAATGACTCTCTTACTGGTTTGCCGGCCTTTTCCTTTTGCTGGGCATTATTCGGGCCTGATTTGCCGGTATGTGCTAATGTATAATAAACATATAGAAAAAATCCACACCAAGATAATAAAAATAAAGACCCAAAATTACCTGAAATGCTACCCAACAAAACGGCTCTAGACAATTTCCTCCTTTGAAACAAAAGACATCAAATATTCCAGAAAGATAAAATAAAATCAAATGAACATGCAAAAATACCTTCACGAACTATATTCCGTTTCCTTTTTGAAGTCCAAAACGAAATGGCGAATGAAAATTTCCAACTTACAATCGCGATGGAATGTAGCCGAAAAAAGTTTAGCCAAGTGTTGCTTCGAATGTTTGTGAAAACAATTCACGCAATGAGAAACGAAGTGTCTAAAATATCATCAAACGAACAGTCGGTAATGTGGGGGTTTTTCGAAACAAAATTGTCGGAAAGTTCGGCCCTCACAGCTACGCTTTCGAGAAATATGCGCCTGATAACGTTGCTTTTGTTGCATTACATTAGTTATGTTGTTGTTCTCTTTGTGGTATCTTTTTTATCTTTTAATGTGTCTTTCCGGAGGTTGATATACGATGATTCTACGTTAGTTTTCATTTAAAGACAATTTTATCACTTTTATAAAATTTATATTATTACGTTGATTGGCCCTAAAATCTAAAATTATACAAAGTTACCGTTGCATCGCAAAAAGCTTTCTTTCGATTTAAATTCTCATTTACTAACTATTTTAGTTGTTATATAAAGTAAAACGTATAAACAAAGATATACGTACAGATTTTAAAGTACATATTTCAGAAATCTTCGTTTATTACAAATTTGTACGAATATGTATCTTGTGTTTAATTCACGAACCCCGCTCTTATCAGTTAAGTAATTGCCTCACTTCTCTTCATTTTGTTTTTAGCTTTTCATTCTTCTTCACTTCTGTAGGTGTACTAGTTGGCTAGTGCGCCTCTGCCTACCCCTTCAGGGAAACAGGCGTGAGCTTATGTATGTATGTTATGTAATTCTTCTTCATTTATTGAAAAACTATTCGGTCTTCCCACGGCTCCTCTTCTATTTTTCTCTTTAAAATTGTCTTACTTATCGTGTTTTTCATTAAAAGCTCATTCATAAATGTCCAAATCTATAATCATTACAACACAACACACATAACTAAAACCTAAACACAAAGCCATATCGATGCAGGATCATCCAAAATCGATTTCACATTAACATAGTTCGCGAAAAAATATAGTGGTCATATCGGAGGGATGTTCAAAAAGCTGTTAACTGGGAAGTAAGCCGCCGATGATTTATGACCCCTGGCTGGGACATTCTGTAAAAACCCTTAGGCGGTACGCTTCGATACACATCTCAGCTATAAATTTTGTTGGATGTGCGCGGTATCTCGTTAAGGGAAAGTGATGTTTTCTTCCCTCTGGTGATTAGTATTGGTACGTCAATTTTGGTGTATTTATTGTTGATATTTTGTGATCTGAATGGTCAGAGAGAGTTGTTGAGTAGAGGAATGGCAACTTCGACCTGAGCAGTAAATAATCATAAGTTTAAAAACTTAACAGACCGACTTCAAATTAGATCGTGACCAAATTTATATGGGGCCACCCTTGAAATAAGTTCTATCGAATAAAAAAATATTTAAAATGGGTCCACATTTGGCGGAGATATCGCGTAACATACTTTAAAAAAATACAGACGAATTGACCTTCTCATTTTTGGAAGTTGGTCGAAAAATTCACAATCGAATTCGAATCGAGCTCGATGCGCGTTTGAGACATTTATATGAAATTTTAATCAAACTACATCACAGATCAGCAAGCTCGATTTCGATTGTCGAATATATTCCTACTAGAGCCGCAGTTAGGTTGATAGGTTAGAACGAAATCCAAATTATATTGACTTGTCATCCTAATTACGCTGAAGCGTATATCATCGACGTTTCAACAAAAAAATACTCTGCCTGCAATTTTCGACTCTCGATTTAAGTGTTTGGCTATAATCTACTACTAGATTACCACATACTCTTTCCCAGTAGTAACTACAATGTCATCGAAGTCAACTTATGGCTTACAGTTTGAGCAAGTTTACCTTCAAATAATTCGTCTTTTTCCAAATACAGTTGATTTGATCACAGCCATTTACCCATATATGTATATACCCACAGGGGTGTTATTTCATTTACAATACTAGCGTTTGCTTGAACTTCATCACCATCATCATCATCAGCCATAGGACGTTCACTGCTGGACATAGGCCGCCCCCAAAGATTGAAGTTAATTTCCAAAATATTCAAATCAACTCTATTTCATATCACACATTCACAATCGACCATCCCACGAAATATCCTAAAGCCGAAAGATGGAAAAGGAAAAACACTGACAGGAAACGCGGTCGGGCGCCGCGGCGGTCAATTGAAAAACTCTTGATGACCCCCCTCTGCCCTCACCCCCGCCCCGCCCCGCAGCGCCCCCGGGCGTCGGGACTCTGAATTTTTAATATTACACTACGGGTTTTGTTACGATATTACAAAGCGGCCCATTCGCTTGAATTGGCGATATGGCGTGTGTCCGATGTTTTGGAAAGTTTTCGAATATGTTTTTTTCGTATAGGCAATCGATTTATATTTATACAGGGTGTTTTAAAAAATTGGTATTTATAATAACTACACCTAAAGGAAGGATGGCTAGTAATTTAGGGGTAAAGTTTAAAATTTCATAAGGTTCATAGTTTTTGAATAATGGTGACTTGAATTTGTGACGAAAAAATTTATTCTGGCCCATTGGATCAGTTTCAGTCAATTTACAAACTATCTATGGGGTAATTTATTATTATTAGCACATTCAAAGCCATTCCTATGCTGATTGCGACGATTTACAGGTAGCATTACAAAAAAATTAAGTAGACTTTTATTTTTTAACTTTACCACTACGCTTTAAATCATTCACCTGTAAGTGGAACTATTATTGGTACCTACATACTTAAACACTCGGTATAAGAGGGAATGGTAAACTAGGTGGATAACCTAGGTGGATTTAAGGCACTGTAATCTAAGCTACAGTCTATGGGTGCCTATTTTTGTTCGAATTTCCTAATAGATATCCTGGAGTCAATTGTGATGTTTCTGATTGAAAATAAACATTAAAACTTAGTAAATAACTATAAAAACTGTTTTCAAGAAGGTTTTTTAAAATACGTGTCAAAATTCACAGCAAAATATAGCACACATTTATGTCTAAAACAGTATCGATCTGTTTCCCAACTCCGTATACATTTTAGTAAAGGCGTGACAGAAAGAGATAATGAATTTAAATAGACAGGGAGGGAAAGCCATAATGCTAAAGGTTACTTTCAGTAAAACGACAGAAACTCTTGCGTCATACGCACACTCCATTACCTAATTAAATTAGACGCTTGAGCCAGGCACGCACTCGGGCGGGATTAAACGGGGATGGATCCCCTTCGAGCCTTCCAATTTTGAAACAATGGAAAGCAAACCAGCCTGTAATAAAAATAAATCATTCTTTACGAGAAGAATTCGCATTATTTCGTACATTAAAAAAGGAGATATGTTAATAATTTCTTTTATACCTTTATTCAGATTTATTATTTTCTGAAAATGTATACCTATTTCCTGTTGAGACTTAGAGGTAGAATATTATTTCTTATTTTGGGAAATATTTAAACAAATAACACGTATTTGGGTTTGGGTGTTGTGATACTTAAAGTCTTTCGTAGTTTATATCTTCTCTGGGGTCAGGATTGTGTACGTGAATATCGGGTATTATTATTTTTGTATACAGCATGTTGTAAGTACATTATACCATACATAAAATAAAATTATATATGTTTACTATACAGTATACATTATATTCATCTGTATTATTTTTTTTCCAATCTGTTACACGCCTACCTATAATATCTCTGCACCACCCTGGGTTGACTGGTAGAGAATGCCTTTGGCATTAACATCATAATGTGTAAAAAGTTAAATAAATAAATAAATATAACAAACATAATAACAGCAAAGAAAAACTCTTTGTAAAATATGAAAATAATATCCGTGCCCATCTTATCTCCCTTAATCCGACACTGCGTTAACCTCACGAGACATATGCATGTTGAAGAAGCTTTTGTATTTAGGTTACGCAGACAAATTTAAATTGAGTTTTAGAAACGGCAATACCGTCTAACAGAGTACAGGGTTGCCAAAATAATATTGTGTTCCTTGCAAAGAGATTTAATATTAGGTACCTACTAACTATAGGTAGGCTATCAAGCAAGTTTCCATACAAAAACAAATTGATCTCGAACGTCAGTAACGTAATCTACCACTAGAAAGTTCTGTCATTGTCAAGAACACGTAAGACAATTTTCGATCGACTTCCAAAAAGGAGAAGGTCCTCAATTCGTCTGTAATTTTTTTTTGTATGTTACGCGATATCTCCGCCAAATGTGGACTAGTTTTCAAACGACTTCCAAAAAGGAGAAGGTCCTCAATTCGTCTGTAATTTTTTTTGTATGTTACGCGATAACTCCGCCAAATGTGGACCGATTTTCAACCGACTTCCAAAAAGGAGAAGGTCCTCAATTCGTCTGTATTTTTTTATGTATGATCCCCGATATGTCCGCCAAATGTGGACCGATCTTCAAAATTCTTTTTGTGTTCGATAGAGCTTATTTCAAGGGTGGTCCTATATAAATTTGGTGACGATCGGATTTGAAGTCGGTCCGTTAAGTTTTTAAACTTGTGATTATACTGTCTAAACATTATGCTTGCACGACCAAGCGCATATGTTTCGAATAGGACCGAGTGACTTATGACCAAGAGGTCATAACTTTTGGATCACAAGTTTCGCGCTGTTATCCCGTCTATGTACCGTTGAATGTCTTTGGTGCCGTGAAACACCGCGTTATGGCCTTTAATTTCATCACTCATTTTTATTGCGAGCTCGTAAAAAATATATTTTCATGTGTATGTCTCAGTGCAATGTATTCACATTGAGTTTCAGCCTATCATTGTGGTTTGATGTTACGTTTATTTCGAGTATAGTCGTAATATCGTCATAAATTTCATTGTAGGCTTTTGCTTCTGTTGGTGTAGAAATAAAGGATATGGCTTAGTCAAACAAAATGTATTATGGGATTTAAGATTTAGTTGCAAGGGTAACTAGATGCGCTAGATTCGCGCAATCGCAATTAGTCACTAGTATTTCATTTTCAAGTTTTTGTATGATCAATTTCTTGAATTTTAATTATCCATACAATTCTAGCGTATTATTCATTCATTCATTCTAGCATATTATTCATTTATTCTGTGTCATGAATTGAAAAAAATATTATTGCTACAAAGAAAATGCGTGTTAGATTTAAGAACTCAGTTCAGAATCAATGTTTATATCGAAATCCGAAGATACATCTCTCGAGGGGCTTGCGGCATGACTTGATGGTTGGTTGAGACGGGTATGAGGGTATCCCTGTATCTGCATCGGTCATCCGCCTGTCTTGTCGTAAGCCCCTCAATTTGCTTCTTGCCTCTTCGGATTCGGAGTGTGAAGAAGCATAAATGGGCCGGCATAATTCTGACGACCACTGATAAACCCATTATTTGTCAGTGGTCGCTAGTTTTTTTTGGACTGCACTACGCTTACCATCAGGTGCAGTGTAGTCACTTTGCCGTGCCCGGATAAAAAAATACAATTAAAGATACTAAATTAGATAATGTAGTAGCATAAAAAGGTACAATAATACCAATTTCATTTTTTTTTAGATTGCTATTATAAAGTAATACAACTAAATTAAGTAGACGTTTAAAATTTCATTACTTGCCGGTGTCATAACGTAATTATCATTTTATAAAAGCTTTTAAGAAGGCGCCCTCCATTCAATTTGCCGTGTTTTTACTTTGTTAGTGTCAATTTGTCGAACAAAAGGGGAAATCTTGAGAAATATAGAGATGTGACTTCACTCCGTGGAGCAAATACGGATTAGAACAATAGGATTTCTGAGGCTTTATGAAATGAACAATTTCGACGGGAAATGGGAATGCCAACAAAATACTACAGATTTTTGAGGTTTAAGGTTAAAACGGCAAAGCCTGGTAGTTTATGTTATGTACTAGAAGAATGTCGCAATGGTCGCAGGAAGTCGCTGGATGCTGGCCGCTTCCAACAGGTCGATCTGGAAATCTTTGGAGGAGGCCTATGTTCAACAGTGAACGTCCTATGGCTGATGATGATGATGATGATAACTAGAAGAAGTAGAGATAAGCAAGTACATTCTCAATTCGGCTAGATAATGTTTGGTGGCGAGTTTATTACTGCACACAGGAAACTCATAAGTGAGGTTTTCATGAAGAACAACTTAAAATAAAAATTGTCTAAGACGGTAAAATCATCAGCTTAGATATTTTTTATGATATACCAGGATATTCCCTCTGCCTATGTATAGGTATACTCGAGACTAACGATATAACAGCGAAGCATCGATCAATATGTAATGATAAAAAATTCTGTAAAATTATATCGTTATTGGCTCATAAACTGTGTTATACACGTAAACATTATACAAGTCACTTTGAGTATCGTTGAGGGAGGCCTATATTCAGCAGTGGACGTCCTGAGGCTGATGATAATGATAATAATATAATAATAATATTAGCCCTGTAATATTACTGTCCCACTGCTGGGCACGGGCCTCCTCTACTAATGAGAGGGGTTTGGCCTTAGTCTACCACGCTGGCCTAATGCGGGTTGGTAGACTTCACATACCTTCGAAATTCCTGTGAAGAAATTCTCAGGTATGCAGGTTTCCTCACGATGTTTTCCTTCACCGTTATAGCAAGCGATATTTCACAATGAAAATACACTTAACATAGAAAAGTCAGAGGTGTATGCTCCATTTTGGGGTTGGTCTCGAACCTCCGACACTTGTCTCGGCAGTCCGTACCATTCCCAACTGAGCTATCGCTGCTTATGATCGCTTTGATGATAATGATACTTAAGCAAAAAGATTTTAAATTGAAGACAGAACGAAAATGTCTTGGAAAAGTAAAAATAAGTCGAATTTCTATCATACCATGCCAATAGCAGGAGCACCCTCGAAGAGAAATGATAAATTCGACACTGCAAGCCAGCAGTGGAAAGTGGCCGAACACATTTGCGGTGCCAGATTTTCAATCGCCGTCTCCCGGCCGGAACCTAATAAGGCACCGCAATTTCCGACCTCTAACCACGGGTCTGTGTCAACAACTCCGCTTTATAAGGTCTCCAGCAAAAATACTTTTGGGGAATGTCTTAAACTGAACTCAATTATTGGGTCCGAGGCCATCGAATTTGAACTTAAGACCGCTATCTCTTAAGTTATTTTGACTTTGTAAGTTCGGTCAATGGCCGTATTCGACGATCAACAATTTGGTTTAATGTCTGTTCTAGTTCCTAAAGACTGCTTACGGAACAAATACAGAATCTATTTTTTGTGTAAAACGTTTCAGAATGTTTTTTATTAACCTGTTTTGGATGAGCTACTTAAAAATATGAGTGGAGATGATTACGTTGAGATAGGCAGTAGATAAAAACAAGTAGAAAATAAGCCTCATTTCAATAAACAACTTCTTAGTAACAGCTCTTCAAATCAAATATTGCTTTGCAAACAAAACACTCGAAGCTTTTATCAATAAAGATTCTTATGCTACGTAATGTACGTCTAACAAACAAAACAATTTCGTACTCGTGTTTTGTAGTATAACAAAAGGTATTTTAGGAATGATTCTTCATCTGTTTTTATGCCAAATTTTCTGACATGTTGCATAAAGGATTCTGCCTTACTTCTTCTTAACACCGATCACACGCCTGATGACCTTATCTGAGGGGTCCAGTTTTAAGCAAATTGTGTTCCAAAATAGCTTTGCCCGACCTGGGGTTTACCTTGGGACCTTGGGGTTTTAACCTAGGCTCCCCCATAGACCACTAAACTAAGAAGGCGATAATATTAGGAAAGGTTATTGATACAAAATATTTTCCGACAGGAATGGAACGATTACAAACTAAAATGGAACCCAGACGACTACGGTGGAGTGGACACACTACACGTGCCTTCCGAACACATATGGCTGCCTGACATCGTACTTTATAACAAGTAAGTAAACTTCACTTAGACCTTTTTGTATCGAAACTTGGGGAAACTCGCAAGGCTGGGAGTAAGTTTATTATGTTAAAATATATTGTTGCTGGAGTAACAAGGGCTAAGAAAGATTAATTAACGAGTTTCTTGTGTCTCATTAGTAAGCAACATCTCAAATTAGTTGTATCTGATAAATTCATTGAAATACATGATACTAGAGAATGCCTTGCCAATAGTGATTTATTACTTCTAATGCTAATCTAATGATACCAATCATTATTCTGATAAGGTTATTTTTGTACATATATTTTCTTTTTCAATTATCAGATAACTTTTATCTGGAGAATAATTATGAAATTTAATGTAATATGAAAAAAAACTAGGAGTTATTTGGCTTTTGAAAAAATCAGCAATAAAATAGACTAAAAGAAATGTTGCCACATTTCTTAACTAATCTGAAAAACAAAACAAAACCAAAAAAGCTTTTCCCAACTCAAGAACGTAAACATATAATCAAACTTGGTAAAAGAGGACGTACTTTAAAAGTATTAACAACAATAAATACCACTTATAAAGTTTCCGCAGAAGACATCTCGTTTAACGCGTTATAAATTGTTAAGTTCCAACATTAATCTCACTCAAGTGGAATGTTTCTTTCGAATCAATTTAGGAAAGTTCGTGTGACCTGTGTCCAAGTTCCTTTACAACACCCATTTCTTTCAATGAGTTTAGTTCAGCACTTCTTTTATACGTGCTATCTCTTAATTTCCACGCCGGAGACCGCGATGCCATTATTCCGCGTTATGATGATGACTTTATCTGCACAAGTTTAATTAATTTCCACTAGTGTTTTCAACGTTGAAACGTAATTAGGATTAATTCTACTCATTGCTGCATCCTGCAGTGCAAAATTATCTCATAGTCTCAGTTAATGAGTAGTGGGATTCAGATTATGGATGTTTAGAGAATGTGTTGGTGAAATAGATTTAGAATTAACTATCTTAATTGGCTTGAACGTTAATTACATTTATCTACAATTCCATACTAATTCACTATTCTGAATTCCATCTTGTAACAAAATACCGAGCAAAATTAGCTAAGTGATTTTACTGTTTAGGACTTTGAACTATGTTATTTCATTAAAGCAAGATCATATTTACTAACGTTCGGAATTCAATTAAATAGTAATCCTCACGTTTTATATCTTAGTATCAATCATTCTATTCTCTCACATTTATTTCTCACGTTCATCTTGAAATAAATTCCAACCACTTCCCGAAGCACATTCATCTTATTCAGACTCCCGCTGTTCTTATCTTATAAGAACTTGAAACTTGAACCAAACCCCGCCGAACTTCAACGACAGTTCTTGGCACCGAATCAAAGCAACAAATCGATCCGCCCCCAAATAGCATAACGCAACCATTTTAAAACTCGTCACAACCGCAACGTCACCCATTATCGCTGATGTTCACTGCATTTATATGCATTAACGCCACGTACTTCACCCCCGGGGACTTTGACTTCAATCTTCAATGAGATAGGGTCGTTATTTCAATGACTTGGTGTTATGTAGGTGAAGCAGAATGCGCCCGTAGTTGGCCAGGCGGAAGGTACGATAAGTGCAGGCTTTAATCTAAATAGCATCAAGGTGGCTTGAACACGGTATGGTAAACTTTCATTACAGTATCTAACGTTCGGGATTGACATAACTTTGATTAATTTCCATTTGGATAAATCTTTCTCGTTCGTTTTTTCTTGGTCCTCGGCTTCTTCGTTAATATGTTTTTGAAGTGGATAGTTAGTTTACAGATAGGTGGATTATGGGATCTTAAAACAATCTGATGCGATTGGTTAATTTAATAAAGATTTAGCCCTGTACTATTGTTGTTTTAAATTATAAAGTTTTATGACAGCCATTCAAGAAATGCTTGAAGAGGCAAAGACGAAATAAAAATCGCTATTTAAATTACATTAAAAAACTATTTCATCATTATCTATGTCACCATCTGCTACTTTGCATAGAACACTGTCTAGCAGAACTACAATTTAAAATTCTAATCTTCTTGTTTTCCATTCCAATTTAATTATAGTTTGATCGAAATAAACGACCAGTTTCTAATATTAATTATCTTCATCAACAACAATGTATTAGCTAACAATGTTCCCAGTTAAATCAAGTTCGCAATTGGATTTCTGATCATCTATCCAAGATAAGTAACGTTGAATTATTTGTGCTAAACTTGGCCACTTTCCTATTTCCGTCGAAACGTAGATGTTGTGCCAACTTCCATTCGTGGGTCGATTGTGAGGCTAATCCAGCTCTCGAATTTCTGTGTGATTATATCTCTTTAAAGTGCGACTAAAGGGGATTCCATTTTATGCTTTTTTGGTTCCCTCAGTAGCCACCGGATTTTGCAGCTGGTAAATGAAAATGCTGGAATTTTCATTTGTAATTTTTTAAGGCTTTTGTTTTTTATGAGAATATAAATTAATTGCATAGAAACTCATTGTTGTATGTAATATGTACAGATTTACTATCTGTACATATTTACGAATCTTTATTTACGATTTTTTTTAAATTACAGTCTTCATAGCATAGTGGGAACGTAGCTGTGATACAAGAGGCCGCGGGATGAATCCCCACAACTAGGCAAAATTAAGTGTTTGGTGCCAGGATGTTGCAAGACCAAAAGAGTTCATGATAATATGATATAGGTTGTTTTAGCGTGAATAAATTTATGTATATGATAATAAATTATAAATAACGTTTAACAAATCTTAAAACAAACAAAACATCAAAAATAATTTGTCTTTGTAGTAGATACCACCTGCTCGTTTGCCAGTATGCTACAAGAAAAATCATAAAATAAATTTTCAATCCTGTTAGATCCCATAATATTCTAAAGTAACAAACTAACCCCAATATGAAATTGGAAGCACTCAACTAACATAAAACTAAAGCAAGCTGGAAGCTCTTAGCCAGAATGTTTGGTAATATTTTAAAATTTAGCCAAATTGAGGCAACTCTTTTATGCACCTGCGACGTCCCTAAAAGCCCTTGCGGCTGTACACTAGGTAACTTTATTTTTAATGGCGCCACGTTAGCTTAATGGAAGATGGTGTGACCTATTTTATGCTACAATTTTCATGAATGCGACAAAAGTTTGTTATGATGCTTTCAGAGGCTTTACAACTTCAATTATCACGGCGGGCGTTTTGAGGTTAATATTTACGCTAGAATATTTTAATTAATATTTAGTTTAGAGTTGATTTGGAATTCTGTTGAGGGTTATAGCGGTTCTCGGAAATTTTAAGTACACAGTTATGTTTTATGAATTACTGTTTTTGACTAGTAGTCATACAATTGGTTACAATTCAGAATTCCTAAGTTTGGAAGGATAAAAACTTAAGTGATCTTTCTATTATAATCAAAAAGATTTAATATAACCAGCTATTGTATTGTTGAATGTTTTGATTATAGTAAAGTTTGAATGACTGTGAGTTTGTGAATTAGCTTACTTAAACAAAATTAGCTAACATCCTTAAAGTGATAGACAGAGGCGCATCTAGTAGGTACACACATATATTGATTTCCAACATCTAGATTATTGCCATCCCTTCATGTGATTGAATTAAAACACTCAAACACAATTTCCAATTACCCCATCTGATTTGTACCGAGGACGTTACAGTTTTCAGCAGGTCGATTCTCTAAGGTTTCATTTGTGAAAACAACGTTGTGGCATCGTTGCGGCAACGATGTTGTCATTTTTTTATTCGGCAAGGTACAAAGCGCACGCACTAGCGCTATGCGTGATGTCAGCGCTTATGCGAACTAGCTCTCTCGAGCGAGGCGTTTGACATAAATGTATGGAAAATGGTATTCCCTAAAACCCAACAACGTTGAAGGCTCCATCGATCTCAACGATGTGCACTACGGGAGCTCGTTGTTGACCGCAACGTTGTGGCGTTTCTTAGAGAATCGACCTGCAACTATAGTACGCTCTCACTACTATTTAAAATTTTAACAAGTCTGTACATAAACATCTCTAACTATGTAATCCCAATCACCTAATTCACACAAGACACTCCCAAACAACAAGAATCCATTAAAGCCCAAACCCCAACATCCGTGAGCATTGTTTATCGACGGTATAATTGTGACGTATAATGCAATCACGATTACATTAACAACTAATACCACTTAATCATGCGTACATCACTTAAACATGTACAAGCATTTCAATGGCATACTTGTACGGGATAATCTGCGGGTGTGTTTATAAACTCTGTTTAGCCTGATTAAATTCGGTTGAGTTTTACGTTATACTATATTACCTAAATAATCATTCTACATCAGTCCCTATCTAGTTTCTTTGTTTTTACCATTTAATAATAGGTACTTCAATCAAATGTTCGCAATTAAAGTCAAATAAATCCTTTATCTTGTAACCCTTTAGGGCGACCTGCAGCACTATTAATAATCTAAAATTAGTTCAAACCTCGATTTAACTTACATGGGATTCGTATATTTAAGTATATTTTTACAACCGGCTGCCCGCTTGTCATCCCCCCCACTCCCCCTCACAGAGATACAACTAATGAGGAAATCGGTACGTCATTAAGCCAATATTAAGTAAAAATTAACAAAATCGCACATTATAGATATTGTAGCTGAGTAAGAATTGAAATGAAATCAATAATCAATCAAATAAATACAAACATGATAATAATAGCTGACACATTTAATTTTACTATTCCAAGTGCATTCGAAGAGCAATGCAATCACTATAAGACTCTGTAAACAAATAAACTTTTGTATCTGCGCTATCCTGAGAGACCTAAATACAGAAAACAAATAAACTAATGTACCCACATTATCCTGTTGAGCACAGTTCTTCTCTGAACTGTATACAAAGGTAAACGACGGCTTAGGTACTCTTGCCGAAATTAAAGTGGATGCAACTAGCTCAAGTAGTAGGATGTATCCAAGCTTGCCAAATTCGTGTCAGTAGTTACTGAGGAAAAAGTTTCTATGTGATGATTTTGTAAAGTTATAAACAGTAAAACTTTTTACGAAATTTATAAATATATTATTTATAATTGAGTGGTAGAGCTGGGCTGGCTCGACTGGTTTGATATCACTCTCTCATAGAAAACCGACGTAAAGTGACAGCTCGCTGTCGCGTTTCATTCGGTGAGTGAGATTTCCAGTAGCCCAATTCTCCCTCCATTTTCCAATCCCTTTCCCCTCCCCTTCCATTTCCTCTTTTTAGGTTGGCAACTCACCCATGATTCTTTTTGTATCTTGGGTGTCAATGGGCAGTGGAGATCACTTACCATCAGGTCACCCATCTGCTAGTTTGCCATTCTCTGCTATTAAAAAAAAATACTGAAGTAGCACATAGGCTACGTTTCGTACTGGGAAAAATTACTCTTATCTTGGGATAGATCTCTTATTAAATTTCAACGCCAAGGAAGACGCGGCCGACAGCCAGGTCACTTATAAAAAGTTAAATATTGAACCTTAGCGTGTAAAGTAGAATAACATATTTTCTTATTGGAGTTATAGCTTATAATCAATAATAAATACTTGCTTTTACGACATATTAGTTGAGCAGTCCGCTTGTGTGTTAAAATGGTAGTCGTTTGTCGACTCTTAGCTCTACTTTCATTTTTTCAAATATAAATAGCGGTTTAATTGAGTACGGCTTTTAACTCAGTACAAAGGTAATAGGAATTCATTAATAAATTACTTTTATATCTATAATATTAATCCCCATTAATTTTCTATAGGTAACCAATATGACCAACTATCATAATTATTGCGTGGTTGCTTTAGAAAATGTTGTTTTCAAATAGTATGATTCATCCTTTTCCTTTATGTTTACATGAAATCACAATACAGTAACATCCGTTTTAGCAATTATTCTCCTCTCTTTGTCTTCATCAAAAACTGTCATTGCATATCCCTCATCTACATACGCATCTGTCTGCGGTTTTGTGCTGACCACCCGACGATTTAATCTCCGCGGAATTTATTTTACAATCAGATTTTATAACGAGTATGTAAATTATATGGGCAACAGATAAATTTATTTTCAACCGATGGTTCATCTGCATTTTTTTGTAGATTTGTAGTGGCTATATCTCCACAAACTGTTGACAGATTTCTAGATGTTTTCATAAGAAAAATGGTCTAGTGGCGTTAAAGATTGGATTCCGCAATAAAGCGATTCAGTATTTACCTCTAAAGTCAGTTCTAAAGTTTAAGTTGAACTTCATTGAATATAAAATTTTCTCACAACTAAATCAGGTGAAGATTGTCTCAATATAATTAAATTAGAACACATCGATGATCTAGATATTATACTGATTCACTAATCACACTATATTGCAATCGAAAATTGACCCGTTTTTATAGAAGTAATTTTTGTAAGTGGTGTTTTCAATATTAATGTATTGGCATCAATTCAGTGATAATTGAATTTCGCAATCCGCGCACAATAGACAAATTAAAAACGAAGGCAATCACGATAACATTTACATGGCGTATGTCGAAAACGAGACTGCAATCGTAATTGTTTTACAGTTTAAATATGATAATAATTTATTCCAACAACAATGATCAACTAATTAAATTTTTATCGCGATTTATTTGCAATGGTGTTATTTCTTCTTTCATAAATGACTTTGATCATGTCAATTAACGCAAGGTTTACGATGTACTACAAATACTAACGCTGTAATATGGCGTGATTCTAAGTTGTTTATGTTCTAAGATATGTGACAGTTGCTATTTGCTAAATATTTAAATACAAATAATTGTTTTATTTAACTACTTCCTCTCTAATTGAGCTTCGTTTGTTTAAATTACTAGCAATATCTTTGACGATCTTGAGCTATTTCGTGTTTGAAAATATTCTCCTACAGAACCCATGTCTATACTGGTTAATAAGTTTTTTTTGTTTTCACCAGCGCTGACGGTAACTACGAAGTAACGATAATGACGAAAGCGATCCTGCACCACGACGGGAAGGTGGTTTGGAAGCCGCCCGCGATCTACAAATCGTTCTGCGAGATCGACGTAGAATACTTCCCCTTTGATGAGCAAACGTGTTTCATGAAGTTCGGATCTTGGAGTTACGATGGGTACATGGTGAGTTTTAATTAAGTTATTGATGTCTGAATTTGCAAAAGAAGAATAAAAAATAGCAACTAGAATATCTGGCAGCAAATTCACAGGTTAATTCTACCTCTATATATACGATGCATCCGTTTCAAATTTACAAAAGAAAAGTTCAGGTCTTGAAAATTTCAAATAAACTTTATTGGAAATTTTTAAGTCACGAAAGATCTTGGAGCCGTCATATTTAGGAATGTTAACTGATATACTGTGTTATGTAGTTATCTCAATTAAATAATATAATAAAATTTTAACAAATATTAATAATACTCGTCCAATAAATTAACAAAGCGTACGAAGAATCGAGCCACATTCCGAAATGGCAGGGTCAACAAAAATCCGATCTTAAAATTTAATAACGGTTTATCGCTATTTTGAACGAAATATGTATTGGAAAAAGTTTATTGTATCGAACGAAATTTTCATAAATTCCCTGACCGTAATAACATTTTTGTACAAAACAGAAAAACTGAGCTTTTAAAGAAAGTAACGAACGATTGGTACGTAATGGAATTCTTTAGTAAAAGCCCTTTTCCAATATTTAGTGTCATGAAAGAATATTTATGTCGGTTAGCTATAAATAATACGTACAAGGAACCTTTGTACGTTTACGAAAAAATTATGATCACCCATCCCGCATGAGAAATCTGGATTGGGATTATCGTATTATAATTTTTTATTGACGCTAAATGTATATTCTTTGGCTTTATATTTGTCGCCTTCTTCGTGTCAGCGTGTAATGATCTTTAGCATTAACGAACATTTCTGCTATATTTCTCTTTCATGTCATAAATCAAATTCACTTTCTTTATATAATTGGTATGACAAATGGTCTGGTTTCATAACGAGCTGTTTGACTTAATTGCTTCTTACTAGATAACCGTCATCGCCCAAAACAATCATAAATCAAAGGCATTCTTCATAATTAATAGTTGGGTATACGTAACTTTAGTAGGCTTATTGTAAATGTTAGAACTACGATAGACCCCAGTTTCTAAAAGATTAATCAATTTAATGTCAATGTACAGAGTATTGATTTTGACACCGCTGCAACAATGATTCTGAAAATATATGACAATAACCTAGGCAACTCGATTGTTATTTGACTTACGATTTTACTTAATGTTATTAATTAAAAAAACATCATGAAATATTAAAATAAACTCCCAAATATAACTAAATATAGATAGTGACAATTGCGCACGTCGTCGTTTGTAATTAAAATGAAGAATGGGATGAAGCACAAAGTTTGGATTCGAGTTTTAGAGCTGTAGGCTGGAAACGTCATTCATCGAAGTAAGGAAGCCAATAAATCTGTGGCTTCTACTTTCACATAAATAAAGTTGTGGCTTACGTCTACGCCTCACATCGACCGTGTTAAGGTCCAAAGGGGAATTGGCAATGTTATCCATCTCGTTCCTACCTTCCCTATCCGCATGAGATGGAGATAAGCGTTATTTGTGAAAATCTTGATTCCTTAATAACCGATAGCTCCGCTTTAAATGTTTTGTTACGTACCATATCGTATTGTGTCTTGCCCAAAGCTTCGATATATTATTTTTGAATTGTTAAAGAGTATTACAATACTTTTTTTGGTAGATTGTGCCTGAGGGAGTCGTTTCAGAGCATCATTCTATTCAAGGATAAACATTTAATGCAAAAACTTCAATGGCTTTACCATTTTTTCTCATCTATGTCATGTCTTAGGAGTGTATGAATAATTTTTGCTACTAGAGTTTTTGGAAAACTGATGTAGTTCTGGAACTTTCGTAACTTTTATACTCGTCGGTGGAAAATCCATAGCTACTTTCTTTTTAGTTACTAAAGTTAATTTCTTACGTGAATGAATGATAATATTTTTTTTTAATATTTGATACTTCGTATATTAATTTTTGCGTTTCTTCCAGGTCGACTTGAGGCACTTGAAACAAACGCCAGACTCGGAACTTATAGGGATGGGCATCGACTTATCGGAATACTACATCTCGGTGGAATGGGATATTATGCGTGTGCCGGCGACAAGGAACGAGAAATTCTACTCTTGCTGCGAAGAGCCATACCCCGATATCATCTTCAATATCACGCTCAGGAGAAAAACGCTCTTCTACACGGTCAATCTGATCATCCCTTGCGTCGGAATCTCTTTCCTATCAGTTCTAGTATTCTATTTACCTTCGGATTCAGGGGAGAAAATCTCACTCTGCATATCCATCCTCCTATCGTTGACCGTATTCTTTTTGTTGTTAGCAGAAATCATTCCGCCAACATCATTAACTGTTCCTTTACTGGGAAAATATTTATTGTTCACCATGATGCTAGTCACGTTGTCGGTAGTTGTCACTATTGTGGTGCTGAACATAAATTTTAGGTCGCCAGTCACTCATCACATGGCCCCGTGGGTACGGAAAGTCTTTATAGATTTTTTACCCAAAATATTATGCATACAAAGGCCGGAAAAACCACCTGACGACGACGATAATGATAAGCCTACTGAGGTAAGAAATATTTTAGCAATAGAACAAAACCATTCCATCAATCACCGTCTGCAAACTGACGTTCGTCAGGCGCAACCAATAAACCTCTGTGATCTAATTAAATTTGTAAAATAAAGGCTCTCACAAATGAACTCAGACAGATCTCCCTCGAAAAAACAACACGACGCCTTTTCTCATCGACTTGCCTTCATTCAAAACCATTTTCCATCGGCACGGATTCAATACAAACAGAACGCTATTACAGCGGAGTCGAAGCCGCCCTCAACAATAACCATTTTAATTGTCCTCAGCCGCGGGACTCTTCTGGGAAACGCTCCTTTCAACGATATTCTAAATCCATTGTGCTCCGTGTGTATCGCGAAAATATCGCTTCCAGCCCAATTTCATTCCATTTCGATTTTCCTTTATTACTCGACGGCGGCGGGCTTAACGAGCGAGAGAGGCCCACGTTATTTATGTTACCCTGGTGGCGGACGGATCGCTTCGTATACGCCGCGGTAGACACGACCCCGTACCGGCACTACTCCAGCCTAATTGTGTGCCGGCTTAAGCCCAGTCGACACAGTGCTCGCTCGCCGACTGGTCGGCCTGTGAACCATCCACTGACGTTTTAATGTTTGACTACTTTGTGCGACCTCTATTACTGAAAGACTCGTGGCGCCGTTATTTTTGTCCCGTTCGTTCCCATCTCCTCGCTTTTTCCATTTCACTCAAGATAATTTTATAAGCTCAGGTCCTCTTTCCCTCTAATTCAATTTAACGTGGATTGCAAGACGTTGTTAAGGCTGAAACACCTGTGAACGGAAATTAATTCAGTAATAGTTCGAGAAGACTCGCTAGATTCACAAAGCTGACGATTTACAGGTACTCACCGATGTCTTCGGTCCCGACGATATGGACGGCAAGTTCAAGGAATGGGGATGTGAAGAATACGAGTTGCCCGGAATGCCCCCGTCACCCCCGCCCCCGCCTGGGGGTGACGATGAACTGTTTTCCCCTCCCCCTGGTTCCCCTTGTCGCTTGGACCTGGACGATGGTAGTCCGTCTTTAGAAAAACCTTACGTAAGAGAAATGGAAAAGACTATAGAAGGTTCCAGGTTTATAGCACAACATGTTAAGAATAAGGATAAGTTTGAAAGTGTAAGTGATTGAACAATATTTCGTATGTAACTAAAAAGAAGAGATTTCTAATCGTTGTTTAAATTACAGGTGGAAGATGACTGGAAATATGTAGCGATGGTTTTGGATAGAATCTTCCTGTTCGCGTTCACGATAGCTTGTGTCCTCGGCACGGCGCTGATCATATTTCGAGCGCCGACGTTTTACGACAATACGAAGCCAATCGACATTCTATACTCCAAGATCGCGAAGAAAAAGTTGGAGCTGCTCAAAATGGGCTCAGAAGGTGACCCAGGTCTCTGAAATTCGTCTTACGTCTTCGGCCACTCGCCGCCGAAGACGTTCTGGGAGTTGATCGTGATGTGGTGGCACGGATGATCCATGTAAACTCCCAGCTGGGAACTGTCAGGCGAGAACTGTTTGTGCTTAGTGCGGTGCCAAGCGCCAGGTGCGTTTATGAACGTTCGGACACGTCACAAGCGCAACCAAAGCCGTCTTTTTATAATACTCGAGACTGTGTCCGTCGATAGTCAAAGGTCAGAGGTATTTCGAAACTCAAGACTTTTATTTTGACGCCGGATCCGCCATAACTATTTTTATATTAGAGAACGCATCAACGTTTATACTTTAAGCGTAATTAATTTTACTGATCTTTTTGTTTTCAGTGATTGTTTGATACGACGCACAATATGTACAGATTACCTTTAGGATTTTATATTTGTTTGTCGCGATAGGCCGTGTTCAGTTTCAGACTAAAGCGATAATTCTGTATCGATGTAATGGTTATTTGTAAGTTAACTTCGAATAAAATCGAGCTCAAATTCGTAACATATTATATAAGTATTGTAAAAAGGTTACTATTCAAATGTCGATTAGCATCGTATTTAATGTAATTGTTTGTGTGACGTCCCCGTTGAGACCGGACATGTTAAAGACGTACCATATATTACATAATAATGTTTCATCATTTAGAATTTTATAAACAACGTACTCGCGTAAAAATCGTAAGGACAATATTGATAAATTGACGAATGTAAACTTTCCACAATGTAGTGACTAGGTAAGGCAATGTAGATAATTCTAGATTAATGCTTAGACATCAGATAATAAGTGACACTTTATCATAGAGCCAAATGATTTGTACACACACTGCGACGGTGATATAATTTGGATAGATAATGGTCGTGGAGTAAAACAATTGACTGCCAAACGAAGTAAATTATATATAAATAAATCGATATTAGATAGTTCGATAAACTTGTTTTATTAGATTTTGTAAACGGAGTGCCAAATCTGCTGTCATGTGTAGTTGGAAGAGGACTAGCGCATCGATCCTGACTGAATATCAATGGGAGGTGATTCGACTGCTTGTAATATTTCTGTTGTTTCATAACGAATGCTTGCCCGATACGTCACGACTGAACATATGATTTAAAGCTTGAATCCCTCGCTAGTTACGACGGCTGCACGCCGGCGTGCTCTTATCTAACGATTCACTTAAATCCTAGAATACAGGGTAAATGTAGTACACAAGTATCTCCCGATTTATATTTCACAATAATCACTGATAAAAATCTTTGAACACTTATCGGCACTTTGCTAACACGTTTAGATAATAAATTGTTGAGGTTTGTGAATCTAGGATATTTAGGTACACACTGTTCGTTTAAACCTAGATTAGAATAATTAGAGATTTGTGTTTCCTTATATTCCTTCATCGTTACTTTCGTAGTATTTGACTCTTGATCATGTTAACCTCACTTCGACCCATCTTGTAGGTATTGTAGCAGTCTAATGATAAAAAAAAATATTTCGAGCCGCGTATTTGATATGTCAAAGTAACTCATGATAATGTTTATTAGATTTAATTAGATAAACTCAGATTTATTGATAATGAAAATCCACAGCGAGCAGTTAGGAAAACAGGGATGGTTAATGTAATATAAATTCAAAAATGTTGTTTTGTGTGATTCGTCTTGGTATTAATAAGTGTTGTTGAATGTTTACGAGGCGTGGGGTTCGCGTGGAATCTAGTGACGTAGTGTACGTGAATCGTGATACAATGCTCGCTAAAGGTTGAATAATTAGCAAGGTCAATAATTATGTGGTAGCAGTCGACGATGCTCGACTCACGTCGGAATTTTCTCAAGGAATTGTGAATAACGGTAAATCTTCATAACATACGGATAAAGTAGGAATGTGCTATTGCACGCACCGAAACACACACCAATTTAGTGTTTAATTAATTATCCTCAATTAGTTAGGTCCAGCTTCCCTCTGTTCCGTGAAATTCAAATATTTTACTGTAGGTATTTGCTAGATTAAAAAATAACGGTCTGTTGTTATTTTTATATGACTGCAAATTGAATAGTTAGATTTTTCTAAACACACGTTAGGGTAAACGTTTAGGAAATTGGTTTCGAAGACGGAAAGAAGGTTAGTGTGTAAGGCGATATAATGTAAATAACTGTACGAGTGTGAATGAATATTAAGGCGAATACAGTAGTTGTCAATACCGCCCCCTATATTCAGTGCATTAGTTAGTTTTTGATATTCTGGGGTTGTCTGAATAATATTAGTTTGAAACGTAACGAGCTACTCCTATACAACGATTAAGGAATAAATTTGTGTGAATATTAAAAAGATTGTCTTCGTTCAGAAAATGTCCTTGCTCTAAACTATTTTTTAATTGAGAATAGTGTGAAACATTAATTTCAGTTCAATTATTAAAATATAATTAATAAGAACCTTAAATTTACCGGGACTGTTATATTTGTAATGATGTGTTGAATCAAAGATAAATAATGAGAGGCCGAACAACGAACAACTTTCATTATCGAATATGAAACGAACTTGCTGCACGCTAATTACATTTGTATGATATTTCAACCACCTGTCATGAATGTGGAGCGAGCTCGATTTGAATTCCATTAAAGATTGTACAATAACTAAAGTGCAATATCTTTCCTCAATCTAATTGTTAGGTTGGGTCTCCTGCACTAAAACATGACATAAAACACCTACACAAGTCATGCATTTTTTATCTATGTTCCATTGTTCTATGAGCAGGTGACAGCTAAAATCGTTGTTTTGCGTATGTGTTTTAAGTGTTTTGTTTCGAAAAAGCTAGTGCAGGAGACCCGGCTTTATATAAACATTTTAATATTCCCAACACACCACTACAAATAAAAGGTATGTTTAGTAACAAGAACTACAATCTTGTTGTGCTCAATAAGTTAAAGAGCTTAAGTAATATTTTTTCCTGTGATTTTCTCGGTTGTTCCCTTGTCTTGGAGACATTTTCGTTAAATGTTTATTCCCATGTTATATTTCAAATGTTCACTTGAATCGCAGACTACTGCAAGTTGTTTTGGATGATACGGGTGTGGAATAGTTAGGTACGAAAAGAATTAACAATAACCATTAAAAAATGCTAGAGATTTCGTCAATAAGTAATATAATAACGATTAAGATATTTAATGTTAGCTTCTCAGTGTTTTTAGGATTAGTCGACGAATGGGTCAACTCGAAAGCGCGGTGCGAGACAAATTTGGTTTAGTCATATTAGTTTTGGTATGTTTCTTTAAGACTTTGTTAATGTAGATAGAGATATTGAACATAATTCATAACTAGAAAATGTGTGTTGTGATAATAGATTTTATTAATTTCATTAATAACAGAAATTCAATTCCTAGATGTATTAATCTGAAAAATGTACTCCATAAATTTTATTTAAGAAGTAATACCTTATCACGAATTTAGAAAAATAAAATGTGTTTCTTCATTCAAGTCTTATGCTATATTTATTAAGAGTGTTGTAGAATCTATTGTCACAACAGACAATGTTTATAAAAATAGTAGACTTAACAGAAGTCATTTGTTGAATAATACTAAATTGTATTTGCATAAATAAAAAAGACAATAGCATTTATGCCAAATCTGGAACAGTGAATGTTGAAGTGTGACTACTTAAATCTAATATAAAAAACGTTCTAAATATCTTCGCTTTCACCTTATTTACACATCTTTTAAACATCGTCTGTTACTACTTACTTAGCCTTTTTCTTTTGATCCATTTAATTTTTTACTCTCGCTTTGTCAGTTTGGCACTTACATTTAGGATCAGTAAAAGGTTCCATTTTTTCATCCATTCCAAAGGTTTCATACGAATTATTCGTCGTATTTTGATTTTGAAGAATTTTAAATGTATCTTAAAATTTATCCTTAGTACAAATCATAACAATTTTGAACATCTTGCAATAACGATTTTCCAAAATTGTTACGTTTTATATACCTAACTTTAGTAAGACGTGTAACATATATCTAGTGAAGACAATAGAATATGAGCATTTATAATGTATCAATCCATTTAATGAATGACATTTGTTATTTTTCATACTACATTCGAAGACCCAAGAGTAGCAGCGTTTGCTGCTGTAACCCTATGATGATTTCAATTTAGTTCAAACAGGTTTGTCTCCATCGAGTTATGGGGTTGCAAACTCATAGTCAGCTATCACATGGCTGTCAGTAATTGTAAGGAATCAACTTATGGAAATGTTGACGTGTACATATAGCTGATCAACATGAAATATTATATAATATTTATAATTGTCAAGTTATTTTTCTACGTTTCTTTCATGTTCGTATTTAGTGCTAAAGTAGTGATGTAGTCAATGTAGATTTTACTATACGATAGTATGTTTTGCTTTATCCAAATTAAGGCAAATGTATCTTCATTCCACATGGTTTACTGCCGATCTATTATGTTAACTTGTATTATCTAATTATTTTAGAAATGTATCGTTAACAGAGTAATCCGTAACGCTTTATAATTAGGTTTATCGAAGTATAGAAAATTTCGTATAGTATTTTTCTCAATATCACTTTCGATAATCGATTATTGCTTTCTCGCACGTCCCTATTGTTTGCTTCTTTGTGTATAGATAACTTGCATTTTAATATCTACGTATATGATATTACTTATTACTAGGACATGTAACTAAGCTAGATGTATTTGCATGTTTAATCGAACGTCTTCCAAAGTGACGTAAGGTTTATTATTTCTTCTTTTATTTGCAATATATTAGTTTTAGTTACATTATCCTTTCCATAAATTATATCTATTGTTTATGAAGTATTTAAATTGAGTTCCATTTTAGGGTCCGGTTCATAAAACGTCACGATATTCCCAAAGTTGCTTGTGTTGTAATTAAACACTCTCCCTCGGGAAGCGGGCTGGATTCCGGGATAAACTAAGCAACCTACTAATCCGGAATATTTACTATCTTCAAACTAAATTTCATGTCCATTCCCTTAGCGATTGCAATCAATATAAACGGTAACGTTTTGATTATAATGGATACAATTATTTAAACGTGGTATCTATCATGCATTTATTTCAGTATTAATATGGGGTATTAAGGGATACATTTTCATGAAAAGTTTTTTTTACGAAATATCCAATTTCCAATTTAGATTCCGTATCGAAATGCCAAAGAACTTGGGGAACACCTCCTTGGTCTAGTGGCAGCAAGTATGGGCTGTGGACCGGAAGTCCTGGGTTCGATTCCCATGTCGGGCAAAGCAAATTTTCTAATTTAATTTTCCCGGGACTGGATTCCTCATAGGGGGCTGACGTCAGGCAAGCGGCCGGTCGTAAATACTAAGCCAAACCTTCTTTGCAACAGGCTTGAAAAAGTGTGTTGCGCTGGACCCACATTCACTGGGTTAAGGACAGGTAGAAAGAATCGAAATGCCAAAGAAAACAGTCCCTATCGAATTACCAAAGAAGACAAACCTACGAAGATTTGGAGAAGTTTCAAATACTTTGATCAAATTTTTGTACAAAATTTAGAAGTTATAATCATAATTATCAGCTTATTTGTACTTCAGGCTGGCATAATTGTGCTGAACAATATTTGGACTGCACTCCTTATAATCAAAACTACTGTAGTCATATTGCAATGAATGAAATAAATAAAACAATCTTAGGCAATGTGACAGTACAAAAAACCTAAAACGCTATATGAACCGGCTCTAGAGAAAATATTTCAGTATTAGAAAGTAGCTATATATCCTCTCTTCTTTACTTCAAAATCCTTAAAATTTACTCATAAGGTATGAATAATGTACATAATAATATGTAGTTAAATCACACAAAATTTGCGTTGAGCTTCCAACACGATTAGATGTACATACAGTTATAATTATCACTGTCTCACTTCTCTTGGGGCTGTCCTTTTTTTTTACTTCATTAACGTCTATTAGATTGGCTTTGCAGTATCTAAGTGCTATATTTTAATCTTTTGGTGCCTTATTTTATTAGTCAACCCCTAAATTAGTCTACTCTGTAGCTGAAGATACCACATTGATTGATTTTTAGCAGAAAGGAGCTGCTTAAATTAAGTTAGTGTTGGTCAGTAAATTAATAAAGAGCAAGGCAAAATTGTTCGAAGAAATCTGAATAAAGCACGCATATTGTTTTACAAATAACTATATACCGAGATTATAGATTCTTTTCTAATTCAACAGCCTGAGGATTAGTATAAAACTTTACTTCCGTTAAAAGTAATATTACAAGTAACAATACGAAGCCAATATATCAACAAGGTAACTTTAATAAAGAAAATACAAGTTTACCCTTACACGTAGATAGCTCAATTACATTAGTTTATAAGTTCATTTGCCTTTACAATCTAATTAAACGCTCCTAATTTTATAGCTATCTCGGAATTAGATCGAATCGAATTAAAATCGAAATCAATAACTGTGGTAACCTCATGATTAGTCGTAGCTTCCTTTACGTTTATTATTCTAGCAATTAAATCATTTATCAATATTTTATGATAACGTCGATGGTATGAATTTATATAATTAGTATTCGTTTTGATCCAATTCAGTGCTGTGAACTCTTTCAGCTCATCGAGTAATGGTTTTAGAACCGGCGATGACGCGCTTTTGGGCTGAAATGGGTCGTAAGTGCAGTTTTGGATCAAACACAGAACGTGTATTGTCCTTTATGTTAGTTAAATGAAGCAATCTTAAAGAGATATAAGTGTATTTTATACAAATAAGTGAATTGTTAATAATAAATGAATTCAGTCGCAACGGCGCATTGTATCTATAGATTAAGGTTCAATGTTTGGAAATTTGTCTTGTAAGTGTAATTAGTTGTATGTCCTTTACTAGATATATTTGTAATTTTATTGGTTGGATTATTGTCTTGTTTTTCACCTTTCTAGTCACGAGTAACGGTGCTTTCTTGTGTAAAAATTATAGGCCTATTTTTATTTTTCTGCCTTCTATTTGTGCGTGTCTTTTTTAATATTGCATCTAATATTTTATTTCCTTATAACTTAAGGATAATATGGATAGACTGAAAGAGTAAAAATCTGCCAACTTATTATTATGTATTAAGTATATCAACAATACGCACATTTTTTTTTAAGAGCATATCGAACGTAGCTGCCAATACCTCCTAACATTTTTACCAAAATATTGTTTTTTGCGCTATCTGTTAGTCCTAATGGCAATTATGTAGATATTTTCTTATTAGCAATATTAAACTATTGTAAAATTAATAAACATGGATTTTGGGTGACTAAATATCATCTATATTTGTTAATATATTTAATATTTATTTGTTTTTATTGTCTCCTATAAACTTGATCTCAAAGCACTTAGGGGGTATTGGCGGCTCACGGTCAATATGAAATTGGATCGTTATTTTACATCTTTAAAAAAAAATATACAAAATATTTCTTCATTAGTTTGTTTCAAAACTCGCCTATAATTTTTACATAAGCTCACAGCCGATGAAAATGACATTTCGCGAACGAACACCACAGTTATAATAATAACAATATATAGATTAGTGTTAGAACACGGGAGTGTAATCCTAAATTTATTTTAATTAAGGTACTATAATATTATAACAATAATAGCCTTTTATGGGGTTTTCAATAGTCACATATAGTGTAGTAGTGGACTCTGTTGTATGCAGAATTGTCGCCACTGATCGTTAACTTAAGATTTGTGCACTATGCTATACATTCGTATATGTAATTACTAGCTCAATAATTTACTGAATCCATGGGAGTGTATTATATTTAAGCGAATAAGTGAATATAAGGCGACATAAGTTACCGTTAAGTAGACTAAGCATAGTCCTAAGTCCCATTTTGTAATGTTAAAATTAATTAAAAGTCAAAAATCAAGCACTACCATTATTATTACGACTCCACTCATGACTTCTTACTGCTAATATTGAAATGTCATATAAATATGAACTATAAATATTAAATGTTATGCGTTAATAATATTTATGTGAGTTTTATTTGTTGCCTCTCTTCTAACACACAAAATGTACAAACTTAGCGTTTATTCGCACGGGAGCTTTTTAAACGTCCGATAAAATAAGGTTTATATACCCCCCAAAAAAAGCACCGGCGTTTGAATACACTACTACAACTTATTTTGATTTCTAAAGTTTACGCGAATGTTATACATTGAAATAAAACTATTTTTACGGATTCTATCACGATTTGGTTTTAATTTTTATTCCCGATGTTTCGAAGGCTTTGCAGTCTTCGAAACGTCGCAAATAAAAATTCGTGATAGAATCCGTAAAAATAGTTTTATTTCAATACAACTCATTTGTTCAATTTTAAAGTTTTTTTAACGTACGTTGAAAAATATGTCGTGCGAATGAGGCATTTCTTTATTAATGAGTTCATATATTTTAGTAGCAGCGATAGCTCATAGGGGTTACCACCACCTCTTATAGCAGTATTATTATCTTCTTACTTGTACAGATTCCCATACAAAACAAACGAAGAACGATTATAATAATACTGCTATAAGAGGTGGTGGTAACCCTGCAGTTGGGAATGGTACGGACTGCCGAAATAAGTGTCGGAGGTTCCAGACCAACGCCAAAATGCAGCATACACCTCTGACTTTTCTATGTTAAGTGTATTTTCATTGTGAAATATAGCTTGCTATAACGGTGAAGGAAAACATCGTGAGGAAACCTGCATACCCGAGAATTTCTTCACAGGAATTTCGAAGGTATGTGAAGTCTACCAACCCGCGTTAGGCCAGCATGGTAGACTAAGGCCTAACCCCCCTCATTAGTAGAGGAGACCCGTGCCCAGTAGTGGGACAGTAATATTACAGGGCTAATATTATTATATTTTTATTATTTTTATACAAGCCACACAAACTAATCAATCATCCAAAACTGCTGCTGAATAGCGTCCAAGGGTTCAACGCAGTGTTGACGTTAGGTGCTGGGGCGTTGTAATACCCTTGTGCAAGGTCCACTAGAGATATCGGACATTTGTACACGTTGCAGTTTTGTAGCAACACGCCCAGTCGATGCGCCGCGTCGTATATCTTGTGTTCAACTGGCTCTATTGGAAGGATCTTTGTCATTGGCATTCTGGAATGGAAGATTTAATTTTGTATTTCTAAAATATGTTGTATTGATTAAAAATTCCATATAACACGGACGTAAAAAAGAAGATGGACGGAGCGCTAGGAATATTGAAAGTGAAGCATGAGACGTAATGGCGTGTGCGTGCATGTGTGTGTGTGAGTGTGTTTGTGTGTGTGTAGGGTATTTTTTTACAGGCGCGTTTGTGTGCGTGGCTTTTCTGTGGCCTCCGTTTAAGTAAAGGCGAGATGGTGTCCTTCTTTTTCTTTACGTCCATGGTCTATAAGTAATGGATGACTTTTTTATCTGACCACGGTACAGTGCTTACAGCGAAACAAATATTATTAAATTTTTTCCCACCTGCCCTTATCCCACCTTAAAGTGGGTTGGGTGCAACACACGACCGGCTACCTGCCTGACGTCAACTTCCGTTTGGGGTATCCACTCCCGGGCAATTTAAACTAGAAAAGTCGATTTGCCCGACCTGGTAATTGAACCCGGGATCTCCCGGTTCACAGCCCATATATGATGCCACTAGACCACGGAGGCGACAAAACAATACACACGAATAAATATGAGGTTTACACAATATATTCTTGTAAAAACATAATAAGTATTCGTGGTCACTAGAATCATATCAGTCTACATATGCTTCTTCACACCTCTCAGAGGAAAAACCCAAATTAAGGGGCCTGCAACAATATGGATGGAAGGATATAAGTACCTACCTCCATAGCCACCCGAACCAACCAAGTATACAAATAGTATACCACAGTTATGTCGAATACAAATGTTCAATAATAATTTAAAGCACAAATTTTGCTTGCCTTATCTGGAATTTGAACCCAGAACCACTATACCACATACCAATGATGCGGCTGTAACACATTGTCAAAACTCACGTGAATAATGTTCTAAACATTTCTTCGATCATATTTTCTCCATGTGGAACAATTCTCTGAGTCGTCTCGCATAACGTTTTTAAAATACATTGTCTGCCGTTGTAGCCCATTCTGTAACATATTTCGTTATGGATAAGTGTTAATTTTAATTAAAGAAGACACCCTTATCTTTAACCTACTAACTCTAAAGAGCAGTGGCGAAAGGTCTATACAACTCCATTCCTACTTCTTCCTTCTTCTTCTTCGGCTTCCCTTTGTCAGATTGTAAGCTAATAAATAAGTATTATCTAGGTAATATATAGAAGATAAAGTAGCATTGGCTTCCATTTTGAAACTTCTTACCCTTCGCCATTGCTAAAGGGATATGCAGAGACGCAAATAGTGGACCTATTCTTCGCCATATTTCCATTCCATTATATGAAGTTACCCTATCTGATACTTTTTTTTAATAGCAGAGACTGGCAAACGAGCAAATGGTTTCACCTGATGGTAACTGATCTCCACCGCTCATAGACACCCAAGACACAAAAAGAATCATGGGTGCGTTGCCAACCTAAAGAGAGGGAAATCGGGATTGTGATAGAGTTGGGGGGGGGGGGGTAATTGGGCCACCGGAAATTTCACTCACCGATCGAAACGCGACAGCGAGCTGCCTCTTTATTATTATTCTACTTACTTATCTATAATAGTCTCCATCTTCTCATACAGTTCTCTTCTGCTTCTCCTCTGCTCCATGGGTTTCCTACGTTTACTCTGCCGATAGAACGCCGCCGTCTCAGTGGCATTAGGCAACTCGTAAGCTATTCCCCAGTTGAGGCCAAATGTGAAAATGCCAGGAGAAGACATTGGTGCCGGCTGGCCGATCACACCGACTGTCATACAAACAGCACACTAGCGATAAAAGAGAATATTGTTAGATTTTTCTGTAGGCCTTGCTTACCTTATGATGTTAACCATTAACTATCAGGGGATTGTATAGGGATTTTTACCAACATCTAGGTACTCCACTCTAATATGAAATTCAACAGCAAGCTATTATTTTACCCTATCTATAGAATTAATAATAAAGAAACTAATCTGATATGTATTACTAGATCAAGCCAGTAATAAAGATCTAAGCCAAATCTTCTCTACAACATGCTTCAAAACGTATGTTGCGCCGACCCCACATTAAGGTGGTCAGATAGAAAAGAATATTACGTATATTATGAACTAATCTCAATATATTTCAAAGTAAATAATTTACTCACCGAAAAAGAGGAGCCTTCTGGAAAAGCGACATATCGCTTTTTTCTTGATAGAACTTTTGATTCAGATATATCGTTTACAGATAAACCGATATCAATACACACAAGGAATATTAAAGTTAATAATTTAACCATTTTCCTAAAACTCCAGTACCATTCTTCGAAAAGGCTAGTGGATTAGTGTCTAAGTATGGATTAAGAAAGTGTAGTGTGTCGTGTAACGGATCATATAATTTTCACGTACATTAGAATTTGTGCTAACAACAGAAGTTATGCCGTGTTTAACCATTTTGAACCGAATTTCAATGTAGGTTGTCAAGATTGAATACTTTCTCCACTCATTGAGCATTCATCCGACGAAAATGAAGTCACAATTCGTTAGTAGATTGATCTTCTGTTTCTAGTGATTCTACTTCACTAAAAGCTTTTAATATTCATGTACTAAAAAAACTCACCTAAAAAGTCAACAGTAAATTATGTTTATTTAAATAATTTGTTTTTAACAACATTTGCTCTGCAGTATATGAAAAAAAAATCTACACAAAATACGAAAAATTGGGTATCTAACTTTACTATGTAAATTTTTGGGTTTATATTTGTTTGAATTAATTTTGTGAACGCTTAATCTAATATTATAAACGTGAAAAGTATGTATGAATGTACATAATATGTTTGTTATATTTTCACGCAAAAACTACCGAATTGATTCATGAAACCTTATAGTCATATAAATTCTACATCAGAATAACACTTAGACTACTTTTTGTCCCAAGATATCCACGCAATCTTTTATCAATCATTAGAGATGAGTTTATTAAAGATAAGTCAAAGTTAACACAAAACCCACAATTGCAGTCATGTATATTTTCCTTTATTTCATTGTAGACATTATAAATTGTATCTCAACCAAAATTACTGCTAAACAGAGCCCAAGGACTTCTCAAGGTATCCACGCCGGGAGAAGGGGCATTATAGTACCCTTTAGCCCAGTCCACTAATGATATAGGGCAGTTAAACATATTGTCGCAGTTTTCTAACAACACTCCGAGGCGGTGGGCTGAGTCGTATATGGTGTGTTCCAATGGCTCTGATGAAAGAACCTTCACCATTGGCAATCTGGAAATTAACATATGCGATATAATTATCTCTTTAAAGGTTGTCTGGTAGAAATCGCTGTAAGCGATAAGACCGCCTATTGTTTACACTTTGTATTGCTTATTCATTTTTTTTATTTGTTTTTTTTCTTGGTGTACAATAAAGAGTTATCTATCTATCCATCTCTTTTTTCTGGGTTTTCACTAGTTGGCCTCTGCCTACACATTCGGAGATACCGGCGAAGTCGGGCTATGGGCTTTACTTATAAAAACATTTTCACTTAACTTTTCGCTAAGAATAGCCTGTCACTTTTTTCCTTGCGTTACATTATTTAAAACTGAAAGGGACAACCTATGGTTAAAGATAAGCAGCGCTTAAATATTTTTATAAGTAAGGGGGTATGAGTCTATTCGTCTTTTACCTCTGTCTAAATATATTTCTTTTGTTTTAGAGTCAATTTCTACGTTTCTTTAATTCCGAAGTAAAATGGATTTGAGGTGGCGATTGAAGTGGTAAATTACGAAAATAATATACATAAAAAATTAAGTGCTAGTGATATTGGATTTTTCGGTATAAGCCCAGAGTCTGGGAGTTTGTGCCGGATATGGCGATAGGCTCGCCTTCTTATCACGTCTGGGATGTAACTAAGCTCGGCGAATTGGTGTTCTAGTTCGCTAGTGCGCCTCTGCCTACCCCTTCGGGGATACAGGCGTGACATGTTATGTTATAACAAAATAACTTAAGTTACAGCCGATGAGTTGTTGAGAATCTAGAAGCCTCGGGCTCGATACACATATCAAGAAAAATGATATAAGACACAACTTTTGCGGTCCCAGATGAGACATCATGGGACCTTTCTTTATGGTTCCTAATACCCATGATTATGATTCATATGTATCAAATCTGACTTGAATTGATTACTTACGTGAAAAGCGATCGGAACATCTCGGATATCATGTTGTCTCCATGTGGGACAATCCTTTGTGTGGTCTCGCATAATGTCTTCAAAATACATTGTCTTCCATTGTATCCCATGCTAAAAGCGCACGAAAATATAATCGTCAAAATCACTACATTGACACACACTGAGGAATTATAGATATTTGTTTCGGGTTTGGGGGTTGTGAGACCGAAAGTCTCTCGTAGTTTCTGATACCCACGATACAGGTTACACCTAGTGTGGGCTCAGGACTATGTATATGTGACTGGGTGTATTTATTAAAAAAAAAATGGCATCCCCAAACTCGTATCTTTAGTATCCGTCAGACAAAGTGAATTTTCTAATAGTCGCCTCCTTGGTCTAGTGGCAGCACATATGGGCTGTGGACCGGGAGATCGTGGGTTCGATTCCCAGGTCGGGCAAAACGAATTTTCTAATTTAATTTTCCCGGGACTGGATCCCTCAGAGGGGGTTGACGTCAGGGTCTGCTGGTCGTAAAAGCTTAGCCAAATCCTTTCTGCAATATGCTTGAAAAAGTGTGTTGCGCTGACCCCCATTAATATGGGATAAGGGCAGGTAGAAAGAAAGAAAGACACTTATCCAATTTCAAATGTCCCCATATTCTGTAATTTCATCATAAAAACTTACTTATCCAAAATCGCCTCCAGTTTCTGGTAGAGTTCCCTCCTACTTCTTCTTTGTGCCAACGGCTTCATGTGCTTCTTCTTGGTGGTGTAAAACGCGGCGGTTTCTGTCGCGTTCGGCAGCTCATAGGCTATGGCCCAGTTGAGGCCGAATGTGAAGGTGCCTGGAGCTGATGATGGAGCCGGCTGGCCTATCAGACCTACTGTCATACATCCTGCGCACTGGAATTGAGAGTCAAACCATATTTACGTATCTAATTGGATGTTGAGTTTTCTGGTCAATATAAGCCAAGAGTTTGAATTTAATGCCCGGTATGGCAATAGGATCGCCCCCTATCACATCTGGGATGGAATTATGCTCGGCGGGTGCTCTAATTCTTTGCGCCTCTGCCTACCCCTTCGGAGATACAGGCGTGAGCTGATGATAATCAATTTTTAAAGTGGTAGAGCCACGCTGTAGACAGTAACGTATAGCACGAATGGGCCGGCTCAACCGGTTAGATACCACTGTCTCACAGAAAACCGACGTAAAGTGGCAGCTTGCTGTCGCGTTTCGTTTGGTGAGTGAGATTTCCGGTGGCCCATTTCCCCACTCCCTTTCCCAATCCCCTTCCCTCCCCATCCTTCTTTTTGTGTTGGGTGTCTATGGGTGGTGGAGATCACTTACCATCAGGTGACCCATCTGCTCGTTTGCCAATCTCTGCTATAAAAAAAAAACATATTGAACAGCTTCATTACTCGGCTGTGAGTTCAATGTTTATGTTCAAAAACTCAAGATAATTAATACAGTTACATCTCATACTAAATCATCATTCTTAATTATCACATTTTGGTCAACTGAGTACATTTTGTCTTCTTCGGTGTACAACAAAATACGGCTATAAAAAACTGGCAACTAAAATAAAAACAAATAGGTACTTACAGAAAAACTTGAGCCTTCAGGAAACGCCACGTAGCGTTTTCTTCGCGACAAAACTTTACTTTCAGAACCACTCTCGAAGGCCATTATGGCGTTTATTTCATAAAAACAAAAGAACACTGCCAATACTACTAACAAATTAGAAAAATAAATCATTTTGAATATAGAATTCAATATTTTTTAAATTCAGTTTGAACGTCTTTGATTCATGACAGTTTGAATATACGGTAAAACAAAAACTAACCAATTGTAACGTAAAAAAATGTCGCATAAAGCACTTAAACGTAACTGTTTCAGACGATCTCGCTAAAAGACTTATTAGGGACAATTTGTCTGTCGTGATGTGGAACGCACATTGTTTTTCGAGGTGTGTTCGAAACTCAATTTGTCGACGTAGAGAAATGAGGTCTCTAAGCGGTATTACTCGTACGAAGCATGAAGCTAAGGAAGTAATGGGTGAAAGTTTATATTGGTAAATGACGGGTAATATCTTTTGCATTATCCCCTCCTGTCGGCCTTAGCCGCAAATTGTCCCATATCCCGAAGATTTTGCTGATGAGCGAGGTTGTTAGTAGTAAATGAGGTTCCAGTAGTAAAATATGACGTACGCTTTAGTGGAAATGTTAGATATTAGAAGGATAAAAGCAAGTATGTGAAGTGCTTTTATTGACGGATGTAATTTTTTGCCATTACATAATTTTTTGCGTAATTGAACATCATACAGATACTACAAAAACGGACTATTACAGAATAATTGTTTTTTATTCGGTTCAAAGAAATTTATTCTCAAAAAGACACAACAGTCACTTAGATGAGAACAATAATTTAACATTTTATAAATATGAGGTTAGTCGTTCACTACAGTTTTAACACTTATGTAATTGTACACAAATTATTGTTATTTTATTTGACACTACATATTTCTAATAGTTTTGAAAAACATATTCAGAAAGTTTTAATTTAAATACTTTAAAAGAATCAGTATTCTTTATGAGTATTGGAATTTTGTTATATAGCTGTGCACCTTCAAAAGTAATCATTTTTTTGCCATAACTAGTTCTTATCTTGGGTAGAACGAGAAAACTGGCCCGACGCGTAGAACGTTTAGTTATTTGATTCAATCGTAGAAATGATAAGTTAGTATGGAGTGATCTGTTAATTATTTTTCTAATAAGTATGCAAGTGTTGTAAACATATAGTTGTTTAATGTTCATAATATTAGTTTGTTTGTATATTTTAGATGTAGGTGTTAAATAATTGTAGTGAAAAAGTGTTTTAATAGTTTTATTTTGTGTTATTTGTAGTTCTGATAGTCTAGTCTTGACTGCACTGCCCCAGATTTCAATCATATAGAGTAAGTGTGGCTTTACCAGCGAATTATATATGGTATGGCGTAAATGCCGAGGTATATAACAAGCTATACGACGCAGTGAGCCAATAAGTGAAGAGAGTTTACTTCTGATATATTCAATCTGTGAATTCCACGTTAGGTAGCTGTCTATTCGTAGACCTAGATATTTTTCACAACATTTTTCTTGCAGCACTACGTTATTTATTACTAACGGTTGGTATGGTGGAATGGTTTTATTTTTAGCTTTAAAAATGACGTAGCTAGTTTTATCTATATTAATTGTAAGGAGGTTATGCTGGAACCAAGAAAACAGGATTCTTAAATCTTTTTGAGCTTTTGCAATTAAATCTTGAATGGTTGATCCATAGTAAAAAAGGCACGTGTCGTCAGCGTATAAAGTTATGTCACCATGCAGACCTAGCTCATGCATGTTATTTATATAAATTAGGAAGAGTAATGGTCCTAAAACAGATCCTTGCGGAACACCACATGTAATTGGTAGCATGTCACTTTGAAAACCATCTATTTTGACCACTTGTGATCTGTTAGTTAGGTAAGATTGTAACATTTTAAGCGCTAAGCCTGTTACCCCAATTCTTTCAAGTTTCTTAATTAACAGTGTGTGACTAACCGTATCGAAAGCCTTTTTCAAGTCAATAAAGACACCAAGGACAATATTTTTGTTATCTATGTTGGATTTAATCTTAGTTACAAGATCAATAGCGGCTGCAAGAGTACTACTTTGAGAGCGAAATCCGTACTGACGTTCAAACATAAAATTATTATAACTCAAATAATCTTCTAGACGCTTGTGTAAAATTTTTTCAAGAATCTTGGATAGAACGGGCAAAACTGAAATAGGTCTGTAATTTCCAAGGTCAGTTTTTAGTCCAGATTTATAAATTGGAGTTACTTTAGCTATTTTGAGTGTATTAGGAAATTCGCCATCGAGTAATAATTTGTTGAAGGTTTTAGTTAGGTGAGGTACTATTAAATTTTGTAAACATTTTAAAGCTTTAGTATTGATACCATCTAGACCACCACTAGAGTTAGAATTAAGTTTAGTTATTATATCTGTAATTTCATTAGTACTACATGGCTCAAATATTGAGAGTTGGTTGGAGAGTGTTGTGTACGGTAAAGCTTGTAAATAATTATCATGAAATGATTTAGGAATTTCGTCGGCTAGACGAGAACCTATAGTTGAGAAGTATCGATTAAATTCCTCACATATGGTCCTCGGATTTGTGACTTGAATGTTTTCAACTAGAATTTTTGATGGAGCACAGCTTTGCTTAAGTTTATTGTTAGCCAAATCATTTATTAGAGTCCACATCTTTTTAGGATTGTTAGTAAACTTCGTAAATTTTTTATTATAGTAGAAACCTTTAGAGTCCTTTATTAGTTTGATAACATAGTTTCTACTATTTTGATATGCATCTTGTATCTCTTTATCGTCCGGTTTCTTCTTTAATTCTGACCATAACGAATTACGTTGATTTATTCCATAAATTATTTCTTTATTGATCCAGTCCCTTTGGGGTTGGTTTAATATTTTCTTTTTGATCAATTTGCTGGCATTAACTTGGCATTTTATGTTATTTTCGAGTTCTACATAGTCGTAGTTACATTCTTCGCTTTGATGTTTTTCATATAATGTATATAATTTAACGTAGTCAATTGCTTCATAGTTGGAATAAATCTTCTTTGCAGGTTTTATTCTTTTCAGTTCAGTGTAAATTTGCTTGTGGTCTGATAGTGGAGACTCAATTACAGCCATATGGAAGCTGTTATTTTTAAGATTAGAACAAACATGGTCTATAATCGATTTACGTGTCACCGAGTCACGGGTCGAGAATTTTTTACAGATCTTATTGAGTACTGTATGGCCCGCTTCATGTAATACTTCTTTGTATTGTCTGGTTCTCTTGTCTTTAATTAACAAATCTATGTTAAAATCTCCGAAAACTATAGCTCGCTTTTTTTCCAGTAGTTGTGTACCATAGACTTCAAGGAAATCTTTATAGTTCGTGTCACCTGGGTTATATATCACACCAATATCTAAAGCAAAGTTATCAATCCATACCCATAAGTAATTGTTGCCATCTAAATAGTTAGATTCAACTAGATTATGTTTAAGGTTGTTGTGTACATACATAGAGACACCGCCTCCTCTTGAATCCGTTCGATAATTATAGTAGTGAGTGTAATTTGGCAGCTGAAATTCTAAAGCCTGTGTTTCGTTTGCAATCCAGGTTTCCGTTAGTAGAACAATATGTACAGTTGTTGTTATCGTTTCGAGAATGCACTTCAGTTCATCAAATTTTCCTTTCTTTCTGATACTACGAGCATTTAAATAGTAGAATTTTAAACTAGATTTGCTAATATGTAATTGGTGGTAATCTGAAAGTATTTGGTAAGTGTTGCAGTTAATAGTTTCCTCAGAAGTGGTATTTATTTGATGAAGTTTTTTGGAGTAAGTTTAATAATCCTAGGTGTACCGTGCATATATTTTATTGTGAGATCAGATTCACCGTTAGCTGTACGTTGAGCCAGTTCATCTTTTAAAACTTTCATGTATTTCTGTTGGGCTGGAGTTTGATCTGAATATATGTTTATGTTTTCGGGCAGGTTGTGCTTATTACGAAGAAGTTGTTTTGCAGGTTCTCGGGTATCGTAGCACACTTTGATTCTTCTATTTTTAGACGAGTTATATTTACCAATTCGTATAACTTTTAGTGGCTTCGGAATATGCTCATTAACTAAGGAAGTGATCTTCATTACCTCTGCTTCGTCTTTGAGTATCCTTTCTTCTGAGTTAGGGAAAGTTTGTTCCGGTACGCCTGTAATTATTACATTATTCTCTCTTTCGTTACGCTCTTGTACTTCCCGAATTAGGTTTTCATTTAGTTCAAATTCAGTTTTTCCAGCTGGACGTGATGTGATATTTATGGCATCAAATTTAGTTTCCAGTGACTTTAATTGGTTTTCATTAAGGGATATCTTATGTTCCAATAAAGTTGTCTGTGTTTGAATATTGTTTTGTTCCTGCGTCATTGCTAGCAAAGATGATTGAATGTCAGTGATCTGAGTCTTTACTTCCATAACGTTTTCACGAAGTGAATTAAAAGTTTTTTCATTAGTAGATTGAATCTCAACTATCTGTGTTTTGACTTCCGATATAGTCTCCTGCATTTTGCACATTAATTGTTCATTGGAACCAGTATATTTCTCAAGCAGTGAAGTTAGACGAGTTATTTCATTGCGCATTTCTTTAATTTCATTAAAGCATTTACAATCATTATCAAAAGGTTGCTTTCTCTTCCTATACAAAATGGTGGAATCCGTTTCCACATTACTTAGCTTCGACAAATCAGGCTGCGACCCACCACTGGTTACGGTCGTTGTAGGTGATCGCATTAGGCTCATTGTCTGTATAATGCAGGTAGATAACAAGCAATGTTAGGCACTGACGTACCTGAACGCAGCAATGTAATAAAACTCGAACTGAGGTAAACACGATCACACATAAGACCTTTCAATTTAGTGTAGGTAGTACTTGCGGTATTTGGTGAGCGAGACAATAAACAGCATCGGTTCTCCTTACTCGTAGTGGTTAGTGGCGCTGTGGACGAACACTCCGCTGTACTTGACAGGTCGATGATATTGCACTAAATAGCTTTTATTCTTTAAATGATAAGTTCTGAATTTGAATGGCTCTTAATTTATTATTTTTGTAACAATCTTGCACACGTCTACTCTTAGTGGATAGCGAACGACGAGTCCAATTATTACCTGCTAAAAGTTATTATTATTAAAAATAATATTAGCTCTGTAATATTACTGTCCCACTGCTGGGCTCGGGCCTCCTCTACTAATGAGAGGAGTTAGGACTTAGTCTACCACGCTGACCTAATGCGGGTTGGTACTCTTCACATACCTTCGAATTTCTTGTGTAGAAATTCTCGGGTACGCAGGTTTCCTCACGATGTTTTCCTTTACTGTTATAGGAAACGATATTTCACAATGTAAACACACTTAAAAAAGTCAGAAGTGTATGCTCCATTTTGGGGTTGGTCTCAAACCTCCGACACTCGTCTCGGCAGTCCGTACCACACTCAACTGAGCTATGGCTGCTATGAAAGTTATTGGAGATAATAAATCTTACATATCAATTTTTTATAGTAGAGCCACTTTGTGATTTCTTAGGTTTACGTGAATGTTATTCATTGAAATTAAACTATTTTTACGGAATCTATCACGAATTGGTTTCAATATTTATGCCCGACGTTTCGAAAGCTTTGCAGCCTTCGTGGTCACGGGTCAGACTGGGGACAGACGAAACGTCGGACATAAAAGTTAAAACCAAATCGTGATAGAATCCGTAAAAATAGTTTAATTTCAATAGAGCCACTTTGTTGAAACTTAATTGAATACATTCTTATAAGTCGATATACAAACAACACCTTTCTTTTTTCTTTCTTTCCTCATCCCACACCAATGCGGGATCGGCGCAACACACCATAAAAGCATAATATTACGGAAGAGCTATTTCCACAAGTCTCAGGCAAATTATGTTACAAAAACTGCTATGCCCTGGCAATCGAAACAAGGACCTCCCGATCCCCAGATTGGCAGGCATTATGAAGTAATCGCCTCCAAAAACCGAATTTAATTTCCTAGTAGCATTGCCTCTACTGCAAAGGGCAAAAGGCTTGTAATTAAGGATATTGATCAAGTTGCTGTCCAGTGCACCAGGCGACTCGAAGTTTCCACAGCTTCGAAATGCTAGATTTACAGTAAGACTAAGTTCACACTGCACTCTACGTTTTATGCAGGATAAATCTTATCGAATAAGAGTAATTACTTTCTCGATAGGCTCGCCCCCTATCACATCTGGGACGGATCTCTGAATACAAACACAGATTTGCTGAGTTTTTTCGAGCATACATTAAGGTGAGATAAGGGTAGGTAGAAAAAATCACCATATCGGGTACAAATGACTGCCTCGATGGCGTGGTTGTATTTCGGTACGACTACCCTAAGGTGTCGGGTTCGATCCCGGGTCGGGCAAAGTGATATTGTATTTTTCCATATCAGCCCGGAGTCTGGAATTTGTGCACGATATGGCGATAGGCTCGTGACATCTGGGACGGAACTAAGCTCGGTGAAATGTGGGTGTTCTAGTTCGCTAGTGCGCCTCTGCTTACCCCTTCGGGGATACAAGCGTGAGCTTATGTGTTTAATTACTTTCTGTATGGAACGAAAGTAAGTTATACTAGTGACAATAAACATTTTATTTATTTCTTCTATCCTTTTTACTTTTATACGTGTTAAAATTACATCTCGACTGATTGTGCGGTTGAAATCAAATGCTACAAGAAATGTGCAGTACAATACCGTGTAAACACAGCCTAAGTAGAGTAAATCTTGCCGAGACAACACAGAAGACGTATAGCGAGTGGTGTTAATGAGAAACAACATTTGCACTGTGCTTTATGCACGTTTAGTGGACATGTATGACGTTAGTAGCAATTAAAAAGATCGCCCTTATAAAACATGTACGCGCTACTTATTTTTAATACTAGTTTGTCCCTTTCATTTTTAAACAGTGTGACGTAAGAAACAAAGTGATAAACTGCTTTTTAAGTTAAGTACCGCGTAAATATGTTGACAGGTACGGGGCTTTATGTCTTATGCCCGACAGATATGATTGCACATTATACATACTTAATTTTCATATAATTTTATATCATAATGATTTCTTAGGTTTACGCGAATGTTATGCATTGACATAATAGTTTTATTTCAATAATTTTATGTCAGTTAAAAAATCTATTAAAATCATATTTGCCATTAGCAAATACAAGTTTCTCTCCGCTATACTAATTCTAATGTAGAACCAGCACAACACACATTTTAAGCATATTATACAAAGGATTTGGCTTTATTTTTACGACCTTACGTTAACCCTCTTAGTTCCAAGACCCGAAGAAATCGTGACAGCTTTCCCAGATCTGGGATTTCAACTCAGGACCTCTAAGTTCACATCCCATACACAGTGCCACTATACCAAAGTTAATATTATAAACTTAAGAAAAAGCAGTAATCTTATGAACGATTTCAATCCATGCCGTGCTAACTTAAAAAGGCACCGAAGTAACAGGAAAAGTTATTGCTTCAAAGAAAAATCAATTAGAGAATAGTTCAATAACGTTCCTCTTGACTCGGGCGAGGTTAAAAGCTTTTGTTAAAATCTGTTCTAGAGAGTCTAGTTTTTGCAAATCCCACGACTTGATTTCCGAACGTAAATAGAGATACAGATAATCCTCGGGCATGGCCAAATATTTCTTTAAAATCCTGGAATGGTTTGGACCTACATACATAAACTCACGCCTGTATCCCCGAAGCGAACTCGAACACCTACACATCGCCAAGATCATTTCCGTCCCCGATGTGATAGGGAGCGAGCCTATCGCCATATCGGTCACAAATTCCAGATTCCATCAGATGTCAGGTCTAAACCTGATGTCAATTACAATACAGTCCAAAATACTAAAAACCCATTGTGTTGATTCCTTGCCATATTGTCACTCTATTACTAAATTAAACTGCAATCCCGCTCGACATATTTTTCAGACAAAATTAGAGGTATAGTAGACACATACAAAAAAGCAGGTGAGTCACTTAGGCTCAATTGCACCACTATTATTAACCTAGAGTTAGTCCTAACCGCAAGCTAAATTGACAGAAAATGTATGAATGATATGTAACTTAACTTGCGGTTAGGACTAACTCTAGGTTAATAATAGTGGTGCAATTGAGCCTTAATGTTAAATGAACTCCTCCGCCCATCTTTTCTTTCTGCCTGGCGTTATCCCGACCTAGTACCAGGGTCCATCTTATAGACACCCATAATAATAAAATAATCATGGGTGTGTTGCAAACCTTAACGGAGGGGAGTAGAGATTGGTAACGGGATAAGGGTAACTGGAAATCTGACTCACGGAACGAAATGCAACAGCGAGTTGCCACTTTACGTCGGTTTTGTGTAAGATAATGGTATCAAACCGGTCAAACTGACCCATGTTGATGTTACATCTACAGTATGGCTCTACTCAAAAGATAATTTTGATTGTCGACCTGTGAATACATTCACAGATTAAGAAGTCCTGGGTTACAACCTAAGACCTTAATAATTTCTCAGTGCAAACATCTAATCCAATCACATTTCCATATAAAAATGATTTAAAAAATAGGTATTAAAGAAATCCCCAAACACCGGTTGGCGGCCGCCCCGAACCTTATCCCCAGTTTTAGCGTTCCAAAGATTTATGAAAAACATATATCACTCGCGTCTACTTCGTGGCCGTACTAATGGTGCGCGTTTGTAAGTAGTCACACTATAATAAAGACAAAAGTTTGTGAGTGTATGTTTGTTCTTTCTTCACGCTCAAACGGCTGGACCAATTTTGATAAAATTTCGTATGGAGGTAGCTGACACCCTGGATTAACACATGGGCTACTTTTATACTACAAAATAATAAAAAAAACTCTTTATATGTTTAGTATAGATAATGTCGCTCTTGATAGGTACTTTATATGAGTTAATGCTCAATACAAATAAATGATATTGCATTATTGACGAAAATCTATACCTTTTCGACCGACTTCCAAAAAGAAGAAAGTCATACATAAAAAAATAACATACATAAAGTATTTATTTTATGTATGTTACGCGATATATCCACCAAATGTAAATGGGCTTCCACGTTTTTTTTATGTTCGATAGACCTTATTTCAAGTGTGGTCCCAAATAAATTTGGTCACAATCGGATAAGTTTTGAAGTCGGTCCGTTAAGTTTTTAAACTTCTAATTATTTTAACTATATTTGTTTAGTAAGCAAGCTTGAATGCCTTTTTAACAATAAAATAAAAAACTACATGCTAACAATAGTAGTGGTGAAAGCTCATCGGTGTGTGAGACGATAACTATTTAAAGGATTTTCCACTAAAAAGCTTTCTTGCACTGTCGAAAATCGGTAACGAGTTTTTAAGCTATATGTTATCTGAAATTTGCTTCAAGCTTTTTAAACTTCCAGAAGTTTTCGTACCCATTTGGCACATAAGAACAGTCATTATTCTAATGTTCTAACTAAAGAATTTATTATTTACCATCAATCTTAGAATAACAGGTACATAAAAGAGATCAAATTAATGTCCATAAAACATTCAAACAACGGGGTGAATAGGAACGATTTTTTCATTAGATTGTTTACTAGATACATATAAATATAAAGTAAAGAATAATTCATGTCAAAAATTGGTAGCAGATTATTCATTTTTTATTGACAATAGTTAAACCAGTTTATATGGTTAAAAACAAAATCAGTTTATGTTACGAGTACTCATATTTCCTCAACATTATTTTTCGAGGAATCGAACTCCTTACCCATTAGATAAAGTAATGACTTCGAATGTGACGTGACAGATCCATTACATGTTGTCAGTGATACCCTTGCGACGTGACAGAAAGGGTTTTGGCAACTCTCCACACGTAGGTACATTTACATACGTCTTAAAAAATGATGTCATTGTATTCATTATAACATTTTCCTTTAATATTCTTCCTTGATTTTTCTTTATTCTTAAAATAAAACTACGATACACCACTACTACAAAAACCAATCAAGCTTACCACGTTTGTTGTCGGTATACAAAAAATTGCAACCAAAAACGCATAATATGAAAAATAAAAAATGAAATAAATAAAAAGAAAACACTGCGACTTTGTGCCAGTAATAACCAGCCAGTAATTATTCAAAATGACAAATGAATTCTATAACCAGCCAGTTATTTTAAACATCGAATGTCATAAACATCAAACGATAAAAGAAAAATTAAAACTAGCCAGTAACATGAATTATTAAAAAGACAATAAATTATAAATATTCTACGAACCAGAGACTATTTTTCAACATCGTTTACAAACACACGAGAAAATAGAGGTACTGTGAAACATAACGATCCCACGTCGTCACATAATGTTTATCCAGGAGTCAATCGATGGATATTTGATGCAAATACGTGTTGCGTGTAACGGTATTTGATCGATTTTAATGGATCGCACGGTTGGTTGCGATGTCGGGCGGAAAACGGTATTCAAGTTACTAGAGATTTGAGTTTTTTAATGTACTTTCTTTCGAGTAAATTAGAATATATTAGAACCACTTTCTCAAATGCGAGGTTCGAACCTAGAACCTCTCTATCTACAGACGATAAAACGCTGCATTTACGCCAAGGAAGTAACAATTTTTATTGTACTACAATAAACACAAAATAATAGGAAATGAAAATTTAAATAACCAACAAAAGTACTTCCCCATTCAGACGGACACTTCCAGACGGAGTTGAGGTCAGTCAAGCAATCAGTAAAATCTAAGCCAAATCCCTTCTGCAAAATTCTTGCAAATATATTGCGTTGACCCCATGTTAGGATAAAGGGCAGGTGGAAAACAAAATCGTGTTTTTTTGGTATTTTGTAGTCCTGGAGATTTAAAAAAACTTTATATAACAATGTACATATACCATACGTGCAAACTTAATAAATTATTATAAAAAAAACATGTGTGCAATTCACACGTGGTAGAAGTGAAACCTTAAAAAATGTTGGCTTCAAAATAATGCGACAAATGTAAAATTTCGGGAAGAGGATTTTATCATATTGATGCAAAGTCTGATAATTATTCTACATTTATTCGTATATATTACATAGATTTTATCATAAAAATAATGAAGAATTTTATTATAAAAACCACGGTTGTGTGATGCCTTTTCCCAAGCTTTGTACTACGCATGCGCGCACAAATGCTTCCTATCTCATTTTTTCCCACGCTAAATCTTATGAATTTATGTGTCTGTCTCTTTTTACTGTCGCTTTTTCGTTTCATCGACTTTTAAATTACAACGATGCTAAAGAAGTTTCTACTTCAAAAAGTTCAATGCTACGATTCTTCTTTTACACCGCCGTGAAGACATTTTTCCATGACTTATGTTTCTTTTAACGTTGCCTAGTTAGGAGGTAATAATCACCACCATCATGACTAGCAGACCATGACGTAAATGACAACACCTCGGTACGCAAATAATATCTCAAATATTTTACATAACATACAATGCTAGGCAAAAATCCTTATGGTAATTGAAATTCACAATGTTATTATAAAATGCCAAAAGCTAACATCACAAAATGATTAGCATTCTTCAGTATAAGGTCATGCGTCGCATTATGAATGAGACGTTATTTAAATGGTTGAAGATGAAAATAGATGGCTAATGGCTCATAGTACTGACTGCGCAATAAGGTAGATATGTATACCGGGTGTTTCATAAAGTTGGTACCATTAAAAATTCCACATTCAGGGATTTAAAGCGTAATGGTAAAGTTAAAGACTGCCTCGTTGGCCTGGTTGTATTTCGGTACGACTAGCGTTCTCAGGACTTTGTCCGACCAAAGTTATATTGGATTTTTCTATATCAGCCCGGAGTCTGGAATTTGTGCCCAATATGGCTATAGACTCGCCCCCTATCACATCTGGGACGGAACTAAGCTCGGCGAAATGTGGATGTACTAGTTGGCTAGGGCGCCTCTGCCTACAGGCGTGAGCTTATGTAATGTTACGTAAAGTTAGAATATTAAAATTGAATTAAATATTTTTTACAATAATAATAATATTATGCACAACGATTTTAAAATTGGAAAGCAACCTGTAAGTCGTCGCAATTCGTCGTCGTAAAAGTAATGAATGGTTTTCCAATGTACTACAGCTGACCTAATAGGCCAGAAACAAGTTTTTCGTCACAAATTCAAGTTTTCATTATTCAAAAAGTATAAGCCTTACAAAATTTTAAAATTTACCGTTAGATTGCTAGCTATCCTCTCTATAAGTGTAGTTATTATTGATACCAACTTTATGAATCACCTGTATAGCGCAGCTAGACTTTGCTCAGACTATTATGTACATAGTAGGTATATTAGGTATTCAAGAAAAAAATCAACCAATAGGAGGATCTCGCTAATTAAACGTGTCTAAATGTAGTGATACTATTGGTGACTGCCTCGGTGACGTACTTGTGTTGCGTATGCGGTGCGACTACTGTCCTGAGGTCTCGGGTTCGATCTCCGGACAAAGTGATTGTTAGTTTTTCTGCTTAGTTAGCCCGGAGTCTAGAATATTTACCTGATCACATCTGGGAAGGATATGAGCTCGCCGAAATGTGGGTGTTCTGGTTCTTTAAGAACATCGGGGATACAGGCCTGAGTCCGCCTTACTATTATATAGATTATATATTAACAAAATATGCAGTAGGGCCGAAAAAAATAATAAAAAGGTCGGTCTGAAAATCTTCGGCTTTTCTGTAACTGGTGATGATGATGATGAAGATGGCAAACACAAGCATACGCCTGTATCACGCCTTACCCACAAGTGATCAAATACCCACAAGTGGAAAAGAGAATATATTGCAGGAATGCTAGTAGGGAAGTGATGTGAAATATAGGAAACTAGTAGGATTTCAATTCAAAGCGTGAATAAGGAAAAACACGCCGTGAATTATAAAACCCTATCCTAGCTAACCTACCAGCCTTTCTCTAGCTACGATGACGACTCAAAGAAGATTTCGTATATTATTTCCAATATACGAAACGGCTTCCGTGGCGCAGCGGGCGAGTAGTCGGCTGTGAAGCGAGAGGCCGAGGGTTCGATTCCCGCATTGAGACAAATGTTTGTGTGGCCCACAGATATTTGTTTCAAGTCTGGGTGTTGTGAGACCGAAAGTCTCTCATAGTATCTGACACCCACGATACAGGTTGTACCTAGTGTGGGGTCAGGACTAGGTGTGTGACTGTTGGGTGTATTTATTGTTATTATTATATTATAATATTATTGATCACGATCCCGCTTAAGCTTTTGATTTATCTTATGACTTACACCGTCAACACAATACCGCATTTCTACTCGATGTAATGGAATAATATCGTTGGAATAAACTTGCTAATGTTCTGTTGCATTAATGCATTTCCAACGTACAGTAATTAAACAAGATCTTTGTACAGAATGGATTTACGCGTATGCTGCGTTTAAGCTTTAATCGCTATTTACAAATAGCGATACAACATACATGTTGTGGAGTGATTTTAAAACTTCTTTCTACGGAGTTTTCTCCTTATTTATCGACCGACTTCCAAAAAGGAGAATGTCCTCAATTCGTCTGTATTTTTTTATGTATTTTACTCGATATCTCCGCCAAATGTCGACCTATTTTCAAAATTCTTTTTGTGTTCGATAGAGCTAATTTCAAGAGTGGTCCCATATAGATTTGGTAGCAAACGGATTTGAAGTCGGTCCGTTAAGTTTTTAAACTTGTGATTATCAACTCTATAAAAGAAGATAGCTATAAATTCGTATTTTAATGTCTGTTCACCAATAACTCCGGAATTCGGGGAAATTCGTATGATTATTTTATTTGAAAGAGTATTTTTGAGAGATATCTAGTCCCATAATAATTTAATAAAGCTACATAATCAAGTTTAACAAAAATGGAACGTGTTGCAATAAGCCAGAAATAAATTTATTTCTCTTTGGAGTCGTTGTCGTTCCATTTGGTCTGCTTTGACTCTGCGAACGATTCTAAAGAGAAAGACGTTTTTGATTATCCAAAGTAGTTTTTTATTTTATTTAGTAAGATTATTTTTATTAAGAAAATTTCTATTTGAAGGATTTTTTTCATAGCAGATTTCATAATCATAGTAAATGTATGTCTGGACGTTCTGGAGGAAGATATGAGAGCCAATGGAGGATACTATGGAGGATGCTCAAAACCGTGCGAAGTGGAAGGGTTTAAGTAGGAAGGTGGATCCTGGCAAAAGGCCGGGATAACGCCAGGCAGAAATAAAGAAAAAGTAAAGGTAAGTCTGTGTCGGATGAGCGTGTATAGGCTAGGTTTGAACCTTAAGTTAACGAGGCAATCGATCACAAAAACTAGACCGATTACTTTCTGTGGCCCGAACAGGAACATATCTGAAAATCGTAAATGTATTCGAGCTCGATGCGCGTCTATGAAATATTAACTAAATGTCATCAGTGCGCAGCGAGCTTTAATACATTTACGATTGTCAGAAATGTTCCTACTCGGGCTACTGTACATGATGGAAATTGTGTTAAAAGAAAGAAAGAAAGAAAAAAAAGAAAGTGGGATAAGGATAGGTGGAATATGAAAATAAATACATACAAAAACTTCCTTTATTCATGCAATTTAACACGAATAATACAAAATCAATTCAACGTTGTTTATTCAAATTTAATATAAAATTTAGAATGGAGAATGGACAATCGTTGGCCTTCTCACAAACGTCAGGTTCCAACAGTTCGTTGAAGTTCACTCCTATTTCTTCATTAAATTGTTCTTCATGAAGTGGAGCGCTGTAAAGAAAAAAAATTGAATTAATAAAATGAAAATTGTTATTAAGCCAAAGTAGATTAATCATGTGCATGGAACTATCAGAGATAAAACAATTTTCTAATAATACTTCAATGTGAGACGACTTAGCGAAGCATTCCACAGCTGCTACTTTGTGCATTTGCAATAATGGATCATCAATCACTATTCTTGGAGTGAAGTTCAATGGAATTTAATGTACTCTTCTACCGAACTATAACGTTTTCAACCTCGTTTAGATGGATTTGTCATCACTCATCAGTATTAAACTTTCTTTCTACCTGCCCTTATCTCACCTTATTGTGGGGTCGGCGCAACACACTTTTTCAAGCATGTTGCAGAAAGGATATGGCTCAGTTTTTACGACCGGCTGCCTGCCTGACGTCAACCCACTCTCAGGGATCCCGTCCCTGGCAAATAAAATTAGAAATTTCGCTCACCCGACATGGGAATCAAACCCAGGACCTCCCTTCTTGGATTCTAATACTTATCAGTATTAGACAAAAAAAAAAAAAAAATCCAAATGCTTGTCTGATCACGCACAGTGAAGGATCTCTGAGTAGAGCTGAACTTTCTTAGCAAACATTTAAGATAGAAACAATATCCCCCTTCTGTGTCAGTCAGGTAATAAATGTTACTAAAATCGCATTTTGACAAAACTACTCAACGTAGTACATAATATAATAATACAAACACACATAACCCCTTTAGGTGGGCGACGCACCCATGGTTCTTTTTGGATCTTGGGTAGATACCCTATCTATCTATGGGCGGTGAAGATCACTTACCATCAGGTGACCCATCTGCAGGGTTACCACGACCTCTTATAGCAGTATTATTACAACCGTTCTTCGTTTGTTTTGTATGGGAATATTGACAAGTAAAATTATAATAATACTGATATAAGAGGTGATGGTAACCCCCCTGCTCGTTTGCCAGTCTCTGATATAAAAAAAATAAAGTGCTCTTTGAGTTCTACCTTAATTTTTTTTTCTTCCCCTACATAAAAGACGGGACGCAATTTCTACGATTTTAGATGTGTGTATCTCGCCAATAGTCGGCTCAAATAAAAAACCAATTTAGAAACAACGACATCATTTTAAAACACTTTTTCAGACTCAACAAGCATACTATTCTTTCTACCTGCCCTTATCCCACTTTAATGTGGGGTCGGCGCAACACACTTTTTCAAGCATGTTGCAGAAATGATTTGGCTATGTTTTTACGACCGGCTGCCTGTCTGACGTCAACCCCCTCTGAGGGGTCCAGTCCCGGGCAAATTAAATTAGAAAATTCACTTTGCCCGACCTGGGAATCGAACCCACGACCTCCCGGTCCACAGCCCATACATGCTGCCACTAGACCAAGGAGGCGACTAACTCAACAAGCATACTATGTGTAATAAAAATCTATCATATCTCAGTTACATTTTTGGAAGAAACACACCCAAAAAAGAATATGACAGTCTTAATCCGCGTCTCCTGCACTAAAACATTACACAAAATACACAATAATATTGACAGCCTCCGTGGCGCAGCGGGCGAGTAGCCGGCTGTGAAGCGAGAGGCCGCGGGTTCGATCCCCGCACCGAGACAAATGTTTGTATGGCCTACAGATATTTGTTTCGGGTCTGGGTGTTGTGAGACCGAAAGTCTCTCGTAGTTTCTGCTTCCCACGACACAAGACTCGATCTTAGTGTGGGGTCAAGACTATGTATGTGACTGTTGGGTGTTATTTATTATTATTATTTATTACCTACACAAAAGAGTTTCGCTACATCTAAGGTCCATTGTTCTATGAGCAGGAAACAGCTAAAATCATTGTTTTATGTATATATTTTCGTGTTTTGTTCCGAGAAAAACAGGACAGATGCGCTTTTCTTATCAATCATTCCACGAAAAAAACGCTTCGCATAACCCCCGTTAAAGTTATAAGTGTTCCCTATATAAGTATTTTGATGGTTTACTATTTTCCCGAACATTATGATACTTAGGACACCTATATTTTACCTGAGGATCTCGTTCCCCGCATAAATCGTAATGAGTGTCCCTCTGGGTGTTTTATTTAAGGATATTGGATGGGCTAGCTAAAGGCCGGTCAGTTGTTGTCATATTTTGGGTAGCTTTCTGATAATTTTCTATGAATATTATTAGCTATATATTTTATTTGCTATTATTGAGTAATACTTCGCTTCGCTGGAAAGTCGTCTGGAAAGTTTCCTCGGAAAGTCACCTGCATAATATATTTATATTATGTAGAACCGACTTTAAAAAAAGGAGGAGATTAAGAATTCGTCGCAATCTTTTTTATGTATGTTCCCCGATTACTCGAAGACGCTTGGGCCGATACGAGAAATTTATTTTTTTGGTTAAAAGGGTATACTTTCGAGGTGGTCCCATAGTCCATATCCCATATTGTTATTTTTTACTTTTAAGTGTTCGTTTTTGAAGTCGGTTTTCAGTTTTGTTAAACTTTAATTATATCGTTTTGTAATTCTTCTTGTTTCCGATGACTACTCTTATAATAAGTATCTATCCCTTACATTTACTACTATACGGCCTTGGTAGCATAATGGTAAGGCGTGCGCGGTGCGTTTATCCTTCAGGGGTTTGGGGTTCGATCCCCGGGTTGAGGGCAACGTGATATTAGGTTTTTCTGTTCAGTTCAGTTCAGCGTTGGGTTTTTTTTTTTTTTTTTAATTGATTTCTTTTACACCTGCCATTATTTATTTTATGGCAATTTTGAGTTCTGTTACTTACATATATTTTCATTAATTACAATTTATTTCTTATTTTATGATTATTGTATTTTAATTATATTATGCTAACACTAATATTATTATGAATTATTTTACACTCTCATTAATCATTTATATTTGTATATATATATTTTAATATTTATTATCAATTAAAATATCAGCGTTGGGTTTGGAATTTATGCCCGATATGGCGATAGGGACGGAACTAAGCTCGGCGAAATGTGGGTGTTCTAGTTCGCTAGTGCGCCTCTGCCTACCCCTTCAGGGATACAGGCGTGAGTTGATGTATGTAAGTATGTTTTAAACTTTATTTTTATAACCACCCTAGTACATCTACAGTTTTCTACAAATATTATAGAAAAGACAAGGAAAATAATAAAAATTCAATAAATATCCCTCTGGCCGGGACACGACACCTGTTCACCCCGGGAGAGCGTGCACGAGATGTATGACCGGAACTCTCGCAATTTATACACAAATGTACTTTTATCATACTTGCTATAACGGTGAAGGAAAACATCGTGAGGAAACCTGCATACCTGAGAATTTCTCCACAATAATTTCGAAAGTGTGTGAAGTCTACCAACCTGCATTACGCGAGCGTGGTAGACTAAGGTAGACTACTGGTAGACTAATCTAACCCCTCTCATTAGTAGAGGAGGCCCTTGCCCAGCAATGCATTTACAATATCCTTTTTATAATCTTTATCTTTTTCACGTCTTATGATGAGAGTATTATCATCAGCAAAAAGATTGATAGGATAACTATACTAACCAAACCAAGATGCAATCCTTATAGATAAAAAGACATTTTCCACCATACACTACCCGTTTTAAACGTACCCTAATCCCACTCCACTGTAGGATCCACTTTTTTAAGTATCATGAAGATACTATATTTAGTTTTTACTACCACCTACCGGTCATCAACTCCCATTAAGACATAATTTACTAATCAAATAAAAAAATCACAACATAAAAAAATCTAAATGCAATAATAATAATAATAAATACGATCAAAAATATCAAACCACATTAACAATAGTAACATCATGTTTTCAGGTCAGACAGGCTGTAAAGTTGGGTCACGTGGTACAAAAGATCTTCTTCTCGTAGACATGCCCATATGTCAGCAAGTTCGTCGCAATAGGAGGAATCTATCGGCTGCCTGGATTGACTACAAAAAAGCCTACGATTCGGTACCTCATACATGGCTCATGAGGGTGCTGGATTTGTATAAAATAGATACAAATCTAAGCGCCTTTCTGGGTACTTGTATGGGGCAGTGGACAACGGTTTTAAATTATCCAGGTGGTGCGAGTACTCCTGGTTGTGATGAACCAATAAAGATTGAGCGGGGTATATTCCAGGGTGACAGTCTGAGTCCCTTATGGTTCTGTCTGGCCCTGAATCCTCTTAGCACCTTGCTGCTGGATTCCGGACTAGGCTACCGTCTTCGTAGAGGGGGAGAGCCAATATCCCACTTACTTTACATGGATGACCTCAAGCTGTTTGCATCCAAGAAAACTGATTTGGTGGAGTTGTTGAAAATAACTAAAAGTTTCAGCAACTCTATCAAAATGGAGTTTGGTGTGGATAAGTGCGCGGTTATCCATGTAGAGAGAGGTAGGAATATAGTCTCTGATGACATCAAACTCTCAGAGACTATACAGCTTAGATCTCTCTCCGAAACGGAAACCTACAAATATTTGGGTATGTCTGAAGCGTTAGGTATATCGAGTGCAGATGTAAAACAATCAGTAAAGGAACGTTTCTTTGGTCGCTTGACAAAAGTACTTAACAGTCTTTTGTCGGGTGGCAACAAGATTCGAGCCTTTAATGGTTGGGTTATGCCTGTACTGATGTACTCTTTTGGCATACTCAAATGGACTCAGACCGAGTTAGATACCCTGGATCGAAAGGTCTGGACTCTACTAACTGCACACCGAATGCATCATCCACGATCATCTGTTATGAGATTGTATATCCCGCGGAGATGCGGGGGCCGAGGTATACTTAATGCCAAGGACCTGCATAACCGCGAGGTATGCAATCTCAGGAATTATTTCCTCCGCAGCGAAGTGGTGATGCATAAGGATATGCTTGGTAGACAAAAGGTTCACCCCACTCTCACTGGCAAATGAGAATTGGCGGGCTCCTGTGGCGCTGAGCACCGGGGATCGCAGGGAGGTATGGAAGAGCAAAGAGCTTCACGGACGGTTTTATCGAGCTCTCAATGGGCCCGATGTCGACCTACTTGCTTCCGTATCTTGGCTACGTTTCGGTAACCTCTTTGGGGAAACTGAGGGTTTTATCTTTGCGATTATGGACGAAGTTATCAAGACGAACAACTATAGGAAATACATAATAAAGGACGGGACGGTCGACATCTGTCGAGCATGTCACCGACCGGGAGAGTCCATTAGGCATGTTATTTCCGGTTGTTCGTATCTTGCTAACGGCGAGTATTTGCATAGACATAACTTAGTAGCCAAGATCATACACCAGCAACTTGCTCTTCGATACTACCTTGTGACTTCTGAAGTGTCATATTACCAATATGTGCCCCAGCCAGTTCTTGAAAATGGACATGCAACACTGTATTGGGATCGATCTATTATTACAGACAGGACTATTGTTGCCAATAAGCCTGATATTGTGGTAGTAGATCGATTGGCGCGCCGGGCAATACTTGTTGATGTCACCATTCCGCATGATGAAAATCTCGTTAAGGCCGAAAAGGACAAGTTGTCCAAATACTTGGATCTGGCACACGAGATTTCCGACATGTGGGATGTAGAATCAACAATCATTGTCCCGATAGTCGTTACCGCTAATGGGTTGATAGCAAAGAGCCTCGACCAACACCTTAAGAGGCTCTCAATCGGGTGTTGGGTCAAGAGCCAGATACAGAAGGCAGTGTTATTGGACACGGCCCGCATTGTGAGGCGGTTCCTCACTCTGAGCCCCTAACCACCGGTGGCTTGGGTCTCAAGCCTCGTCATTGGGAGGGTGATATTTATTTATTTTTATATTTTTAAATGTATTTATTTTTATATAATTTATATTTAAAAATGTAAAAAAAAAATTTAATTGAAATAAATGAGGAAGAATAATAATAATGGGTAATAGCAAAGAGACTCGACCAACACCTTAAGAGGCTCTCAATCGGGCGTTGGGTCAAGAGCCAGATACAGACGGCAGTGTTATTGGACGCGTCACGCATCGTGAGGTGGTTCCTTACTCTGAGCCCCTAACCACCGATGGCTTGGGTGTCAAGCCTCGTCATCAGGAGGGTGATATGTTTTTATATATTTTTAAATGTACTTTTTTATATAATTCATATTTACAAATGTAAAAAAAAGATTAATTGAAATAAATGAGGATAATAATAATATCAGCCCTGTTACATCACCTGTTATATCTATTACTGTCCCACTGCTGGGCACGGGCCTCTATTAATGAGGGGGGTTAGGCCTTAGTCTACCACAAAATGCAATGGCTGCAAAAATTGCTGCCATTAGACAATACTACAAAATTCAAAATAAGTTTGAATACTTGTAATAATGTAAAATGAACACATTCCGCTGAAAGCACATCTTACATGTAACGTAGTATTACAAGTAAAGACATTATGAATTAATTGAATCCCACAGTGACGTCACGTACGTGGATTATAACGCAATTAGCGAGCAGCCGCGATATGCCGCAGTTGACTTGTAACCAGAGATTCAAAAATTTTATTCAATAATGTACTTCATCATCATCATCAGCCATAGGACGTCCACTGCTGAACATAGGCCTCCCCCAAAGATTTCCAGATCGACCTGTTGGAAGCGGCCTGTATCCAGCAAATTCCTGCGACCTTTATCAGGTAAAAATGTACTTAATCGCACTAAACTATTCGTTCGTGTTCGTTACATCTATAGACGAAAAACTTGGTCAATTAAAAAAAATCACAAAATAAAATTGTATGTCGAGATGAGAAACTTAATAATATTGCTATTATACGTAAAATACGTAATTTGTGAGCGGTAGAGCCTTGCTGTAGACAATTACGTCTACAGCACGAATGGGCTGGCTCACCCTGTTTGATACCACTGTCTCACAGAAAACCGACGTAAAGTGGCAGCTCGCTGTTGCATTTCGTTCGGTGATTGAGATTTCCGGTAGCCCAATTCCCCCTTCATTTCCCAATCCCTTTTCACTCCCCTTCCATTCCATCTTTTTAGGTTGGCAACGCACCCATGATTCTTTTTGTGTCTTGGGTGTCTATGGGCGGTGGAGATCACTTACTATCAGGTGACCCATCTGCCCGTTGCCAGTCTCTGCCATAAAGAAAAGTTATATATCATTATTTTAAGTATAAGCTTTCATCCGCACACCCCCTTTCGGGGATGAATTTCCAAAAATCTTTTCTAAATGCACGGCTACGCCATGAAATGAAGTCGTGTGTAAAATTTCGCGTTTCGCTTTTCGCGTCCCTATTTCCATTAGTTTCGACAGTTTCTCCTTTAATGTAAAAGAAGACTGCCTCGGTGGCGTTGTGGTGCTGCGTGCGCGGTATGACTCGTATGATATCGTCCTGAGGTCTCGGATTCAATCCCCGGGTCGAGCAAAGTGATATTGGATTTTTCAATATCAGCTCGGAGTCTGGAATTTTTGCCCGATATGAGGATAGGCTCATCTCCTATCACATCTGGGACGGAACTAAGCTCGGCGAAATGTGGGTGTACTAGTTCGCAAATGCACCTCTGCCTAGCTCTTCGGGGATACAGGCCTGAGCTTATGCATGCATCTATGTATTATAGAAGAGGAAACAAGATATGCAATAAATGGATTACTGCGTTTGTCATGGACTATGTTATAATGTATACGCGGATATCTTTAAGTCGTTAATATCTACAAAGGCGTTACCAATGAATGTGCCTCTGTTTATCATGTTTATATCTATCATTTTGACTGCCTCGGTGGCGTGGTTGTATTTCGGTACTACTACTGTCCTGAGGTTTGGGGTTCAATCCCCGGGTTGGGCAAAGTGATATTGGATTTTTCATATCAGCCCGGAGTCTGGAATTTTTGCCCGATATGAGGATAGGCTCGTCTCCTATCACATCTGGGACGGAACTAAGCTCGGCGAAATGTGGGTGTACTAGTTCGCAAATGCACCCTTGCCTAGCTCTTCGGGGATACAGGCGTGAATTTATGCATGCATTTATGTATTTTAGAGGTAGAAGAAGAAACAAAATATGCAAAAAATGGATTACTGCTTTTGTCATGGACTATGTTATAATGTAAACGCGGGTATCTTTAAGTCGTTAATATCTACAAAGGCGTTACCAATTAATGTGCCTCTGTTGATCATGTTTATATGTATCATTTTGACTGCCTCAGTGGCGTGGTTATATTTCGGGACGACTACTGTCCTAAGGTTTCGGGTTCGATCCCCGGGTCGGGCAATGTGATATTGGATTTTTCCATATCAGCCCGGAGTCTGGAATTTATGCCCGATATGGCGATAGGCTCGCCCTCTATCACATCTGGGACGGAATTAAGCTCGGCAAAATGTGGGTGTACTAGTTGGCTAGTGCGCATCTGCCTACCCCTTCGGAGATACAGGTGTGAGCTTATGTTATGTGTTATGTTATTTTCACTGCGAATAACAGTAAATGCAAGTGCTCGAATATTGAAACGTAACTCAAAATTTAAGATCGATGTCATTTGAGGTCCATTAATCTGAAGAAATACGATTATTTAGGTTCGATCCCTTGGCCAGGAAAAGTGATATTGGATTTTTCTGTATTTGAGTCTGGAACTTGTGCCCGATATGGCGATAGGCTCGCCCCCTATCACAACTGGGACGGAATGTGGGTGTTCTAATTCACTAGTGCACCTTTGCCTACCGCTTCGGGGATACAGGCGTAAGCTTATGTTGGACATAAAATAACACGACGAATTCAGAACTTCGTTTTTTGATGTCGGTTAAAACACAAGACATAGAAACTAGGTAGTACTTACGTGAATATGGCTCTAAGGATATCGTGAACTAACGATTTTCCTGGAGGAGCCAGTTCAGTCCTAGCTTCACATACACTCCGTATGACGCAGGACTGACCGTTTAAGTTTCGGCTGCAAAAAATATGTTATATTAGTGTAATAACTAAATCACCTTGGTCTAGTGGTGGCGTAAAATATGGGCCATGATCCGCCGTAGAGGTCGTGTGGTCTAATATGGATGGCAACGTTTTATGTGGAATATAATAATATTTAATATAATAATTGCCTGCCTCGGTGGCGTGATGGTATTTTGGTACGACTACGGTTCTGAGGTCTCGGGTTCGATCCCCGGGTCGGGCAAAGTGATATTGGATTTTTCCATATCAGCCCGGAGTCTGGAATTTGTGCCCGATATGACGATAGGCTCGCCCCCTGTCACATCTGGGACGGAACTAAGCTCGGCGAAATGTGGGTGTTCTAGTTCGCTAGTACGCCTCTACCTACCCCTTCGGAGATACAGGCGTGAGCTTATGTTATGTGTTATATAATTATCCCAAAACCAGATCCGCATTATAAACTGGATTATAACATACGCATGATAACATTGCCTTCTGAATTTGGCTCTTGACCTAACCATCAATTGAGAGCCTTTGAAGATGTCGGTCTAGGTTCTTGATATCAACTTTTATTGAGACACGTCAGTAACCTCGTGTCTTTCATCCTTTCCACCTGCCCTTATATCACCCCAATGTGAAATCAGCCCAACACACCTTTTTAGGTTGTTATAGAAAGAATTCGGCTTAGTTTTTACAACCAGCGGCTTATGTGACGTAAACCCCCTTGTGGAGTTCTAGAGGAATTGTATTAGAAAAACAACTGGTAATCGAACTCAAGACTATTCGGATCAGTGCCCATTTGACCAAGGTAACGATTAATCAGTGGCGTAACTAAATGCTCGGGCCCCTGGTCGTAGGGAGCTCCAGTATCGTTCTGAAGGAAGCCCCAAAGCAAAAAAAATCGTTACCATAGAGCACCAAGCGCCCAAAAGGGTTCCATTAGATAAATTTGCCACGAGCCCCAAATAATATAGAGATAGTTACGCTACTGCGACTAACCCCAATTTCATTTACCAGATCTAGATATTTGGGTGTATGGTTATACTTACATATCCAAGGCATCTCGCAGTGTGTCCCAGAACTCTCTCTTCTGCCTGTGATGCAGTTTCCTCCGGTGGTGAGCTCTGATCTGCGTCTTCGTGTCAGGGAGATGGTACACCAAGTCGGCTTCCACGACTAAGTACCACCCTGAAGGTACATGGGTCATAAACGTCTTCACAACTGATGTTGTCATCTAAAAACACTGAGTTTATGCTGATCACATTTTTTTTTTCAAACAGCTTTCCGCTTGAGCTCTCGCTCGCGACTCTGCCCACGTTGTCCTTATGTCTGTTATCCAAATCCGCATCATTCATCATCATCATCATCATCAGCCATAGGACGTCCACTGCTGAACATAGGCCTCCCCCAAAGATTTACGGATCGACTTGTTGGAAGCGGCCTGCATCCAGCGACATCCGCATCATTAAAATAATAATATTAGCCCTGTAATATTACTGTCCCACTGCTGGGCACGGGCCTCCTCTACTAATGAGAGGGGTTAGGCCTTAGTCTACCACGCTGGCCTAATGCGGGTTGGTAGACTTCGCATACCTTCGAATTTCTTGTGGAGAAATTCTCGGGTATGCAAGTTTCCTCACGATGTTTTCCTTCACCGTTATAGCAAGCGATATTTCACAATGAAAACACACTTAACATAGAAAAGTCAGAGGTGTATGCTCCATTTTCGGGTTGGTTTCGATCCTCCGACACTTGTCTCGGCAGTCCGTACTATTCCCAACTAAGCTATCACTGCTTTTTTTTTTATTCCTGTCCGCATCATTACCTCCTTTTAAATTTGAAATTTCTCTAAATCTTTCTTGGCGGATATGTCATAAATTAAATCCTCTAAAGAGATGACGTCAACCAAGTATCCAGTCGTAATAAAATAAGCCAAATCTTTTCTGCGACATGCTTGAAAGTGTGTGTTGTGCCGACCCCGCACTAAGGTGGGATAAGAGCAGTAGCCCGAGCACGAAAAACTAATGTAAATGTAAACTCGCTGCGCACTGATTTTGAATTTCATAGACGCGCATCGAGCACGAATACATTTACGGTTGTCAAAAATTTTCCTGCTCGAGCTGCTGGTAGATAGAGTTACATCTTAAAATAAGCCTTTGTTTCAAATATTTATTTAATCGTTTTGGCTGGGCGTTGCTAGGATGAACGATTTTATAAGTACAGGTGACCAGCCGTATAGGGTATGCTCTCACATGGAATCAGCCACTTCTGTATCATGCGTGAATCTAGCTTTCACATACAAAAATCATGTTTTAAAACTGGATGCATATCTGAGGATCGTGTAATACGGGCCTTAGGGCCGTTATCCAAAGTTTAAACTGTATTAATCTTACGACCCTTAGTTGAAAAAAACCCTTATCTACATATATTGAAGCTAAAGCTTATTTTTGCAGTAACACAAAATGTATTTAGTAGTTGTTAACTATTAATTACACAGTTGTTTAATTAAATCATTGCTTTGACAAAATTTAATTTTATCAACGTCTATAGAAGCTTTGTTGATCGGTGCTGTTAGTATTATTTAGCAGATATACATTTATTAAAGCGAAAAAATAATTTTATCAATATATAACTAAATATTAAGATGAACTTAAAAAATAACGCTGGGAATACCGCGGGCCAGGCGGGACGTCCCCGCAAAAAATGTTAGCAAATATGAGTAAACAAATTTTAAATCTTTAATTTACGAAAAATCTAATTCATTTTAGTTCATAAAATGTATTAAACGATTTTTTTTT